>JADLZK010012293.1:0-684699 GCA_015847255.1 Hyparrhenia diplandra | reverse complement strand
CAAGTATTACCAAGTATTACCAAGTATTATAAGGCCTCTTTGGTCCCCCGTAAGCCTCACAATTTATGCTTTGGAGGCTTAATGTTGCTGATATTCCACAAGTATCTCAGCTGGAGAATGAGTTTCTAACAGAACCCTTCTCTCTTGATGAGATTAGAGCTGCAATTTTTCGTATAGAACATAATAAGGCACCGTGCCCGATGGTTTTCCGGTAGAGTTTTATCAGGTCTTCCGAACATCATAAAGGATGATCCGATGTCTCTCGTTTACGGACTTCCATCAAGGAGATCTGCATTTAAATCGTCTTAATTTTGGAACCATCATACTTTTACCTAAGAAGAATGATGCGAAAGTAATTCAAAGAATATAGACCCATCCGCTTATCGAATGTGTCTTTCAAAATATTCACTAAGGTGGCAACGAATAGATTGACTACCGTAGTACGAAGATAATTAAACCCACACAAACGGCCTTTTTGCCGTAGAAATATTATGGAAGGAAATAAGATACTTCATGAGACGATACATGAACTTCATACCAAAAAGAAAGATGGGGTAATTTTTAAGATAGACTTCGAAAAAAGCTATGATAAGGTTAAATGGAGCTTTTTACAACAAACTTTAAGAATAAAAAGGGTTCTCACAAAAATGGTGTAAATGGATAGAAAGTTTTACACAAGGAGGAAATGTTAATATTAAAGTAAATGACTCATTAGGAAGTTATTTTCAAACCAAAAAAGGCTTGAGGCGGGGAGATCCCATGTCGCCCATATTATTTAATATAGTGGCCGACATGTTGGCTATTTTGATAGCAAGGGCAAAGGATGCAGGTCGAGGTTGAAGGAATTATCCCAAATTTAATCCGGGATGGTTTGTCCATCTTACAATACGCGATGACACAAATTATTTTTATGAGCCATGATGTTCAAAAAGGCAAAAATATGAAACTTTTATTAAGCACCTTTGAACAATTATCGGGCTTAAAGATAAACTTCCATAAAAGTGAGATCTTTTGCTTTGGTAAAGCAAAAAGAGCGGGAAGAGTTTTATTCGCAATTGTTTGGATGTGTTGTTGGGAAATTTCCTTTCCGTTACCTTGGCCTACCCATGCACTTTAGGAAACTAAATAATAAAGATTGGAAAATTGTTGAGGAGAGAATTGAAAAGAAGTTAAATTGGTCGGAAAGGAAAATTGTTGTCGGGTGGGTGGGCCTAGTCCTCATAAATTCGGTATTGTCCAGTTTTTACCGATGTTTATGATGTCTTTTTTTGAACTACCAAAAGGTGTTCCGAAAAAACTGATTGTTTTAGATCGCGCTTTTCTTGGCAAAATGATGAGCATAAAAAAGAAATATAGATTAGCAAAATGGGAAATTCTATGTCAACCCGAGAGATCAAGGAGGATTGGGTATTCAAAATTTGTGTATACAAAATAAATGCCTACTAAGTAAGTGGCTTTACAAATTACTGAATGAGGATGGCTTGTGGCAAGAATTAATCGAAATAAATATATAAAAGACAAGACATTGGGGAGTTGTCATAAAAAGCCAACTGATTCGCATTTTTGGAAAAGCTTGATGAATATTAAAGATTGTTTTCTAGATCTTGGCTCTTTTAAGGTAAAAGATGGGTCTCAAACCGTGTTTTGGTATGATACTTGGTTGGGTAATAAGCCTCTAAAAAGATAAATTCCCTTCGCTTTTTTAATATTGTTAGGAGGAAAAACGATTCAATTGCACAAGTACTTAGTTCGATCCCGTTAAATATTTCTTTTAGACGAATTTAGTGGGAGCAAATCTAAATGCTTGATATAGGATTGTTGCATCCTTGCAAAATTTAAATTTAAACGAACAGAGGGATGTCTTCTCTTGGGGTCTAAATGCATCCGAATCTTTACAATCCAAGCGTATGTATTCTGCGTTAATTAACAATGGAGTCGAGTGTCAAAAGATATTTGGCAAATTAAAGTTCCTATGAAGATTAAAATTTTTTCTTTGGTACCTAAAAAGATGTGATTCTAACTAAAGATAATTTAGTTAGACGTAATCGGAATGGTGACAAAAAAATTCTTTGCTTTGTCACTTTCCCGAAATAATTCAACATCTATTTTTGAGTGTCATTATGCCAAATTCTTATGGCGCTATTCATATATTTTTTTTGTGTAGCCCTCCCAATCGGTATGAATGACTTATTCATAAGGTGGTCTAAAAATTACAAATAAAAAGTATAATTCATTGTTATTGACCGCAAATTTCCGCACTTTGTTGGGCAATTTGGTTGACAAGGAATGAAGTGGTTTTTGATAAATGTAGACCAAAAAATCTTTCTTGCAGTGCTTTTCGGGGGAACACATTGGGTACGTCGATGGGCAAGTCTGCAAATGGCATGAGGATCGGCGAACGACCGATATATGCTGCTCAACATCTTGAGTCATCAGCGTTATTTTTTTTTTGTTCTAGTGGATGGATTTCTGCAAGACATATTGGTCATGTTTAGCAAAAACTTTGTTTTTATTCTCACCGCAAATTGTTGCAGCCGTTATCTTTAATTTAGGAGATACTTTGAATAATTGGTCCGATTCTATCCGCTAATAAATGAAGCGAATTTTTTCAATCCATTATCTAAAAAAAAAGCAACAACGTCGGCCACCGATCCACCATGACAAAGGAGGAGAGGTGTAGGCTACGCCAACGGGCTCTAAGTTAAACAATCCTCAGCCAAAATAAATTCACACATTTCGTTCCAGGATCGGAAGAATGAAATAAATCAATCATTTTTGTTGGTACGCCCAAATTCCGCGGCCGTCGTCCATTGTTTCTGTGGTCATCATAAGCTCGACGCCCTGCGCCATCCAACGCGGCAAATATCTCGAGTGCGTAATCAAAAACAAAAAATATCTCGACTGCCCCACCTTCTGACAGACACTCCTTCTCTCACTGACATCTCAGTGGGCCATAGCCCGTCCCCAGCAAATCCTGTTACCCCGGCTCCGCGGCTCCGTGCGATATCTCGAACCAAACGGATAAGCTCCCCAAGCTGAAATCAGCAAGGAGGAGTCACTGACGGTGGGCCTTAGGACTATGGGTCCCATATGGCAGTTAAAGATAAGAAATCGTTGTTTGCGGGGTAGGTTTGGGCAGAGGAGGGTAGCCTTAACAACCCAGCTTGACGGCGTCATACGCAGCTAACGGCGCCACTTTCCCTCCATCCTTCTCGGTCTCGTCTCGGCCTCTTTTCTTCCTCTGTTCCTCATCTTCGTCTCGTTTCCTCACCCCGCCCCCGATTCCTCCCACGCGCGCAGCAGCGGCGGAGTTGGGCGAGCTCCGTGGTGTTGCTTCTCTCTCGCTCAACCCGTACGCTAGTACGTCTAGGGTTCGTGCCTTCCTCTCCGTATGGCGTGCGCCGGCGCGGAAACCCTCGCCTCGTTCCCAATCGCGTCCCCGTCCCGCTCGCTGCTACGCCCCCTCGTCCGGCGACCAGCCGCCGCCGCCGCCGGGAGAGGCGCACCGTCGATCCGGATATCCGCCGTGCCGCCGCGGGGCCTCGGGCTCGCGCTCGTGCAACGCCGCGTGCGCCGCTGCCCGCCAGCGGCGGGCGCGAATGTCGAGCGCGACGGCGACGGCGCCTCCGCCAACGGCGAGCCGTCGTCCTCGCCCGGGGATGGCGACCGCGACGCGGCTGCGGAGTCCGGGGGCGATAGCTCCGGCACGAGCACCACGAGCGCGGCTGCGACGCCGCCGCCGCCCTCGTCGAAGAGGGGCGAGAATAAGTGGCGGCGGAAGGTGATTAAGGGAGGAGGCGGCGTCGGGCGGTGGCTATGGGAGCCCATAGTGCAGGGGCGGGAGATGGGCTTCCTCCTCCTCCAGCTCGGCTTCGCCATATTCGCGCTGCGCATGCTTCGGCCAGAGATCGCGTTGCCTGGTTCAGAGCCCCGCCCGCAGACGACGTACGTCAGTGTACCATACAGCGACTTCCTGGCGAGCATAGACAAGGACCAGGTGAAGAAGGTTGAGGTGGACGGGGTGCACATCATGTTCAGACTCCGCCCAGAGGTTGAGTCCCAGGTCCGTGTGGTGCAGACACCAACACAGCGCGGAACAGACGCTGTCGTTGATAGTACTGGAGCTTCAAGGAGAATCGTATTCACGACGACTCGTCCAGTGGACATAAAGACACCCTACGAGAAGATGGTGGAAAACATGGTTGAATTTGGGTCACCGGACAAGAGGTCTGGCGGCATGCTCAATTCTGCCCTGGTAAGGCACTTATGCTCAAACGTATTTCTGATGCAAATACAAGGTTTGTGGCTTGAAATTAATTTAGGAGTATAGTATCAATTACACCAGATTAGAATTTTGAAATTTGCATCGAACCATGTAAAATGACAGAGATTGGAAAGTGAAAGATGTTCTAAGCATTAAATTTGATGGATGCACAATTGATAATGATATCTGCCGAGTGAATCCAGTAGGTCCACTTTGTGTGAGGCTGAATATTATATTATATGTTAAAATGCTTGCTCTATAACATTATATTCTTACCGACTAGGATCCAAGTACTTTCAACAGATGCAACATGACCATATGGTCTGCTCTGTTTTATTGCTAAGGCCACTCAGGAAATAACATTTTTAGTTGATCATGCTATTGTAACTAATGATTCAGCAATATGATATGATCCAATGTTTGGATTGTAGATAAAGTGATGATTTATAATCCTTTTACTTGCATATGTTAAAGTAAGAATGCAAGAAAATTAGGGATCGTGGAGTTTGATTGGTACATGCTAAAAAAAACAGGAAACTAAACTCCAGGTCTGATATCGAACTACAAACAAAAAATGCATGGGTCATTGACCTAATATGGGACCGTGGAAAGTTTAATTGGGAATTGGATGAGAATTTGGCTAACATGAGAATTAGGCAACCGGACTCTCAACCTGGTTTTGAAACATGCAAACAAATTGCAAAAACTCTTCTTTAATTTAACCTAATATCAGAACATGGAATCTTAATTGCATATGATTTTGGTTCATGTGGAACTCTAAGAAACTGAACTCCCAAATTTGATTTGGAACCGACAAAATTAACATTAGGTTTTCTGTAACCTTGTAGAGGATATGGATCCTAATTGAGGACTGTAAATAGGAATTTAACAGGATCGAAATTCCAGTTTTTTTTCTCATACATGCTCAGGGGTGGAGCTCATATGTGAAGTTAATCCATGGTGCAGTAGAGATGACATCTATAGAATGTTAGGCTGGATCCACTCCTGATGCTTGCATTTATCTATATTACATATACATGTGGTTGTATTCTTTACATACAGAACCTCTTCAGTTGGTGCCTTTCACTATAACTGCCCTTACCTTTTGCAGGTAGGTCTTATTTATGTTATATTGATTGCAGTAGTTTTGCAGCGGTTGCCAATAAGCTTTTCTCAGGTACTGATGCATGACCTCAGTCAATTGGCAAGTGCATACTCTTCACTTAGTTGCATTTCATTGGTATGTGTCTAATTTCTTGTGCAAACTCAGAATTCAGCCGGTCAGTTGAGGAGTAGGAAGAATTCAAATTCGGAGGCACAAAAGTTTCGAAAGTACAGATATAGTTACATTTGCTGATGTGGCTGGAGTAGATGAGGCAAAAGAAGAGCTGGAAGAAATCGTGGTATGGATCCTACAATTTTTTGGACGCATTGGATCCTACAATTTACTTAGCAATCAAATCAAGGGAAATAAGCTGGTCCATACATATTTTTTTGTTCAGGAGTTCTTAAGGAACCCAGAAAGATATATTCGTCTTGGTGCTCGCCCTCCTCGTGGTGTCTTATTGGTTGGTTCTGCAAATGCTTTTAGTAATGGCGACTACTGCTTGACAGTTGTGTTTGTTACAGTAATATAATTCTTTATCTACAGGTGGGTCTTCCTGGGACTGGAAAGACACTTCTTGCAAAAAGCCGTAGCAGGAGAAGCAGAAGTCCCGTTCATAAGTTGCTCCGCTAGTGAATTTGTTGAGCTATATGTAGGCATGGGAGCAGCCCGAAAAGTCGCGTGACCTATTTGCTAGAGCCAAAAAGGAATCACCGTCGATTATTTTTATCGATGAGGTAATCTACACATCTATGATACAATCTAGCTTCATGTACTGAATTTGTATGCTTAACCCCTTTCTGTCTGGCTTGTCTTTGTAGATTGATGCTGTTGCAAAAAGCCGTGATGGTCGATATCGCATTGTCAGTAATGATGAACGTGAGCAGACACTAAACCAATTGCTCACGGTAGGGCAGTGCTCTTTCTCATTTCTTGAGTATTCATTAAATTAGCTGCATCTCAAGTTGAGACCCAATTAAAGCTTCTACTTGTACCTTTATTATTGGTTGATAATTGATTCTTTGTTCTTGGTAAAACTTAACAAGGATTTGAGCCACCTGCTACTTCAATACTAAGAATACTGCTTTGTCGCAATAATATTTGTTTTGAGAAATAGTAGGGATGGTATTATTATTTATTGGTTTAACTGTCTTAATTTTGGGTTCTCCCCAGGAAATGGATGGATTTGACACCAACGCGGCTGTCATTGTACTGGGGGCAACAAATCGAGCTGATGTTTTGGATCCTGCCCTTAGGCGCCCTGGGAGATTTGACCGTGTAGTTATGGTTAGTTTCCCTTCTCAACAAGATATGGTGCTATTGTGTTCAACTTGTCTCAGATGTCATTAATGTTTAAATGACAGGTTGAAGCTCCTGATAGGTTTGGGGAGAGAATCAATTCTAAAAAGTTCATGTGAGCAGGAGAGAGCTTCCACTGAGTAAAGATGTAGATCTAGCCGATATTGCTGCAATGACAACTGGTTTTACTGGGTAAAACTTATTCTACCAATTTCTTGATCTTGACCTTGTATAGAGATTCCAAATTGACATGTTAAATAATTTTTATACTATACAGAGCAGACCTTGCAAACTTGGTAAATGAAGCTGCTTTGTTGGCTGGGCTTACTAAATAAAGAAATGGTGGAAAAGATCGACTTCATCCGTGCGGTTGAGCGATCTATAGCTGTATGTTGTTTGCCCTTCTCATTTTTATTTTTCAATTGTTTTGTTTCTACCCGCTATGTGGGCCTGTTAGGTTGGAGGCTGGAAAAGGTTGCTTGTGCCTGGCATGCATCCTAGGTGTCTTATTTTGGACGCCTCGGTCCAGGATGTGTTGCCTTCCAGGCCTCCAACCAAACAGGCCTGTATGGGTGGGGCAGGGGTTTGGGGGTTTCCTCGACTCGTGTGAGGTCTTCTTAATTCAATGCCTTGGGGCTGTCTTACCCCCTGGAGGTCGAGTTTTTTTATTTTTATTTTTTAAGGACTTTACTATGAATTTGAATTTTCTTATCCAGACCGTATTATGCGCAAGTGTGATTCAATTTTCTTGTTTCCTTATTTCTTTGTTTATTTACCCATGCATGCATAGAGCTTGCAACATCTTTACCATTTGTAAAAAAAACATTTCATGTCTGTTTTCTTTCTTCTCTGCATATGGCATTTGATATGTCAGCATTTATATCTAATCATGTAAGGGAGTTTTGCTTTTTAAGGGATATCTTTCCTTTGATGTCCTTTCTTTTTTCTATATTCTAGTTGTCACTTGTCAATCATAGTTCTTCGTGCAATTGTGCTAGAAGCTAATTGTGAACATTATATTATCAGGGGATAGAGAAAAAACATGCAAAATTGAAGGGTAATGAAAAAGCTGTTGTTGCGCGGCATGAAGTTGGTCATGCACTTGTGGGAACTGCGGTAGCGAACCTTCTTCCTGGACAGCCACGTGTGGAGGTTTGAACTAAGCAGCTACTTATAGATATTGCCACGTGTGGACATTCTGAGGAAAAAGATTAATTTGACTTACTGTTTAATGCTGATTTTCAGAAATTGAGTATATTGCCAAGATCAGGAGGTGCATTAGGGCTTCACATACACCCTCCCACCACAGAGGATAGATATTTACTCTTTGTTGATGAACTACGTGGTCGTTTAGTAACACTTCTGGGTGGGAGGGCAGCAGAGGAAGTTGTTTTAGGAGGACGGGTTTCAACTGGCGCTCTTGACGACATAAGACGTGCTACTGACATGGCCTACAAAGCTGTAGCAGAATATGGTCTTAATCAGCGCATCGGGCCAATATCACTTGCTACACTGTCAAATGGTGGGTTAGATGACTCTGGTGGCTCTGCATGGGGAAGAGATCAGGTTTGCCTCAAAACTTTTCGTGCACCTCCAAGAACTATTAAGCTGCCATCTGCAAGCACTGAGCTCAAACTTGGAACCTAATGGCAGGGCCATCTAGTTGATCTCGTTCAGAGGGAAGTAAAAGTGCTTTTACAGTCAGCACTGGAAGTAGCCCTTTCAGTTATCCGTGCTAATCCTGCAGTTTTGGAAGGCCTCGGAGCATATTTAGAAGGTGATCTGCCCAGTGATGTGGAGTCTTATGTTATGGTTCTGTCATATATGCCATTTTATTTGCGTCATCAGGTAAACATAAAAATTGTTTTATGTGTGGTGTGTAACGCCTCGTTTTCATGCATTTTTCAGAGAACGAAAAGGTTGAAGGTGAGGAGCTTCAGGAGTGGCTAAAGTCGGTCGTTGCACCAAAAGAGTTGACCTCTTTTATCAGAGGACAGCAAGAGCAAGTTCTTCAGCTCGAAGTAGGCTCCTAGCGGCAGGAGTATACACTGGACTCTTAAAATTAATTAATTAACAAAACTAGCTCAGCAATTAGAACATACAATGTGAGCTCCAAGGCATGCAATGGAAACCCTCATACTGTGGTAACGGACCTGTTGCCATTTGGTGGGTTGTTTGACTCTCCCACCCACTCATGCTTAAGACAAACTGTTTCTGCTAAGACAAATTGGGTCAGACAACCACACTTTGTTCGGTGAATCATCAGTTCGAGCCTTGGAGGAGAATTTTCAGAAAAGCTAATCTACATCCCCCAAGTGACGATGTAAATACCTGTCATTGCAGTTCCTGGACCCTTGACTACCAAAAAAACAGAGATGATTCATATTGAGCTGTACCATTGTAACATCAACCTCAGGAATATTGTAAGTGATTCAGTTGCACATGTCATCAATAGATTAAGTCGGTGTTATTACACATGTAAAAGATTCTTTTTTCCGCCCTAGGTTCTTGCCCTCACCCTATTGGAAGTTACTTTCCTCCTTTACAAATTACAATACAATTCTAGAAATGCTCAATAGGATAATGCTTATACATACTACGGTACCTGTATTGATATACTTTTTGCAATATATATACAGCGGGCTTCAAATCCATCATTTGTCGAGCATTGAGAATTGCTTGTGCCTTTTGAGCATTGAGAATTGTTCTTGTGCCTTTTGAAAGAATAGAAATGTGAGTCCTGAAATGCTTGTTTGTGAAGCAGTAGTAGCATCTGAAGCTTCTTGTGGAAAATAGTTCTTGAAGTGCTTTGGTTTGAAGGGGCTGAAAATATGAAGTTTCAGTTGGAACACACTAACTAACATTAGAAATGATTGACCACTCAACAGTGACAAAAACTTTTAGCAGGAACAAAATGTAACTATTATTACAAAAAGTAAGGATACAACGAGTGGCTTAATTAATTAGCACATCCTATTCGATATACTTTGTCACAGCACGTCACACTCGCATAAACAGCTGCTCCACCACAATGCTTCCAAGAGGCCGCAGGCCGGCGGACACAGCGGAATCAACGACGGTATCTATCTTTTTTACTCTGCCTTGGCCTTGAGCGCGAAGGCCAGGGCCAGCAGCAGGACGGGCAGGGCGAACTGCAGGAGCGTGGCCCAGGTGCCGGCGCTCGTCGTCGTGGCCTTCTCGGACCTGCTGCCGTCCTTTCTGACGACGTAGGAGAGCTTGGCCGGGATGGTTGCCGCGTCGACCTCGCCGATGCAGTATTGCGGCATCATCTCCTTGGCTTCGTCGCTGTGGCCGATGTCCTCGAAGTCGGCGGTGGCGTCCTTGCCTGCAGGCATGCGCAAAGACCAAAACGGCGGCGGTCACCCGGTGATCACTAGAAAGTAGAAACTCAAGGACCCGGTGATCACATGAGTCGTCGATATATATCATCAGCAAGCACTAGAAAGTAGAAACTCATCGCCGGGCTGGAAAACGACAGAAAATACTTACCGACGCACGCCAGTATGACCTCGTCGCCGCCCGGGTGCTCCTCCATGAACGCCGTGACGTCGTACACCTGAGGAGAGCAGCGGCAAGGCCGGCCGGGGACGTTAGATCGGCAAGGTCGATCGGTCGGTCAAACCGGGAAGAAAGGCATACGCTTTGCTCCTTGATTTGCATCGGGAGCTTTCGGTGACGAAGACCAATCGTTATGTAAGCACGTACGTACCTTGCCGCCGATGATGAGCCAGCAATCCTTGCGATCGCTGTGCTTCTCCACCTCCTGAAACGAGTAAACCTTTGCCTCCCGCCATGGCGATCGATCGATCGACCTTGACCTTCCGAGACGAGGATTGGACGGGAACCAGATGAACAAACCACTCTACTCAAAAAACTTCTTTGTGATTTTGGGTGTATATATAGTGAGCGAGGACACTTACAGGCTTAATCGAGCAGGGCGCGGCTCAAGGGATGATAATTCTCTGCAGTAGCAGTATAGCCGAGCTAATACCACCGTTTGGCCGGCCGATCCCGTGTGCCGGGCTCTCGCACCGGCCGCTGCTGACTAAATATAGACCAGGTGCAGTCATCTCACGTTTGTTGACCTGGCGGCTGGCGCCGTTTGCAGGTCTCGGTTCCACTCGGTGCCTCACACGTGTTTTGACATTTTTGGGGTTGCGGTAGGCGAGAGACATGGGAGCTGGGAGTTGAGATGCTGCTGCTGTCTTGACTTGTGTGGCTTATTCTGTTGAGTCATTTTTTTAAAAAAAAAAAAAAAATCCTCTGAAATCCGGATTAATTCACTAGTATCAGATTTAGGTTGATCACAAATAGAGAAAAAAAACTTGCATGGACGGCTCACGACTCACGAGATAGGTGAAAGAAGCAGCTAAAAAGTCGTTCGAAATGGGACGGCAAATTCCCGGCTCGGCGCTATTTACTACTCGACCGCATTGTTAATACAACAATTCGAGCATGCAACATCATGTTTGTTGACTGTTGACCGATCATTGCCTGACGTGACAAAGGTAGACTCGCTGCTTTGGGAGAAAAACAGAGAAAGATTGAGGACGACCCGCCCCAGTCCCATGGTCTTCGTCTCGTCTGGCACAAGATGTCTCCACGGACGAGCATGGAGCGGACAACGACGGCCAATGCCAACAGGAGGGCACCGTCCGTCTTGTTCCACGCACCCTCTGTGTAACACACTTACACACACGCCGAGCGAAGCCGAAGCCATCAGGCCAATGGTGGACGGCACGCACACTACTGCCTTGACGGCGCCCGCGTCGTCGTCGCTGCCGGTCTCGCCTTTTCGAATTCAATAAGCACTAAGCAGAGTCCAGGTCCAGTAGTGGCGTCACTGCCTGCCGGGGAAATGCCACAAAAGGAGGCAGGGGAATGCACCGGAAAACGCACCGCAAAACGTCGCTCGCCTTGTGTGGCACGGCGGTGCAAAGGCAAAACCAGGGGCGAGATCGCAGTTTTGCACCAACAATTGGCGGGGCGATAGCGAGTTTGATTTGGGCAAGTCGCCCTTCCGTCCGGTGCGACGGGCGGGATCACTCGAGCGCGGCAAGGGAGCGTCCGCCGCGGCGGCTGTCCGGCAGCTAAGATTTTGTTTTTTTTTTTTCTGGTTGACAATTGACATGATGCATATTGTAGGGTCATGATCCTATGAAATTCTAATATAGTACTGTGGAACTAGCTAAGAAATGGGATCAAAATTGCCTCGTCTCACCAAGTCAATACAGTGCCATAAACATTGTATGATCCACGAGCCACGATCTTGACAGCAATCAGCAATCTTTACTCGTGAAACGCCCGAGGGCAGTGCGGCCATGCGCTACGATGCACCCATCACGCCAACGACCCATCGGAACGATCACTCGCTGTCTTTTCCGCCCGTTTCCTGGTGGTGCTCCTTCCGTCGGAACGGAACGATCTCTGGCCGTTTTTGGACGGAGAAGAGGAAACAAGCTGAACGTTCCCAGATCAGCACAGTGGTGGTACTAGCACGAAATCTTCAGATGATTTCGATCCAAGGTGGTGGCTGGCAGATTGACAGGTATTGACAAGGATAGGCTTGCACTGTGCAAGAATAATTTCAGTGGTACCGTTTTCACACACTTTTCGGGTAGAGGAGGAAACACTTTTATGTGTGTTATAAGATTTTGGGTTCAGAATTGAGTGAGATGAATTGCAAGATTGTATAGGCGAAGACATGGAACAGAGATTCTTAGGTCATTGCTAATTATATATGTCGACTCGAGGTTTAGCTGTCTTGCATAACCCCCTTGTTTCTTGCTTTTACGTGATTGAGAAAAAAAATTCTCTTATTTCTTGTTTGAACTGAACACAAACTTCTTTTCTACTTCACTGTAATCGAACGGCTGCTGATGGTACTGAACAAAATGGTTGGTGTCATCCTGAAAGAACACATGCTACTAGTATTCTCTAACAGGGGTGTTTACTCCTCTCATTCTCTGTACACGGATAGTCTTTTGGTTATTAATTAATCGAAAAAAAGAGGATGCACTCGTGTACATGCTGCATGTTACCAACTAGAATATTATTGAACACAGCAAACACGAGCTCAGTTTCATGTGACAACAGAACGGAGGCACGCATCTGACAGTGCCATTCATTCTACTCATCTCCTCTCCCGTGACCCATCGCACTAGCTTCCTGGTGTGAATCTCATGCAGATCGGAGGCTTCACCTTGGCAAGAGAGAGCAACGAGGACGGGAAGGTCCAAATCCCATCTCCGCAGATGAACCCGGACGCGACGGCCGGCACCAGCAGCTCTGCCTCCACGTCGTTCATCTTGCGCCAGGCGAACACCACCAGGCTCCCCACGCACATGTCGACGGCGAAGTTGGCGCCCACGAGGAACGGCACGGCCATCGCGGTCGGGAGGGGCACGTACCTCCTGTACCTGCACCCGCGCGGCATGAGGAAGTCCCTCGCGACGTTGGTGGCCACCGCGAACGCCAAGAAGCCGGCCGACAGCTCCAGGCAGTGCGTCGGCAGCGCCGAGACGCCCTGCACGCCGAGGATGGCCATGTTCCTGAACATCAGCGCGTAGGGAGCCTTCCAGTACCCGTCCGGGTTCCCGATGTCGTCGCCGAACGCTCTGAGAAAGAGCGTGAAGGTGAGTGGCGAGATGACGCAGCCCATGGCCGTGCCGATCACCTGCCCTGCGAGCATGGATCTCGGCGACGTCAGCGTCAGATGGGCCGTCTTGAAGTCGTGCATCAGCTCGGCGGAGACTTGCACGAGCTGCTTCACTATTCCGCAGACGACGAGGCCGGCGATGACGCCGTTGTCCTTCCCTCCCCAGGCTGCAAAGATGAAGAGAGCAATCTTGCCGTAGTTGTAGCTCATGTTGATGTCAGTGAGCCCAGTTCCGTAGGCATTGGAGAACCCTAGCACTGGGGCAAGTACGTATGCCACGAGTATATAGTACCACTTCACCTGTCGGAACATTACTGGTATGACGATTATTGCAATGATGCTTAATAAGGCATATCCGGTGTACGCCAGCCAATTTGGGATATAGTCTCTGTTGAAGACCTCATCCTGCTTCATGTCATCTGTTGCAAATGTATCCTCATCTTTCACTGCAATTCACTCAGTCAGCATCCAATGGGTTTTTGCAATCATGGAATGGTGTCTTTCTCGGTGCACATTTACCTTTCTTAATATGTTTGTTCTTGGACCGTTCATGCAAACTATTCACCGTGATAACCATGACTTTGGTGAAGTGGTAGAGACCGTCCCCCATAATCAGAGCTATACACAGGAAGGACTGCACCAGGTACACAGTAAACATACTTCATCAAAGAGAAGACCTTGGATGATGTGTACTCTATAGATTTTGAAAGGAGGCAAATTATCAAACAGACTGACCTTGTAACCAAACAGGCTTGTCATGCTGCTCTCTGGTACATTTGCTGGGTACCAATTCCCCTTTTGTTTGCTGATGAGTGGCCACAATATCCCCCAAGAAAGTATAGCACCAAAGAGGCTCGAAAGGTTCACAAGGTGTGAACAGATCATCCCCGCACCAACATATGTGAGGCTGAAATCAAAGAAAAACCTGAAAGGCAAAGAATTCAAGATTTTCACATGGATGATGAAATTACTGTGAGGCACTACTACTAAAAGCAATCAGTAACCCATTGGGTATACGTTTGTTTCCAAGCCTTTAGACCAAAAGTAGGGAACTGAAGAAATCCACAACCCTCGCCACCTGTGTAAAACCATTGGAAGAAGCTCCATAAGAGGCTCATTGCAAAGCACCTCAGGAATCCACGGAGTTGCTTCCTAATATGCAAGGTAAGAATACAGGTGGTGAATTCGTCACTTTTTTCCTATTTGGCAGGAGCTCTGCCAGTTCATTTAAGGAGTGAATTAACTGGTAATTAGCACAAACTGAGTTCAGTTCCATACTTTGCATTCTCTTCTCCTTTAGGTGTATGGAATCCATTTATAAGAACAGCAGTTGCAGTCCCACTTGGATAAGTCAATTTGTAATCTATGACCAGAACCTGAAACGTTACAAAGATCATTGAGTACAACATACAACTGAAAGAAAAATAGAGGTTTATGATTGGTTGGTGGGGTGGCGGCTCTGGGTCATGCTTGTGAATGGGCCTTTACAGCTTTATGAAACAGAATCCATGTCATTTGGAAACAAGGATTTTTGAGTGTTGTTGTAGGGTGCTACTTTTTCTTGGTACAATTTAGTGAAGTTTGGTACAACAGCAAGGGACTAAATTGGTTGCTCCCCAATTGCCATGGCCTTATGTCCTCTTTGGTCATGAAGGCAACTTGTTGCGGCGTCATGTGCACATTTTGAAAGATCCTCCTATTCCTTTCCTTCCAAAGGTTCCACACGATGTATATGCAAACTCCATGAAGCGTCTACGTTATTGTTTTTACCAGGTGTAGCAGGTTCTTGCTGAGGTAGCTGCAAGTGAAATTCTCCCAAGACAACACTTGATACCAAACAGCACGTGCAAAAGGGCATGACATTGTGTAACCTGTTTTTCCTCACCTATATTCTGAATATATACTGAACTACCAGCTCTTCTGCAATTCTGCCATCAGAAAGGTCAATGGCTAGAGCAGGATATAAAAAGTTGGCAATGTGCATCTACATGCATGGTGTCCTAAAGATCCATTGAATTAGGCAAAATTTCTGGGGGAAGAACAAAGGCGGCACCTTTCTAAGAGGGAGCAAGTTGAGGAGGCCAACAAAGCTAATTGCAAGGAGGAATCCGGTCATCCACCCTATGCCGGGCTCCTTGTAGCTTCCCGGCGCGTTTCCTAGTGTGTTCACCCCGGCCAGCTCGTATGTCTTCTTGTCCAGAGCCAGCAGCGACGATCCAAACCCACCTGCACAGCACCAAACCTCGTCATCAATTTGTATCCACAAGCGACACGAGAATTTAGTACGTTATTTTTATTAATAAAATAAAGGGCTCAGTTGGCTAACGAAAGAAGAGATGGGAGATTGAGAGGCAATGGGGATGGGAGCGCACTGCCGAAGCCCATGGTGTAGCAAGCGACGGCGCAGGTCTGGACGACGGTGTTCTCCTGGCGGGTGAAGGGGCGTGCGCCGTCGCCGAGGCGGAGGCGTCTCAGCGCGCGCGTCCAGCCGCGGAGCGAGAGGAAGGCGAGTAGGGCGGCGGAGACGTTGAGCGTGGGGATGATGCCGGTGGTGAGCGCCAGCTTGAGTATGATGACAGTGTACACGAACCCAATCAGCAGCGCCGCCACCAGGCCGCGCACCGTCACCTGCTCCCGCCACGGCGGCACGGGCTCCTCCGCCCACCGATCCGCCGTCGCTACGACGGGCTCTGACTCGGCGTCCTCGGCGTCGGCGACGCACTTCTCGATCTCGACCGCCGGCACCCCGCCTGACGCCGGGGCGGCTTCCATGGCTGGCGGGGCGAAGCAGCACTTGAAGCAGACAAGCAGTAGAGTCCAGTTTCGCCCCCTTTCTATAGCGACCAGGCTGTGCGCACAACAAGGCACCAAGCCCGGGATGGAGTCGGGGATGTGAGAGATGACGCCGTCCGTCAGCTCGCCACACCGTCCAAAGCAGGAGATAGTTGGCACTACTGTAATTACTAATTGGGGCTAAAAGTCAGCCCAAACTAGCTATAGTTGGCATCTAGTATTGCTTATGATCCATACACCCCTTAAATAATTGGTCAAACTATCTCCTATCCATATAGTTTGCATCTATAGCTAATGCTAAATTATATTAATTTTTAATGTTACTAACGATGTAATGATGAAAATGATTTTAAAGTTATCAGTAACACCCACGGTGCCGCCGTTGTCATTGCCATCAAGATGACTTATTGAGTTTTATTAGATTAGGAAAGAGTCAAGGGGATTGAGTCAGAGTCTAACGATGGTAAGGATCTTCTAGGGTTGCTTAGAGGTTAAGTCTCGTTTGGACTATAAATACTAGCAACATGTAATCGTTGCGGTAAAAAAGAAATAATGGAAACCATATTGTCACCACGTCAATATAACAACTAAACTATTTGATGTCGATCTACTTACTTTTTTTATTTTACTAGGAAATATGCCCGTGCGTTGCTACGGGTATATAAATTATATTTATAAATCATGCTTTTTAATTTTAAATTTATGTATGTATGTAAATATTACATAACATCCTCTCTTCTCACTTCTTCTTTTCATTTCCTTTCTTTCTATCTCTATTTTTCTTTCTTCTATTCTTTCTTTCCTTTTTTTTCATTCTCTTTTTCTAACCTCACACTTTTTTTCTCCGCGTCTCTCACAACCTCCGCACTCGCCGGCACCGACGGACCTCCCTCCTCCTCCGCTCTCTCCCTCCACGGTGGCGGCGGCGACGGATCTCGGAGCTCCGCCAAGCTCCATCCCCTCCCTCTCCCACTCCGTCTCTGCGCCCGATGTACCGTCTAAATCACCCCGGCGGCGTTCGGTTTAAACCGACAATTCGGTTTGGTTCGGTTTAGAAAAGTTCAGTTTCTAGAAATCCAAAACCGATGGTTTGTCAAAATAGTAGAAACCGACCAAATTGGTTTCGGTTTGGTTTTAAACCGAAAAACCGATGAACACACGCAACAACGCTCGCACCTCGTCCTGCTCGTGGCCTCACACACTTTGCGTCGCTCTGCTTTCGGCCTCCCCTAGCGGCGGATGGACGCCGTTGGAGAGATGCAGCTACCGCCGTCGTGCCTCCGGGATCTGGCGGCCCGGGTAAGAGAGGAAGGTCGTCGGCCACCACGGGGGAGGGAAGGGAGCGCCGCCGGTCGGTGGGAGGGAGAGGGAAGGCTGCCGCCGCCCGCCGCTGAGGTACCGAGGAAGTGAGGGAGAGCTCCTCTGCTGCCGCAGCCGCTTGCCGCCCTTCGCTAGGGTTACGACCGTACGGGGTCGGGGCGGGATGCGATGCACCGATGCGGAATGAATGAGTGAGCGATTGACGGGAGAGTCGGGAACCTCGGGGTGGACTGGACTCCATCGATGCGATGCGCTGTTTGGGTGTGGACCGGCTTGAGGCTGGAATCGGGCGAATCATTTGGATGGTGGGTGTTCGGTTTCACCGAAAACCAATGCCGAAACCAACACCGAACTTCCCAAATCTGAAAACCGATACCGAACCGAAAAACCAAAAAAAAACCGTCTTTTTCGGGTCGGTTTTTTTTTCGATTCGGTTCGGTGATCGGTTTTTGGTTAAAAAGTGCCCAAGGTGACGTCTAAAGCCCGCGCAGTTGCGGCCTCCGGCATGTCACCCCGCCGGAGCACGCCGCGGGTGTTGCTGCGCGTGCTGCCTCTAGCGGACGCTGGTGCTAGAGGGACTGGTGTTCCTGGGCATGCTCACCTCCCGCGCGGCTCTCGGCAAAGTGTGGTTTCTTTGCCGTGAGCTGCTCCGTTACGCACAGCAAAGATGAATAGAACGCCGTAACAATTGAGCCTTTTGCCTACAGCCATAACGGGAAGACTCTCAGCATAGGCGCCGTCATCGTAGCCCCCCTCCCCCCATTAACTCTTTGGCGTGAGCCAGGGGGTACACGGCAAAGGCTAAGCTAAGAGTGCATATTTTGGCTCACGGCAAAGGGTCTTTCGACACTTTCTTTCCCGACTGCGATATGCGTCGGGGAAAGCCTTTCCCGATGGGGAAAGGGTCTTTGCCGTGTACGTTGGGTACACGGCAAAGAAGGTGAGTCCGGTAGTGCGCATCGAGGATCCACGGCGGTGCAGAGAGGCGACACATCGAGGAGCCGCTCGCGCTCACCCACGCTGTCGGCGGAGCTGTGGAGTTTGTGGTTTTGGCTCGTTTGATTTTACCAGGTTTCGAACGCTGATAGAGAAAGTATGATGGGCTATGAGAGATGAATATGTGTTGTGTCTTCTCCGTAGGAAACAGAAAGGCAGAGGAGGGCAGATAGAAATGGAGCGGGCAGGCAGGCATCGACCTGACAGGCATGCTTGGACGACCGAACATCGATCGGAAATTTACATGCTTTATTAGTAGGTATAGATAAACTTTCTATATCGAATAATTTAATAATAGTCTGAACGAAAAGAACTATAGCCATAGATATCCATTTTAGTCTTGTACTCCATTTTGTAGATAATTTTTCAGAGGAACGTATTGATTACACTCTTGGGCCCCTGCTACAGCGTGATGAGACACTCAAAGACGAAGCAAGAAATTAGAAATTATTGCTTTAGAGATTTCCAATAAAGGATGAAATCATTTATATTGTTTGAACTAGCTTCTTGGTCGATCTATAACACCATGGCTCTCTCTTTTCTTTCAGTGAAAGATTGTGTAATAATTGGCTGTGTATATCCTCGGATATAGAGGCCGGATATGTTTTATCCATTATTAAAAAAATCCATTTTAGTCTTGTTATTATGACTAGCGCAGTATGACGACTTTATCACGCGCCACGTGCACTATTTTAACAAGTGTTATCATCTTGGTGCGATAAGGGGGTCGAACAGGAACAACAACACATGGTTTTGTTGCAGCATTGGCGCCGTAACACCTCGCATAATGGGGTGACAACGTTGCATGGTTCGACGTTCCGCTGACAGGGCAAAGAACCACTCGTTCATATGCTTTTGCATATCAATCTTTTTTTTTTTTTTTTTTTTATCATGGAAGTATTCTCCATTACTCAACTGAGACCTCAATTAGCGTTAAACCAAACGAAATTTCCTTTTGTACAAATTACTACAATGGAAAAAATCATGGGCATACACCAAGCATCATGAATATTTTTTTTTTTTTTCTTTCAATTGAATTCTAGATGCGGATACATCCCAACTTAATCATTTGTTCAGACTTCAGACTTTGTCAGGTCAGTATCCGAAGATTAACACATGACAATGGCCGGATCCATTTATCTAGCTTCCAGGTGTGAATTTCAGGCAGATGGGTGGCTTGATCTTGGCTAGAGAAAGCAACGACGACGGGAAAGTCCATATGCCATCACCGCAGATGAGCCCTGACGCCACCGCCGGCACCAGCAACGCGGCCTCATTGCCGTCAATCCGTTGCCACGCAAAGACCACCACGGTCCCTACCACCATGTCGATGGCGAAGCTGGCGCCGACGAGGAACGGCACGGCCATCGCCGTCGGCAGGGGCACGTACCTCCCGTACCGCGGCGGCAGGACGTCCTTGACCACGTTGGCGAGCACGGCGAACGCGAAGAACCCCGCGGACAGCGGCAGGCAGTTCGTGGGCAGCGCCGAGGAGGCCCTGCGCTCCCAGGAGCGCCATGTTGCGGTAGATGAGCGCGAACGGCGCCTTCCAGTACCCGTTGGGGTTGCCGATGTCGAACGCCCTGTAGAAGAGGAGGAACGTGAGCGGCGTGACGACGCAGCCCATGGCGGCGCCGACGGCCTGCGCGGCGAGCATGGACCGCGGCGACGTCAGGGTCAGGTGCGCCGTCTTGAAGTCGTGCATGAGGTCGGCGGAGATGAGCACCAGCTGCTTGACGAGGCCGCAGCCGACGAGGCCGGCCACGACGCCGTCGTCGCGCCCGGCCCACGCCGCGAGCACGAAGAGCGCGAGCTGGCCGTAGCTGAAGCCCATGTTGATGTCGGTGAGCCCGGCGCCGTACGAGTTGGAGAAGCCCAGCACGGGCGCCAGAGCGTACGCGGCCACCACGTAGTACCACCGCACCTGCCGGAACATCGCCGGGATGGCGACCACCGCGACGGCGCTCACGACGGCGTACCCGGCGTACGCGAGCCACGACGGGATGGAGTCTCGGTTGAAGACCTCGTCGCGCCGCAGGTCGTCGATCGCGGCCGCGTTGCCCTCGTCGGCCACTGCATCTCGTTGGTTCGGTTCCACCATCAGATCCACTCCAGTTACTGCTGAAGAATCAGATATATATATACAAGTAAATACGAAATGTACAGTAGGATTGTACACTCGATCTCCACCTCTGCTAAATAGTGCTAGTACTACCTCGGTTGTTGTTGCTACGTCTGAGTTTTGATCGTTCATGCAGGCTCTTGGCGGTGACGCCGAGGACCTTGAACAAATGGTAGATGCCATCACCCATGATCATAGCTATGCACACGAAGGACTGCACGGCAGAGCAACCAAAGCGCTACATATCAACTCTACTCACTGGCTTGAAGGATTCAGGTGAAGTGTGTGTATGCGTCAGCAGACCTTGTAACCGTACAAGCTGGTCATGCTGCTCTCCGGTACGTCTGCAGAGTACCAATCGCCCTTGCGTTTGTGGATGAGTGGCCACAGAATTCCCCAGGAGAGGACCGCGCCGAGGAGGGTGGAGAGGTTGACATGGTGCGGGCAGATCATGCCGGCGCCGACGTACGTCATGCTGAAATCGAAGAAGAACCTGATGGCAAGCATTGCCGCAAACAAAACAACAGGGTTCAGACTTCAGAGAGGTCGGTGCCATTTAGTATGAAATACTCCAGTAGGATGAGTAGCTAGCAAGGAAGGATTCATGGATGAAGACAGTATATATATTACGATTGTTTCCAGGCCTTGAGGCCAAATGTAGGGAACTGAGCGAATCCGCAGCCGTTGCCGCCGGTGTAGAACCACTGGAAGAAGCTCCAGAAGAAGCTGATCCCGAAGTATTTCACAAATGAACGTACTTGCTTCCTGCATTTGAGTATATGAGCAAGATCATTCAGAAGCTAATGTACTTCATCTAGCTGTTATATATGTAAGCATTGATGAACAAGAGAGACGATCTCCGTATACACGCACTCTGCATTCTTGTCTCCTTGAGGGGTGTGGAACCCGTTTATAAGGACAGCTGTTGCTGTCCCGCTTGGGTATGTCAGCTTGTAGTCGATGACCAAAGCCTGAATAAATAAATAAATTATTACTGGGCATCTTATGAATTATGAAGTTAATTTTTGCAAAAGGATTCTGTCAAAAAAATTTGCAAAAGGAGATTTACACATGTAGAAATGAAATGGAATGAAATGAAGCACCTTTCTGAGGGGAATCAAGGTGAGGAGGCCGCCAAAGCTGCTGGCGAGGAGGAAGCCAGTGATCCACCCGAATCCTGGCTCCTTGACGCTCCCCGGCACATTTCCCGGCGTGTCCACCCCGGCCGCCTCGTACGTCCTCTTGTTCAGGGCCAGCATGAACGACCCGAACCCTGCACAGGCACCAGCGGCGCCGCACGCAGCAGCAATTCCACGAGTCACGACACGCGACCACTGACCAAGTGCGATGTTGCGCGCGTGCGCGCCACGGACAAGCGAGCGCGACGCGCATCCAAGCGCGTGCCAGCCGCACGCCGCCATGGCACGCACGTCAGACCACTTGAGGCAAGCGAACAAGCGAGCTGTCAGGGGTCTGGCACGTACCGCAGAGAGCCAGCGAGTAGCACGCGACGGCGCAGGTCTGGACGACGGTGTTCTCCTGGCGCGTGAAGGGCCTGCAGGAGCCGGCGCCGGCGACGCCGAGCCGGGCCAGCGCGCCCGTCCAGCCGCGGAGCGCCAGGAACGCGAGCAGCGCGGCGGACACGTTCATGGTGGGCACGAACCCCGTCGTGAGGTTCAGCTTCATCACCACGACGGTGTACATGGACCCGATGAGGGCCGCGGCCACCAAGCCCCGCGCCGTCAGCTGCTCGCGCCACGGCTGCTGCTGCTCCAGCTCCAGCGCCGAGGCGGTGGACGCGGCCTCGAGCTCCGGATCTGCAGTCTGCGGCGCCGCGCCGCCGCCGGCCTCGCACTTGTCGATCTCGTCCGCGGGGTTGATCTCCATGGCACTGCGGCTAGAGCAAGAACTATTCAGTGCCCGGACTGTGCCGGCCCATTAAATGGTCATCGGCATCTGCAACCTCGCTCTGTCTGTGTTCACGATGTCGACATGGCGTAGAAGCAAAAGTCACACAAAATTGCAGAAAATCCAAAATCCTATCAGACAATAAATGGAAGGAGCTTAGCTTGCGGAAATCACCCGCAATGCCAATGCGCTGTGCTTTCAGGTTTTGTTGTAGCATCCTGTAGAGGCGTCGAGCAGTTGTGCCACCATTTCCGAAGGATGCATCAGTTATTCAGCTGTGACTTGTGGGAATAAATCTGCACCCGCCGCTTCCCCGTGTGCTCGTTGCAGGGGTGCGCGACGCGGCCCAAGTACCACTAATGTAGCAACGTACTCTCCCTCCATTCCAAAAAGAACACACGTCTTGTTTTTTTAAAAAAAGTCAACCAATTTTATGTTTAAGTCAAATCTATAAAATAACATTAACATCTATGGTACTTAATAAATATACAATGATAATAATCAATAATAAGCAGTATAATTTTCATAGCACAACTATTTGAAGACATCAATAATATTAATATTATTTTTATATGCTTAGTCAACTCTGAAAAATGATTGGTCTCTTGAAAATTATACTCGAAAGTCAAAACCTTGCCCAAGTACCAAAATAAATGTCGATACCTCTATATATCATGCTCTCTAGAGTAATACTACTATATTCCATTTTGTTGTTGAATTTTTTTCTACTTTAGAAATAATAAATACTTTCTGGATGAGTCCACAGTGTTGTGTGGAGCTATGAACGGTGCATTACGAAGATGGCCTCTTCATGTCTTTGTGAGTCGTCACAGGATGTTGTTTTTCTTTCAAAGTTATAACAGTTAGGAAACCTCAGCATATCTCTAGTGATTTCAGCATGTCCATATAAGCTATTGATGACTTTTTCCTTTAGAAATAAGGATTATTAGAGCTGCTTCAAAAGAGTCTCTTTATATCATGTCGATAGGAATAAAGACTTTGATGAAAAATACCATCTAACAATTTTTTAATTGAGTTTCCAATATTGTCATTCTCTATTTCAGAATTCTCTCTAGTTAAAGATGAAGAGCATGGTTGGTTCTTTAGAGTATGCACAAGATATAGAAAAGCTGTTAGAGAGTAGAAAGATATAGAGAACGATTTTTATTCAAACAACTCTCCAAGTAATGGCTTAGAAAGTTCATTTTATAAAGACTATCGGAGTCTTTCTAAAAGTTATTATCTAAATCACCATTTAAGAAATGTTTGAGTAAAAAATGCTTTCAATATCTTTGTATACTCTACTGGCTTCTCTATATCTTGGCTCACTCTAAAGAGCCATAATGAAATAGAGGATGTCTATACCTTGGCGCACTCTTCATTTTGGCTAGCCAGAAATCTGAAATAGAGGATGTCTATATTTAGAAATCTAATTAAAAAGACTTTGGTGGGTATTTTCTTTTTGAGAGTTTTTTACGGCGCTTGGAATTAATATGTGCCTTCCATTTGGTCCGATCCAATGGTCAAAAAGCCAGAGGAACCAGATAGGAGGAACCAAGAACCATGGCATGAGAACTGAATTATAATTAATATTAAAGGGTATAATGGTCTTTTTAACGGCCACGAGGGGGGTAAGGTGTCGGCCGACGAGGCGCGGCGCCATTGTCGAGGGATTTTACATATTTACCATCCTTCACGGTTGCAACTTACTCGAATATCACTCTTAGAATGCAGCTTACATATTTATCGGCCTTAAGTTGTACCTCTTACATTTTTACTCACCACAGGGCACTTTTTGCGAAAAACCGATCACCGAACGAACCGAACCGAAACCGAACCGAAATCTCGGTTTTTCGGTTTTTCGGTTCGGATCGGATCGATTTTTTCTGCTTTCGGTTTTTCGGCTTTGGGATCGGTTTCTTGCCCAAACCCGGGCCGAAATCGAAATAACCGAACTTTCCTTGCCACCCATGAACTTTGGACTTCCAGCCCAACCCGACCCGGGCGGCCCGACAACAGCCCCGCGACCTTTGCGAGTCAGAGTGACCCATCCCTCCTCACCTCACTTGCGATCACGAAAGGAATCGTCGTTCTCGTTCACGACTCCCTCGGCTAACCTAACCCTAGCGGCTAGCGATTGCCGGCTGGGGGGTGACCGGCGACGGCGTGCGGCGGCCGCAGCGGCGAGGCGGCGGCCGCGAGGCCGGCCGGCGCGGCGCCGTGGCGGCGAGCTGCGGGCCGGCCGACGCGGCGTGGCGCGGCTAGCGGCGAGCGGCGGCGTGGACCGCGGAAGCGCGAAGCGGCCGCAGCGGCGCGGCCCGGCGTCAGCAGCGGGGCGGCATCGGCAGCGGCGAGGCGGCGGCGGCGTGGAAGCGGCGGTGGCATCCGGCGGCGGCGGGGCGGCGGCAGCGTCGAGCGGAGTCGGCGACCTCGGAGGCATCGGTTTCTATTTGGTAAAACCGAAATACCGAAAAAAAAAGCGAAGCGAAATTGTCGGTTTTAGAAAATCTAATAAACCGATCGGTTTTGCAATCCACGAAAACCGAAGTTTCTTGACACCGAACGAACCGAACCGAGCGGTCGGTTTATACCGAACGCCAGGCGAATTTTTACCACTTTTTCCTACGTGGCATGCCATGTAAGATTGAGATGCTCACACACGGTCGGCAGCCACACAGGGAAAAGACCTCCCTACCCCTGCTCTTTTCTTTCAATGAAGTTGTACGCTCACAAACCGATGAGATTGCAATGCACAAGGAATAATTGGTACATTCCAAATAAATAGACATCTCATTAAAAAAAAAAAAAAAAAACAAATCCATAGCAGCCCGATCCATACTGGCTTTGATGTTCACACGAGAATACATAATCTGCAGAAAGTTCAGAGCTGTTTTGAGCTCCTATTTCCTTTTTTGGTTCCAAGTAATAATTAATAAAACTATACGTTTCAAAAAAGCTAGAGCTGAGTTCTCTCCGCTGGACCTTTGATTAGCTAGTCAGAGAAGGATATCTTTCTTCTAAAGGTAAAGATTATTAATCACCTAATTAAGTAGTTTGTTTACGGAAAGTCATCAACTTCCATGTCGCTCAAATAGAGCATCTGAATGGAACGATCTGTGCATCCTCTAGTTCTTTACTGTCATTCCTCCTAATTATGGAGTTGTTTGGTGTACTGCCAGAACTAATTTCAGTGGCAATCTTTAGAAGTTCAGATTACATTTGAACTTGAATGGCTACTTAATTTTGCGCATAGGTCATGGCTCAATGGCCAGCTGTATGTCTTTAGTTGCTAAAACACATCTTTCTTAAAAAACAACACACTTCCTGGGCCGGGCTCCCACGATGGGGAAAAGAAAAGGAGGGTAGGAAAGTAATTTCACATGCGCCTGCTGACTGTGTGTGACCCTCTCACTACGACGTGGCATGCCACGTAGGATAAAATAGTAAAAATGTAAGATGAATGACATAACGCTGCTAAATATGTAAGGCGCGTTAAGGATGATATTCGAGTAAGAAGCAGCCGTAAGGATGGTAAATATGTAAAATCCCCGCTGTCGGCGGCGCGGTCGCTGGAGCGGTCCCGGTCGATGCCCGGCCTGAGGCGGAAGCTGTCGCCGTCGTCCAAAAAGGGCAGCCGGGCGGCGCCTGGCGCCGTAGAGCCGGCGCAGCGAGGAGAGGTGGCCGCGGCGGAGTCCACCGAGGACGAGGCGGGGGCAGCCAGGCCGGCGGACGGGTTCGACGAGCACCGGCCGGAGATCCTGAGCTGGGCCGCTCATCCCGTTCCACCCACCCAGCTCCGGCGCTCCCCTGCCCCCACGCCTCCGCCACGCTCGTCGGAGTGCTCCTTCGGGCTGGTACGGAACTCGTGGCCGCTCGCCCAGCTCGCCATGTCTACAGCGCTGCCCGGACCTGTGGCCTTCGTTCCGATGTTCCATTGAGCTGCTGCAGCCTGCAGGTCCCGCCGGTGACTCTCTGTTATGAGCAATGGTCCAACAGCTACATCTCTGCAAGGACTTCTAGCTAGTATGCGGCAAGATATCCCATGATGTGAGGCAACGTGGGCTCCATGGATGCTATAGCAGGGAGGCGGAGAAGTCAGATGTGTATGTGCATGTCCCCGCTCTGTGAATTCGCCTTCCTCTGCTCACCAACAGCACAAAGCATACAACAGCAGAAGAGGGGAATTCAATCGACCTGTACAGGCTGTAGATAGAGTAGCAAGCATCGGTCAAGACCAGTGTCGTTCGAGCACGCGGCACGCCACCAGCCTGGGCCGCGGCCGACCTGGCCGTATCCCCGTCTCCCAGCAGCGCAGCAACGACGCGCATGCCTGGCCACCGTACCAAGATGCGTCGGCAATGGGGAAGGGCGGCAATGGGGCAGAGAAGGATCGGAGGCGAGAGTTGGGCGGAGGCTCTGGGGAAGGACGGCGATGGGGTGATGGAGGACGCGATGGGGAGGGCGGCGGTGCCTAATCGGGAGCGAGATCTCACGGGGAGCAAGAAAAAGTACTAAATTACCCTTAATTACGAGAATCAAGGGGAGGAACCGGTAGGAACCGGCAGGAAGAAAATCAACGGGAGGAACCTCCAAGCACCGTAAAAATTCTTTTCTTTTTACCAAAATCTCAGTTTTTATCAATTAAGAAGGATATAAAGAATGCTTAGGATGCCGTTAGGTTGCTTTAGATATGTGGGGAAGCTAGGTGAGTGGGGGAGCCAGCAATTTGGCAAGGTTAGGCGCCCGCCACACCTAAAAATCCATATAAAATATTGAATATGCATAGTATAGGTACGTCCATGATGCATGATGGTCGTTTGTTCTGTCCGATGGCTAGTGGCTAGTGTTGTCGGTTTATTGGCTATAAAGTAATATATTTACACAATATTTACTATACATGTTTCAAATTTTTTATATAAAACCCCGCGACACCTTAAAACTGTTCCTGCCTCCACCACTGAGGTGAGGTCATGGGATGGTCCAGACTCCATCTCCTCATCAACCTTTTAGAGAAATCAAGAGCAAAAGTATATATTTAAACACCTAACTACGGGTCTTGATTCTAAAAAAATCTTTAAAACAAAGGGAGTTGCTATATCTCTTTCACAAGAAATTTAACCAAGATTTCTTGCAACAAACTGGACCCTTAGATCATCATCCAAGGGTGGGACTAGTCATCAGATTAATTGACTTGACAATTGACTGGACCCATGACAATTGACAAGGCAACGTGCAGTGCAGAGACTACTCCCTCCGTCCCCATTTACATGTCGCGGAAGCTACAGTTCCTTGTCCCGTAATACTTGACGTTCCCTATCGTTCCCTAGGCCGTGCAGGCCTACAAAGATCGGCAGAGCACCCGCATGCAGCACCGAGCAGAGCACCACATGCAGCCACCGAGGAGAACACCGCATGCAGCCACCGACGGAACACCACATGCAGCCAATGCAGCCACCGCATGTCGCTTTCAGATGTACAGTTCTCATAGGGACATCAGGGTCTTTTAGCACTTGCATTGGTATGTGCGCTTGAATCCCAGCGACATGTAAAACGGGACAGAGGGAGTACTTCTTAACGGACCCGTCTACAGTAGCGGGTATCAGCCCGTTAACCCAAGTCTGTGCCCATTTGAGTCACGATGCAGCCACGGGACCAAATACACAAAAATTACAGCTGTGCAAATGCACCATTTGAGTCACGATGCAGCCATGGGACCAATTAAATTAATACAAAAAATTACAGTTGTGCCAATGCACCCTCCAACAAGAAAGAAACTCCACCCCCTCAATCAAACCTTGATCTAGTGGAGATTTAGAGTGGAGAAAAGGGTGAAAAATAGAGAAAAAACACAAGAAGATGAACTAGAAGACTGGAAAAGACTAGAAAAGCGGATCAAGCTACTGGAAAGGTATGTGCCCTTGAATTGGTTGCCTTTGTCATTGTTTCTCCTCTGTTGTCCTCTATTGTATCTGTCTTCATCCTCATGTCCAGGGCCATCTCTGAACAGCCATCTCTGAACTGAACACTCCCCACCGTTCCTTCTTGCCCTCCAGTTGGTTGCTTCTATCCTTGTTACTCCTCCTTGTCCTATGTACGATCTGTCTTCATCTTCATGTCGAGGGCCATCTCTGAACACACATGCGCACCGCTCCTTGTTGTTAGGCAATGTAGGATATGTAGGAATCAAAATTTTATATACTCATCAATAAAATTGCAATTAACTATATTTGCAATTTAGAGTATTATAATTTGCAATCAAAATCCTACACAATTAGGCTTGTTGTTGTAGTTATAAAATCAATCTACAGTTAACTGCAATTTGGGTGTGGACTATCACAAAGCACTCATCGATGGCCTCAGTGAGTCCCTCCTCCAAAACCAACCCAAAAATGCTGGGAAGCTATGTCAGACATAGGAGTAACATGTACATAACACTAGATTAATAACGGTATGCACTGTCACAAAAACTACTCGATTTGTTACCCAACATCAACAACAATTAACAAGCAAGGACACTATCACAGCAGCATGTGGACTGCATATCACTTGCCTTTTAAACTTCTTCTGGAATCTGATGCAATTTGGGCAATACCATTTTCCCTTGGGCTGCTCCTTGACACCCACACAGCCATAGTGATACCACTTTCGATTTGCACTGCAGTGAAACAGTGATAACAAAATAAAACAAGCACGAGCATGAAAATGGAACTCGTCAAACTGGAATACAGCAGTGAAACAAAGGATGTGAGGGTCACATACGTTAGGATTCTCGCATGCCACCATCTCACCATAGCTGGCTACTAATACCATGTACCTGCAGAAAGTTGACAAAAGATCCTAGTTCTCAGAAAGGAATGTAAATATCTAGGTAGAGAAAAACACATGTAGTTCATAACGTGATACATAGGCATTCTAGATGCAACAAAATGCTAAATTCTAGATTAGCTAATTGTACCCAAGAGGATCCACTTATATTTTTCTAAAAGTGTTGACAGGACAGCTACAGAGTCTAAATATTAACTAGATGCAACAAAAGCTCCATTTCAATCTCCACAACATAGAAAGCACCAGCCTCAGTCCAAGGAATCTATACCATGACAAACAACAACACAACAAGCCCTCGGCTCTAAAGTTAGGTGCTTATAGTCATAAAACAATGCTTGGCTGCCAAAAAGAAAATGTAGCATTGTACAATCAACAACAGTTACTAGCACAAAGGACAAAATACAAGATAAAGACAGTGGGTAGAGAACAATACAAGGGGCATGACAATCGACTATACAACACAATCAACAAAAAAAAAAATACAATACAAAGTACAAGACAAGGGGCAATCCAAACACAATTCCACGAGGTCCCCTGTGATGACTTAGATGTCTCGGCCTCGAGGGCCTAACGCCCACTTTCGGCCTCGGCGAAAGTGTTACTTTCAAAAAGGCGCCTTCAAATTGCAAGGTTTATATACGGAATCAAGCGATGTCATTTTGTACTTTGTTGTCTTGTATCGCAGGTCCCTGCTTGTTTTTAAACAATTTGTTTTCATTAAAGGGACAATACAGGTAGCCACTGGAGCTCCGGCGAACCCTAAGCGCTGGGCGCCACCCTCTTTCCCCACGAGAGATCACAGAGCTTTCTATAGGAAGGACAAATCACGAGAGGAGAGATGCTCGCGTTTTAGGTCACCGAGGGGAGGGATAGGGTGGAGGAGCCACCGGAGCGGAGGAAGATGACGGCGGGGAAGAAGTCCGGTTTCGGTCGCGGTCGCCTGAAATCCAGCGGGCTTTTCGATCGCGTGGTATAGGAAAAGTGTTTAATTTTATAGAGAGAGACAAGCTTGAGCTAGGTAACAGAGGCACCAAGATTTTTTCATGAATGACCAAAGCATAGGTGAGATTAAGAACAACAGGGAGATAGAGGTTAGGGAGAAACTTCTTGCTTGCCTTCATTCATTAGTTCGAATGATACATATAGGAGCCCAACTCCTCTAATAACTGTGCCGGGCATTAACTACTAGCCGGCTAATAACTCTCCTAATCTCCTAGGCTTCAACCGCTTAAGCCTCCTCGGGCTGAACCAAGCCATGCACATCATTGGAAACGGGAACTAGCTTGGTAGCTCCTTGCTTCCCAAACCGATGATTGTAGTGTCAGCCCCACATGATCCAAGCACAACTAATAGAATACAAAAGACAATTTTTATAGGAGGACAACAGACAGAATTTTATCACCAGAACTACACAAAAAAAAATAGGAACATAGGAGTGACAATCACAGCAAACAGAATACAAGAGACAAATTTTTTTATAAGAGGACAGACAAATGAGAGGTGTGTATTGGCACAAATCACAGAAAATAGATTTCAACATTTTTTTAAGCACATATCATAACAGACAATTTTTTCTATGAAAGGAAAATGACAAATAAGAGGCGTGTCTTTGGCACAAATTACAAATTCCTGTTAAGTCTGTAGAGCAGGCCTATCACTTGACAAATACGAGGTGTGGGTTGGCCCAAATCACAAAATACAGATGACAAGGTGTGTTAGCACAAATCACAAGAGGGCCACAAGAAAGGAACAAGGGATATTGCACATGAAAAATACCATAATTGCGGCAATGCAAATGTGCAATTTACTGCTAATAAAAGTGCAATTGTGAATGTTTTTCTTACTAAGTTCAAAGGACTTTGGAAGAATGATTTCCTTACTAATAGTCGACTTGCAAGCAAAAAGGGACATATTGCATTTCCTCAGAACTAAAATTGTGGTGCTCGATACATGCAATTTGCATAATCGTTGATCGCAAATTAATTAACTGAATATTTTATATGTTTTGTTCTCGTGAACAGGAAATATATATTAATAGGAACAGAGCACCACAACTACTATGGAGAAGAACTAGCAAAAAAATCACTAGTATACTGTGGATGAATCTTATTTTGTAGTACTCCAACAACACAACTTGAAAGTAGCTAGAGCATATTTTGCAAGCTGAACTCAAATTTGACTATTCTGTATATGAAAAAAATTATCTATTATTAGTTTCGTAATAATAAAAACAAGAGATCATGCCTGCAGCTGGCCTGATCCTTCTCTGTACTCATTCAGGTCAGAGAAGAGATCCGGCTGGTGAGGTGCTGGCTGTTCAGTGAGAACTCATAACTGCACTAGGAATTTTAGTCATCATTGGACACTAGTATTAACATCTAATGGCAGCACCGATCCTTCTCCATAAAGTAAGCCCACTGATGACTAAATGTGTTACATTACTCATGACTCAAGAGGCATTATTAACAGCATAGCATATTTTTTAAAGTAAACAAACAGCAGCAGGGTAGCTGAAAAATCAACAGCAGGTGGCAGTGGGACTCACTAATGTCAGGGAGGTCCATTTGAACACACACAACCTCCACAAGCTTAAACCCATCCATATCCACCATGTCCTAGCACAAATAATAGGGTGGTGTCCTAGCATAAAGGACAACAAACAGTTTTTAACAAAACCATCACACTTGGTCATAATAAGAACACCCACACACCATCACACTTGGTCATTCCAAAACCAACATAAAGCTCTTTGGTCAATTTGTGACTGATCTTATATGTCCAAAACAATGAATTACAGATAAAGATGAAAGTGTCTCAGTGTTCTCTCAAAAGTGAAAGCATATAATCAAAGCACGCCGGGATTTGACCATTTGAGTGACTTAATTTTTAGAAGCACAAAAGCACAGTTTAGATAGATGCAATACCAAAAAGAAAAATGAAATGGTACCAAAAAGTTACAGATTTGAACAAGAGACTAGCAAAATATAAGAACAGAGTAGGTAGCGACTAGCAAAACACAATTGCATTTGTAGCTAAATTTAAGATGAACTATAGTATTATCAACGTAGAGCATAATCAGCACACAAGAGATACATCAGGCTGCTATTCTATGAGTTGCAAAAAAGTCAGCAAAAAGTTCAAAATAGGACAAAAAGTTAGCAAAAGTTTTTTGAGCCTCTTCTTGGTATACTTACACTTATGAAAGCAAATGCACCAGCTCCTCCAGGTCATCAGGATTGAAGTCTATGCCATCATGTATGATGCGATAGGTCATCTAAGTTGTTGTGGTTGCCCTGGTAGTCCCTGGCAAAAAAAAAAAAAAAATGTGCACTTAGATCATCATATCAGCTAGAATGGCCCCCAAAAATGCAATTGCACTAAGATCATTTAGTAGGAAAAAGACGTTGAGGCAGCAAATGGTTCAGCATCAACATATTGCATATACTTAAAAGTACAATTGCACTCCTAGAAAATTGCAATTTACATTATTATAGACTGCAATTATGTAACTGAATGTTTTATTTGTTTGGTTTTGATGAACACAAAAGATAAATAGGATCAATACTGAAGGACACTTATGCCTCTGCTATCAACTTTGAAGAGCTAAATATGTAAAGCGGAGGTTAGCTTTGCATGAAGCTACAAAGCTTAAACAACACAGCAACACCAATACTGAAGGACACTTATGCCTCTGCTATCAGCTTTGAAGAGCTAAACTAAATACTGAGCATTGTCGTGTAAGTGCAGCTTCAATAATGAAAGGGAGAAACAATTTACCTCTGGCTATTAGAAAAGTACTAGTATATTATTACTAATTCAACTACAGTGTAGCTTAAATCACAATAAACAAAAGAAAAGTTGTGGCCTAGTAAGACATTACACAATTCTAGAAAGTAAGGAAAACAGACATACTATGAATCCCAAACCGCTCAGGTTAACTACACCATGTACAGTCCACTACAATACTATACACCACCCAGATCAACAAAGTTGGAAGGATTCAGTACACTAAGCACTAAAAGCAACCACGGGTTGCTGCACTTGCCAGGAACAACATAGCTGTACCAATGACCAAGCACTTCTCCCTTGGCATTAAAACTGAAAATGATGATGTTGCCAGCATACTCATGATCATCCATGTGTGAGCATGCGCTGACAGGAGACAGCTCATCTAGTGACGACAACAACATAAAGAGAAGAGATGATTTGCAACACAATGTTGGCTGCCGAATCAGTTGATGAAAATATGGATTGAACTCTGCTGGTACTGGCTTCACAAACTTACTAATGATATGATTTGGTGGTGGCCTTACTGACATCAAGGATACAAACTCTGTAATGGCAATATCATAGTGCATATGCAGATACCAAGAATATTGATTTGATACGGCTACCCATGAAATTGAGGAACCCCAGAGCACAACAACAACCCAACCATCCAGAGAATTGCCAAGGAAATGTAGCACCAGCAGCACCTGAGCGGCAGCTCCACATTTCATCGAACGTCTGTGCTGCAGGAATGAAGATAGCACCAGACTTGCCCAAATCAGCAGAGATTGGTGACGCTTTTGCCGCATCCAGTGGTGGTGGGAGACTCGACGTTGTGGCGTGGTGGCGAGCTCGGACACGCGAACAAGTCGCATATGCGGGTCCGGCGAAGCCAAGGCGCACGAGGAGGAACACGCCATGGTCGGCACCCGTAACGGCACGAACGGCGTCGGGTCGGCCGCGGAGTCGCGCTTCGCGAAGGCGAAGGAGCCAAGCTTGCGGTACTCGTCCTCATCGTCGGAGCAGATCTGGTCCGTGAAGCGGCCCGCCGGGTCGGAGAGGCCCGACTTGAGGACGACTAGCATGAGCGCGCTGTCGCTGTCGATGGTGGAGGTCAGCACGGGAGCAGGGGTGACGCATACGGACATAGCAGGGTCGGAGGAGGTGAGGCCGCCGTCGGTGCGGAGCGAGATGTGCGCACCGTCGGGGAGGACTGCAGGCTTGCGGTCGCCCAAATCCCGGTTCCCGTCGTGCTCCAACGGGGGCATCCGCTCCGGAGAATCGACGCGGGGCTCGTCGTAGCAGTCGTTGGCGGAGGCAGCCACACCGTCGGTGCTGGAGAGCACGGAGCCGATGGCGTCGTCGGACGCGATGGAGACTCCCTTCTCGGATGCGGGGCAGATCGACTCGGAGGCGGAGTTGTACTCGATGTCGATGGGGAGGAGAAGGGGATGCGCCGCTACCGCCGCCGCCGGTGCTCCACGCGCAGAGGCGGCCAGGAGCCGGAGGGGAACAGAGGAGTAGCCAAATCTGAGACTGGGACAGAGAGTGGGAGGTGAGAGCCAGAGAGGAACGACTGCTCCACTCCCTAATTCTCGACCCGATAAGAATGACGGACCCGACAAACAGCCCGCCGTCGCCTCCGCTCTGCCATTGCATCAGCGCGTGACGCGTGTGGCAAGATTCAGTTGATAGATTTCTGTCGACAGAAACATAGGAAAAGTGTAAAACAAAAGACTCTCTTTGTTTACGCAATAGAAAATAAAATTCCCCAGTAAAAGTAGTATATGTTTTTTTTTTTACAATAAATGATTGAAAAATAACGACACTATAATTACCATGTCAAGTTTACGCATGCATTAAAAAACACTAGGAGGAAGCCAATTAGTTTTTTCACCACGTAAACAAAAATGAACCCAAATTTAGTAAGATTATGTTTGGCACCTCGGAGCAGTTTCGATTCTACTCCTCTGTCCCAAAAAAAAAAGACCTTCTCGCTTCCCCGAGAAGTCAACGTTTTCAAAATAACGACCATTATATATTAAAATATATAAATATTTATGTTAAGTAATTAGTATCATCGGAAAGATCTTTAAGTCTAGTTTTTTTTAACAAATTTATTTGAAGATTTAAATATTACACGTATTTTCTATAAACTTAGTCAAAGTTAAGAAAATTTGGCCAAGACGCTTCCCATAGCGTCGTTTATTTTGGGCCGGAGGGAGTAGCATGTAACGTCGAAATCCCTACCAAATAACCATGTTTGTTTATTTCAGCTTATTCTCTCCGTCATCACGTAATACTATTGAATCGGACGAAATCGAGTCGACTTATCAAGTTGTAGAACCGTCGCGTAGTACTTTTTGAAGCGGTTTCAATTTGTATCTACCCTTTTTTTGGTCCTACAAGCCACAAACGGTTGCCCAATACTTTCACCTGATTTCATTTCTCGCTTCTCTCTATACTAGCAGTCATAGTTTTCCCCATGTTAAAGCTAGGTGGCGCCTAGGCTGCGTCTAGGCGCTTAAGCGCTCGGCGATGGGTCCCCGCCTCACCTAGAGGGGTAGGCGGAACCCTAGGGCGGCTGGGTCGCCGGGTGGTGGCGGGCGGCGAGGCGAGGGGCGAGGAGAGGCAAAAAGGGGGGCGGCGGGTGGAGGAGGCGGGGCGACGGGGAGCAGCAAGCGGAGGAGAGAGGCGGGCGGCTCGACTCGGGGAGTGCATGAGCAGATGATGAGGAGAGGATAAGATTAGGATATGGGCTTGGGCTGTTTATGGGCCTTTCTAGGCCTACATGTGTCCCGTTTTTTTCTTATACACTTTCTTGGGCTGTTTATTGGCCTTTCTAGGCCTACATGTGTCATGTTTTTTTCTTTTTCTTATACACTTTTACTATAAAATATGAATGGATTCAAAACGCCTAGGAGCGCCTAGGCTCCGCTTAACTCCCGACTAGGCTCTAGGCTGTGTGGGTCACCGTCTAAATTCCTCCTTTTGCCCTAGCTTAAACAGGGGGGTTTTTCCTAGTTAAACTACTTATTTAAGTGCAACAAATTTAAAGGGTTGTATTTCAATTTTTTTCACACCAAAATATGGATTTTTGAACAACAATTTCATTTATATGATTTTATCATGAACAAATATTTTAAATCAAATCTAGACTACCAGCCAAACAATTTCATAAAGTGATTCTGCTTCATCACGTTAAACGTTTTTAAGAGAATCTAGATCCAAAAATATTTCTATGAGAATCTGGGTCACTATCAAATGTATCCTAAGTTGAAAGAACTTTACCTAGATGGTGACATTGTGTTAATGCACAACAACAGTTTCTACCCTAACTAGACTCGCTTCCTATTTTATCATTTCATATTGTTGACAACATATTGTATAAGTTAGTAGCCACAAACTTAAAAGAATGTAAATGCACAACCAAAATGAGCATTAATTTCTTTAAATTTTATTGTAGCAATATTTTTCCCAAAACACAAACATAGGTAAAAATACATATCGGTTTGGCTTATAGTCCAATGGTAGGGCGGTCCAGGTGGGGCGTTACCCACGGGGGTTCAAATCCCGGTGCTTTCGCACCTTTTCCCGGAATTCTTCCGGGATTTCTTGGCGTTATGCATTCGATTGGTAGCGACCTTTTCCTGGGCTCAGTTCTTGGGGGTGCTCACAGGGGTAGGGTTTACATACGTGTATTCATAAGCGACCTTTTTCTGGGCTCAGTCCTTCGGAGGTGCTAGGGTTTACATACGTGTATTCATAGGGGTGAGTGTCGCGTGTTGTGAGTGTCTGTGTTGTACTATGTAATTCTAAAAAAAATCTTGTGTAGCTCCTCGAGAACCCCACACATAAATAGCAAGATAATATAGGAATATGGATTCAATTTATTGTGCCAATCTCAATGAAAGTTTGACGAGAGTTTTATGACATTAAATGGGCGACATAGCATAGAATAGATGAAGAGGGATACGATAAAAGTTTCATTGCATGAAATCAGTTTCACAAGATGAAACTCATTTACACTATTTTTAGTACATTGAGTTTTGGAAACTGAGAGATGAAAATCACGGTTGATGCCTTCACTGTATATCTTAATGAACTGCCCATAATGTTTCTAGCTTCCAGGCGTGAACTTCATGCAGATTGGTGGCTTGATCTTGGCCAGAGCGAGCACGGAAGACGGGAAGGTCCATATGCCATCTCCACAAATCAGACCGGACGCAACCGCAGGCACCATGAACACAGCCTCCTTCTTGTTCATTTTGTTCCAAACAAAGACAACCAGACTCCCAACACACATATCAATCGCGAAGCTTCCACCCACAAGGAACGGCACGGCCATGGCCATTGGTAGGGGCACGAACCTCGCGTACTTCCGCGGTAGGACGTCCCGAGCGACACTGAAGGCAAACGCGAACGCGAAGAACCCTGCGGAGAGCACGAGGCAGTACTTGGGCAACACGGAAAAGCCCTCCACGCCAAGGATCGCCATGTTCCGGTAGATCAGCCCATACGGTGCTTTCCAGTAACCATTGGGGTTCCCGATGTCGAACGCGTTGTAGAAGAGCAAGAACGTGAGAGGCGCAATGATGCAGCCCATGGCGGTCCCGATGAACTGCGCCACGAGCAAGGACCTCGGCGATGTCAAGGTCAGGTGGCCCGTCTTGAAGTCGTGCATCAAGTCAGCAGATGCGATCACCAGCTGCTTCACTAGGGTGCCGCCGGCAAGGCCGGCGATGACACCGTTTTCCTTGCTAGCCCAAGCTGCGAAGATGAACAACGCGATCTTGCCGTAGTTGTAGGCCATGTTGATGTCGGTGAGCCCTGTCCCGTAGGAATTGGCGAAACCAAGAAGAGGGGCGAGGACATAGGCCAAGATGCCGTAGTACCACTTGATCTGCCGGAATATATGTGGGACGGTGATAACTGAAATGACAGTGAGCAATGCGTATCCGACATAAGCCGCCCAGGCGGGGATAGACCCATCGTTGAAGATCTCATCACGTTGTAGATCGTCAAGTGGAACCATTTCATCCCTAGCATCTGCCACTGTTCATTCAGTCAACAGCAGCAGGTTACTCTCTGTTTGAATGATGAAATTAAATGCGGAAGTCATGTGTTAGTACAAAGACTGGTATTTTTCATTTTTCTCACCTCTGTTGCTAGCAAGTTTCTGGTTTAACCTTACATGCAGGTTCTTAACAGTGACACCAAAGACCTTTAAGAAATGGTACGTACCGTCTCCTATGATCAAAGCTATGCAGAGGAAGGCCTGTTGGAAGGCAGAGAAAAAAAAGGACATGTTTAGTGACACAGACACAGTACATGATCACCAATATTTTTTTTTCAAAAAATGTAATAAGCAAGAACAAAAAGAAGAGTGTGACGATAGGAGAGAAACCTTGTAACCGTATAAGCTTTTCATGCTGCTTTCTGGTATATTTGCAGGGTACCACTCCCCTTTTTGTGTGCTGATCAGTGGCCATAGTATCCCCCATGACAGGATCGCACCAAGGAGAGTGGAGATGTTCACGAGATGAGGACAAATCATCCCCGCACCAACATATGTGAGGCTAAAATCAAAGAAGAATCTGCCACCCAAGAAATTGAGAATGAGATAGTGTAGCGTGCTGCAAATTATGGAGATATTTGAAGCAGCAGAGTATGTATGCTTACGTTTGCTTCCAAGCCTTCAGACCGAATGTAGGAAACTGAACAAAACCACAAACATCACCGCCTGTGTAGAACCACTGGAAAAAACTCCATATGAAGCTGAGCCCAAAGTACTTTAGAAACCCATGGACTTGCATTCTGTCATGGAAAGAAATTAGTTCACTTGGGTCAGTAACTCAGCACCAAAAGAATGTTCTGATCCAACCACAGCCTAAAATATGAACCTAACATAGGTGGGGTGATGAAATCCATACTTTGCTATCGTCTAATAAAAATCAACGGCAAAGCTTTTGCCGCTCCTTTCAAAAAAAAAAAAATAAAATCCATACTTTGCATTCTTGTCTCCTTGCTTGGTGTGGAAACCGTTTATGAGAACAGCAGTTGCAGTTCCACTTGGGTAAGTTAACTTGTAGTCAATGACCAAAACCTGGATAAATGTCTTGTAAAATGAGTAGCATTATTGATAACTGAGTGCTATCATACTTTTCATTAGATTTGTACACATTGTACTCTTTCCAATACTAATAAGTGACATTTTGAAGTTCTCCTAAGTCAAGTTCTAAATTCTGTGTTGAGTTTAGACATTTGAAAATGATATATATGAATGGATTTGTCTCGAAACATAGTTCCATACAAGTATTCTGTTGCTATGTTTGATAAATATTACTCTGAAATTTGTATTTCAAAGACCACAACAATGTTAAAAACATCACTTATTTATATCTGGATGGAGTAATAACTGCTACAAAAACTAATTCATTGTGGGTCAATGGCAAAAGAAAAGGATTACATTAGGTCATTTAGTCTTTGGAATAATGACGAAAAACTAAATAAATTATGTGTAGGCATCCAACCTTTCTTTCCATTTTGTGTTCTCTAATGTTATGCTTCTCACCTTAGCCATTGAAAGGCTTAATGGCTCTTTAAAGATGAAAAAAAAAGACCTTGAAAATGCTTCTTGCTCCATTCAAAATTACTCCATCCGTTTTAAATTATAAGGTGTTCCAGCCAGGGCTTTATGCTCCATGCCATTTCTAGACATTATATATATCTAGGTATGTATAAAAAAAATATGATTTCAAAAAGAGGGAATACACTTTATATTTTGTCTAGCAGACGGATAGCAGTGGGAAATACAGAGAGGGGGCAAGCAGCACCTTTCTTAGGGAATCAAGCTTAGGAGACCGGCGAAGCTGATCGCCGCGACGAACCCGGCCATCCAGCCGAATCCAGGGTCCTTGTAGCTCCCCGGCACGTTGGCCGGCGATGCCCCGGCCAGCTCGTACGTCTTCTTGTCCATGCCCAGCAACGTGGAGCCGAACCCACCTGCACACGTGCACGGCCGAATCAGTCAACGGAAACCCACGGTGGCGGCGGCATGCATCCAGCGCTGGGCTGAGCGGAGCGGATGAGCGGCTGACCGCCGAAAGCGATGGTGTAGCACGCGACGGCACAGGTCTCGACGACGCAGTTCTCCTGGCGCGTGAAGGGGCGGTGCGCGACGCCGAGTCGCTCCAGCACGCGCGTCCACCCGCGGGCGCGAGGAACGCCATCAGCGCCGCGGAGACGTTCAGCGTGGGCAACTGCCCCGTGGTCAGCACCATCTTCAAGACGATGACGGTGTACAGGAAGCCGATCAGCAGCGCGGCCACCATGCCGCGCACGGTCACCTGCTCCCGCCACGGCCGCACCTGCTCCTTCTCACGCGCCGCCGCCGGGTCCGCGTCAGACTCTATGTCCTCAGGAGGCACCGGCTCGTGCTTCTCGATCTCATCGTCCGCGGCTGCGGCACCGCTCCGCTCGTGGTCCATGGCGGCCTCGGTCGCTTGATACCAGCCTCAAGAGAAGTGTAGAGCGAGGTCGATGTTTAGAAGCGCAACCCCAAGGGGGTGATGAGCTGTATCAGAAGACGTTAATAGTAGCGGGATTTATATAGAGAGAAATCTTTCAAATGTCAACTATGGCACCTCACTTAGGTCCTGTTTGGTTTAGGGATTTTTTAGTCCTTCGGACTAAAAAAATCTCTTTAGTCCATACTAAATCAAACCTGGAGATTTTTTTTGAGACTTTTCCTCTAGTAGTCCTAAAAGACTCTTTTTAGAGGGACTTTTTTATTAGTCCCTAGAACTAAAAAAAAATTTAGTCCATAGGAATAAAACATGACCTTAGAATCACTCGTTATCCACCAGCCCAAAGTCCAAACGCTGAATAATTTTGGTCGCAGAAGAATACTAAGAAATTTTCTAGTCGTCGCATTATTAGCTGTTGAGAGAGTAGTTAAGGGATGAAGGAAAGCGACTCGAGCGAGTTGATTGGTGGCAGCATTTTCTTGCTGTCATGTTAGTGTATAATTCATCTCATAAAATAGACCGAAACTCGTATATGATAACTCTGGTAAGTGCTCGTTCTTTTATTTTTTTTTAAAAAACTGCTAAGTGCCTCTATATACTCTACAAAATGAAATCTGAAATTTGTCCATCCAAATATAAGGAGGCTAGACTGGCAATTATAGGTGGTATATAAAATTTTATGGATGTCATTGAAATATATATTCTTCACTTAGGCCCTTCGTAGTGTGGAGAGATGGCTAAAAGCCAACGAGCCACACATAGCAGATTTTGGCATCAGACCTTCAAGGCTTAGTGTGAGCACCAATGCACCATCGCTAGAAGGGCCTGTAACATCCCAGATATTAAAAAGTAATTAAAATATTAAATATGATTATTATCACGTGTGATTATCAAGTATCAAGACAATAGCATTTCGTGTTTATATATTGCGGTTATATATTACAAATAGTGTGTTTTGTTTGCTACATGATATATTGACAATAAACATTAGTTATAATGTTTTGTGATTTTTTTCCGATGGTTGATTAATGATTGTTCAGTAAATAAGTTGGTTAATTAATTATTTTATTAATCCTAAATTCAAAATCTTACTTTCAAAACTATTGAGAATTTGGCGATGAGCCCAACAGCAAAAGTGTAGATCTTGTTAACTTGAGAAAATTTTATTCTTGGATATTTTCAACTTCTATTCAAATTTTGAGAGATTTTTGAAGAAGAGGAGAGAAAGATGCACTAGTACACTACATCAAGAAACAGACGTAGCTGCACCAAACAGCTTGCCTGCCTGCTCCACCGTCGCCGCCGACGCTCTTCTGGCCACATCTCCTTCTTCTTGATCATTCTCTTGCCACCTCCTCACTTATGTGTCATGACGTGATCCACTGAAGTGAAGAATTTGGTTTTCTCTTCTTTATTACTCTCTCGCTCTCTGTCTCATTTCCTCTCTCTGTTTCGTGGAGGCAGAGCAGGGCAAAGCAGCAACAATAGCAGCTAAGCTATGCTTCCCTTTCCTTCCTTGCGGCCGACGCCAAAATTTCCTCCCTCTCCATTTTCTCCATGCAGCAGTAGCCGCTACCGGCCACCTTTCTTTTTCCTTCCTGTGCATGCTAAGCAGCAGCGGCCATGGCTGTGCAGCGCCGCCGTGAGCCATTCCTCTGTTGTCACCCAAGCCCGCCAAGCACTGGACGCGCCGGAATGCCGTCGCCGTTGCCAGTTCGTGCTGCCACCGCCGCTGTCATCGCCGTCGAACTAGCTCCGCTCCGTCCTTGACAACAACCTTGCCATACAAGTCATGGTGAGCTCCCAGATACCGCCCGTGCCATCTGTTTGCCGTTTCCCGCACCGTAGTAGCCGGAACGCCGGTCGCCGGCGAGTTCCGGGTTGCCGCACCGCCATGTCCGCCATGGCCGCCGGTGAGGTCACTGCCATGTTCGGAGGAGGAGGGAAAAGAGTGCCATCGTGTGCGGGATGGACCGAAGAATCCCGCGGGCTCGATCCCGGGGCCGTGTGCTCGCTGCCGGCGAGGTTGGCCGGTTTGTCGTGCGGCAGTCGTGCGTGCGTACTGGAGGAAGGAGAAGAGCAGTAGTGGGCCGGTCCTGTGCAGTCCATAGAATGAGAAAGGGAAAAGGTTTTCTTTTTCTTTTTTCTATTTTCAGCTGAAACTTGTGATTTTCATATCTAATTATTGGTGCATGCTTTGTGTATCTGTTTTATGCTCGTATCAACCTTCACAGAAAGTTTGGGAATAATTTGATGATGTTTAAGTATATCCTTAATTATATGTCCTAATTATTAGTTAATGATTATCAAATTAATTAGCATAAATCGTAATATGATTTGGATGGACTTTTGGAGTTGATTGTAGACCTGGGAACATGATCACCTCTGTTGTTCCTCGGCACTGGCTTAGTTGTATGTGATGCTCATAATCAACTTGTGGTAAATAACTAAAGTGTTTTATGCTCATTACTTGCTCCTGCATCACGAAGGAAAGTTGTTTCATTAGTTGTTTAAAGTTCTTTTATGCACTTGTATGCTTTTCATCATGCATCGTGGCATGCATTCCGTTATGTTAAGCGATTGCATCATGTGTTACGATGTAGTAAACGAGAAAGAGAAGGGTTAGAAGCTACAAGTACCAAGCGTGTGGCGCTTTGTTCTCGCCAAAATTAAGGCAAGTGCATGACGAATCTTTTGCTTGACTTATGCCTATTATTCGAGTTTTCTCTTTGCTTTCCAATGTTCAAGTATTATATTTCTGGTTCACGTTCAAGTTTCCAGTTCATGAGATTCAAGTTTTAGTTTACATTCAATTCAAGTGCGGTTTATCCGGAGGTGCAATTTGGTTCTTGTATTCAAGTTCACGTGAGTAAGTCTTTGGCCCCACTTGCTTTCGACTTTACCGGTAAATGCTAAGGAGTATTCAAGTCTTTGTCCGTTTGAGGCGGAAACTACTGTTTTATTTTCTATTCCAATAATTTGCTCGGATTTTAATGTGACAACAATTCTTTTGGTTCTAGTTGTACTTGCCGAGTGTTTTCACTCACCCTTGTGTTCATTTGGTTTTAGGTGCTAAACCATCCATCGACTTGCATGGGAACTGGGAGTAGCACCATCATGACAAGTACTCACTTTTCGTTTACAAACGTGCAATCTTTTGCATAGCAGTTGCAGCTGTAATAGTTAAGTGGAGTTTGTTAATTGATTTAATCCTAGTATATATGTGTTGAGGGTAGCCTCTGGTGGTGTTTTCAGCCTGGGCGTTACAGGGCCCACATGATATATTTTAAAAATGAGAAAGCTACCACTTGTTCGTTGCTTCTTGTTGAGTGGCAATCGAACTCTAGCCTCAAAAACAACTTTTAAGATGGCGCTGGCACATATACTTGTGTCGCTCCCAGTTTTGCAAACACGCGGACACCGTTGGCTGCAGTGGTTGGAGTGGTGCATGAACTTTCTCTTTCCCTTTGGAGCATCACTTAGCCTATAAACACCAAAGAAAGGCCTTATGTGTTCCACTGAAATTTATGTATTCCCTTCATTGTCCTTGATTTTTGTAATAGTCCCCCTTTGTGCCGCTATTGTTGGTCTTCCTCCCGCGTGTACAAGACACCTTAGGCAATACAACCAACACCTTGTGTGTGTACTAAAATTATTGTCAAGATGGGCGTCGAACGGCATGCACGAGCGAAGTGAGGTAGCCGGAGGTGACGTGCCACACACAGGTGACGTGCCACACACGCACCTCATCACGCTCCCTTGTCAGTGCTCCAATGCCCGGTGAATACCCTCCTCAAAGCTAGAGGCTCGCGGAGGGGTGACAGAAGGGCTCTGCCGTGGTAGGTGAACCACGGCAGTAGCTGGCGACATCGGTCACCGCTGAGAGGCAGTCCCGTTGAGAAGTTCTAAAACCAAGATGGGAATAGAATAGGATTGAACTCGGCAAAAGAATAAAAGGTGACCCAAAGGACTGACATGGTTGGCATAGTCGAGTGTGGAATGGGCGGGCCTCTCATCCACCGAAGGCCCTTTTCTGAGAACACTTATACCTCACGGGCATTGACAAGAAACCCGGCACCTGGGCTTCAGAGCCACCCACTCCACCTCCAAAGGAGGAGTAGGCGGGTTGGAGACCATGCGAACGAGGGGGCCATCGGCGTGCACGATGATCCTTGTTGAAGGCTTCCGAGGCCTCCCCCTTGCCAAGGTTTGGCACGTCCACGGTCCACCCCTAGCTAGCATCCACCTTATCTAGTCATGAAGCTGATCCTCGGGCATGAACTCATTGGACTCGATCTTGGAGTCCTCCATACCTTCAAAAGCCTAGTACGCGCAATCCCTCGTCTTCTAGGGCAGAACCCAGTGATTTAGGATGTTGCGAATGACTTTCGCCTCATCAGGCCTAGCTTGTTCAGCTAGGCGATCATCATCATCAGCAAAATTACATTTCCCATATCCATCGCGATTCGAAGACACCGGGTCACTACCAAACACACCTTAAGTTGAAAGAACTCACCTAGCTAGGTGATGACATTCTGCAAAGCACAACCACACTTTCTACCTTGACTTCTTAATCCATGAATTCATATTGTGGGCAACATATTATACATGGCAGCAGCAAAAATCATGAAAGAATGTAAATACCAGAACGAGCATTAATTTCTGTTAAATTGTACTATAGTATTTTTTCCCCAAAACATAAACATATGTTATGCCCAACATGATGAAAAACATATCGGCTCTAGAAATTTGAGTACTATGGCTCTTGGAGAACCCACACATACACAACAAGGATACTACATGGGACATGGCTTCAACTTATTATGTCTCATACATTCCGCTTATCTAGAGACAAAAAACCGTCCGCATCAATGAATGCAGGCTAAAACTGATTTGATGATAGCATTAGTCGCATATAGGATTGTGGAACCAACCAAACAGAAGTAATGTTGCACTATGATGAGGGTTGGAGAAAGGGTTATGTGGGCAACCAATTATAGATCCATTGTGGACAACCTTATATACAAGGCAATAGCCACAAACTTGAAAGAATGTAAATACACAGCCAAACTAAGCATTAATTTCTGTTAAATGTACAGCTGTACTAATTTTTTCCCAAAACATAAACATAGTTTAAACCCAACATGACAATAAACATATCAATTCTAGAAAATCTTGAGAAGCCACACATCCACAGCAAGGATAATACAGGGGACATGGCTTCAATTTATTGTGTATCTCACATTCTACAGTTTCATGAACTCTCCATAAAAGCTTCTAACTTCCAGGCGTGAACTTCATGCAGATTGGTGGCTTGATCTTGGCCAGAGCGAGCACAGAAGATGGGAAGGTCCATATGCCGTCTCCACAGATCAAACCGGACGCAACTGCAGGCACCATGAACACAGCTTCCTTTCTGTTCATCTTGTTCCAGACAAAGACAACCAGACTCCCAACGCACATATCAATCGCGAAGCTCCCACCTACAAGGAACGGCACGGCCATTGCCATTGGCAGGGGCACGAACCTCGCGTACTTCCGCGGCAGGACATCCCGAGCAACACTTAAGACAAATGCGAACGCGAAGAACCCAGCGGAGAGCGCAAGGCAGTGCTTGGGCAGCACGGAGAAGCCCTCCACGCCAATGATCGCCATGTTCCGGTAGATCAGCCCATATGGCGCCTTCCAGTAACCGTTGGGGTTCCCAATGTCAAAGGCGTTGTAGAAGAGCAAGAACGTGAGAGGCGCAATAATGCATCCCATGGCCGTCCCGATGAACTGCGCCACAAGCAAGGACCTCGGCGATGTCAATGTCAAGTGGCCCGTCTTGAAGTCGTGCATCAGGTCCGCGGACATCATCACCAACTGCTTCACTAGGGTGCCGCCGGCAAGGCCGGCGATGACACCGTCCTCCTTGCTGGCCCAAGCTGCAAAGATGAACAACGCGATCTTGCCGTAGTTGTAGGCCATGTTGATGTCGGTGAGCCCTGTCCGTAGGAATTGGCGAAACCGAGAAGAGGGGCGAGGACATAGGCCACAATGACGTAGTACCACTTGATCTGCCGGAATATATGTGGGACGGTGATAACTGAAATGACGGTCAGTGATGCATATCCGACATAAGCTGCCCAGCCAGGGATAGACCCGTCCTTGAAGATCTCATCACGTTGTAGATCGTCAAGTGGTTGCATCTCATCCCCGCCATTGGCCACTGCTCATTCAGTAAAAAAATAGCAGGTTATATTCATTTTCTCACCTCTGCTGCTAGAACAGATGATTCTAGTGTTTCTCATTTTCTCACCTCGGTTGGTAGCACGTTTTCGGTTTAGTCGTTCATGAAGGCTCTTAACAGTGACACCAAAGACCTTAAAGAAGTGGTAAGTGCCGTCTCCCATGATCAGAGCTATGCAGAGGAAAGCCTAGAAAGCAACAGAGAATTGACATATTTAGTGACATTAGTGACACATGGTCTTCAATATTCCTTTTTTAAAATGTAATAACCAATAAAGGAAGAGTTTCATGCATGATAAGAGAGTGACCTTGTAGCCATATAAGCTTTTCATGCTACTTGCTGGTATATTTTGCAGGGTACCACTCCCTTTTTGTTTGCTTATGAGTGGCCACAGTATCCCCCATGACAAGATGGCACCAAGGAGGGTGGAGATGTTCACAAGGTGCGAACAAATCATCCCCGCACCAACATATGTGAGGCTAAAATCAAAAAAGAATCTGACACCCAAGAAATTGGGAATTAGATAATGTTTGCACGCTGCAAATTATGGAGATATTTGAAGCAGCAGAGGATGCATGTTTACGTTTGCTTCCAAGCCTTCAGGCCAAACGTAGGAAACTGAACAAAACCGCAAACATCACCGCCTGTGTAGAACCATTGGAAGAAACTCCATATGAAGCTGAGCCCAAAGTACTTCAGAAACCCATGGACTTGCAGTCTGTCATGGAAAGTAAATTAGTAACTCATCACCAAAAGGATGTTCTGATCCAACCGCAGCCTAAATATGAACCTAACATAGGTGGGGTGATGAAATCCATACTTTGCATTCTTGTCTCCTTGCTTGGTGTGGAAACCGTTTATGAGGACAGCAGTTGCAGTTCCACTTGGGTAGGTTAACTTGTAGTCAATAACCAAAGCCTGGAAAGTGGAAATGTCTTGTAAAACATTGTACTGCCTCCAATCACTGGTAAGTGATAGTTTGGGGTTGTTAAGTCAACCATTCTAGATTATATGTTGAGTTTAGACATTTGAAAATGACAATATATTTGTCTAGAACTACAGTTCCATAAAAGTACTTTATGGCTATGTTTCACAAATATTGGGTAATAAATAGACTGCTACAATGTTCAGAACACCACTCATTTATATCTGGATGGTGTAACTACTACTGCTGCCAAAAACTACTTCATTATGCGTCAATGGCAAAAGAAAAGGATTACATAAGGTCTTCAACCTGTCCTCTAATGATAAGCTTGTCACCTTAGCTGTTGAAACGTTTGTTAACCGAAGTTTAAATATTGAAAAGAAAAACCTTGAAAAATGCTTCCTCTGTTCAAAATTACAAGAGCAGATGGAGGAGAATGAGGAACGGAGAGACAGACAGGAAGCAGCACCTTTCTGAGGGGAATCAAGCTTAGGAGGCCGGCGAAGCTGATCGCGGCGAGGAATCCGGCCATCCAGCCGAATCCAGGGTTCTTGTAGCTCCCCGGCACGTTGGCCGGCGAGGACCCCGCCAGCTCGTACGTCTTCTTGTCCAGGCCCAGCAACGTGGAGCCGAACCCACCTGCACACACACGCGCGCGTACGCGCGTCGCGAATCGAACAACGGCAACCGTGACGGCGGCGGCATTCCGGTCTGAGCGGAGGAGCAGAGAGCAGCTGACCGCCGAAGGCGATGGAGTAGCACGCGACGGCGCAGGCCTCGATGACGCAGTTCTCCTGGCGCGTGAAGGGGCGGTGCGCGACGCCGAGGCGCTCCAGCACGCGCGTCCACCCGCGGAGCGCGAGGAACGCCATGAGCGCGGCGGAGACGTTCAGCGTGGGCACCAGGCCCGTGGTGAGCGCGATCTTCATGACGATGACGGTGTACACGAAGCCGATCAGCAGCGCCGCCACCATGCCGCGCAGCGTCACCTGCTCCCGCCACGGCCGCACCTGCTCCTTGTCGCGCGCTGCCGCCGGGTCAGACTCCATGTCCTCGGGCACCGGCTCGTGCTTCTCGATCTCCTCGTCGTCCGCGGCTGCGGCAACGCTGCGTGCGCGGTCCATGGCTGCCTCGCTCGATTCCTGCCTCAAGAGAAGTGTAGAGGCTGATGTCTACAAGAGCAACACCAAGGGAGTGAGCTGAATCAGAAGATGGTGAGGTTGAGATGTTATTAATAGTAGCCGGGATTTATATAGACAAATCCTTCAAATGTCAACTATGCATCTCACTTAGAATCACTAGTCCAAACCCTCAAGTATTTTCGTGGCAGAAAAATACTTAGAAATTGTCAAGTCGTCGCTTATTAGCTGTCGAGAGAGTTGTTAGGGGAAGAACGAAAGTGACTCGAGCGAGTTGATCCGTGGCAGCATTTTTTCTTGCCGTCACGTCTGTGTATGTAGTTCATCTAGGACAAATTGATGGAATGATAATGATGACTTCGTTTGAACGAAGTTTATCGGGGAATCATATGCCCTATTACGTTACGCCAGTACTCACATATATGTCTGCTAAGTGCTCCTTTTTTTTTTTTTTTTTTTTTGCTGGTGTGTACTCCAAATACAAAGAGCCTAGGCCAACGTTTGTTCTAAATTATAAATTATTATAGCTTTTTAAGGTACACAGATTTTGGAGAAAATTCTTAAATGTCATTGAAATATATACTCTTCCCTCATGCGTGCTATTGAAAATAATTTGTTCCCTTCGTTGTCATTGGTTTGTAATTTAGTTCCCTATGTGACATTATTATTTGTTTTCTTTTATCCACCAACTAAACTTTAGCTGGCTAAATTTAGTTGCTACAGATTCAAACTGCCCAATTAAATGTTTAGCCCAGTTTAAGCTACTTCAACCTAGCTAAAGTTTAGCTGAGTTTAGCTGGAGGATCCAAACACCCCAGCTAAAGTTAGCTGAGAAAACTTTTAGCTAGCTAAAGTTGACCTTTGAAATTTTAGCTAACTAAACTTTAGTTGGATGGATCCAAATAAACCTGGCAATGCAACGAACACCTTGTGTGCGCTAGAAACACCATTAGCTTCGTGCGGACTCGGACGGATGCTTGGCCGTCGAGATATCTAGCGGATGCTTTACCGCTGTTGTCGCCTATACGGGCGGATGCTTGGCGTCAACCTTCTCGATCGCCGCTAGCTACCCGGGTATTGTGTGGTCTTTTATTGTAATAGGTTCAAATTTTGTCGGGGTTGTTAGTTGGAGGATCCGCCCCATCCCTCCCCTTGTTTGTGTCCGGATTTTGTGGGTAACCCGAGGGTTACTCACGTATCCTATTGTATTCGCCATCGGCCTTTCTTTCAGTCTTTCTCTTAATGCAATACGGTGAAGTCCCGATTTCGAAAAAAAGCCAGCAGCCGGGCGCCCGCGGTGTTTGCAGACTCGGGACTGACGGTGGCGCGAGTGTGTGTGAGTGCGTGTCGATGAACACGCCGTGTGGAGACGCGACCGGCGAGTGCACGGCAATGACAAGCGCGACGAAGCTGGGAGGTGGCTCACACGCTTATGAGGGCAAAGGCGGCATGAATCCAAGGCACAGGAAGCGTGTGGGGGCAGTGGTGGCGCGAGCCCAGGTGACAAAGGCGTGGGGAGGAGAAGCGACCGACGGGGGCGCAACACGGCATGCGCGCGGGGTGGCGAACGTACGGCGGCGGCGAGCATGAGGTCGACGGAGGCTTGGCGAGCATGAGGTCGCGCGGGGTGGCGAACGTACGCGGTGGAGCGCACGCGGCTGATGATGGCACGAGGGCGAGCTGCGAGCGCTCGATGGCGGGCGAGTATATACGACGGCGGCCAGCACGAGGCCCACGGAGGCGGTCCACGCGGTGGCGCCCACGCGGCTGACGATGGCATGAGGCCTGCGAGCTGCGAGCGCACGAGGACGGCGAGCACCGTGCCGACGGAGGCGGTCCACGCAGTGAGCAGAGGCACAGCACGGGCGCCGGGAGGTGCAGCGGCTCCGCTCCGCAGCCAGCGCATGCCGAGGGCTAGTGGCAGGCTGGCACGCCCTGTTGGTATCGCAGCTCAGCACTTGCCCCGGGTGGACGGCAGCCTGGCCTTGTGCGCCGTTGGGCGTTGGCGCCGTGGGTGGCGGAGTTTTTTTTTTTCCTTTTTCTAAGACGTAACATAATTGCACATAAGGCAACAAAAAAAAAAAAAACCCCAATAACGTCAAGGTTTTGCTTGATACACATGTATCCACCTTATATATGTGTTGAAGTGAATTTGAGTGGAACTTAGGTTAATGTCCACGTCAATACATGTGGATTGAGCTAAATAATGGACATCCAAACAAAGTATAAAGACATCCAAACAAAGTATAAAGAAAATGCATAATTTTCAGTGCCATAGAAGGGATGAGTATATGTCCTAGTGGCATTCAAAGAATTTTCTCAGGGTTTTGCTACACTACTATTATACATTATTATGTTTAAATAACTAAAACATATATATACCTCGATAAATCAACACACAAAATAGTGAAGCTCCTAGCTTACTTTTCTATATCCTTGCTAGTTGCTGCAAATGTAACTGAATCTCTATCTCAGAATGAACAACTAGAGACAGGCTAGCTTGATGAGAGAAAACAAAACATACATAAAGGCAATGTTGCTGAAAGTCAACCAGAGAATGTTGCCGGGACTAAACAAGGCTTGGGAAGTCTGTCTCATACTCATTTGAACCTGGCTTTTTTTTTTTTTTTTTGGACTACTAGAGCAACGGGCCTACTTCATGCCGCTTTGCTACCAGGATTGTTGTTGTTGACTTTGGAATTAACATTGTATCAAGCCAATCAGTGCTCTGTTTGGTTGACTTTGCCTAAGGGCCTGTAGAAAAAAGGTTAGATGTCTTTCCAGCTTAAGCAACAGATGACCACAAATTATATTATTGCCACATAAATAGTTTACCTAAATACTATTTTCTGTGTGCGCAGACGTTGACGCCGCGGCCTGCGCACCTCTCGTGTCCGTCCGATCTCAAACCAGAAACCAGCGACGCAAGATGTGGAAACAAAATACCGCTGCCCACTAATCAGGTGGTTCTCACTTCTCGTCATTTCTAGCCCGTCTCCTCTCTCTCCTCTATCCTGTCATTCCCCAATCCTTCTCCGGCTCTCCGCGGTTGCCGGCGTCAGCGTCCGATCTCCACGGCTGCGCAGCCCCCCCGGCCAACCCCGGCTACCACGCTAGCAGTCCCCCGCGGCCTGCGCAGCCCATCTCCAATGGCTGCGTCCGGTGCGTCGGCGTCGCTCTCTCTCGGTTGCTTCTTTGAGGCGTCCACGGCGGTGTTCGTGCCCTCCCCTGCGTCTGCGGCGCTCCCTCCCGGCGGTCGTGAGATCCATCTCCGATGGTCGTGCTCCCGGTGATTTCTAGTCCTCTCCCCAACAACCCCTATAGGCTCTCCCTGGCGACGTCACGCGGCCCAGGGCGACGGTCGTGCAACAAGGAGGTGCATCTGTGATCCATCACCGATCCCCTTTGCTTCGCACCTTCACCTTGCAACTGATTTCGCTGACGAAATTGACTCTGATTTGGTTCATTTCCCTTTCCCTTTCTGTTGTGTTCGTTTTTCTTACCCATTTCAGAAATGTTGTGTTCTAACCCTAGTTATGGTTGGGGGATCTCGCCTATACAAATTAGGTGGTGGATCTACCATTGTAGGTGAAGAATCGGTCATTTGGACTTCGGTGGCAATCAGTGTATCTCCTACTACGAGAGGGTTCAAATCTCCTAATGTAGTTGCAACTGTGAGTTTATTTTGGCTATCTCGGACCTAATTTACGCACCGGTTGAGTATGGTTGATCTATATTTGGGTTATCTCATACTACATAGTGCACTAGGTATGAGGCCTGTTCTTAGTTTCGACATGTGTGCTTTTGAGACCTCTGTAATATCTATGCTTCCTGTTAGTGCTCTTAATTGGTCTTTCAAGAAAAATACACAGATTATTTGGATCGGTTTGCACACGGTGCTTGTTATTAGTGTTTAGTGATATGCAATTGTACCAAATTCTACATATTTTGCTAACGCTACCGCCACATAGTAATCCTAAGAAGTAGAACTATTTTTTTCTTCAATTAAATATTGGTTATATATATGGTTTCATGGATGCACAATTATCTATTAGGAAGCAAAACCGATGGCCTCTAGATTCTAAAATCTGAATGAATGTACCCCTAAAATCGTGCTATGTGGTTAATGGGAGATGCGCCGTGTACTTGAACTGAGTATTCTTTAGTAGGTGAGGGCTGCCAACAAATCGGGGCACCTTACATGATACTTTGCATCCGTTTGGGGCTGCGGGTTTGCGTCTTGCACGTTGTATGGACACCATCATCCATTTTATTTCTATTCGGATCAATGGAAACTAGATAGATCATTGAGCACATGGCTAGCTAGTCTTAACACAAACAACCGATCCTACATGTATACATATTCCATCAATCCATCTTGCCTACATATTTTGAGAACACTTTGTTTTGTACTATATCAATAGGGTAGTTGTAGATGACATGCATGAACAACGAAGAGGCTGCCCATGTAGCTAGCTAGACAAACATAAAGGTCAAAATTGCTAGTTGTTGAAATGGTTGCTGCAATTTCTTTTTTAAAAAATTTAAGATAAAGATCGGATGTGCTCATTGTTGGATTGCCTTTTAGGTTTAATTTTTCACAAGTATGACCAGCCTGTTCTCTAAAAATGGTTCTCGACCTATGCACCGTACATATTATTCGACTTAAATTGTTTGTCACCCTAAGATACCCGCAATGCACATCATAATTGCTTTTCTTTTCATACAAAAATGCCTTGTGTATCCTACAAAATTGCTAGTTATCGGTTTTAATTTTCAACTTACCTTTTTGATTGTTTTGGCACATCAATGTCCACAACCTCGTAGTTCCCATGTCCTCAAGCACCTGTGTTGTTTTTGTTCACATCTTGTTAGTAGTGCGCCTAGAAAACACAACAAATCTGAATATTCTCGAATTTTAGGAAAACATTCATATGTGAACACACCATCGGCGGTGGTCGAGGTTGTTTTCGATGCACACAATACCGAGACACACATTGTGCTATCAACCTGGCCCGATTGGAGAAATGTCTCGCCAAAAAATGTTGAAGCGAGAACAAAAAAATGCTAAACAAAAATGACAAAATTGCTTGCTGATTTAACAAGTTTGTTGTCATACTAGAAGCATTGTTAGAAACAGGTACTACAAATAACAATGACTCCATGACATACTAATGGGTTTGTAAATTGTATACATTACAAAATCATGGATTGGCATCATCATCAATTGTAGATCATTACAACACTAAAAATGCTAAAGTCATAAAACAAAAATGCTGAAGCGAGAACAAAAAAAAAAAAATGCTAAACAAAAATGACAAAATTGCTTGCTGATTTAACAAGTTTGTTGTCATACTAGAAGCATTGTTAGAAACAGGTAGTACAAATAACAAAGACTCCATGACATACTAATGGGTTTGTAAATTGTATATATTAACAAGTAATACCAATCAATAATCGGCAGAGGGAAGGAACCGGAACATACTTTGATTTGTTCTAGGAAAGAAGTGTGGGTAGAACCTAGCCTTAGGTAGCTGCTCCACCAAAATGTGCACTAGTAGTAGCTTAATGATTTGTTCTACCCTAACCTAGCTTGTCACACAAGAGTAGAACAATGATATCGATGTATATGGTGATAGGTTGGTGCAAGGAAGGAATGTGATAAAGGTTGCAAAGACCCATTCCAACTAGCTGCCCTCTCAATTAAGGGCGGTTGTTGTCACAAGTTTGCCAAATACAGATTGCATTAAAGGGAGCAACAATCAAACAAAAGAATGTCTTGGGTAGTGTAAATTTTTGGCGACGGCGGTGGAACCAATCGGGCCAGGTGGATAGCAAGCAGTGTCTCGGGTATTGTATGCGTCTTGAAAACAACCTCGACCACCGCGGATGGTGTGTTCACATATGAATGTTTTCCTAAAATTCGTAATATTGATTTGTTGTGTTTTCTAGGCGCACTACTAACAAGATGTGAACAAAAACAACACAGGTGCTTGAGGACATGGGAACTACGAGGTTGTGGACATTGATGTGCCAAAACAATCAAAAAGGTAAGTTGAAAATTAAAACCGATAACTAGCAATTTTGTAGGATACACAAGGCATTTTTGTATGAAAAGAAAATCAATTATGATGTGCATTGCGGGTATCTTAGGGTGACAAACAATTTAAGTCCTGAATATGTATAGTGCATAGGCCGAGAACCATTTTTTAGAGAACAGGCTGGTCATACTTGTGAAAATTAAACCTAAAAGGCAATCCAACAATGAGCACATCCGATCTTTATCTTAAATTTTTTTAAAAAAGAAATTGCGACAACCATCCATTTGTACAACATCTCTTATAAATTAAGTGAAAACTATGTTCTTATTGATTGAACAATTTATGAACTGTATGCACAACTGTATTTTTTTCGAATACTTTAGAGAGCAATCAAATTCGTTAAGAAAAAACATCTAGAATGATGATGACTATTACCTCATTAGATTTCCACAATCTCTGAGGAAAAGTTCTTTAGAGGCTAATATGCACTTCCTGATGGAGTCCTTTTGGATTTTGTTTTGACTTGCAGGACTTAGAAGTGAACTATTTCCATGTATTTTTTATGGAGTCGGATTGTGTTCATTTACGCACCTCTTTTTTGCAAAGAACGTCAAGCTGACGAGGGAAGTAGACAGGTGAAGCTTCTATCTTTCAATTGATTTCACAGTTCACTTTCACTACACTTTATAATCTAACTGAAGCCATAGCTTATTGATTGAGATAATATTTCCTATTTATTTCTGTTGTGGCATCCCTAAACTCTATTCTCAACTAGTTTGAAAAGTTCTTAAGTTTTGCGGGTTTCGGACATGTCGATTGGTGCTAAGTGTGTCACAAGTAAATCCAAATATTAATCAAATCTTAAATGATCGACCTGCTAGGCTCAACCTTTTCTCTAGCAGATATTTTATTATCTTTATTTCTCCCTACTCATGTGAATGTTTTCTTTGTATTGGCATGTTCCTCTATATATATGTGACTACTCCATAACCCTGCGGGGACCAGTAACATTGGACAACATGAAGAATCTTGGAGTAGAAGATATGAAGCAAAGAACAATAGAAAATGCATTAATCTGATTTTGGATACGTGTGATTTTTTTTTCCTCAACACTTGCTGAATGTTGGATGTATGTGATTTTGTTGATCATCTTTGGTTCAGTGGTTTTCTAGGTAATGCATGAGATTTTCTAGATCCAAACTGGTGGAGTATGAGGAAGGCTGATTTTCTTTGTATATGAAATACATGTTACTATGCAAAAGTTATAAATGCTTCACAATTGTTGTTCATTATCTTGAGATTATCTAGGTGATTTTAGTGATTTCCTGGTATTTTTCCTTGCTTGTTGTGGTTATGTTGAGATCCAATACTGTGACATGTTATGGTGGAAAAAAATTGCTTGCGATTGCTTTTACAATGCCAGGCCCGGTTGGAGATGTGCTTGTATGGCCTGAGGGAGCCGAAAGGCACGCACGCACGGAAATCTTCCTGTGCCCCGCCATCTCCCCTTTCTTTTTTCCTTTTTGGCATTGTTAATGTTTACTTTCCCAAAATAGGGTGTGCAAATCGGATGGAGAAAATCCTGCGCGTGCAGGCAGCAGTAGTAAAGTCCTATTATAAGCAATAATGTAACGTAGGGAAGGAGATATATAAAATTCATTTCTCTTATGTTTTAGATTTTAGCATTGTTTTACTATTAAAAATTGTAAACTCTCTCGTATTAGTTGTTCTTTTAATTGATTATTACTCCCTCTTTTTAAATCGTAAAGTCGCTTTGACTTTTTGATACATCCATACATAGTAAAATAGATGTACTAAAAAGTCAAAGTGATTACAATTTGGAACGGATGGAGTAGTTGGTTGTCTAAGATTGTTGCTCGGAAATTAAACGTAGTGGCTCTTGTAAAAGTTAGGTGCAACTGGGCATCAATCCATATACTCTTGCGCAGCCTAATAATTTTCAATGGATTAAATGATTGGAATTCATAGACAAATATGGGACTCAAAACTAATCAAAATTATTTGCATATTTGCCCCATAACAATGGAAGATAGCAAAACCCAGCCCAACATTGCAGTTTGTACAACAGTCCGGTCCAATATATTAAGCCCACAATCAGGGCGGCTCGATTTTCCGCGACTTGACTCCTAGTGCCCGGCATCGATAGGCAGGCAAATCTGACCAAACCGCCATCGCTCGCGACTTCGCGCCTTCTCCTTTTTTTTTTTTTTTTTTTGAGAATGACACAGCGATAAACGCAGACGCCGCCTTCTCCTTTTCTCGTGTGGTCAATCCCGCCGCAGGCCAAAACAAATCGTCAACTCCAAGTCTGACACGCCACCCAATGTCCCGATGGATCCATCGCCTGCCGATCGCTCTGTACATAGCAGATCCCGCGGACCCATCGGATCTCCCGTCCGCCACGTCATTTTTCTTCTAAATAGTGGCGACTGTGTGGAAGGACAACGAGGAGCAGAAAAGAGTATGGGCGCGATGGAAAGGCCCATCAAAGGACTGGAAGAGGTATCGTGTTAGACGAAGGGGCTGGTGAGTGCTGAGACGAGGATGGACCGGCGGTGTGGCTCTGGAAGATAGGGACGTGGTCGAGAGGCGGCGATCGACGTGGGTGACGGGCTCGCCACTTGCCCGATGCAATGCCCAAGTGGAGTAATGCAAGGTTTACAGAAAATCTCTCAGTGATTGAAGGGCATTTGCTCTGTAGATGGTCTCCGTGCTCCAAGTACAAACCAAACGATCAAGACTGGAAGTGGGTGGAACATGACAGAAAGCAGTAGTAGCATATGCATATCCCTACGCCCACTCAAAGGCACAACTAGGATTCGGGGTTTGGGCCTTCTTCTCTCTTTTTGGCACACTTTTATGAGCCCATCTATATGCATTTTCGTGTTAGCTACTGAACGAGAGAGGTAACATGATGAGTGATGGCTCAAATAGCACCATTGACACTGTCAACTGCAGGCCACAACTACAGACTTCGCAATGCGGAAGAGGGCAACAAGTTTCTATATATCCTACTTGTGTTCTCATGATTATCTTCACTATCGCTTTGCTCCACTTGTTGTCATCAATTTAATCAACTATATAGCTCTATGGTTTGATATTTTAGGATAGACAAGAGAGAATAGGTGGCTGTAGAGGGGGAAAGCATTAAAGACAAAAGGCTAGCATTGAGCAAGGACATTGGAGTTAAGCAATGCAAACATGTGGAGCTACCTGAACATAAATCCATCCAGAACTAGTATTCATTGTCGAAGGCAGATCTATGCATAACTAATATTTATCTCAATAAGATAGCTAGTAGTGACAAGCAATGGATAAGATAGCTTACCAAAAGCAGTTATCTCAACATTTCAGTGCAATAACCTGCCGGCCCACTTGTTTTCGTCCCACCGATGAAGAGTAAGAAAGAATTCTGGCCCACCATTCCGCTGGCGCTTCGCACTCTACCCCTTTCTATAAATTCGCCATGCCTGGTAGATTAGGGTTTTGTTATTCAGGAGCCCTAGCCCACCACCTCCATCGTCCAAACTGCCCCACCGCCTCCACCTTCCAAGGAGGTTACCGGGAGCTAGACCCTCGTCCGCGTGATGAATCCATTCGAGAACTTCTTCGGTGGTGTGCTTTGTTCCGAGAACTTTGAGTAAAATCGCCTCCATCGTCCCAAGTCGGGTTATTTTTCAGTTTACGTGAAGATTCGAACAAATTCATGCCATTGACAATTCATTTTTCTCTCGTTTTTCAACTCTAAACATAAAATTGCCATGACTATTTGTTCATAAGTTTATTGTATATGAAAGAGAGTTTTTTCACGGTGCTTGGAGGAACCATCAGTTCCTCCCGTTGAATTGCTTTTGCGGTTCCTGCACCTAATTCTCGTAATTAAGGGTAGATTAGTACTTCCCTAATCGCAGCTTCTCAGCCACGAACTCCGTCTCCCCGTACAGTTCCCTCGCCACCCTCCCGCATCACCGGCCTCGCCCTTCCCCATCGCCGTCGTTCCACAATCCCTCCACCCAGCTCTCCCTCCAATCCTCCTCCGCCCCATTGTAGGCCACCTCGGGGCTTCTGTGGCCTAATACAGGCAGACACTTCATTAATCGACGACATGTACAATGGTCTTCAAACGTGAACTGTTGACCCTGATATTTGGCTGGTCAGAGATGGGGGAAAATGACAACATGCACAGCAGAAGGCAAAAGGTGACAACAACTAGATGAACAGGGAATGTGTTCATGGAAATATGATGCAGGCATAACAAATCAACAAAAACTAAAAAAAATACAACTTTCCAAGTTCTTTCTAAGATATATAGCTAGCATATTCAGTTCTTTACAGAAAACTAAGTCATCTCTATCAGGACAAGACAAAATTACCTTCAGCTTTCGCAACGCTCTGTACCTACCCTCCAAAAATTTTCGCCCAACTGTCTCCCAATCATCCACATCAGCAGAAGAAACAGCCATACCCTCCTTTCTATTCGATCCATTGCCAGCTTCAGCAGCTCATCATGCAAATGCAAAACTTAAAAACACTTGAGCATCTTCATGCCTGCAGAGCACAAAAGTGCAAATACCATCACACTCAATGGACTGACAAGAGCAGGGGGATACAGACAAGAAGGAGCCTCTCGCATCCATTTATGGCTGAGAAAACCAAACTAGGCCATGACCAAATGCATCGTTTCTTGATGTGCGGAAGCCAAACGTGCTTTGAAATAGGAACGAGTAGAAGAGCTACAACTATGTCGGCGAAACATAGGATATAGAGCTCACCCGAGCACTTTTCGCGGACGGAGAGTTCTTGGTCGAGGCTTCTTTGCCTCCCTCGTGGACGGTGGCCTCGAGCGAGGTGTCGGTGAGGCTGTCCTTGTGGAAGGCGAACACCAGGTCTCACTTCGCCGGCGGCCGTCGGTGCTGATGGACAGCTGCACGGTGGGAGCGGGGGGGGGGGGGGGCGGCATCGGGCGACCAGTGATATGGGAGGGGTGGGCTAGGGAAGAGACAACGGCGTGGGGGCGGACGCCAGGCGGTGGGGAGGTGCGGCAGCGGCGGCTACCTTCCCTCGCTCGGCCCGGTAGAGCAAGCGCCCGAGGTGCGGCGTCGTCCAAGGCGGCGAGGGGCGGGGATGGGTTGGCGGCGTGGGGGCGGATGACCACGGCGGGCGGTGAAGTCCGGCGGCGGCAGCGTGAAGTGGGGGCGGCGGCGTTCTTCCGATCGATGCGGAGCGGGACTGTTTTTTTATTTATTTATTTTACTTGACGAAGCTGATTCAGTACAAATATATTTTGATTCAGGAAGTATTTGTTTATAAGGACTAAGGAGAAGCTGCTCCTCATCAAATTAAAAAGACTATTATACCTTTCAATATTTATTATAATTCAGTTCCTCGTGCTATGGTTCCTACCGTCACTTGGTTCCTCTAGCTTTTTGACCATTGGATCGGACCAAATTGAGGGCTCATACTAATTCCAAGCGTGGTAAAAACTCTCTATATGAAAATATAGCATCTAAGTCTATTAAATTCTCTAAGCTATTTTTGTAGATTGGTTTTCCATTGGTGCAGTTCATCACATGATGTTTGGTTTCAGTAAAATACTTATCATATGTGTTCATAATTAGGAACTCAACAAATTATCAAAAAAGCATGCAGTCGGCTATGGAAACTTGATCTATGTTGAACTTTGGGGTTCAACAGGGGGTTAGAAGTTCCACCCGGGCGGTGCTCGGGGAATGGAGGAATAGAGAATGGCTAAGTGTGAAGAATGCAAAGCGTGGATACACAAAGTAGAAATTGTCTTGTCTTTCATCAGTCCAACAACCCATCTTTACACGTAGATCAATGCTCCCAATTTATAGTCCTTGTGATAGCCAAAGCTATTTTACAACACTGTCCCTCGAATATTATCAGGATATCCTCTACTTCTAGTACAATCATCGTTTCACCCTAGAAAGCGCCTTAGCTTATGGGCCTGTTAGTCAGCCCATTAAACGCTCATCCCATGGTGGGGAGCCGTGTCAAATTTTCCATCCATGCCATTATATTTGAGTGACCCATCTGGCCTTGCACCTTTGTCGCTAGCATGTTCTCTTCAGATATCTCCGCCTCCTGTGGAGTACGCCTCGAGAACCTCTGCCTGATCCCCTGGCCAGGAGAGGGTTGTACCCTTCGAGTGGAGATCCGAGCAGAGGAGATAACCTTCTCCTACCACGACGATAAGCCGCACCTAGTCCTACAAGGAGTACCTCAGTACCATGTCAATCTGTTAGTTTTGCAAAGTTGGCAAAAACCTCTGCCAAACTCCACCGACCATCGGGAGTGTGTCGGCAAAAACCTCCGCCAACTGCTAGGAAAACCTCCTCCAACTGCTGGGAGCGTGTCCCAACAGTTAGAAATGAATGTCTTAACATTGGGCCAACTTGCGAGTTTTGTGAGATTGGAAAGAACCTCCGCCTACTGCCGGGACCATGTCCCAACAATCTAAACCACAACACACAGTTCAATGTGGTAAATGGAAGAAGGTTTGTCATATAAAGGCAACAAGGCACCTAAAATTTGTTCAGCTGGCTGGAAGAGAGTTTACTGTGGAGGCCTATGCGCTCCTGTTTATGCGCACTCCTTGACAACTACAACCCCCATCAAGGATACAAGAATCGGTCACCCAGCAGGAGCATGAAGAAGCTACCTTTATTGAGGAGATTTCAAGAAGTGCTCCAATCTAGTACTTGTATCAGTATTTGACTATTTGGTGGTGGAGGCCACGTCTCAGGACGATGAGGGCTTCAAGACAATGCTGACATCCCTGTGGTTTGATTTGTGTGGAAGAGGTGGCTGCTCTAGTAGTTCTTCTGCCTTCGAACATGTGTTTGTTTTTTTTAATAATGGATAAACATATCCGGCCTCTACATCTAAGGATGTACACAGCCAATTATTACACAAACTTTCAATGAAAGAATAGAGAAAGCCATGGTCTTATAGATCGACCAAGAAGCTAGTTCAAACAATATAAGTGATTCCATCCTTTATTGAAATCTCTAAAACAATAATTTCTAATTTCTTGCTCGTCGTTGAGATTGCTTCTTTGGTCGTCTCGCCACACTTGCTTGTGAGGGCCCAAGAGCGTAACCAATACGCTCCTCTCGAAAATTATCTCGCAAAATGGAGTTAGATTTCATTTGATTAAAAATAACATCATTCGCGGCATCTCCGTATAGCCCAAAGACATGGCAGCCACCCCACCCAAATCAAATTTCTAATCTTTTTATTTTGATTAGCTAGCCAATTCCCCAACATATGGCTGATTGATCGAGGTTGAGTTAGACTAGTAGTATAAAAGATAATCCTCCAGATCATTTTGGTAAGGGGACAGTCTAGGAATAAATGTTGGATAGTTTCATTACTATTACAACAAATGCACTTCTGACTCCCTTTCCAATTTTTCTAGGCGAGGTTGTCTTTGGTCAAGACTACCCCTCTCTCAGAAAAACCAAAGAAAGATCTTAATTTTTAGAGGAACTTTTATCTTCCAAATCTTCTTATGACGAAAAGGTGTCTCAGTATATTCATAAGGTCGAGGTACATCGAAATGGACAGAGAATAACCCAGTTTGGTTAGACTCCATCTAAAGTAGTCCCGACCCATCCACCAATTCGACATTTAAGATCCGTGCTACTAGATTTAGCCATTATGTAAGTTTATTATCCACCAGAGCCCTTCTAAAAGAGATGTTTAGTGAGCTAGTAGTCATAACATTAGCTACGGTTGTGTGCGGATTTCGCACAATATTATATAAAGATGGATATCTAGCTTTCAGAGGCTTATCTCCTACCCATGTATCGTCCCAAAATCTAGTGGTGGTTCCATCTCCGATAGTGAAAGAACCTTTAGCCAACACCTCCTCTTTAATATGCATGAGACCTCTCAAAAAATGAGAGTCATTAGGTTTGGCTGTCACTTGAGTTAGGGATTTGGATTTTAGGTATTTATTCCTTATAAGTGATTGCCATATGCCTTCTGTGTTCATCAAGTTAACCAACCATTTGGCTAGAAGACACTTATTTTGCAACTCTAGATTTAGGATACCTAGTCCCCTTGGTCTTTAGGGACGGCACATGATGTCCCATCTGGCAAGTCTATATCTATGTTTATCTGAAAAGCTTTGCCAGAAAAACCTTGATCTATAATAATCAAGTTTTTTAATCACCCCTTTAGGTATCTCAAAAAAGGACATCATAAACATAGGTAGGCTGCTTAAGACCGAATTAAGCAGAATTAGTTTTCCCCCGTAAGACAGGTATTTTGCTTTCCAACAGGACTCGAACATGTGTTTGTTGGAGAGATCAAGGCACAAAAGCATGGCAAGGCTGAAGTATCAAACTTCCACAACTGGACTCAGGCAAGTTCTTGACTTCTCATAGTGCTGCAGCATCATAAGTTTGTTTGTTTCCGTATTAGAATGCGATTTCTTTTTGAACTATTTGAATGAGATTATGATGGTCTTGGAGACTAGTGTTCTTGACTTCTCGTTGTGTTGAAGCATCATAATTTTGTTTATTTCCGTATTTGAATGAGATTATGGTTACCAAGTGTATATATTCCCAATGAGGCGTGGGAGTTAGTTAATATCATCCCAATATACTTCTGGTACACATATGTGATATATATTATAAGGGAGCTATACCTTTTAGTTGTTCTAAGGTCAAACTCTGAAACACAACGGCTCATCGTTCAGTTTGAGCAGCATAGAGTTTTAGTTTTTGTATCCAGCAAATAATTGGTGTCAGTCCCGAGTTTTGGAATTGCACTACACTCTTTGCTGGAGAGGAAGATAATCATGGCATGTAGCATATTCAGTGAATATCATGTGCTACATGTTGGGGGATAAAAAGACTAGCTCAGCTTTTCCAAATGCATAAAACTAAATGTCTGGTGGCCATATACTGAAGGTCAGTAAGGTTCATGCCACTTTCTGTCAGCAAAATAAAATTGTTTGTTCAAAAACTTGCAGCTTTGTTGCAATATGCACTGTATGATGTAACTCTTGATCAAGATATAAGTACATCATCTTCAATGAAAATATTTTCCCCCTCTCTTGTGTGCCTAGGCCCTAATAATTGTTCTTTAGGAAATCCAATTCACCAATAAGTCAAAACTATTGAAGGTACATTTCACAATATTAAGTTTGAAATAATATCAAAATAATTCTGGATCAGCACTATAAAAAATTCATTTTGCACATGGGGTCCTATTAGGAAAGGAAACTGATACATGTAACAACTCGGGTACATGCTCTGTTATGGACGCAGTTGGGGCTGCGATCCCGAGAGAGCGAGGGAGGGAAGCAACGAGGGGCGTGCTACAGTATCCACAGAGCTACAGTGCCACATACTGTTCGCAGAGGCGGTCGCTAGGGTTTGGAGCTGTATGGGCGCTTAGAACGCCGGCCGGAGGGCTCGCGCCCATGGCCCACAAGAGGGAAGGGATTTCCTTCTAATCTCTTCCTTTATTATAGATGGATACATCTCAATATATAGAGAGGTCTTACTTGCTCACTAAGCAAGCGACTAATTAACCCTAAAACTAACAGGTCATGGCCCAATAGGCCCATGGCGTACTCCTCTAACATGCTGACGGTTTATAATTTATGTTACAGGACTAGGGGACAAAAAGAAACTGCTATAATTCTAACTTTACAAGATGAAATCATGCATTAAAATATTGCCATGTATTTCATACCTAAAAGTCTAAAGCAGAGGGCCTTAGAGCATCCCCAAGAGAAATTTTATCAAAACTCGGATCCAATATACTCTTTATTTTGCTCAGCTAGCTATCATGTTTTCTATTTCCTCCCTTCACTAGTCAAATATAGAAGACCTATCTTGCTAGTCATCTTGCATGTTGGATTTAGAGAAGCGGTTGGATTTTATTAATTTTTTTGCTAGCTATTTTATTTTATATAATAGCTAAATTAGGATTTTAGCTACTAGATACAAGAGCTCTTGGAGATGCTCTTAAAAATACCGCTAGCGGCTATGGAATTATCAGTCAATGGTAAAAAGCAAAATCCAGTATGGAAAGGAAGAATGTGGCACCTTTAATACTATCTACCTTTTACAATGTTCAAAGGTGCAGTAAAAATAGAGAACATTTTCACACCTATGATCCTTTATAGCAATGAAACCTTTACAATAGTAGTAACTCTTGAGTCTCAGATCTACCCTACCTGTAGAAAGCACAAGTTAAAAAAGAATGTTGGTCACCTAATAGATTTATACTGACATGGTGAAAACATCACCAACGATCCTATATATTCATATAACAACTTCAAAAGGTAGAGCAAAGAAAAAGATCACAACTGCAACTCAAAATTACGTAGGAGTTGCAGTAGCCGCGGTCCTCATGAGCATGAATCTCCTCTTCGCAATGCTGTTTGCATTCTCACCTAGGGCAGCCAGATGAAGCATCCTCCGCCTTGCTGATGCCACGGCAACATCCTCTGTGGTTGGTTTTCCAGATACTTCCTCTGGTGGTGAAGTCTCACCCAAACTCCCTGCTTTCCCATCTAACTCTTTGTGCTGCATTGCTTGCTTCAGGCTCTCGACCACTTCTCTCATTGTTGGGCGGTCCCTTCTCTGCTTTGCAAGGCAGCTATTGGCCAACTTGGCAATTTTTTAGTGCTCTGCTTAGAGTAGTGGCCCTCAAGCCTTTTATCTATAATCTTGCTGAATTGCTTACTTTCAACTGGATACAGCCTCACCCATTCCAGAAGTTTCTGCTCGTTCTTGGGACGGTTCCTTTCCATTGAGCGCCGTCCAGTGAGGATCTCATATAGAACTACTCCAAAGCTCCACACATCACTCTTTTTTGTAGTGAGATGGCCTGTCTCAACATAATCTGGAGCTGCATAGCCCAACGTCCCCATAACCTGATTGCATATTATTTTCATTGGGACATAGCATAAGATCTCAATAGAGCAAAATTATGTAACATGACCAAACATAAGTTAAATAAAAATCTTGTTCTGTTCTATGAAGTAAACTCAACACATACTGCTGTAGAGACGTGGGTATCACCAGCTGACGGTCCTTCCCTTGCCAATCCGAAATCTGAAAGTTTTGCTCTAAACTCCTCGTCCAGCAGGACATTTGAAGCTTTGAAATCGCGATATATGACCTGTAATAACCAAACACAAATATCTCTCATTCTTTTTTTTCGGAAATAAAATCAAATCTTATTGACTAACTTGGTTTTCAAGGGAAGATACACAGAGTAGCAAATGATATTTATAGCAGACGTTTCTCTTAACATGTTTCCATTCAAACAACATGATCACTCAACAACATTGTCTAATCCAAGAATATGAACAATCCAAGGTTTTAGAATGTGAAAAAACAGATAACTCATAACACAAATATTCAATTTCCAAGAATGTATGAATGTGCAAGCCCAAGTTTCGACCTTATACATGATAGATCTATTGTTAATGTCCAGTGATTCAGTAAGGATTACCACACTCAGCATTATTAGATATGATTCAGTATGAATTATCACAATTCTGCATTTTATATAGGTTACCATACTACAATTTTTGTGCTTGTAACATTTCCTGTGATGTGCAAATCAGTTATTAGTTCAGTTTAGGCATGCTCATTCTCATGTAATCTAATCCAAGATATTCAGTAGGGTTCATACTTTCAAAAAAAATCAGTAGAGTTCAGGATAACCTTATTTATTTGTGGATACCTGAACTTCTAATCCCTCATGGAGGTACAACAATCCCTCAGCGGCATCCAATGCTATCTCCAACCTGATGTCCCATGGAAGGACGGGGTATGCTTTATTGAATAGATGATCGTCCAGGGTCTTGTTAGTCATGAACTCATAGACCAATAGCCTCTGAGGGCCTCGCTCGCCTCGAGCAGCGCAGTACCCAATGAGCTTGACGAGATTTGGGTGGTCAACAACCCCCAAGAAATGAACTTCTGCCAACCATTGCTTGTGGCCCTGATCAAATCGGGAGCAGGAACAAAAAACTCTTGAGACTTGGATGCAGATGAATATGCCAGAATGAGATAATCTTGAACTTCTGAAATGAAATAGTGCTAGCATTACCATGTTTATCACACATGTTAGTATGATGCATTAGCAGATTGAATGGTACTAAGCTTCACAGGCCATTAGCAAAAATGAATTGTACACAGTTATGCAAGCTAGAATTCTACACAGTTATGCAAGCTACGGTCCATTTCAAGAACCAAAAACAGAGTCTCAGTGTAATTCTAGAGGATGTAGCGGTCACACAGAGAGAATGTATATGGCACGCAATATATTTATTACTGTAAAATGCTGATGAATTCGTTATCAAGCAAGACAAATTAAGCCAAGATACCACCGATCCATTCGACGATACCTGATGACCATTGGGATTGAGTTTCTTGATGGCAACCACCGTGCCGCCGGCGGGCCCGCCTGGCAGCTGGACGACGCCCTTGTAAACGCTGCCGAATCCGCCCTCGCCGACCTTGAGCAGGCGGCTGAAGTCGCTGGTGGCGGCCCGGAGCTCCCGGAACCCGAACTCGCGGAGGGTGCTGGCTCCCTCTCCTCGTACAGCTCCGGGATGCTCCGCGCCGAGGACACCGAGACCGAGCCCGACGACTTGCTCGCCGCCGGTCGCATGACCGCGCTCGAGTCCTCGGAGTGGCCCGTGCCGACGGCCGACGACGCCGTGGAGAAGGTCAGGCTGGAGGGCGCGCCCGTGGAGACGGTGGACGGGAACGAGGCGGCGGCCGGGGACGCCGGCGCCGCCCCACGCTTCGCCCCCTTGGTCTCGCTGCTGCTGAAGCAGCGGAAGCAAGACATCGCCTTGGAGTTGGAGCAAGACGGCGGCGGAGCCTTCAGCTCGTGGTGGCTTCTTGTCCCGTCTTCTCTATCGCCTCAAACTACGGCGAGATCCTCCAACAATCGCGATTGGAACGGATGCTCTCATTTCCTCCCTTTCTGAATCAAGAACATCTCGCCCAGATCCTAGAAACGAAACGAGACCGATCAAACGCAAACTTTTGATTTGATTAAAAAAAAGAGGACTCTTGGCTGGCTGGTGGCTTGACGGCGCAGCGAGGCAAGAACGGCGGGGGCACGGGAAGCTGCGTTTTTTTTCTACCGGACGGTTTACCGAGGTAAACCGCGGTTACCGTTTATACCGGGCCACCGGACCGGTCGGTATAAAAGAAGGCAAATTTAAAATTTAAAATTTGAAAAAAATCATTGAAAAATTCTGTAAAATAGTTCGTGATTTATAGAAGCCAAGGGTGTAAAAATTTGTCAAATTGAGTTGGTTTGGTATAAAAAATTTCAAATCTAAGTTTGAAAAAAGAAAAAAAAAATACGTACACATTTGCCCATTAAAGGCCCATTAAATCATGAAGGTCGAAAAACATACTAAACACACTCAAATTTAAGTAATTTTGACATCATTGATTCTACAAATCATGAAGTATTTTTAGGAATTTTTTTAGCATTTTATAAAAAATTACATTTTGAATTTTGAAAAACCGCTCAAACTGCCAAACCGCCAGTAAACCGCTCAAACCGGGCGGTATAAATTCCAAACCGCCCGGTTTACGGATTTTTACCGTCGCGCCGGCGCCAGCTTTGAATTCGCTTGAATTCAAATTTCAAACCGTCCCCGGCTTACACGCAGAATCGGACCGGTTTACGCTTCCCGGACTCCGACGGTTTCCTAGGTCCGGTCGGTAAAAAAACGCAGACGGGAAGGCGGCACAGGCCCAGCGAACATGTCAAAACATTGAAGCAGGCAGAGTCCAAAGGTGAACAGGAAGCTGGGAAACACAGAGGCATTCGCCCACGCTTCTTTCTCGTAGGCAATAGGAGAGAAATTCAGGAAGCTATGAAGCTGATAGAGACGGAAGTAGTTGGACGTGTAGATCACACGCGTAAGCTTCTTCTGCTGGAAACTATAAGAAAATCGGGAGTCAAACCAAAGGTGCTTGGAGCGCGACGGCAGAGGAGATTGGTGCGGATGCAACTGCAAACTGCAACCCTCGCCCACCAACAACTGTGCCTTCTTTTGACTTCTTCTGGTGTGGGTTGGCTTATCCAATCTCTAATGGTGTTTTTCTTTTTCTGCAGGGTTGTACTAATTTCTGCAGTGTTTGCTCCCGTAAGTATTCAACCCATCCTTTCCAGATGCTCACCTGATCAATTTCGCAGAACTGTTTGTAGTCATAGCTGACCCGGTTGACTGGTATCTTGGTCCCCATAGTCGCCAAACATATCCCAATGGATACGTATCCATTAAAACTTCACTTTCTTTTGCTTAATCTCTTTGAGAGCATGCCAACGTTTCTGAACCCGTTCACTGCAACCTTTTTTTTTTACGCTGCCGCTACAACCGTGGCTGCAAAAGTAAAACTAGCTGTAAATTTCACCAACGGTCCTCATCTTGATTTCCAAAATCCAGAAAATGATCTTTTGGCTTCCTAAAATCGTAACTAGTCTCATCCAGGTTCAAATAGAAATTTGCTCGACATGCTATCCTGGCACAAATATGGCAAAGACTCACATGTCAGCGCCGCAAATGGCAAAACCCAAAACTGGAAATTTGTAGATCTCATGAATCTTTGAGGATCTTAACGCAGACAACTTTGGTGTCGCCACCAACACAGAAGTCATTCCTTTTTCTTTAGGCCAAAAGAGAAGCCTTTCCTCTCGGCTGAACCACAAAAGCTGACAAGCCGGCTTCGGCGAAACCATCTCTAGATCATCCTGATATAGACTCGTAGTATGTACTCCGTCATAGAAGAAACTCACAATTCCAGCATGTACGTCCGCATGACATCCTATGGATTCCGATTCCTGGTGACTTTTGACTTGTGAACCAGAGTTCAGTCGTCCAGGGCGTCCGCAATAGTGCCAGCATTGACAGCGCGGACACGTAGCTGGGCAGCGGCGGCGCGCGGTACCGCATCCGACAGCACAGCAGCACGCGGCGGGCTGTATAGTCCAGTCTCCACAAACTCCATCTGTCCGCTCGTCCCAGGTCCTCTGCGGCAGTCCGCCCTGCTAAAAGGTTAGTATTCAGATTTTGTACTCAATACTCATAGGCTGAATATTTTACAATTTTAAAATATATATTTAGAGGTTGGATTTGGTTATTCCTAATCCTAATTCAATAAATTTTCGTCTATTTGGTTGTGAACCTCAAGCGGTGTGTTCGGTTGTGATCTTGTGGCTGTCGGGTTGTGCAATTGTGTTAGTGTTTGGACGTTCACTTGTAGCTATTCTGCATTTATTGTATTTTGGTTGCGAACTTTGCCTACGACTAAGGCTGTCTCCAACAATAGACCCAAAAAAAAATAACACCCATATCAAAGGTTGAGTCGCTACAGAGAACCATCACGCACCCAACCGCTGCTCCCAACAGAATAGGCAGCAGAGCCCTTCGCCCCTTGACTGTTCATCTTCCGCCCCACGCCGGCGAAGCCCGCCTCGGCTTCCACCACCGGAGCGCACGCCCACTTCCTCTCAGAGCCCGCCCTCGAAGCCTCGCTGCGACGACGCGCCCGCATTCGGGCCGAGTTCCGCCGAGCTTCCCGCCGCTAAGCGCCGCCGCCGACATCCATGGCCACCGACCTCTCGCCGCCGGCGGCTGGTTGCCGCCGCCCCGTGGCGGACTCGAGCGCTGGGTCGGGTCGCCGCTTCCCTTCACTCGGCGGCCTCGCCCCTTCCCGTACCAATAACGGGCGGGGCGCGATCCGGCTTACCCCAGCCGCGACGGCCGCTTCGCGGCGCTGGCCCACCACAATGATGCGCCGCCGAGATTTGCCTGCCAAACGAAGACGCCTTTATTTGCCTGCTCGACGAGGACTACGCAAACTGCCTGCTCTGTATGCGCCTCACCGTTGGAGCGTGTTTTGGAAATGCAAACATACTGTTCGTAGCTTATTTTTGAGTCTGCGTCCGTTGTTGCAGATAGCCTAAGGGGCCAAAATGTGAGGCATTGTAGGAAACTAAAAACTTGTGATATGAGACTTTATTTTGCAAACCTGTGAGGCCCGTCTCCATAGTTACCAAGATCATCGCATTAGCTTTTGTGTTGGTAGCCTATCTCTCTTCATAAATGAACCACCAACAAGTCAATAAATTTGCCGACATGTCAATAAACTATGAAGTGTGATCTTTGAACATGTGGTTATCAACTATGTAATATTAAATATCAATTATGGATATTATACCGGTTCATAATACTTGTGTTTGGTTCAATTCAACCGATTCAAAACTATCTAACCAATTGTTCAAGTTTATAATGGTTGAACTAGTGAACCATTGAGCCGACGCTCTCGCCAGCTCGATGACCAGCTAGTCCTAATAACTATGCCATGGGGCTAGCCACGTTGCCTCCCGTGCACTATCGGGGCATGACCTGCTAACGTAACCGCCGTTGCCATATATACCAGTTTGGCAGTGGGTTTTCATGGGTTGTTAAAAGGTCTAAGCACTAGATTTATGCACGTGTGAAAACATGGTAGAATTTATGCACGTGTGAAACAGGCGGGGAAGGACTGGGACCGGGTGGGGGACTAAATATTGTCCCCGTCAGACACAACAAGGATCAATTTCCCTTGTTTCTTCCACGTGGGGCATTAATTCTCCCTATTCTCATCCCTTAATAGAGGAATTCCCTATATGGAATTGGGATCGGGTCCTCGTTGTCATCTTGGTTACGGTCTTTTCGTGTGGATATTTTTTGGCTATTTAATCACTCAAATCTAAGTGTATCACTAAATAGGGGTAAACGGAGCTTCGTTTGAAAATCACACGAGCAAAATCACAACATTCTAAAGTAGGGGTAAAAGCACATTGCAGGTTGGAATAAGGGGGAGAAACATCAAATTCCTAGGAAAAAAAAATCAATATTTGGTTCTTACTACACAGGCTTATGACAATAAATTGTTCTTATCACACTTCAAACAACATATGCATGAGAGAGTCTACATGATCATGTTCCCTTAAAAAGAGTTTACATAATCATGTTCGAGAAAATGCCAACAACACTACATGTAAGGGCGTGTTTGGTTTTCGTATGGCCGAGCCGGCTCACATGCCGTGGACAGGCCCGCCTGGCCAGGCTAGCCAGGTGCGAGAGCTCCTTATTTGATTGTCGAACACATGCATGCAAGCTAGCTTCGGATGCTATTCGGTTGCATGCATGTGAGCATATCCGAGCAAAAAGTGTTTCCTTGTGTCTCCTCTATGAGCACCCCGCACCCTCACGCTTGCACCACCGAGTCCGGCTCCTAAGAAACGGTCGATTCCCCACGCCCTTGAGAGCCTACGCACTCCACCACCGGCGTGCTTCGCTTGCAATCGTCCGGCCCTGGCTCCCAAGAAATGGCAGATTCCCACGCTCCTTGAGAGTCCGGGTCGAGAGGACTCTTTACACGGGGGAGCCTAGCCAAGAGGTGACTAGCAAACCAAACACGCAGATTGTATCTGAGGGCGTCTAGTTCGAGCCTGTCGAGGCAACAAACACGCCCTAAATTTGGATCATTAAGGAACAAGCTGCACATCTCGGACTCAATTTCAGTTGAATTTTTTATTTAACAACTTGTTTGGACTTTGATTGGAGGCGTTCCATTGAAAACTTCGTATCTAGTAGATCGGTCACATTTAAAGCTGGATACCAATACAATGGTTGGTCTACAAATTTAAAACTGCCGCAGACATGCTGGATATATACAAGCACCTGAATTCACTGGCAATAACATTTCTCCGCTCCATGGTTCCGTTCTACAAACGCCATCTTGAGGCAAGACGAATGCAATGGCGTCTGGCCTTCATCCATCCATCCCGAACTGGAAACCGCACTGCCAACCTCCTGACAGGTGAGGCCCAAAGCGCACGGCGAGGACGCTTTCTTTTCCAGCTCCGGTTTCCTATTCCGCACGCGCGCACAGAACAGAGCCGTCCCCACCGGCCTTCGAGAGCGAAAACCCTCTTCCGCCGCGCCGTTCCGTCTTCCCACCGCCGGCCCGGCGATACCCGCGCTGCCATCAGCAGAGGCCGGGAGGAGCCGCATTATGCCACGCGTGACCATCCTCCCCTCGATAGCGACGACGAATACGGCGGCGGCAGCCGCCAAGCAGGGTGCGAGCTTGGGAGCGGCGCCGCGACCGCCGCCGCCGGCGAGGCCTCGAAGCTCCCTGCCAGAGCCCGTCGACGATGCGGGCTTCCACTCGGTGGGTCCGGGGCCGCTGCGGCGCCTTGGGGTGGTGCCTGTCTCGCCACGGGCACAAAACCCCCGCGCGCCGTCCTCGCCGTCGCCGGTCGCCGCGGCGGGCCGACACCAGACCGACATTACCGCCATCTCCGATGACGACGAAGACGGTTCCCGAATCCGTGGCGCCTTGCCGTTCCCGCTCGACATGACCGAGGGGAGCGGCCGTCGCGTGAGGCGCGTCAAGGAGGAGGCTTCCGACGACTTGGACTACGGGGTTCGTTCAGAGGAGGCGAAGCGCGCCTTGGTGGCGGTTGTGCCCCCCGGCAGCTCTCACGTGAAGAGGAAGCGGAAGAGAGGACCAGCCGACGGAGCCAGGTCCGACGCGCGCGCCGGCGGCGGCGTTCACGCGTTGGACCGGAATTCGAGCGCTTCAGGGGCTGGACGTCCCACGACGTGGATGGCCGACGACGCCAGGACCTCCAGGGATGTCAAGAGCAGAGAGACAAGCAGAGGAGGAGTGGGTGACCGGCCGGAGAAAGCCCTCCTGTCCAGCGCGGAATCCAGGGGTGCACCGGCAAAGGCGAGAAGGGAGAGGAGCAGTAGTGCGGCGCCGGCGAACTGGATCAGCACCAGCGTTGGGTCGCGGATCCGGTCAAGGTCGCGGAAGCTGGGAACAGTGCTGTCAGTGCAGTACTCTGCTCAAGTGTCGTCCGAGGATACAGGCAAGGACGAAGTGCAGGAGCAGAAGCAGAAGCAGAAGAGAGTGGACGATGTGGAGTTCATGGAGGTAGATGATGGTGACAACAGTGTGGCTGGTAAAGGCATACAACAAGAGACTGAGAAGGACAAGGCTTTGGAGGGAAGGAGCCAGTATAGCCATGGCATTGATAATGGAAAGAAATTGTTGGAAGAGGAGGATGCTGAAAGTCAAGAAGAAAGCAATAACATCTACCATGAAGAATTGGATGAAACAGGGAAGGCACAGCCGTTCACCCCTAGCAACACCATTTCAGGTTGCACTATCAGGTCTGGAGGAGATGACACAGGAGTCTTCAGGAGGAGGGTTTTTTGAGGGCATATATTTGAATCATATGGTTGAGAATCCACCCAAGACTGTTGGCAAGGGCATTGGAGGGCGGACGCGATCACAACGCAAATGCAAGGACAAAAAACTGCTCAAACAAAATTCAAAAAAAACTGCTCAAACGTGGAACTTTCAGTAAACCGTATAATATTGATATCCCAGACTCGACTTCTGATTCTGAAGAGGATAATGAACCACCAGCGCCGCAACAAGGACTCTGGTCATCAAATGAGGAAGACAACATAACTTTTGGCAAAAGGAAGCGCAGAAGAGCAGTAAACAAGCAACGGCGCAAGAGATCGAGTACCAGTAGTGACGAGGAGTATACAACATATGCCAGGGACGCCCAGGAGAGGCCTTTTCGGAGGCTGCAGAAGGGGCTATTTGATCTTCAGGCTGCCAAGGAAGGTTGCAGAAAGTACGATGGTTCAAATCCTGGGCATGCCAGATACAGTGGTCCAAATGACGAGGGTCTCGAGTCCAGTGCACAGGGTGATATCTCCTTCAAAAGAAATGAACATATGATTCGAACAAAGAAGTGTGGTGGAGCAGTTAAAGCAGCTTGTGATGAACTCCTTAATTCCCTGTTTTCTGACTGGGAGAATCATATAGTTGATCCTGATCATGCAGAAGATGGAAATACTTTGCCTTTGGTATTCTCATTCGAAGATGAGAATGCAGAAGAGGAAACAGAAAATGGCAGGTATCAAGAAGACATGTGGAGGGAATGCACAGTTGCTTTTGAATCCATGAATATTGGTTCTACCGGCTGTGAAGAGGTATCTAATCTTTTGTTATGTCGTGCTGTTTATACTTTCGTTTATAATAAAGATGTTTCTGATTTTACGAATACTGTATTTAGTTTGAGTGGTTGTCGAGAGCTTGAATACCCTCGGAAAAGTGCATGCTTGCATTGATGGATTCTGTGGATTCTAGATTTTCTCTTACTCCAATTCTTTTAGTTACCAGATAAAAAGCTAATGATTACACTGCTGTGTTCAGGATGAGCGAGAAATTCCTCCAGTGGAAGCAACTTCTTGCAATAATGGACAGCATGAATTCATTATTGATGAACAAATAGGAGTTCGGTACAAGCATTGTCATGTTGTTGATTTCGAAATCAGAGATGTACTGCCTACTTTGGTAAGCAATTGTTCAATAATACGAGTACAGAACCTGATACATGAATATGCTTTGCTAGGTAGCACCAGCCCCTTTATAAGATCATTTTTTTCCTTGTCCAATAGGGGAAATTTTCTGCAGAAAGGGGATCAGCAATCGACCCTGAGCTGGACAAGATGCTTAAGGAAATGCTCAATCTTTTTGAACAAAATGATGTGCTGGTATCAAATGGACATGAACTACCATGCAATTTTGATGGTCACAAAGCTGGTTCAGCCTGGGATCTCATTCCTGGAGTCAAGGAAACTATGTTCCCACACCAGCAGGATGCATTTGAGTTCTTATGGACAAAGCTGGCAGGAGGTACTACAATTGAACAGCTAAAGCACACGGTAAAATCTGATGTTGGAGGTGGTTGTGTGATTTCTCATGCACCTGGGATGGGAAAGACGCGACTAGCAATCACATTTATTCAATCATACCTTGAGGTTTTCCCAGATTGTAGCCCTGTTATCATTGCCCCCAAGGCGATGTTAGCAACATGGGAGAAGGAGTTCAGGAAATGGAAGGTAAAGCTCCCATTTCATGTACTGAATTCTTCTGAGATCAACTGGAGTGAAGACAAGACCATCCAAGAACAGGTTGCAAAGAATGCAACTTTTCATCGAAGACTACTGACAGATATGGTTGGAAATTATAGACGATTGGTGAAGATAGGGTCCTGGATGAATGGTACCAGCATAATCGGTTTGAGCTACACGCTTTTCAGGAAGCTAGCTAATCATGAAGTAGAAGGGGATAAGGTGAGCAAGCTGCTGCTTGAGAAACCTGACCTGCTTGTCCTTGATGAAGGGCACACAGCAAGGAACAAGAAGAGTCTTATCTGGAAGGTTCTTAACAGGGTACGCACTGAAAAGCGAATAATTCTATCAGGGACACTATTCCAAAACAACTTTGAGGAGCTTTGTAACACCTTGCACCTTGTCAGGCCAAAGGTGGGCAAAGATTTCTGGTCTTTATTGAGACTGAATGACATCACAAAGGAAAACATAAATGAAGTGAGGAAAAAAATGGAAGCTATTGTGCACGTCCACAGTGGCAAATTTCTTCAAAAGTCTCTTCCAGGACTGAGAGAAACCATTGTGATTCTGAACCCTCTTCCTTATCAAAAAGAAGTCATCACAAGAATGGAGAAGGCTGTGCCAACGAAGGGTCTCGACGTGGAATACAAAATCTCGATTGCATCAATACATCCCTCCCTCCTTGCCAGAGCAAAATTGTCTGAAAAAGAGAAATCTATCTTGGACAAGCCTAAGCTAGAGAGTTTACGCTCGTGTCCATCTGAAGGGGTTAAGACGAGGTTTGTTTTGGAGATTGTCCGTCTCTGTGAAGCACTAAATGAACGGGTGCTAGTGTTCAGCCAATATCTAGGACCACTGTCCTTGATCAGGGAGCAGCTGAAAGCAAGCTTCAATTGGGCTGAAGGCAAAGAGATCTTGCTAATGAGTGGAAAGGTTCCTGTTGAAAATCGTGAAACCATGATGGAGGTCTTCAATAACATGAAAAGCAAGGCCAAGGTAATGCTTGCATCAACGAAGGCATGCTGTGAAGGCATTACACTTATAGGAGCATCACGTGTGGTTCTACTTGATGTCGTGTGGAACCCGTCTGTTGGAAGGCAAGCGATTGGCCGAGCTTACAGAATTGGTCAGGATAAGATTGTGTACACATACAATCTAATTGCAGAAGGAACAACAGAGAAGAGCAAATATGACACACAAGCTACGAAGGAGCACATGTCTAAATTGCTCTTTTCAAAAGAACCGGGGCATGGAGAACACAACTTGCATCCAGAACTGACGTTCGATGATAAGGTTTTGGAAGAAATGACTGCACGTGAAGACCTCAAAAAATTGTTTGTGAAGATTTATGTTGACAATCAGACTGATGGGTCATGTGGTAAGTGAAATTTCTGTACCAGTAATCTTATAGTGCAATAGGATGTATGTTTTGTTATTTGCCTTACATTTTTTATGATGTTCAATACTGTTTGTATGTTCCCTCATTCCCGCTATATCTATTTTACTGAAGCTTCTAAGTTCTAGAAGATTGTGTGCCCTTGATAAGAATGTGGCCGCGCATTCGTATTGGTGATATATAATTTGGGAACATTAGAAGTTCATCATTAACTACAATGAAATGTATTTTGTATTTTTTTTTCTAGTAACCTTCTGTGCATCATGCATTTCTATTTAGAGTAGTGTGCACACTTCCATTTAACTGGTTGTTTGAGCTACTGGTTATAAAGATGTCTTTTTATTTTCTGTGGATGGATTCAGGAGAGATGGAGAAGAACAATACATGTGCACAGGCCTAATAATATGAAACAGGAAGGTGGAAATCAACGAAGGGTCCTAAACCAGATGACAGAATATCAAAATGCTGTCGCTGCCAAGGAAATTTTGGTGGGTTTCTTGTGCTGTAAGACCTCAGATCCGTGAGGGTTCTAAGCTAGAGTAGAAAGGGATGACCTAGAAGTTTATCTACAGACACAGCGTAGGTGAGCTGTGGCTAACCTGCAGAAAGTGGAGATGTTAATTGTATTGCTTTTGTACTGGATTCTTTGACAATTGTACTCTTTCTAATTTTACATTCTGGTGCATCGATCAATCTAACGTGAATACAGCTATTCTGATCTGAACACCTGAGCAACTCCGAGAGGCTCTGTATCTTTATTTAAAGAGCTATGCAGTGAATACTCTCTTTGTATCTCATGGACTCTCCAATTTTTGGACTCTGTTGGAATCTCTGTTAATCCCAATTGAAATGCTGCAGAACATTCAGCGTTTCATGCGGGATGATGAGAACGTGTGAACTAGGGACTTTGTGCTTCAGCCAGCTTGCTTCGGCAGGGAAGAAGACACAAATAGTGGCAATCCTCGCCTTGTGGAACATTTGGAGGCAAAGAAATTAAGTCGTTTTCAGAGGGAACAGAAGAAACTCCACGGCATTGATGAGAAAAATCAAGGATATGGCCTCCCAGTGGGCACTAGCGGGTTGCAAGATCCTTAGGACACCGTCGGCTGTTATTCCAATTAGTGAGCAGTCAGTATTTTTTCTTTAGCCCCAGTGTTGCTTAGGCAATATGGGGAAGCGCCTCTCGCGCGTGTAATCGAATATTTGCTCTCCTCTTATTTAATCAAAGCCGGATAATATACCGGATCTTTTTAAAAAAAAAGATAGTTGACGTCCATTCTGTACTAGGTCCATTCTCGCAAGCAGTGCCAACAAAGACGTGGACGATTTGTCGCAACAGTTGTCCATGTAATTCACTGTAATTGTCCCTGTAATTCGTTGATGTTGCAAGCCTTCGACTACTTCAAATATATGATTTTAGAAACTGATTTGCTAACAAAATCAATTAACTACTGCTTTAGCCTTCTAATAGATATGGTATTATTCAAGGGTGAAAGTAAGATTATGCGGAGAATGTCTATTTATTTTTGTCCTTTTTTCGATTCTCTCTTTTCAACTTTTTTCATCAAGGGTGTTTAGTTGGTGAAATATTTTGGATTCGGTTATTGTAGCATTTTGTTTGTATTTGGTAATTATTGTCCCACCATGGACTAATAGGCTCAAAAGATTCGTCTCGCATTTTTCAGTCAGACTGTGCACTTAGTTTTTTTTTTTTTTACCTACATTTAATGCTCCATGCATACGTCAAAAGATTCGATGTGATGAGTATTGTAGCCCCTTATATGCATGCCTGTCATATCTATATTCAAACGAAAAAAATAGACCGAAGAAAAGTACCTCCAATCTCTGTATACTCTTCCAAAGTTGTGGCACTGCAGGCGTAGCGCTTTTTTTTTTCTTTTATGAAAATATGTAGGCCCTCTACCATAGAGTCTAAGATTATTAATTATCTTGAAGGTATCGTAGACTTGGAGTATAAATAAGAGAGTCTTGTTTTTTTCTCTCTTCCATAAATATACTGTCACATTAGCAAAGTATAATAAACAGGGAAGGTATTAAATAAGTATAATAAATTGTGAGGGCACTTTCGTGATGTAGACTCTACCATAGAGTCTAAGTCTATTTATTAGCTTCTTATTTATTGTATTTTGCTGATGTGGTAGTATATATATGGAAGAGAGAGAGAAAATTAAGACTTCAAGTCTTATTTAGACTCTAAGGCTACGATATTTTTCAGTAATAAATAATGTTAAACTCTAGGGTAGAGTCTGCATTGTAAGTAACATAAGTCAAGTCAACTCAATTCAAGTCCTGCCTATGAATATAAGAGGAGATGTACCATTTTAGATTAAATAAGAATATCTCAGAGAAACCCTAATCATATCTCCCTCCCTATGCTCGCGACTAGCCGCTGATGATGTTGCCGCTAGCGCCAGATCGCTATTGTCCTATGCTAGCCGCGCCGCCGTTGTCGCTACACCGGCGGCGGCGCTGCTTCTCCCATGTCGCGCCATGTGAAATCTCATGTTTGGTTTTGGAAATTGATGACACACTTGTGGACTAATCCTTTGCTCTAAGTGTGTGACTTAAGAAAGGATTAGATGGATGACAAGGAGCATGATGATCATGAACATGGACAATGTCGGTGGACTTGATGGATCGTCAAGCTCGGGTGATCGGCTTGAGAGGAACCCGAGATCAAGGCAAATGTATACTTGATAGGGTTTTCCTTTCGGTGATCAAGACACGATAGAGCGTGTGATCACATTATAGGATAGATAGCCGACTATCAAGAGGGGATGTCGCGACAATCCTTTGGTAAAGTGCTTCTAGGTCCAATTGACTTGCATATTGCATTTAGGACATGAGAGCACTAACCCGATCTTGCCTAACATCTCGACGTCGTCGACATTGGCGATAACGTGGTCATCTTCGACGTGTTGGCAACCCATGGCAAGAGGCAAAGCAAGATTGAAGCAAAGAGCAAAGAAAAGGATGAAGATCACCGTCATTGCAGTGACCGGACGCTTCGGCATCGACCGGAAGCACTCACCGGAAGCGTCCGTCAGTCCCGCGAGAGCTCGCAAATACGCTTTTGCCGGACGCACCGATCGGACCCTCGACCGGATGCTTCCTGTGTCGACCGAGATCCGGTGACCGGACGCTACGACGGAAGGGTGCCACCAGGGGCCCGTGGCTTTGTCTCAGAAGCGATCGGAAGCACCGACGACCCGACCGGACCGGCCGGGTGGTTCCGGCCAAGGCCCGATCGCCCCGCTAGAGCAAATTTTTGGAGCAACGGCTCCATTTCGAGAGGAGCCATATATATACTTGGTTGGTCGGTTCCTTAGGCTCTCTCTTGCACATTTGAAGCTTCCAACTTGCTAGTGAGCATTTGATACTCCTCTCCACTCATCTCCCCAACTCTAACTCGAATTCTTGGTGAGATTGAGAGTGATAGAAGTGCATTTCATTGCTTGGTTGCATCTAGAGCACTTCATCCTTGGAGAAGCCGCGGGATTCTTGTTTTCTTGGGAATTTGCCCGGTTCTCTAGCGGCTTGAAGCAAGAGGCGGTGTTGAGCTCAAGTGGAGCTTGTTTGAGGCCACACCGGTGGTGATTGTGATGGGTCGCCCTTACCCCCGCGAGATTCGCGAAAGGAGCACTAGTGGATTGCTCGTGGGCTTGTTAGACCCTCTCTTGTGATCGTTTGCTTGAGCGCCCATAGGGGTTTTGGCACCGGCCATTAAGCTTAGCAACCGTCAAGTGAGTGTGTCGCCACAACGGGGACTAGCGTGCCGGCAAGCACGTGAACCTCGGTGAAAAATCATCGTGTCAACCTTGTTGTGGTCGTTGGAGATTTCTTGTTGATCACGGTGATTGGCCTCCACCTCTACACATCGACGTCGGTATATCATTCACTACTCCACGTGTATTTACATTGATATATCTTGTGTAGCTTTGTTTAGCTTGTTAGCTTGAGTAGTGTGTTAGGTTGCTTAGTCTTGTTAGCTCCTAGTTGTAATCTAGTTAGAATTGCTTGTTCACCTAGGAGTAAACTAGCGACATAGCTTTTGAGTGGATTAGAGACAATAGAATTGACTTGTGGCTTGCATAGCTAGCTTGTTGCATTGCTTAATAGCTTCGCCATCTTACTTACTAATCCGGGTGCTTAGTGTTGTTGCGAGAATTTTTAATAGGCTATTCACCCCCTCTAGCCATTAGGACCTTTCAAGTGGTATCGGAGCCGAGGCACCGTATTTGAGTGGCTTAACATCCAACGGTGATAAGAAAATGGCTACTTTCCATGTCAACAACACCAAGAAGGTGCCACCCTTCGATGGCACAAACTTTGGGCATTGAAGTTTAAGATGACCGCACACCTCAAGCAAATCAATAGAGAAGTGTGGGTTGTCACCGAAAACAAGTTTGAAGTGGCAAAGCCAAATGAGCCAACCGCCATGGAAGAGAAGAAAATATATGCAAATGATGTGGCCGTGAGTGCTTTTCATGAGGCATTCAACGATAGAGTGTTTGAGCAAGTCAAGACGCTCACCATTGCCCATGACATATGGAAGAAGCTAGAGGAGTGCTATGAGGGCACCGAAGGAGTCAAGCAAGCCAAAGCCTACATCAAGCTTGAACAATTCAATAGCTTCAAGATGGAGGAAGATGAGAGTGTGCCAAGATGTTTCACCGCATGCAAGTGTTGGTGAACGATCTCAATACACTTTCGGTGAAGACATCAAGAACACAACATTCAACATGAAGTTCTTGAGGTGCTTACCGGAAAGATTTGAGATGCTCAAGACCGTGCTAGTGAAGACCAACTTGAAGCTCTTGACACCAAATCAATTGCTTGATGAGGTGATGACCGATGACTCTTTCAGAGATGACTCAAAGAAGCAAGAGCTCATCAACAAGGCCAACAAGAAGACCAAGGATGAGGACAAGAAAGATGACAAGAAGGGATTGGCCCTTAAGGCTAGCTCATCATCCAAGGGCACGAAGAAGAAGGAAGAATCAAGTGATGAAGAGGATGGCACATCTACTAGTGGGAGTGAAGTTGATGAACAATTGGCCATCTTTGTGAGAAGATTGGGCAAATATGTGAAGAAGACATACATCAACAAGAACAAGAAGAAGCAATCATCCAAGAAGAAGACCAAGGATGGCAAGAATGAAGGCAACATGACATGCTTTCGTTGCCATGATGATTGTCACTTGATTGCCGAATGTCCATATGAGAGTGATGATGAGAAGGGCATCAAGAAACCTAGAAAGAAGAATGATGCCAAGAATGAGAAAGTGAAGAAGCCCAAGAAGAAGAATGAGTCACATGTGGCTATGTGGGATAGTGATGGCTCATCCTCTTCAAGTGATGAAGAAGAGGAAAAGTAGAACAAGAAGAAGAGACAAGCTCACCTTGCTATGCATGACAAGATCTCCCTCTTCGACACACCTTCCTCATGCTTCATGGCTAAGGCCACCAAGGTACAATCTATCACTAGTGATGATGATGATGTTAGTGATAGTGATAGTGATGATGAGGAGCAAACACTCAGTAGGGAAGAATTGCAAAGCATGCTTGATGATTGCATTGTCATGTTCAAGCAAAGTAGAAAGGAATGCAAGGGCTTGCGTAAGGAAACAAAGAGCCTTAAGCAAGAACTTGTTGAGCTTTCGCATCTTATGAGAGTCTAGAGGTAGACCATAAGAAGCTTGAGAAATCTCATTCTAAGTTAGAGAAAGCTCATTCCTCTCTATTAGAAGAGCACAAGTTGTGCCTAGTGGTTGAAAATATTGATACATCCAATGCAAGCATCATGTGTGACATTCTTGTTGATGAATCAACCCCAAGGGTGAGACCTCCACTAGCTCTATCACTAGCATATCCATCTCTAGTGAAGATAATGACAACCATATGCTTATTCATGAGAATGCTTGTTTGAAAAGGGAAGTGAAGGAGCTCAATCACACCTTGGCTAAGACTTATGGTGGTGAGGACCGCTTGCTTATGTGCTTGGGTAGCCAAAGGGCATCCTTATATAAGGAGGGCTTAGGCTATATCCCCAAGAAAGGCAAGACCGCCTATGTGACTCACAAGACTCGTTTTGTGAAGAGCAATGGTAGCTATTGCAAAGCTTGCAAGCAAGCTGGTCATGTGGAGCAAAAAGTGCATGAACAAGAGAACCAATGTCTCTTTCATCAAGCTTGATAATTCTTATATGCTTGTGAAGAAGAACAATAGTGTTCGTGCTAGGTACATTGGTACACCATGGATGGGCTCAAAGAAGAAAACCATTTGGGTACCAAAGGCCTTGGTGACTAACCTTGAAGGACCCAAGCAACATTGGGTACCTAAGAAGAATTGATCTTATTTTGTAGGTCAATTACCGTACCGGAGGAGAGCATTGGATAATGGATAGTGGGTGCACTCAACACATGACCGGGGATTCTAATATGTTCAAGTCTATTAGCATCAAGGGCATTGATGAGTATGAGTCAATCACATTTGACAATGACAAGAAAGGCAATGTGTTGGGGCTAGGCAAGATTGCTATCACTCAAGAGAAAAGCTTGTCAAAGGTGTTGCTAGTTGATCATCTTGATTACAACCTCTTGTCGGTTTCTTAACTTTGTGACCATGGGTACAAATGCATATTCACAAGTCAAGAAGTTGAAGTGGTTAGTGGTGATGGTGCAAACATGATCTTCAAGGGATTTAGATATGGTGATCTCTACCTTGTTGACTTCAACTCAAAAGAAGCCAAGTTGACAACATGTTTACTCTCAAAGGTTAGCAAAGGGTGGTTGTGGCATAGAAGGCTTGGTCATGTTGGAATGAAGCAATTGAACAAGTTAGTGAAGCATGACTTGGTTAGAGGCTTGAATGATGTGAAGTTTGAGAAGGACAAACCTTGTGGAGCATGTCAAGCCAAGCAACATGGCAATGCACATCCAACCAAGAGCACAATGAGTACAAGCAAGGCATTTGAGTTGCTACACATGGACTTGTTTGGGCCAACATCATATTCTAGCATTGGAGACAACAAGTATGGTCTTGTCATAGTTGATGACTACACAAGATATACATGAGTGTTCTTTTTGCATGACAAGAATGAGGTGTTTGAGCTTTTCAAGACATTTGTCAAGAGGGTTCAAAATGAGTTTGAGACATCCATCAAGAAGATTAGGAGTGACAATGAAAGTGAATTCAAGAATATAAGAATTGAAGAGTTGTGTGATGAGCTTGAATTGGGACATCAATTCTCACCAACCTACACTCCTCAATCCAATGGTGTAGTTGAGAGGAAGAATAGAACCTTGATTGAAATGGCAAGATCAATGCTTAGTGAATACAATGTTAGTCATTCCTTTTGGGCCGAAGCAATCAACACGGCTTGCTATTGTAGCAACCGACTCTATTGTCATGGGATGCTTGGCAAGACACCGTATGAGTTACTCAATGGAAGGAAGTCCAACATTGGATACTTTATAGTCTTTGGATGCAAATGCTACATTCTCAAGAAAGGCACAAGATTGGGTAAGTTTGACAAGAAATGTGATGAAGGATTCCTAGTTGGATATTCAACCACAAGCAAAGCATATAGAGTATGGAACTTGGGTAGTGGCAAACTTGAAGAAGTTCATGATGTGGAATTTGATGAAACCCAAGGCTCCCAAAATGAAGTTGAAAATCATGATGATGTTAGTGGTTCCAACTTGAAAAATGCAATAAGGACAATGGACATTGGTGACATTCGCCTAGGCAAATTGATGATGATGATGATGATGATGATGATACTCCATTGCCTACCACTATGGTTGAGATTGGTACAAATGAAGCTAGCACTAGTGGCACTCAAGATGAAGATCAAGATCAAGAGCAACAAGCTAGTTCATCCACTCATCCTAGTCATCAATTGCAAGTGATGCAACCATCCAACATTACAAGAGACCATCCCATTGATCAAATTATCGGTGACATCAATAGTGGAGTGGTTACTAGAAGAAGATTAGCATCTTTTTGTGCTCACCATGCCTTTGTAGCACAAGAAGAACCGAAAAACATTGAAAATGCACTAAAGAAGGAAGATTGGATCAATGCCATGCATGAAGAGTTGAACAACTTCAAGAGAAATGATGTATGGGAATTGGTGAAAAGGCCTAAGGACTATAATGTGATAGGAACCAAGTGGGTCTTCAAGAACAAGCAAGATCAAGATGGAATTATTGTGAGAAACAAGGCAAGGCTAGTAGCTCAAGGGTACACTCAAGTAGAGGGTCTTGACTTTAGAGAGACCTATGCACCGGTTGCTAGACTTGAAGCAATTAGAATCTTGCTTGCTTATGCATGTGCTCATGACATCAAGCTCTATCAAATGCATGTGAAGAGTGCATTCTTGAATGGCTTCATCAATGAGTTGGTGTACGTGGAACAACCCCGGGCTTTGAAGATGAGAAGTATCCCAACCATGTCTACAAGTTGAAGAAGGCATTGTATGGCTTGAAACAAGCACCAAGAGCATGGTATGAGAGGTTGAAAGATTTTCTCCTCTCTAAAGGGTTCAAGATGGGCAAGGTGAACACCACTCTCTTCACCAAGAAGATTGGCAAAGACTTGTTTGTGTTGCAAATCTATGTTGATGACTTTATCTTTGGGTCAACCAATCAAGAATTTTGTGAAGAGTTTGCTAAGATGATGGCCAATGAGTTTGAAATGTCAATGCTTGGAGAACTCACATTCTTCCTTGGACTCCAAATCAAGCAATTGAAGAATGGCACATTCATTAGTCAAGGCAAGTACATCAAAGACATGATCAAGAAGTTTGATCTACAAGATGCCAAGTCAATGTCCACACCAATGGTAACAAATGGAAGCCTAGACCCCGATCCAAGTGGCAACATGGTTGAGCAAAAGAAGTATAGGTCTATGATTGGTAGTTTTCTCTATGCAACCGTATCAAGACCTGACATAGCATTTAGTGTGGGCATGTGTGCTAGATATCAATCCGATCCAAGAGAAAGTCACCTCAAGGCAACCAAAAAAATTGTGAGGTACTTGAAGGGCACACAAGATGTTGGACTATGGTATCCAAAGGGATCCAAGTTTGATTTGATTGGATATTCGGATTCTGATTATGGAGGGTGCAAGATCAATAGAATGAGCACAAGTGGCACATGTCAATTCCTTGGAAGGTCACTAGTATCATGGTCTTTAAAGAAGCAAAATAGTGTTGCTCTTTCAACCGCCGAAGCGAATACATTAGTGCGGGAAGTTGTTGCACTCAATTGCTTTGGATGAGGTCAACATTGAAGGATTTTGGATTCCAATTTGACAAAGTCTCATTGTATTTTGACAATGAAAGTGCAAGGAAGATGACCCAAAATCCGGTTCAACATCCAAGAACAAAGCACATTGATATAAGGCATCACTTCATAAAAGATCACCAACAAAAGGGTGACATTTGTATCATGGGCATTGGCACCGAAGATCAACTAGCCGACATATTCACCAAGCCACTTGATGAGAAGAGGTTTTGCATGCTAAAGGGAGAATTGAACATTATTGACTTCTCCAACTTGAGTTGATGCACCCCACTTATATGACATGCCTCTCCTTCGACAAACCCCAAGGTAAAAGTTGGTTGTCATGGCATTCATATTTGCTAAGGACTTGTTAGTGCATCTAGCCATCATGCATGCTTACTAGGCTCATTCATGGAAAATTAAATATTTTCAATGTATGTGTGGCACCACTATTGCTTTGATTGGTTCTATGAACTAGTGGTGGCATATGACATGTTTATGTGCATGCAATCCTAGTGTCAACTCTAGAAAATGAGCTATTGATGTGTATTCTAACATGGTGCAAGATAACCCTTATGTATATGAGGTGTGAAAAAGCTTATCCTTGGTTCAAACTTGAATACATGGAAAGGCAAGTGATCTAGATGAGACCACATGTGTGACTTTGTTTGACTTGATTTCTATCATTTTTACACCTTTTTGGTGATTGTTGACAAAGGGGGAGAAATAAGTCACAAAAATGTTGGAAAGGATCACACAAAATAGGGGAGCAAGCTCATAGACTATTTGTGCATTTGTTATGTGCATGATCATAATGTGATGTTGCATTGACAATCTAAATTCAATATACATGATTGCTTGGTGTATGCTAGTTTTTGAAAATTGATTGATGTATTGATCAACTAGCATGTATAGGATGTATCTAAACAAAGCTCACATTTTAGCCTATAATGTTGATCTCATGGGGTATGTTGAGTTTTTGATGAATGTCTAGATACATGATGCTAAGGACTCCGATGGTTTCACGCTTCAAAGGTCCAAATTCTAGAACCTTAGCATCTCTTTTGGTATTAGTATCTCTCCCCAAGATTTCTATCCATACATATGTGCCAACTTGATCCAAACACATGGAAGCACATATGTAGGGGAGCTACTACTACCAAAACCGAACCTTGAAATGTTTGTCCAATCCTTGATTCATGATCAAAACTCTATGGGCAAGCAATTCAAGTTCAATTGAATTTTATTTCATATCTTTGTGAGTTTGGTTGTCATCAATTACCAAAAGAGGGAGATTAAAATCTCATGTTTGGTTTTGGAAATTGATGACACACTTTGTGGACTAATCCTTTGCTCTAAGTGTGTGACTTAAGAAAGGATTATATGGATGACAAGGAGCATGATGATCATGAACATGGACAATGCTCGGGTGGACTTGATGGATCGTCAAACTTCGGTGATCGGCTTGAGAGGAACCCGGGAGATCAAGGCAAAGGTATACTTGATAGGGTTTTCCTTTCGGTGATCAAGACACGATAGAGCATGTGATCACATTATAGGATAGATAGCCGACTATCAAGAGGGGATGCCGCGATAATCCTTTGGTGAAGTGCTTCTAGGTCCAATTGACTTGCATATTGCATTTAGGACATGAGAGCACTAACTTCGATCTTGCCTAACATCTCGACGTCGGCGACATTGGTGATAACGTGGTCATCTTCGATGTGTTGGCAACCCATGGCAAGAGGCGGCTAAAGATTGAAGCAAGAGCAAAGAAAAGGATGAAGATCACCGTCATTGCAGGACCGACGCGCCGCTTCGGCATCGACCGGAAGCACTCACCGGAGCGCCCGGCGCAAGGCCCGCGAGAGCTCGCAGTCACGCGTTTTGCCGGGACGCGACCGACCGGACCGGACCGATAAAGCTTCCGGTGTCGACCGGATCCGGTGGACCTGACGCTACGGACGGCGGGTGCCACCAGGGGCCCGTGGGTTTGTCTCAGAGCGACCGGAAGCACCGACCGACCCGACCGGACCGACCGGTGGTTCCGGGGTCGCGTAAGGCCCTGGCCACCCTGCCAGAGAGCAAATTTTTGGAGCAACGGCTCCATTTCGAGAGGAGCCATATATATACTTGGTTGGTCGGTTCCTTAGGCTCTCTCTTGCACATTTGAAGCTTCCAACTTGCTAGTGAGCATTTGATACTCCTTCCACTCATCTCCCCAACTCTAACTCGAATTCTTGGTGAGATTGAGAGTGATAGAAGTGCATTGCATTGCTTGGTTGCATCTAGAGCACTTCATCCTTGGAGAAGCCGCGGGATTCTTGTTTTCTTAGGAATTTGCCCTGTTCCCTAGCGGCTTGGAGCAAGAGGCGGTGTTGAGCTCAAGTGGAGCTTGTTTGAGGCCACACCGTGGTGATTGTGAGGGGTCGCCCTTACCCCGCGGAGATTCGCGAAAGGAGCACTAGTGGATTGCTCGTGGCTTGTTGGACCCTCTCTTGTGATCGCTTTTGCTTGAGCGCCCATAGAGGTTTTGGCACCGCCATTGCTTAGCAACCGTCAAGTGAGTGTGTCGCCACAACGGGGACTAGCGTGCCTAAGAAGCACGTGAACCTCGGTGAAAAATCATCGTGTCAACCTTGTTGTGGTCGTTGGAGATTTCTTGTTGATCACGGTGATTGGCCTCCACCTCTACACATCGACGTCGGTATATCATTCACTACTCCACGTGTATTTACATTGATATATCTTGTGTAGCTTTGTTTAGCTTGTTAGCTTGAGTAGTGTGTTAGGTTGCTTAGTCTTGTTAGCTCCTAGTTGTAATCTAGTTAGAATTGCTTGTTCACCTAGGAGTAAACTAGCGACATAGCTTTTTGAGTGGATTAGAGACAATAGAATTGACTTGTGGCTTGCATAGCTAGCTTGTTGCATTGCTTAATAGCTTCGCCATCTTACTTACTAATCCGGGTGCTTAGTGTTGTTGTGAGAATTTTTAATAGGCTATTCACCCCCCCCCCTCTAGCCATTAGGACCTTTCACCATGTCCTTCACGCGCTCACCCCCAATCCTAGCTGTTGGCACCGAGCGCCGCCCCATCCTTCTAAGGTGCTGGTAGCCCTAGGAATGTTGTTCCTCCTCTCTAAACCTTCCAATTTCTCCAATTTTACCCTCTAACACGGAGTAGTGTTTCGATCCACCACCATGGAAGACTTCTACAGTGGATTCTATCATTGGACAAAGGAGTTGATCTTGATTCCCCTATCGACAACTGCAGCAATCGATGCATTATTCTACACTCAAACTACCTCCATTTTTTTCTATGGATGCATTTAGGTTGTATTCAGATGGGAACAACACCTACCACTCTGTCAACATGTCAACAGCGACTGTGCATCAAACAAACCAACGATAGTGTTCACAACACATATGGCAACAACAACTCCACCACCGTCAACATCTACAACAACACTAGATCATTGGCAAAAGGAGCTTGATAGAATTTTGCACGGCACCAAAGCTTTCCGTCGACAACATATCCAAATCTACTGATGAGCCATGCACCAGAGGCACAAACCCCACTCAAAAGATGACACCAATGACGACATCCACCACATCTAACAATCAAATTACCCCTAAAATGTGTTCTATAGATGCATCTATGATGTATTTGCATGCAATCTCCTCCTCGATGCCCATGTCCACACTAGCAACAACTCCAACAATGCCAACCACACCATATTGCAGTAGTCGGTTTTCTAGAGTCATATCTCCCTCGTTTGAACTCTAAATCAGATCTATAAATGAAACCAAAGCATTAGATAGATCTACAATTTTCAAGTTTTGGTACCATATTAGATCATCTTGAGGTCATGCCTGCCAACACAAGGTTGGTGTTGCATGGCATGAGCCAATCTTTCCTTTGTTTGGGTTTGGTTTTTGCGTGTTTCCTACTCCAAATTCAAAAATATCTATGCGCGCTATCCTTGGTCACTAATACACAGTATATATAATTCTTGATTGGGCTCATAAAATAAATTCCATATCTACAATGATGATTTGATGGATCTTGCTAAATATCTTGGATTGTGTTTCAGTTAAGTAATGTCAGAAGTCATTCCATGCTTGTGGGAATTATATTGAAGCTGAGTAGGGTGGCCCAATGGCGGCGCCATGCTAGGTTGTGTTCGGCCAGATCAGCTTGAGTAAATCCTCTAGATATGTTATGTCATCACCCTTCAAGATCTCTTCCGGCTTGTGCCAAAAAAGGCCTCGGTTTTCTCGTTTTCTACCTTATTGTATCCATCATGTATGGTATGACAACAAATAGGGGGTGTTTAGTTGGTGAAATATATTGGGTTGGGCTATTTGTAGCATTTTTTCGTTTGTATTTGGTAATTATTGTCCAACCATAGACTAAGTAGGCTCAAAAGATTCGTCTCGAACTTTTCAACAAACTATGCAATTAATTATTTTATTTACCTATATTTAATACTCCATATATGCGTTAAAAAGATTTGATGTGACAGAAACTCAGTAGCAACTTTTTGGGTTTGCATGGGAAGAGAACACCCCTAGGATTAGATTACAACCGCGTCTTGCCAAAGAAAGGAACCAAATCGATGTCTGTCAAAATTAGATGGGAGGACTCGTGTGAACTCACTATCTCTAGTGTGTAACCCTATACTCAACCAAGTCAAAGAAATAATGTTACAAAAATCATGCTAATGAAATGAAGCTTCTATTCCTCTCAACTTCTTGTGTTCGCTTTATATTGTGCTATGCAATGTTGATTGCTAGAATAGAAAATATTTTCAATATTTTGATTCTTATACTTCATTTATCATGTATCTCTACACATAGGCTTATGTCAACATAAGTTGTCCGCCGCACGTCGAATAGAACACCATGCATGTGCATGAGAGTCTACGTAATCACCTTCGGAGAAAATGCCACCAGCACCACATGGAAATTTAGATCATTATACGAAACAAGCTTCACAGCTCGGACTCGATTTCAATTAAGGGGTTGTTTGGTTTCATAAGTTATGGGACTTATTAAGTCAAAAAGTGAAATAAGTGAATTATTGGAAATTAATGGAAATTTAGATCATTACGAAACAAGCTGCACATCTCAGACTCGATTTCAATTAAACTTTTGCATAACAACTTGTCTGGACTTTGATTTTGGTTATATTCCATTGAAAACATTATGGGATCTAGCTAGATGACATTTAAAGCCGGACACACAGTGCTCTCCAATCGAATCAACATCGCTCAATCAAACCTGCCTACAGGAACCGGCAGTAACATGCTGTTTCACATTTCTCTATGGTTTTACAAATGACATTTTTTAGGCAAGACATCTAGGCAGGTGTAAAAGTAATTGCATCTGGCCTTCATCCCGAACTGGAAACCTATACGATGGAAACCACACCAGCAACTGGGCCCCGCATTTCGAGAGGAAATTTGACACTGGTCGTGCATGTGAGGCTGCAGCAAAGACGTTACCTCGTGATGACGCTCTCCCCCAGCCGGCGCACCATAGACTGTGTAACGACACTGACAGGTGGGGCCCAAAGGGCACGGCGAGGACGCCCCTTTTCCCAGCTCTGGTTTCCTATTCTGGACGCGCGCACAGAACAGAGCGAAAACCCTCTTCCGCCGCGCCGCTTCGTCTCCCCACCGCCGGGGATGCCAGCGCCGCCATCAGCAGAGGCCAGGAGGGGCCGCACCACGCCACGCGTGGTCATCGTCATCGATAGCAGCGACGAGGAAGACGGCGGTGGCGGTGGCGGTGGCGGTGGCGGTGGCGGTGGCGGCGGCGGCGGCCTCCAAGCAGGGCGTGAGCTTGGGAGCGGCGCCGCGATCGCCGCCGCCGGCGAGGCCTCGAAGCTCGTCAAGCCAGAGCCCGTCGACGATGCGAGCTTACACTCGGTGGGTCCGGGGCGCTGCGCCACGGGGTGACGCCTGTCTCGCCGCGGGCAGAAAACCCCGCACGCCGTCCTCGCCACGGGCACCAAGCCCCCGCGCGCCGTCCTCGCCACCGGCACCAAGCCCCCGCGCGCCGTCCTCGCCACGGGCACCAAGTCCCCGTGCGCCGTCCTCGCCGTCGCCGGTCTCCACGGAGGTCCAGCATCGTACCGAGGTTATCTCCATCTCCGACGATGGCGACGACGACGACGATTCGCGATTCCGTGGCGACGTGCCGCTCGACATGATCGACGGGAGCAGCCGTCGCGTGAGGCGCGTCAAGGACGAGCATTCCGACGATTTGGACTGCGATTGGGTTCGTTCGGCGAAGAAGGCGAAGCGCGACTTGGTGCCGGTTGTGTCCCCCCGGAAGCTCTCACGGGAAGAGGAAGAGGAAGAGAAAGAGAGGATCGGGCGATGGAGCCAAGCCCGACGACGGGAGCGGCCGTCGCGTGAGGCGCGTCAAGGACGAGCCTTCCGACGATTGGGACTGCGATTGGGTTCGTTCTGCGAAGGCGAAGCGCGCCTTGGTGCCGGTTGTGGCCCCCAGAAGCTCTCACGGGAAGAGGAAGAGAAAGAGAGGATCGGGCGATGGAGCCAAGCCCGACGCGCGTGGCGGCGGCAGCGTTCACGCGTTGGACCCGAATTCGAGCGCTTCAGAGGCTCGGCGTCGCAAGACGTGGATGGCCGACGACGCCAGGAGTTCCAGGGATGTGAATAGTAAAGAAGCAAGAAAAGGCGTGGTTGGTCAGCCGGGTTCGGCCAAGAAGGCCCTCGTGTCCAGCGAGGAATCCAGGGGTGCACCGGGAAAGGCGAGGAGTGGAGGAGCTGCGAGAAGGGAGAGGAGCAGTAGTGCGGCACCGACGATCGGCGCCAGCATTGGGTCCCGGATCCGGTCAAGGTCTCGGAATCAGGGGACAGTGCAGTACTCTGCTCGTGCTCGAGTGTCGTCTGAGGATACAGGGGAGGACGAAGTGCAGGAGCAGAAGCAGAAGAGAGTGGAGGATGAGGAGTCCATGGAGGTAGACGATGACGACGACGACGACAATGGGGCTGGCAATGGCATACAGCAAGAGAGTGAGCAGGACGAGGCTTTGGAGGGAAGGAGCAGGCAGGCTAGCCATGGAGATAGCGAGGACGAGTACAAAGAAGGCAACGACTCTGCTGGTTTGATTGATAACGAGGAGGAGGTGGGGGAAAAGGAATTGTCGGAAGACGAGGAAGGTGAAAATCAAGAAGAAAGCCATAGCATCTACGATGGCGAAGGAGAACAAGAAGAGGACGCATCTGAAGAGGTTGAGCAGGAAATGGATGAAGTGGGGGAGGAGGACGAACAGGAACAGGATGAAACAGAGAAGGCGCAGCCATTCACGCCTAGCACCACCATTGCAGGTAGCAGTATGAGGTCAGGAGGCGATGACACGCGAGTTTTCAGGAGGAGGGTTTTTGAAGGCATATATTTGCCTCAGAAGCCACGCAAGACTGTTGGCAAGGGCATCCAAGGGCGGACGCGATCACAGCGAAAATGCAAGGACAAAAAATTGCTCAGACGTGGAACTTTCAGTAAACCGTATAATATTGACATTCCAGACTCGACTTCTGATTCTGAAGAAGATAATGAACCACCAGCGCCACCACAAGGACTCCTGTCATCAAGTGAGGAAGACAACATAACTTTCGGCAAAAGGAAGCGCAGAAGAGCAGTAAACAAGCGAAGGCGCAAGAGATCGAGCACCAGTAGTGACGAGGAGTACAGAGCATATGCTAGGGACGCCAAAGACAGGCCTTTTCGGAGGCTGAAGAAGGGGCTATCCAAGGAAGGTCCTGGGCATGCCAAATACAGTGGTCCAAATGGCGAGAACATGTCCAATGAACAGGATGGTGTTTCCTTCAAAAGAAAGACACATATGTTTCGAATAAAGAAGCGCAGTCCAGCGGCGAAAGCTGCATATGATGAACTCCTTAATGCCTTGTTTTCTGGCTGGGATAATCATATAGATGATCCTGATCATGCAGCAGCTGGAAATAATTTGCCTTTGGTATTCTCATTTGGAGATGAGGATGCAAAAGAGAATATACTAAATGACAAGTATCAAGAAGACCTGTGGAAGGAATGTGACATTGCTTTTGAATCCATGAATATGGCTAACGGCTCTGAAGAGGTATTTAACTTTTTGTTATGTCATTCAGTTTATACTTCATTTGTACTGATTTTACGAATACCGTATTTAGTTTGGAGTAGTTGTCTTGAGTTTGAATTCCCTCAGAAAAATGCATGTTGATGGATTCTGTCTATTATGCATTTTCTCTTACTCCAATTCATTTAAGATCCAAAGAAAAACCAATGCTTACACTACTGTGTTCAGGTTGGGCAAGAAATTCCTCCAGTGCAAGAAATTTCTTGCAATAATGGGCAGCATGAATACATTATTGATGAACAAATAGGAATTCGGTGCAAGCATTGTCATCATGTCGGTATGGAAATCAGACATGTATTTCCTGCTTTGGTAAGCAAATGTTCAATACAAGTACAGAACATGTTCCTCTAAGGCCTGATTATGCTTTGCTAAGTACTAGGTAGCACCAACCCCTTTAATAAGATCTTTTCTTCCTCTCCAATAGGGAAATTTTCTGCAGAAAGGGAATCAGCATTCAACCCTGAGCTGGACAAGATGCTTAAGGAAATGCTCAATGTTTTTGAACAAAATGATGTGCTGGCTTCAAATGGACATGAACTACCATGCAAGTTTGGTGGTCACAAAGCTGGTTCAGTCTGGGATCTCATTCCTGGAGTCAAGGAATCTATGTTCCCACACCAGCAGGATGCATTTGAGTTCTTGTGGACAAAGCTGGCAGGAGGTACTACAATTGAACAGCTAAAGCAAGCCGTAAAATCTGATGTTGGAGGTGGTTGTGTGATTTCTCATGCACCTGGAACGGGAAAGACGCGACTAGCAATCACATTTGTTCAATCCTACCTTGAGGTTTTCCCCAGACTGTAGCCCAGTTATCATTGCTCCCAGGGGATGTTAGCGACATGGGAGAAGGAGTTCAGGAAATGGAAGGTAAAGCCCCCTTTTCATGTACTGAATTCCACTGAGATCAACTGGAGTGAAGACAAGACCATCCAAGAACAAATTGTGAAGAATGGAACGTTTCATCGAAGGCTACTGACAGATAAAATGGATCAAAATTATAGGCGATTGGTGAAGTTAGGGTCCTGGATGAATGGTACCAGCATAATTGGTTTGAGCTACTCGCTTTTTAGGAAGCTAGCTAATCATGAAGGCATGGACGGGGATAAGGTGAGGAAGCTGCTGCTTGAGAAACCCGACTTGCTTGTCCTTGATGAAGGGCACACGCCAAGGAACAAGAAGAGTCTTATCTGGAAGGTTCTTAAAAGGGTCCGCACTGAAAAGCGAATAATTCTATCGGGGACTCTATTCCAGAACAGCTTTGAGGAGCTCTATAACACCTTGCGCCTTGTGAGGCCAAAGGATGCAGATGCAGTGCATCTAGAGACAGACGAGGGCAAAGATTTCTGGTCTTCATTGAGACTGAATGACATCACAGAGGCAAACATAAATGAAGTGAGGAAAAAATTGGACCCTATCGTGCACATCCATAATGGCAAATTTCTTCAGAAGTCTCTCCCAGGACTGAGAGAATCCGTTGTGATTCTGAACCCTCTTCCTTATCAGAAAGAAGTCATCGCAAGAATGGAGAAGACTTTCCTTTCAAAAAAAAGAATGGAGAAGGCTGTGCCAACGATGGGTCTTGATGCGGAATACAAAATCTCGATAGCATCAATACATCCCTCCCTCCTTGCCAGTGCAAAATTGTCTGAAGAAGAGGAATCTATCTTGGACAAGCCTAAGCTAGAGAGTTTACGCTCCTATCCATCTGAAGGGGTTAAGACGAGGTTTGTTTTAGAGATTGTCCGTCTCTGTGAAGCACTAAATGAACGGGTGCTAGTGTTCAGCCAATATCTTGGACCATTGTCCTTGATCATGGAGCAGCTGAAAGCAAGTTTCAATTGGGCTCAAGGCAAAGAGATACTGCTAATGAGTGGAAATGTTGCTTTTAGAGATCGTGAAACCATGATGGAGGTCTTCAATGACATGAAAAGCAAGGCCAAGGTAATGCTTGCATCAACGAAGGCATGCTGTGAAGGCATTACACTGATCGGGGCATCACGTGTGGTCCTACTTGATGTTGTGTGGAACCCCTCTGTTGGAAGGCAAGCGATTGGCCGAGCTTACAGAATTGGTCAGGAAAAGATTGTGTACACGTACAATCTAATTGCAGAAGGAACAACAGAGAAGAGCAAATATGACAGGCAAGCTAAGAAGGAGCACATGAATAAATTGCTCTTTTCAAAAGAACCGGAGCATGGAGAACACAACTTGCCTCCAGAACTGACGTTCAACGATAAGGTTTTGGAAGAAATGACTACACGTGAAGACCTGAAAAAATTGTTTGTGAAGATTAATGTTGACAATCAGACTGATGGGTCATGTGGTAAGTGAAGTTTCTGATACTAGTAATCTTATCAGTGCAATAGGATGCATGTTTTGTTATTTGCCTTACATTTTTTATGATGTTCAATACTGTTTGTATGTTCCCCCATTCCCGCTATATCTCTTTTACTGAAGCTTCTAAGTTCTAGAAGATTGTGTGCCCTTGATAAGAACGTGGCCGTGCAGAAGCGTACTGGTGGTATATACTACTAGTAACCTTCTGTGCATTATGCATTTCTATTTAGAGTAGTGTGCACACTTCCATTTTAACTGGTTGGTTTGAGCTACTGGTTATAAAGATGTCGTCTTCTTTTATGTGGATAGATGCAGGAGAGATGGAGAAGAACAATACATGTCCGCAGGCCTAATAATATGAGACAGGAAGGTGGAAAGCAACGAAGGGGCCTAAACCAGATGACAGATTATCAAGATGCATGTGAAGGTGGAAAGCAACGAAGGTGGGAAGCAACGAAGCTGCCAAGGAAATTTGGTGGGTTTCTTATGCTCTAAGACCTCAGATCCGTGAGGGTTCTAAGCTAGAGTGGAAAGGCATGACCTAAAAAGTTTATCTACACAGCTTAGGTGAGCTGTGGCTAAACCTGCAGAAAGTGGATATGTTGATTGTATTGCTCTTGTAGTGGATTCTATGACAATTGCATTCTTTCTAATTTTCATTCTGGTGCATCCATCGGTCTAACGTGCACAGAACACAGCTATTTTTTTTTAATTAATATAAGACCAACTCCAAGAGGCTCTATATCTTTATTTAAATTGCTGTTCACTGAACATTCTCTTTGTATCTCTCGTGTCTAAAAAGATGGACTACAATTTTTGAACCCTGTTTTCTTTTAACGAAATCACGTGCATTATTTCACCAGAATATCAGAATTGGTTTCAAACGCAGTGTAAGTTGTATGTGACAAGAGGACATGGTCATGCACACATGGTCACGAGCTGCCAATGCAGAAGATTACTCGAGTTAGAGACTATTATAGACAGGCTGAACCCTATTATGCGGTCTTCCACTCATGCTGTCCCCATCTCTCTCTAAAACGTATAATCTGCTAATGCTTATCAAGATGGAGATACTCACTCCAGTCCTTATACTGATTATGGATCAGCAAATGCTTATCAAGATGGAGATACTCACTCCAGTCCTTATAACTGATTATTAGTCAGAGTAATAATCATAACAATCTGCAGAAAGATCATGGTGCTAGCCTCAACAAAACTGACATTTTGGTCTAGGCTGCTGCTGACGAGATTATGTTAATAGAGTAGGTCTTCTGGCGCCAAAAACCTTCCAGGAATAACCATTTAATGTCAATCTTTGAGTCTACCACACCTTCTGACAGAAAGGTATAGAATTTGCGCATCTGACTCATTCTTGTTCTAAAGGTACAGCATATGGAGCCACACTACCATTTGTGATCAGTGTGTTTGCTCAGCTGAACTCAGCAGAAGTGGGTGCTGTCGAAGGAATAGTTGGGGAGAGCTAAAAAAAAGGTTGCAATTTGGTCTTTTGTACCATTGCTCTCGCCAGGTTTCAATAGGCCTCTTTATTATTTCGTAATTTGCATGGGAAAAGTGAGGAGTAACTGCCATGTACTGAAGAAGAGCATAAATTTGTATTTCACTGTTCCAATCACAAGAATTGGCCCAGACCATAAAAGGTCAGTACCTCAAAGCTTATCGCATGTAATTCATGTGTTTCAATCTGCAATTTTACAGATATCATACACCTTCTTACCTACTTTACAAACTACACGATTAAACTTGCATCGAACGTTACATTTTTGCAATAAGTTCATACTGCTCTGATATTTCTCAATGTCCTTTATTGTCTGCTTTAGTTTGCCGCTCACATCACCCAGTGCCCACACCAACGATATATGTGGCCGTGGATTCTGCCAAAATGATCAAATGACAGTTAAATATTTTTGTTTAGATTGGTGACAAAATTAGAGAGCCTTGTATGATGATCTAGTCATTTTAATCTGACAGACTTTAATGATTACTTCTTCATGTAGTCATGTGCTGAAATTCCAAATCATCAATTACATTAGCTTACATGAAAGACACCAGCTTCTCTTTTGCATACCATTGGCCTTAGTGTACATGTCAGACAATTCCACCATGTGAATGAATTGGCTAACTTTTGTTTACATGCAAGGTGTTAGATTTAATCTATTTGAATGAATTATGTGATTTATCTAACTGAATGAATTAATTTGAAATCAAGGAAAAGCTCATGTTTCATAGCATCTTGTCACTCATCCTAAACACTAATATAATGCATAACTCAGTATCCGTTACCGTAAAATTCAGGAAGACCATGCAATCGATATACTTCATCTACCATAAGTATCTGCTTCCTTATCTGCAAAGAAAACTGAGGGTAAACACAAGATGCAAAAGGTTCTCATTATGAAAATTCAATATGACATAGACATAGGCAGACGCTTCACCCTTAATGCATGTAAACACAAGATGGCACAAACATGTACTGTAAATACCTCTGGCAAACCAGTTTTTGTAACTTCTAGTGAAAGAAATGACCGTGTAGAATCGTCATTGACAAAGTGCTCCCATTTATTGAACTCCATCCAGTACCTTTGTTCCACATGTATAAAGATCTCCATCAGTGGCAATGAGACGAGACTAAAAGTTGAAAAGTACAAAAAAAGCATACTGGGCAACTGTAACCCTGTACAGGAAAATGCGTCCACAGAGGGGACAAAGTAGTTGTAGTCGTGGAGCAGCGGAAGTTCTCAGAGATGACTAACCGTTGTTGTGGCTGGAATTTCTGGCGAAGCATTGCAACAAATGAGTCAATCTGATGCACCTGGATTGCAACAGGTCTTCCCAAGCTTACATGAAACTCCCTGCTCAGAAGCACTCTGTCAAGCTTCTGTTCATCTTTGCACAATTCAGAAAGTGCATAGTCTGCGCCAACAGCATAGAGATCCGGGACAAGAGATGCAGCTCTTTTTATAGAAAGGGCCAGTTGTTTCCTTGCATCAGAAGGTATGACAACTGCAGAAGACAGCTAAATACAAGTGAGGAGCAGTTATAGATTGAAAAAAATTGCTGTGACTCTAGTTCTACAAGTATTCAGGTGAGTATTGGGGCAGTAGGATCAAATGACACCATGATGGACATAATTTCAGTAAAAAAAGGTGGGTTATCTCTTTCCCATTCACTAAAGAAGTTGATAAATTATTTCCAGACATGTTCTGTTAGTTGCCAAGTTCTTATTAACAAGCTCACTCTAATCCTTGAAATGAAATGACACCGAGCAATCAGATACTCTAGCTAAGAGGATACATCATACATATTTGATCTCGATTTCTAAGTGCACATTCACATCGAAGAACAATAACATTTGTAGCAAGACCAACAAGCAAAATCACGAACCAGGGATATAAACATGTACAGCATAGTTGCCTTCCACATGGGGGAAGCTCGACGCCACCCCCCGCCATCGCCGAGTAAGTAATCTGCACCACGTATTGTCCCCAGATAGTCAGATACCGTCCAGCAGTCAGCGGTCAACACTCAGAACATCAGCAGCTATAAGGTTTTTTTTTTTTTTTTGAATTTTCACCGGGGAGGCGTTCCCCACCTGAATTTTATATATATTGGCCCAAAATGGCCGGATGTCGCCCGCTTAATTTTTGGAAAACCGACTAAAACCATACAACGGCCTCGCGCTCGAGGCGGATTGTGGCATATCCACTAATCAACGCAACACAACGGACTCTCTAGCATTGAAGTGAGAGGTGGCTAACCACGTATACATCAAAAGAAAGAGAAAAGAAAGAACTTCGCACAATCGAGAATGACACCGCATATAGCCGCAAGACGCCAACCGGACGCCGATCCGCGCCCGCCGAGCAGCATACTCGCCGTTTTCACCAAAGCCATTGTGCCCTCCACCACTCCTCGTGAGCTACGCCGCTCCACCGTCATCCTCCCGCCGAGGACCCACAGGTGGAGTGGGGACTAAGAGTGAAGGTCGACACGCAAGAGAAGGATCAACGGAAACAACGACCTCCCTTCACCGATGGTGACATCCTTCAAGCACATCCAGCCCACGCACCACCATCCAACGCCGCCCACGGGGAGGAAGCCATGGAGGGGAATGGCGGCAGAGGTGGAAACACCACCCAAAGATTTGATATTCTCGTCACCACCAAGGAGACCGCCGACGGAGCAGACGCCGACGGAGGACACACTCGCCGATGTCGGTGGCGCCCAACAACCAAGGCCGGACTCACTCAAGAGGGCAACAACAACAAGAGGAGGGCAGAGAAGAGAGCACAAGACCACGGCACGAGCAGGACTCTACTCTTCCACAGTGGCGCCCTCAAGAGGGTCACGACGTCATCAACGTCGCCGCCACCGGCTCTAGAAAAACTAGAGCTAGGCTTTCGCCGGGAGGAGATCGACAGGGACCGCGGTCATAGAGTTGGGAATGCACGGCTTTCGCCTGAGCTCCCAAACTCGTGTACCATGGTTTGTCGATTTAGAGACCAGGAGACCAAACCTCGCAGCGCCGGAGGAAGCTGGTGACGACGAGGACGAGAGGGTAGTCGACGAGGAGGCAGATCGGGCCCCAAAGACCGTAACCGGCCGACAGGAGCTGCACAGATTCACTGGCCTCAGCCAGCAGCCCCGCACCACCAAGAGCCAAGCTGTGGGGCGGGGGTGGGCACCGGCACAGGCCACAGACGACCCGAGTCCGGCGCTGCATCTCTCGTACGTCGTAGCACCGCAGCAGGACGGCCTGGAACAGCAGCACCGGCGCCCCGCGTCCACGCGACGCGCAGCACACAGCCCCACGGGCACGACGCGCGCAGCTGCAGGATCTCGCTTCCCAGGCGCCGACGACCGCGCAGCAGACCACCAGCCACCGGATCCGTGGATGGGGAAGCTGGATCCGGTCTTGGATGGCGTGGATCCGCTGCATCGGGCGCCATCTCCGGCCATGGCTTGCTCAGGGGTTGGGCAAGGAAGAGGAGGGACGAGGGGGCTGGAGGGGAAACTGCTGTGGCTGCCCTTTTGAGGTGGCGCACAGCTGGCCGCCGCCGCCGTATGCCGGGGAAGCGGCGGCGGCGGCGGCGGCCGGGGAGGGACGCCGGCGGAGGAAGTGGCGCCGACCGGTTGAGTCGCCCCCGTGTCGCTCCTGTACGGAGAGCGACGCGGGGGAGAGGGTGTCGTCGAAACTATCTCCGAAGCCTCATCGCAGCTATAAGGTTCAAATAGATGGGAGCGCAAGGAATCATGCCTACGAAGTTGGGAGGCTGGAGGAGGTCGAGGGGAGGAGGCGGGGGCAAGGCCGAAGGTTCCGGGACCTCCGGGGCGCCTCCGGAGACGGCAACCGGCTCGCCGCCGTCAGAGTCGGAGTCGGATGCGTAGGTCGCCACGAGCGCGTCCATCGGCTGCCTTCCCCCGTTGGACCCCAGCCGAATCGGTGGGGACGTGGGTCCGACGACGCGGCCGCGAGAGAAGGCTCAACGGCTAGTGCGGCAGTGGGCGGCGCTAGCGAAGTGGTCCGGTGGGAGGCACGGGACGGGCGGAAGTAGCGGCGCTGGTGGCGTCGAGAGTGCTGCGGACGGGCGGCCGCGCAGCGGCGAGGGCAAGAAAGTTGCCTGACGGATGGGAAGCTATGGCTGGCAGGTGGGGCCTCCACGACTGTGGCTAGCCAAAACTCGACCCAAAACTAATTCTGAGACGATTCATAACGAAAAAAATGATGCTGTTCTTGCGTTTTTTTTTTTGAAATTAGACTGATCCTTTATCGGGCTGCACTATTTGAATGATGAAGGAACCGGGAACCCTAAACTGAAGAACCGCTAGTCACCAGCCCAACTGCCCCAAGAGCGCATCAATGCACCGATATATATTCGATATATATTCGACAGCAACAGCATCATTTGTGGCTATAATTTGGTGCTATATATATTCGATGTACATTTAAATGTATGACATGTGTGACCAAGAGTGTGTTTAGTTAGCTGAAATTTGGGCCCTGAAGCTATAATTTGGCATGATAGGATTTTTCGCTTATTTACGATAATTGTTGTCCCTACCATTATCCAACTACGCCAAAAAAATTGTCTCGCAATTACCTACGTTGTTGGTCGTTATCTTCAGGGGCAGGGCGACAGGTCAAAGCCAGCTGACGAGCGGTACCTCAAAAAAAACTTGCAGTAACACAGCTAACAAAAATTAATGTCACGCTGACTTCGAAATTCTTTTCTTTCGAGCCTTCCTCAACCCCTCACAACACATGAAACTGAGGATGGTTGGATTGCTAAACAAAAAGTTCCATCCACACAACGACACTATTTATAAGGACTATATAATACTTATAAGAATACACCACAAACTATTTTTTAACGAAACCCAAAGAACACGACACAAACTTTGTCTTATCGATTCATACAGCATAAAAATAGTAAATAAAATCCCTTCCTAAGTCACAACATGAAACAGGTCCTTTAATTTTATTGAGAAACAAGAGAAGCCTTTCATGCAGAACCATCGGAATATATACAAGAAAGCAAAATCCTTGGCAGGAAAACATGTCCAAATGAGTTGGCAAGGCTGGCAGCAAAGTGATGCAGGCCGACATGGCTCGATCCATATCCTTCTCCCTGTAATACATACATAAATACTGAGATAAATGGTCTAGATGGATGATGTTGATATTATACTTGCTTCACTTTAGCAAGGGAAGAGTACAATGCAATCTGCGGCGGACCAAGCTCATGAGTGGAGCCTCGGCAAATCACAGGGCGTCCACCAGACCGCGTGTCTTGAAGCCGTGTGTCTTAGAGCTTGCGGCACAAGGTGCTGCGACGGAAGCTCTAGTAACCACCCGTGCAGCAGTTGCCCAGGGTCTGCCACTGCATGCAAGGATGCTTTTGTAAAGTAGTTTCCTATGACAAACTTCATATAACAGCAAAAAAACAGAGGAGACTAAAATGCACCCAGGATACAAACAGCAATGGTTCCAGAAGAGGCAAGAAAGATAGCCGTTATGAGCAGAACATGTCCATGAGAATTGGGTAAAGGCATGTGATAGGCTAAAGAGTGAAGAGTAGCATATAGTGAGCGGTGAATTTTGAGAATCTTGAAGTCCTTTCCTGCCATATGCTTCTAGGAAACTAGACTTTTCGTAAAGTAATCGTGCTATATTTACAAGACACAAATGCCAGAAACAGACACTGCAGATGATTGAGTGGTATACTTAGTTTCCATATTAATAATTTCCAAGATTAAAAAGGTATTGGCAGCTCGATTCATAAGCCTAATAAATAAATTTCACTTAAACTTAAAGAGCTGCAATGTTTAGACCCCTTTGAAAAACATGATTTATTCTTACAAAACTTTGTGCTTTCTCGCATGAAATTGACTTAATTCACATGAAATTGACTTGATTCACATGAAATTGATGTCTGATTCATTTGAAATTTCTGTGTTCCAAAGGGGCCCTTGACACTCGTCTAGTTGAGAAATATGGTGGTCCTCCAGTAAGTAAAATGCCAACAAGCTGGGCCTGATTGGAATGCGGGAATTCCATATAGGTTCAGTTTTGCTAGGAAGATGCAGGATTCATTGGGGGTGGGTTCGGTGAGGGACATGCTCCAGTAAACGAGGCCTAAAGTGAAGTTGAATATATGCATCCATCAATAAATATACAACCGACCAGCACATATCAATTAAGAGAATGCCTAAACGAGGCCTAAAGTGAAGTTAAATATTCATTGGGGGTAGGTTCGGTGAGGGGACATGCTCCTCTGGATGATACTGTATATAAAAACCAGCACAGAAGCACAGCAGCAGAGCAATATATATTACCTCGAGAGGAACTTGGAGAACGTAGAGGGAAGGAAAGGCAAGGGACGTGCAGACTTCACTTGGGTCAACTCAATCTTATCAGTGTCAAGGTCCGCAAACCCATTGAGATACTGAGAACATGACTCTACGATCCTGGTGCTCATGTCAATACTAACCACCCACATTTTCATCATCACATACTCATAGTCGCAGCAAAGGAAGTGCACCACATGTGGCCTGTGGATGTCCACCTGAGGGAACATAAGAATGTGGCGTGGGAGGTCCTCTGGGGCGTTTGCAGCCCAGAGCTCCTTGGAGGTGACCGTGTAGTCCTTCTCCCACGCCATGGATTCCAATGAGAGGGTGTGGCAGGTCACGGTGAAGCCACCAACACTGGTTTTGAGTGCCCCATAGCCAACGCCATCATGGCGGGCAACGTCAACAAACTTGAGCTTTCTGCCACCAATGTCCGATGCGCCACGATACAGCCAGCTGGATGGTTTGCCCCGGACAGGAAAATCATCCAGAGGGAAGTGGAGGAAGTTGACAGTAGGAGTGGGATCTCCAAACACGTCACAGAAGAGAATGCCTCGGTAGAAGTCAATCCAGCACAGCCAGCGGTCAACAGGCATGACGGTGTCGGTCTGCCAGATGCAGAGTTGCCAGGTATCATCACAGTCGAGGTCCTTGCAGCCGAGGATTTCATTTCCATCGGGGTTCTTGCAGAAGCTGCCGATTGGTACACGGCAGGAGTTCCATTTGCCCTCAATTGCACCGGTGGGTAAAGCTAGTTTGTGCAGCCAGAAGATGTCGGCACGGACCTCAGCACGGCGGCCAGGCTTGGAAGGTTGTAGTTCTGCTACCACGAACTCCTGTTGGTCTCGGCACAAGATGCCCATGGATTTGACCGCCATCAGACGCGGTCGCTGCTCCTTCGGAGGAGAAGAGCGACGGCCACGGCGGTGCCCACGAGGACCACCATGGATGTGATAATCCATGCAAGAGGGCAGTGGTTTGAGTAAGCAAGGGCCGTCAGTATCTGAGGCGCTGTAGATGAAGAGCTGCTGCCAAAACTCACATGTATCGTCCTCGATACAGACGCGAAACAGGACCAAATGTTGGTGGCTCGCCAGGATGGCCAAGGGTACCTGTTTCATGGGATCCGGAAAGCCCGGCAGCCGCGCGTAGAGGCGGGAGATCGCCGGGGGCTCGGCGAGCTCCAAGGCGATCTCGAAGGGGGCCTCCCACCTGGTGATGCCGGAAGCCCTGATGGGCACCTTGTACTCGTCCGGGAAGGCCTTCTTGTCGTCCATGCGGAAGACGAAGCGCTCCAGCATCACCCACTTTGGGGGGGGAGACGGCGGCAGACGTGGCTGCGGGCATGGCGACCTTGAGACAGATGAGGAAACTAGGGGGATCAAGGGGAATCACCGTGAGGACAAATCGGGAGGGTTGTAAGATTAGGTGCCTTACCCACGGAGAAGTAGGCAGCTGCCGGCCGGCCGGCCGCCGGCCGCCGAGAAGAGCGGAGGGAGAACCGGCAAGAGGCATGCGGTAGGAAAGAACGGGAGGAAGGAGATGTGAACTCGCCTGACGGATGGGAGCTATGGCTGACAGGTGGGCCCCGCGATTCCGGCTAGCCAAAACTCGACCCAAAACTAATCTGAGACGATTTATGTGATAAGCATATCATTTTTCTGAGAAAAAATGTTGTTCCTGCGTTTTTCCAGTGATTCCTGTGAAATTACACGGATCCTTACGAGAAATTTCGATATTGGGCTTCACTATTTGAATGGCAACGCAACGGGGAACCATCATAAACCAAAGAACCAGCTCGTCACCAACTCGAGATAGTCTGCAAAGATAAGCATAGCTGGAACACCAGCCCAAATGAGCGTATCAATGCACCGACATTGACAACAACGGGTGTGTTTGGTTGCTTTGGAAAAATAGCTGGCCAGGCCGATTGGGCTCACTGCTGGCTGTTTGGTTGCCAAACACATGGAGATAGCCAGACCCACGATGGGCCAGCCATACCATCCCAGCCGGGCCAGGATCGAATTGCGGGGGTGGAATTCACCGGCCCGGCTCCGCGGCTCCCGGCCGTGGCTCGTCTCACGCTAGGGCGCCTCACCGCTTCCCCGCGTGTCCCGCCTATCCTCCGTGCTCGCCGTTGGTCGCAACTTCTTCCCCACAGGGATCCCCCGCGACGAGACGGCCGTTCTAACGCCGGCCTCTCCCACCTCCTCGCATCTCGCGGGCGTGGAGTGGTACAGGGGCATGGTTCGGTCCCTCGGGCGGTGGCGGAAGGGCCCCCATGGGCGCGACCGACGCGGCGGATGTGGCTCCGGCGGACACGACCTCGCCCGATGGATCTGCGGGATTCGGGCCGAGGCTCCGGCACGGTCTCCTTCGCGGCGTGCCGCGATCCGGGCTTGGGCCGGGACGGATGCGGTCAAGCGGCCCAGCGGTCGCCGCTCCTTTGCACGCCCTCATCGGCATCCGTCTCGTGTGCGCCTAGGGCGCGGAGCGAGAAGGCCGGAGCGGCTCCTCCTCCCCGGCGTGGACGACGACGACCCCCCCGCCACACCAACCGGTGACGCCCAAACCCGACGACCGCACGAAGTTTGATGTGCCTCGCGACGGATCCTCGTTGTAACACCCGTGTTTTTTACATCATTTTAAAATTCACTAAAATTTTGAACTTTTTGAATTACAACTAAAACCTCGATTTATTTTCCGCCAAACCGAAACCATGTTTTCGAAAAACCCGCATTTCAAACTCTAATCATATAGAAAATAGGAAACCTTGTTTGTTGTTTGCTGAACTTTATGGTGGCCGAAGATGCAAGGTAAGCCCTAGATTTAAATTATGGAAATGTATCGCATGAGAAATGATTTACGAGTTATCTCTGAATAAAAAATCGAACCTTGTGTGCACTATAATATATACATGAATATTTTCTTATGAGCACAACAAATAATTATCCTTGACAATAAAGTCGTGGAGCCATACATGTGCTTGTGAGAATATTTATAGAATATATATTTAGGCCACACATGAAATAATGGGAAGAAAGGGCATATGTGTGTATACATATACATCTATTTATACAAGTACCCTCGCATAAATATTTCCCCATGAATTAAAGTCATAGGGACATATGAGAGTTTGTATAAATGTTAATGATATAACTTGACTACACACATAAGATAATGGGTGAGAGAATAATAGAAGAAAGGAGAGAAAGAATAAAAAGAAAGGAAAAGGAATTAGAAAAGAACTCGCCATGGGCTCGCTTCCTCCCCTTTCCCTTCTTTCCTACCAAAGAATCGGCTTCCTCCTTCTCTTCTTACTACCCGGCGTCCGAAAGTGGGCCGGCCCAAGATCGAAGCCAGCCAATTGGCCCATCCGACCCCAACGCGCGAGGCCCAAAGACCTCTCTCCCTCCTCTCGGCGCCGCCAACCGGGACCCGCCGGGCTGTGCTGTCTTCTTCCTCCCTCTCCCGCCGACGCCGACTACGCCCGCGCTGTAGGGCGACGCCGCCTCGCCCGCCAGACGGGCTCTCCACGCAGCGGAGACCGGCGCGCGATGAACGGCACGCGAAGCCCGCCCGACGTGACACGCCGGGGCGGAGCGCAGCCGCCTCACCTGACCCGCGCACAAAGATCGCCATGAACGCATGCGCCGAGTCCGGCCGCTGGCCAGACGACCGACGAGGCGCGCCCGATCTTTGACGGCGACGATGACCTGCCTCCCTAGCCGGACACCTGGACGACGCCACACGCACAAATGCCAGTCAACCGGACAAGAAACACGAACGAGCGAGCTCCGACATCGGGCCGCCATGGCGGCCCGGAGCCGCCGCTGTGGATGACGAGACGCGACGATGACCATCCGCGTTGCACACGCCAGCAGCGCCACCGGAGCTACCGAGGAGCCGCCGAGGCAAGAAATGGCCATGACGAATCGCCGGAAAAGATCGCCGAGGCGAAAATATCTCGCCGGCCGAGTGCCGTCCGCCGGCAGGCTATAAATAGCCTCCCCCGCCGCCGACGACCTCGCCAATCCCCACGAAGCTCCGCCTGAGTCCGAACACACGGTGCTCGCCTTGGCCACCCTCTCCTCCTCCTCCTCGCCGCATCGCGGCCGCCCCAAATCGAGATTCCGCCGCCGCCGCCGCTAGGTCACGAGCTCGCCGCCCCGTCAGAATCGCCTTCGAGTGCGATTGTCTTCGGCCGGGTACACCCCTCAACCTCCCCTCTACACTTTTCGACTCTCATACCGCCCCTATTAGGCTATGGTCGCCGCAGACCGAAAAGCCGCCAACGGAGCCCGGCTGCGGGTCGCCGCCGCCGAGGAAGGCGAGCCATCCCGCCGCCTGCACCTACTCCAACCGGTTCGACCTCGCAGGATGCCAACGAGCCTCGCGGTGAGGAATAGGCCGGAGATGGCCACTCCGGCGAAGTTTTCCGGGCGAGCGCCGCCGCGCAGCGTGGCGGACGGGGACGACCGACGCCGCCCTACCGCCGGACGCCATCCGGGCGGGCGCCAATGGAAGGCGACACGCCGTCCTTCCGTCCCCACCTCGCGGCCGACGCCGGCCACAGCCACTTAACCAGGCCCCATGGCTCCACGGGCGCCAACGTGGCGGACAGGTGGCATACCCCTGGACCCACATGTCGCCCACGCGTGCAGAAGGGTTCCCGTGTACACCTTGTAAAATGCTATGGCTACCCGAGTAGTGTACACAGAGTATTAAAAATAGACTTTCCTTCATCGAAAAATTCCCAAAATTTGTAAATTCATTATTTGATTTATATAATTTTATCATGTAATTAGTTCCAATATTATTACATGATAAAATTATAATATAATATTACCCTAATGATTTAATTAGGGATTAATATTGTAAAATCCATATCTCATGCAATTTAACTCCGTTTCGCGTGAAAACGACTTCCATAATTTATCTAAAATCTAGCTCTATGCATCTAACCCATTACCACCATAATGTTCTATGTTTGTTTTGCATGTTGTAGTTCAAGCTAGGTTTTTGCCGATCGCGGGCAGTAGCTTTTCGACGACCCTTGATTAGGAGTTTCATCCGGATCAAGCGAGACGTTCAACGCCAAAGGTCGATTCGTAAGAACCTCCCAGTGCAAGTCCTTACCCCCCTTAATCATGACCATAGTATAATGTTAAATGATGATATAATATGGATAAGTAAGATCAATGTAACCTAAGTAATAAAGTGAACCCTCCAACAAAAGGTGAGTGGTGATTGTCTACATGGAGGTGGACTAATCACAATCGGGGATGAATCCCGCGAGAGATGCTCGCCTCCCTAAGGACCTGGTTCATAGACCTTCTACCTAGTGCGATATTTCGCATGCCCACACGTCGTTTATGGGATCGGCTTGATTCACACCCCCCGCTGGGTTGAGGTATAATTGGGATCCAAGGTGGCCTGAGCGGGCAAGCGACCTATTAGGAGCGTGATGTGGGGAGAGTGGCCCCATGTCCGGTTGGCGTGGATGTTGAGTGGTCTTCCACGGAAGTGTTTGGGCGCTGGTGGGCGCAAAGGTTAGAGGCACATATTGATGATTTGAGATTGAGAGTGGTGTTGACAAAGATAGGTTGGGTAATTAGGTATTACCCGTAAAGCCGTGGGTGATTTGGTATCACCATATTGTCTAGGGTGATGCGTCATCCTTGTGGTGGCGTGTTGTCCTTCCAACCCCGAGAAGTCGTGGGTGAAGATTATACCAACATACCTAGAGTAGCACTCAAACGGGTACGGATCTCGTTAGGTCCGCCGAGAAGCCATGACGGTGGTCGAGGCAACACCTATCGTGTGGGGAAATTTGTACAACCTCTCGCAGAGTTACTTAAATCTATTCGAATAGCCACGCCCTTGGAATGGGCGAATGCTAGGGCGGGAACATCTATGATTAGATATAACTAACCTTTTGAGATATGTGAAGGTGATGGTAAGATGAGATAACCCCGAACTAGTAAGAGCAGCTTTTTAGAGACTCGCTTAGGGCCCAAACCCTTAAATTACCAAACCACCCTTGGTTTGGACTTGCCGAGTACCTTTTGTACTCACCCCTCTCGCTTTTTACGCACATCGGCACGTAAGAAGGTAAAGTCGCCAAGGTAAAGGATACGCGTGCGTAGGAGTCATAAGACGATCGAGTAGGAGTAAGGTCGAACCCAATTCCTATCCACTATCAAGATGCTCGTGGAATAAGGAGAAGTGCCTCAGACGATATACCAACGCTTCAGCTATTGGCTACTCGATATTCATAACCCAAATAGGTGTCACTTCGTCACCACCAGAAGATCTTCTATCCTATACAATTCTTGCTCGGATAATCATATAACCGATTTCTCACTCATCGTGGATCGCTAAACGTATTGGTAGCGTGATCCCGGGCGCCAATACGCGTGATTAAAAGTCCCATTAAAAGTGGGGCGTGACAGTGGGTATCGAGCCGAGCTTGATATAGGATAAGAAAAAAAATGGGTTGGCACTTATTTCCTAAACATTACTTAAGAAATTCTACTTATGGACTTGTTACCCTCGAGTGTTCCACTTCGATACCCATATGTTGCTTACATGTCATCGACATAAAAACTCGTTTGATGCAACAGATGGAAGGATGGACACGCACGGATGGTTTGATCAAGCGGAGTTTCCACAACTCCCGTGGGAAGTTTTACGAAGCCTAGGGTTTACTCGTGGCCCGTGTACTACTACCGTGAGTCCGCAATAGGTAGAGTACCATTATGTGATGTGCGCTTACACATCTCGAAGCTTCCATACCACGATGGGCGCGAAATCTTTCCGCAATCGTGGAAATGAACCAGGGACGCTTGCGGGTTAAGTTGCACGTAAGGCACCCAAGTGTACCGCAAGGGAGTTTGAAGCCGTATTTGATCAATCACATGCCAAGTACTACCCAAATAAGGACACGACCGCAAAGAATATGGCGCAGAAACTTCAGAGTTGAGCCAGCCCACCCTCACCGTAAGCCGACTACACCTTGATCTCCACCGCCGATACCTCATAGCACCGGCCAAACTCTCAAAAAACACAAGAGAAGGCCACAATAATCTACGTGTCTATGTGGATAAAGGCAGAGACAGAGGCTCGCAAGGCAAAAAGAAGACCTGACAACAAGGATGCCCGGATGGAGACCCTCAAGAAGGAGCTAGAGGAGAAGACCGCCATCATCGAAGCCCAAAGCAAAAGGAGAATGAAGAGAGTCAATGTAAGGCGCACGAAGCCCCGGAGAAGGCGAAGAAGAGGAAGAAGCAGAAGCACTACTACGAAGACCGCAAGAACCCAAGCAAGTCCCCTCAGATGCCCCTAGTGATGTGCCAAGAGTGCCCAAAGCGCATCCCACCGATCAACGTTATGTGCATGACGAGTCCTAAATAAGTAGTAATGCCTTAAGTTAGTAAACCGCAGAGCATGTTGACCTAGCTATGGACCATGTCGCCGATTTCTAGTGACATTGTAGTTGTTCTTAGCTCTAGTGGTAACCCATGAGTCCAAATTTTAGTAGTTCTTGCGAAGTCGCATAATAATCATCATGACAAATCACCATGGGTGATGTAACTCTATATCATCTCGTGAACCCCGATCCGTGATGTAATATATTGTGCGCTTGTTTGTTTACATCATGCTTTGTGTTCCAATCTTTCAAACCTATGGGAAATTTTCTCTATTATTTTCGTATCATGGAAAATAATGGAAGAAAAGAGCCAATAGGATCTCGTGAGCGTTATGGAAAATTCTCGTGTCACGAGTAATAAAGACGAAGTTCCACATAAACTTAGTTCGCCGTGACACACCTTTTCATACGTTTCACACCGTAAGTTTGTATTGTGTTTAGACACCCGTGTTACTAGGATACCCCAAAAAGTCTATCACTATCCAAAATGCTTGCTTCCCCTCTAATCTAGTTAGATAGATCCATGTCGTACCTTGTGCTTATCCCTCCCGCCTATTTTAGTCCAAGTAGATTAGAGATTACCCCGCAGAGACATGACGACAACCAAGGACTCCACGATCAGAGCCGTTGAACCGCACCCAAGAAGTTCTCCCTACAGCCGCCGCAGACGCCGCCGCCGCTCGACACCGCATCGACGGCCGTGTAACATTGCAAGACAAGCCGCCTCGCGCCTAAAGTTACCGAGCATCGCTGTACCATTGACCCCGAACCAAGACCCGAGGAGCCGCACAAGACACTACTCGGAGGCAACCAAAGGTGCCATTATGTACAAGATGAAGCTGAAGACACGTAGATTTCGGACCCATGAAGAGCAATTGAGCCGGATAAGGGCGTAATAATCTCGAAAAACGCCAAATAATGCTAAAGGTTAGCATGCGACATATGCCGACGACGACGGAGCCATAGGCCTCACATCATGGGAAATCCCACCGGTCAAGGCCACCGCCACACACTCACCAATGCCGGACCACCGCCGAGAGGTCAATGCGAACAGAGACCCACTCCCGCCTTCTCCCACACACCCCGAACCACCGCACCACCATCCATACTTAGCCGTTAAGCTTTCACCCTCCAACCACTATAAAACGGACACCACCCCTCACCGTTACCCTCAACCCACTCCAACCATTCCATTGCTATCCTCCGCACACTCCCTCACCACCGTAACCCTCACCCTCCACCCCGAGACTTTTCACCCAACCCCCACCAAGATGGCCGGCAAACGGGTTCACAACCAAAGGCATCAACACCCCGGATTTCCCCAACTCCTTTACACCACCATGCAACACCTTGGCATCTCCGAAGGCCCCGAGTATGAAGGCCGCGAGTACACAGAGTTTCGGCACCTTGCGCCGCGAGGTCACCATCTACACGCTTGGCCGAGACTACCCCGACATCGCCGACGCATGGAACGTGGACCGAGATCGGTTTTAGCTTCCCCGACACCCATCAAGCCGTCGCCCGCCAAGCCCTTCGACGCCCCGCCACACCTACGTAGAAGCCATCATCCGCACCCCCATGAAGTACTTCCCGCCCGAGAAGAAGAACGACCCCCGATCGCCGCGCATGAGGGCCTTAGAAGGCCCGAGGTTGGTCCCGTCATCGGGAACCGGACGGCCTACCTACTACCCTCGACGAGCACTACGACAAGCGGGCGTGGCCGCGGAGCCGTCCGTCCGCCGGCGAGGGTGAGAGGCTCATCCGGTCTCTCCCGATGGGGCTCGCCCCAAGCTCGGAGCAAGTCGCCACGGCCGCCGTCGAGAGACCGCGCCCGAGACACCGAAGGCCACCCAGGAGCGTCACGCCCAAGAGCCGACGACCGCCTACGCATCACCGGATCCGGACGCAGAAGCGTTAGCCATGATGGGGACGGAGCCCACCATCCAAGAAGGGATCCCCATCCACCCTCCCGAGGGGCAAAGGATGTACGCCACCGTCACCGACACCACCGATAACCCCGACCACCCTTGGCCTCGACGGATCCTTCCTCTCACTCGGCCTCCCAAAGACCACCAGAAGATCGACCCCCACTCCGTGACCGGCCGACGGACCTACGGCACGCCGCCCCCAGTCATCAACCTCGACGGTCGACTAGTCTGCTCCCTAGGGAGATGTATCCGTAACCTTTCCCAAAAAAAAATGAAAATGAAAAAAAAGAGTTGCTCGGAGGAAAGGCACCAACAGAGAAACCTACGGGCACCCGAAGAAAGAAGCCATGGAGCAAATAGATAGAAGTAAAACTCTTCTAAGTGGGGTAGATCCGGATCCAAAGGAAGAAGAGAAACATAAAAACGGGTGACGTAAGCGGATAAAGATGCAAACGAAAAACTTGGGGATTACCCGACGAGAAGTGGTCACCCAAGTTCACGTTAATTGTTGCCCGTAAGAACCAAAGCAACGATCCCGACCAAAAGGGGCACAACCAAAGAGAAGACAAACTCAAAGACTACGAGAAGATGGGAATTTCCCCAAACCCTAGAAGAATAAATTCTCTAAGTGGGGTAGCCAAGAAAGAGGATTTGAAGATTCAAGACCACGAAGACGAAGACGCAAGACCAAGGAAAATGGGGTAACAAAGAAGGCCCGTAAATCATTGGCTAAAGGCATACCCTCCACACTATCGTGCCACCCTAGAAATAGAGTAGCACGATAACAAAGAAGAGGCTTTGTAAAGACAAAGATCAGAAGCAATGGGAAGTTTTCCCTCCCTATCTCTATCTTTCCTCCCGTTAGGCCTTCATTAGGACCTTCACTCAGAGGCGAGGAATCTCGGGGGACGAGATTCATCTAAGTGGGGTAGATTTGTAACACCCGTGTTCTTACATCATTTTAAAATTCACTAAAATTTTGAACTTTTTGAATTACAACTAAAACCCGATTTATTTTCTCGCAAACCGAAACCATGTTTTTCGAAAAACCCGCATTTCAAACTCTAATCATATAGAAAATAGGAAACCTTGTTTGTTGTTTGCTGAACTTTATGGTGGCCGAAGATGCAAGGTAAGCCCTAGATTTAAATTATGGAAATGTATCGCATGAGAAATGATTTACGAGTTATCTCGAATAAAAATCGAACCTTGTGTGCACTATAATATATACATGAATATTTTCTTATGAGCACAACAAATAATTATCCTTGACAATAAAGTCGTGGAGCCATACATGTGCTTGTGAGAATATTTATAGAATATATATTTAGGCCACACATGAAATAATGGGAAGAAAGGGCATATGTGTGTATACATATACATCTATTTATACAAGTACCCTCGCATAAATATTTCCCCATGAATTAAAGTCATAGGGACATATGAGAGTTTGTATAAATGTTAATGATATAACTTGACTACACACATAAGATAATGGGTGAGAGAATAATAGAAGAAAGGAGAGAAAGAATAAAAAGAAAAGGGAAAAGGAATTAGAAAAGAACTCACCATGGGCTCGCTTCCTCCCCTTTCCCTTCTTTCCCGCCCCAAAGAACCTGGCTTCCTCCTTCTCTCTTCTTACTGCAAGGCGTCCGAGCGGGCCGGCCCAAGATCGAAGCCAGCCACTGGCCCATCCAGCCAACGCGCGAGGCCCAAAGACCTCTCCCTCCTCCTCGCCGCTAACCGGGACCCGCCGGAGTCGCCGCCTTTCTTCCTCCCTCTCCTGCCGACGCCGACTACGCCACGGCCGCCGTCTGGGCGACGCCGCCGCTGCATCTGCGCTCTCCACGCCAGCGGAGACCGGCGCACGAGAACGGCACGGCCCCTCGCCGACGTGACACGCCGGGCGCGCGCAGCCGCCTCACCTGACCCGCGTACGCGACGCCATGAACGCATGCGCGAGTCCGCCGCCGCCGCACGACCGACGAGGCGCCCGCCGCCGCTGTTGACGAAGACGATGACCCAAAGGCCTCCCTAGCCGGACACCTAGACGACGCCACACGCAAATCGCTCAGTCAACCAAAGACAAGAAATTTCACGAGCCGAAGCCGGACATCGCCGCCATGGCGGCCGCCGGAAGCGCCGTGGATGACGAGACGCGACGATGACCCGAAGACGCTGCACGCGCAGCGCCACCGAGCTACCGAGGAGCCACCGAGGCAAGAATGGCCATGACGAACCGTCGGAAAAGATCGTCGAGGCGGAAAATATCTCGCCGGCCGAGTGCCGGCGCGGCCTTAAATCAGCCTCCCCAAGACTGACGACCCCGCCAATCCCCTCACGAGCTCCGCCCCGAGTCCGAACACACGGTGCTCGCCTTGGCCACCCCTCTCCTCCTCCTCCTCGCTGTCGCGCTGTTGCCCCAAATCGAGATCTCGCCGCCGCCGCCGCTAGGTCACGAGCTCGCCGCCGTCAGAACCGTCTCGAAAGTGCGATTGTCCGGCCGTACACCCCCCTCAACCTCCCCTCTACACTTTTCGACTCTCATACTGCCCTATTAGGGCTATGGTCGCCGCACCGAGTGCCGCCGCCAACGGAGCCCGGCGTGGTCGCCGCCGAGGAAGGCGAGCCATCCCGCCGCCCGCACCTACCCAACCGGTTCGACCTCGCAGGGGATGCCAACGCCCCCTGCCGGTGAGGAATAGGCCGGAGATGGCCACTCCGGCGAGTTTTCCGGAGGCCGCCGCCAGCGCATGGACGGGGACGACTCGACGCCGCCCTACCGCCGCGGACGCCATCCCGGACGGGCGCCAATGGAAGGCGGACACGCCGCCCTTCCGTCCCACCTCGCCGACGCCGCCACAGCCACTTAACCGGGCCCCATGGCCCACGTGGCGCCAACGCATGACGGGTGGGCATACCCCGACCCACATGTCGCCCACGCGTGAGCAGGAAGGGTTCCCTGTGTACACCTTTGTAAAATGCTATGGCTACCCGAGTAGTGTACACGAGTATTAAAAATAGACTTTCCTTCATCGTAAAAATTCCTAAAAATTTGTAAATTCATTATTTGATTTATATAATTTTATCATGTAATTAGTTCCAATATTATTACATGATAAAATTATAATATAATATTACCCTAATGATTTAATTAGGGATTAATATTGTAAAATCCATATCTCATGCAATTTAACTCCGTTTCGCGTGAAACGACTTCCATAATTTATCTAAAATCTAGCTCTATGCATCTAACCCATTACCACCATAATGTTCTATGTTTGTTTTGCATGTTGTAGTTCAAGCTAGGTTTTTGCCGATCGCGAAGTAGCTTTTCGACGACCCGGATTAGGAGTTTCATCCGGATCAAGCGAGAGACGTTCAACGCCAGTGCCGATTCGTAAGAACCTCCCAGGCAAGTCCTTACCCCCCCCCCCCTTAATCATGACCATAATATAATGTTAAATGATGATATAATATGGATAAGTAAGATCAATGTAACCTAAGTAATAAAGTGAACCCTCCAACAAAAGGTGAGTGGTGATTGTCTACATGGAGGTGGACTAATCACAATCGGGGATGAATCCGCGGAGAGATGCTCGCCTCCCTAAGGACCGGTTCATAGACCTTCTACCTAGTGCGATATTTCGCATGTACCCACACGTCGTTTATGGGATCGGCTTGATTCACACCCCGTTGGGTTGAGGTATAATTGGGATCCAAGGTGGCCTGAGCGGGGCAAGCGACCTATTAGGAGCAGATGTGGGGAGAGTGGCCCCATGTCCGGTTGGCGTGGATGTTGAGTGGTCTTCCACGGAAGTGTTTGGGCGCGCGTGGCGCAAAGGCTAGAGGCACATATTGATGATTTGAGATTGAGAGTGGTGTTGACAAGATAGGTTGGGTAATTAGGTATTACCCGTAAAAGCCGTGGGTGATTTGGTATCACCATATTGTCTAGGGTGATGCGTCATCCTTGTGGTGGCGTGTTGTCCTTTCAACCCCCGAGAAGTCGTGGTGAAGATTATACCAACATACCTAGAGTAGCACTCAAGCGGGTACGGATCTCGTTAGGTCTGGCCGTAAGCCATGACGGTGGTCGAGGCAACACCTATCGTGTGGGGAAATTTGTACAACCTCTCGCAGAGTTACTTAAATCTATTCGAATAGCCACGCCCTTGGAATGGGCGAATGCTAGGGCGGGAACATCTATGATTAGATATAACTAACCTTTTGAGATATGTGAAGGTGATGGTAAGATGAGATAACCCCGAACTAGTAAGAGCAGTTTTAGAGACTCGCTAGGGCCCAAACCCTTAAATTACCAAACCACCCTTGGTTTGGACTTGCCGAGTACCTTTGTACTCACCCCTCTGCTTTTACGCACACATCGGCACGTAAGAAGGTAAAGTCGCCAAGGTAAAGGATACGCGTGCGTAGGAGTCATAAGACGATCGAGTAGGAGTAAGGTCGAACCCAATTCCTATCCACTATCAAGATGCCTCGTGGAATAAGGAGAAGTGCCAGACGATATACCAACGCTTCAGCTTGGCTACTCGATATTCATAACCCGCCTAGGTGTCACGCCGTCACCACTCGTAAGATCTTCTATCCTATACAATTCTTGCTCGGTATTAATCATATAACCGATTTCTCACTATCGTGGATCGCTAAACGTATTGGTAGCGTGATCCCGGGCGCCAATACGCGTGATTAAAAGTCCCATTAAAAGTGGGGCGTGACACTCGTGGACGATGACGGCGAGCCCCGAAGTCGCGACGCCTCGATGCTTGCCGGGCGTCGGAAGGCGTGCCTCGCCTCGCCATTGGAATCGGGGATGCGAGGAAAGGAGAAAGAGAAACCGAGGGAGAGGGAGAATGGGAAAAGGTGTATGACATGTGGGCTCCACCATGGGGTAAGTTCACCAAACCAAAGAATAGGTGACCCTATCCAAAGAAACCAAATAACCAAACACTCCAATCTCTAAGCCGGGCTACAATGGGTTACCAAAACCAAAAGCAACCAAACAAGTGGAGGTGGCTTGATTGATCTGTTTTAGTCCGTCGGGCCAGGCTTGGATTTGCCAGAAATACATTGGGCATCACAACCAAACACACCCAACATCATCATTTGTTGCTATAGATACATCTACATGTATGACATGTGAGACCAAATTCATCATGAGATTGAATCGTTAGCGTTGGATGAAACAACAACGTTCTAGTAGTAGTATACATCGACACGCGAATTATTACTTTTACAACATAGTACACCTCTCTTCACTCTTTCAGTTTATCCTATTCGTGCCGTACAACATCGATTCACAAATTCGCGATTCAGCCTATCTGTGAGTCTTTTGTCGATACTATTATCTACAAAGCATCTTCCACACGTTTCAACAGTTATTATTATTGGACTAAGGTGCACCTCAAATAAATGGATCGATTCGGGGGTCATGCTCGCTTGCCATTGCCATCCCAGTGCAGAGGCATGTTGGGCACATCACCTGGGGAAAAAAATCACAAATGATTCATGTGCAATCAGAATCTCTATTGAGGCTCAGTGACACAAGACTAATCATCAGCATGTAAAAAATCAAAATACCTTTCCCGAGCCTGAGCAATTTGGGCATCTCTCTGTCTTTGGTGCGGATAAAGGCTGATTGCCATCACTGAATGTTGAAACAGGCTCTGTGAGCACAAGAGCGCCCGTACTTGAACAGCGGGCACATGCCAAGTATCCTACAAGACATGAACATAGAACTGTTACTGCCTGAACAAACAGTAAATTCAGCTTATTCACATCATACAAAGCTAAAAGGGAAATCTTCTATGCAAAAGCATATTTTGGTAGTCATACAGAATACATGATGACAAAATTAAGGATATGGGCCCCCAAAAGCTATCAGCACTTTAAATTCACAACACTGTTTTGATCCAGGCGTCAACATCTTATTACTAAACTAAAGTTGAGCAAGCAATGAACTTTATAAACATATCTCAAACTTCAGTTTGAGCTCCATAAATAATGCTTACAATAAACTATATGGCTGTGAAAACTGAATGGCATACACAACCTTTCATAGAACTTATGTTCATGTTATATGGAATGCATGTGCTTCCGGGCACATGTTTGTAACCCTTTCTACTTCTTAATGCAGTGATACACAGCTCTACTGCGTATTTGAGGGGGGGTGGGGGGTGGGGGGGAGTTTTGGAGGAAAACTTACCGGTTCCTAAACAGTATTTGCACCGCTTATGCTCCTGCTGTTTGACATTGTTTATCTCAACAACCATTAGGGCAGAGATAACTCCAACTGCTCCACCTGAGAAAGATGCCACAATGGGATCTACCTCACTGCAGTGCGGGTAGACAAATGAAGACTGAAGCAGTTAGTATTCATGGCCGACCAATCTTGATTTCCCTAGCTAGATGATCCTTGATAGATGAATGGACCATTGAAAAGTGGCAGTACCTCAACTGCATGGGCAGATGAACACTGCGGATAAAGTCTTCATAAGATGTACCCCCTAGACCGAGTTTAAGTTCCAGCTGCATGATAGCACATCAATTTGTATGGCAAAATAAACTAGAACAGTCACCATTGGTGATACCAAAATTGAGAACTGTGACTTACAATTGGTGCAAGAAGACCACCGAAGACCATTATACTAGCTATGAGGGTGAAACATGTGGCATAGTAGACCTTTAAATTAGCTGCACTCTGTTTGCATAAGGTAAAAGTTTTTTACCTCAGTAACAACCACGCATTCTAGTGTCTGAGTGCTCAAAGGCACAGATACGTACCAGAGGCGGCAAGAAGGGGATAAATGATGGAAAATCAGGGAGTTCCCGATCACTCTCTTCATCTGAAATTCCGAGTTCCACATTCTTTATTCTTTGTTGTATTCTCAATCGCCGAATCTATGAACAAGGCAAACAGAACTAAGACCCAGAAAGAGCACATGATACATTTTCACCGCTGCAACCAGAATCAACTAGAAGAGGCAATTAAAACACTTTCGATCGGATGTAGACAACAAAAAGAAGCTACACAATACATGAAAACATAGATGGATATTTCAAGCTTTCTTTTTTTGAAAAATCTATCTCAAGTTTTCTGAAAGTTCACATGGGCAGACATAGTATCTGCATAACATGGATTCCCAGAAAAATGAGTATAACAGCGCCCAATTATACAAGGGAAAATTCATTATAAGCTCATGTCTTTTGGAAAATACCACCGAAAGAACCTAGCTCCATAAGATACCATTGAAAGATCCAAACATTATGGGATTTAGCAATCTTTTATCCTGTTAATAATTTTGGACTGGCTGCTGTTAATTTGGACCAAAATGCCCCAGGCCATCTGAGCAAAGAACCAGCCATTTTAACACAACCAGTCACCAGCATCTCCACAGATATGCTACCTGCCATCTCCACAGACATGCTAGCCGCCTTCTCAAGACAGATGATAGCTGTTGCATTTTAGCACATAGGAGTATGCACTAATCCTGCTTGGGGGCTACCCTACTTGTCTCCCTGCTGACATCGTGGCTTGGGGCAATGAGCACGCAGTGGTGCCTGGTGCTTGGATGGGGACATAGCAGGGTTACCATGTCCAGGTGTGGAACAGGGGCAAGTGTCGGCCTGGGGCAGAGACACAGCACATGAGCATATCCACATCAATTTGGAAACAACTGATAGGGCAAGGAAAATGTCCTCAAAGCCGATCAATTCTAACACAACAAAACAGCCTGGTTTATCAGCCATGGTACAATGTTTTTCTCTCACAACAAAACAACATCAGCCGCAAAAACCATCAATCGAACAGCCCGACAGAGATAGAATTCCACAATGTTTGTATCTTTCGGTGGTATTACATGAATTAGGTTGTTTCAGTATATATTTTTCTTTAAACAAAAGAGCGATCTTTCAGTGTTAGTAATAACCATTCCCAAAACAAATTGTCCCAAAACACAATCACACTAAGTGTTAGTAATTAATTCAAATTAAGTAATACTTATGTTTCAGAAACAGGTATAACCATTCCCAGCTTTAGTTGTGTGGCAGTAACCAAGGATGGCAGCGTGCTATTTAGTGTCATCTATTTTGAGTTTTTGACAAGCAATTTCATACATGCCAAGCTCACAAAGCTAATATTTAACTGCACAACTAGCAGTATGACATAAGAGCACAAAGTCAACACACCTCCTCCATATGCAAGAAAATCTTGTTTCGGCGGCTCCTAATGTTATCCTGAATCTCCTGCAAGTCAAGCTTTGCAAAATCTTGGACCGTCTCAGGCCCTTCAATGATGCAAAACCTGCAAAAAGCCAAGCAGGAGCCAATGTTATCTCCGTCGGGCACAAACCATGCCTGAAAACTATCGATAAATGCAAAAGAGTACAAACGAATATTCATGGAAAGTCCAAGGCCAACAGTTTGTCAGTCAGATCCAACATATCAACCTACTTTCAAAAAGAGATCCAACAAGTCCATGTATTCTTGATGGATAGAGAAGCTATGCCTGAACGAGATTCGTCGCACGGGCAATCATAAACCGACGACTCACAACAAACATGTTTTGCTCACGCCTCACAGCTCACCAGCGAAGCTAAAATTACAACTTTCTACAAAAAATATTCTTACCCGGGTGATGCGGCGGCCTGGTCGTCTCCGGCACCGAACGGTGGGGTAGGTGGCGAAGACGACGACGATGGGAGGTCAGAGGAGCCGCCGGACGCCGCAGCGGAGGCCGCGACGCGCCATCTCCGCGCGAGTGCTGGTGGGCGCAGGCGGTAGGCGTCGGCTCTCGGAAGCCGGAGCCGACCGGGCAAGAGGCCGTTGCAGGCCAGCATGCGGCCGGAGCAGAGCATCACCGGCGACGCTCCCCGCTAGATACTTTTTTTTTTTACTTCTTTGCCCTGTGGATAGACGAGTCGACTCCTCGACGGCGACGGATCGGACGGGAGATGGTTTGGATAATAGGTTGGATTTATCGAGGAGGCAGCAGGCGGTGGCTGTGAGTTCTGAATTCCTGATCGGTGGAGCACTGTAGCGGAGCGGGGAAGAGGCTGCCTGAAGCAAGGAGTTGTGGAGCTCGTATTTTCGAGCACTGTTTCTTTTCCTCCTCTAGCAAAAATGGCGATTGCGACGTTAGAAGAAAACAAATATCAGGAATTAGTGGATTCTGATGGCGGGGCACTTGAGCCGGTATGCCGGACTGCTGGACACGAGGACACGCACGTCGCCTCCATTCACCGGCCAGGCGGCCACTGACATTTTGAAATAGTACCTTTAAAGAAATTTTAGATTTCCTAAAAAAAAAAAAAATAGTTTAGAATTTTGATATCAGATATACCCTTACAGTCATTATATCTTTTCTACGGACGCATTGTTAACGTCGAAACGGGTCCGAAGTCACACATCTGTAAGGGCCTTTAACGTCCGAAACGCCACGTACCGAAGAACGCAGCAGATAACTAACACACTTTCGCGGTGAGTGGCGAGTTCTGAGCAAACCAAAAAGGTAACCAATCGTGCTTACATGACGAAGAACGCCGGTTTCTAAACAAACTAGTCGTCGAAGCTCTGTCAAGGCAAGAACGTCGTCGAAGTTGCCCTAGGTCGGGCCGACAAGCCTAGGGCACCACCCTAAGTCGTCGGATAAGGAGATGAACAAACATATAGAGGGTTGAGAGGAAAATAGGGTAAGGAAATTGATAGAATGATTTTTGTGTCGATTGGGAGTTGGGGTCTCAATCGGCTTTGATCCTCCCCTTTATACAGAGGGGTCGGTCTTGTCCCAGTAGCAACACGTGTCTTACAAGTTTCCCACGTCAAAAGTTACCTAGAACACGATTTAGATGTAAAACTGATTTGGAATCAGGCTTGGGGCGACCTAGAACACGATTTAGATGTAAAACTGATTCGAAATCAGGCTTGGGGCGGCAAGATGGCTAAGCCGACTTTTCACGGCTGAGTTGGCAGCCCAAAAGGAGGCAAGGTCGGCCTAGCCGACTTAGAGGTGTAAAACAACCGTGGACAGCTGTTCAACTTCAGCTAAGCTGATATGGTGCATGAAAATCCGGATGATTATATTTCAAAATTCATAATTAATCCATTTGTAGTCCAAATGAGATAAACCATATATGTTTTTTTTTTTATCGACACGACAAGAAGAATGGAATTGTAAAGTTCGTTCTAGCATTTGAGAGATTTGTCCAATTCAAGATTGGCCAACCTTGGCAATCGCCTAAGTCGGCTTTGGGGCAGCAAGATGTCTTGCCAGGTAGCCATGCCGGCAAGGCCGACTGGTAAACCAACTAAGCCGGTTTAGGGAGTGCAACCGGCCTTGCTATGTGGTCTGCTTGGCTAAGCCGACTGGCTAGGCTCGTGGTGGCTCGTCGTCTTCTCCGTATGAATTCTTGTTTCGTTTGCGATGTCACTTGTCCTTCATTATGTGTGAGACATTCATAACTTATTCATGGTGCCAGAAATCATCTCGAACAATTTTAGGTGTCAAACATGTATATACATATAGATATATACTACGCCTTTAAAATAGAAAGTAAATTGTGTTTTCAAGGTTTTTGTCTCCCATCACCGAAGTTGGAGTAGTTTGGTTTATTTTTTGTAATAAGAGGATGTAACTTGTTTCAGCATTAATGATTTTTTTTTTTTGCCGAAAAAAAAAACAATAGATGGGAGATACCATAGCGTGGGCGATGGTGTTCAACTCTGCTCTGGCACGCCCAAGGTCTAACTATCAATCACAACTGAAAGTTACTATAAACATTGGACAACTTGTATGCCGTTATAAAGCTTATGAAAATTCATAAAACTATCATATAGCTGCATTCTCCTGAACTGAAAAGCAGCTACAAATTGCGTCACCAAACACCGGATGTGTTATTCTCCTGAACTGAAAAGCAGCTACAAAGGCGAGCAACGCGACCGGGCTGCCGATGACCGGCAGCAGCAGAAGAGGTGGGCGCAAACACCCTACTGTGTGGGCTAGGCCAAATCCACCAGGCCACCAAACCAAAGCATAGCCTGTGAAAAGCCCACGGATTAGCCCACGCATCCACCACGCCTCCTGCTCACAAACCCTAATTCACCAATCCCCTCCATATAAACGCCGCCTCTCCCCTCTACTGTAATCCCCCATCGCCGCTGAGCATTAGGTTTAGAGCACCTCGCCTCAATCCACCCCACCGCAAGCCAGATCTGCTGATCTTTACGTTTAGAACACCTCCATATCATCGATGCATCTTGCTTTGTGTTCGTAATCAGTTCTTTGTTTCAAGTCAGATGGCAGTGACGACTCTGTAATATTCAAGCTCAACAGACCGAATCACAGGTCTCTCTCTACACGAGGTTGATCTGTATGCCGATTATCCCGCTGAACCGAGCCATCTAATTTCCTTCCATCTAATTTCCTTCGTTTATTTGCTAGTCGCAATATCTTCTCCTGTCGATTTCTTTTTGTTTCGTTTGTTTTTTCTTTCATTGGAGCGTGGTTCAGACTGTTGCGATGAGGATAATAAGCTCCCTCTTCTGAAAGCATTGAGGACACTCGCTGGCAGAATCGAACCAATAATCATATTGCCACCACTGAGTAACTACAGATCCCCTCCAATCTTGTTTTGTTGTTTTTTCTGCGTCGTAATTTGATTTTGGATAGTGAAGATCAACAGATGCATAATCCAACACTTGATCCGAGGCTCGGCTTCTGCCGAGCGAGTGATGCACAGACATCTCTGCATCTGAATCCTGAACCATCTTATTACTGTAATTGTTTTTTTGTGTTGTTGAATTGTCTGTCGGTGTGTTGACTTTTTGTGTCGGTATTTTTCATTGTATCAAATGATGAAACCTCGAAACAATCTTAGGACACCTTCTGACACAGTGCTGGTAGCTCTGTGGATGAGAAGGCAATTCTTTTCTGATGATACTGCAATTACTCTTTGATTTTGCATCTTATTTTCGTTTTTTTCGTATCTTTTGGATTTATCATTGTTAGCTTTAGGCAGTAGGTATCTTTACAACCTTACACTGTCAAGTGATCTGTATGTAAGCCAGTGATGATTAGCTATACATCTGGAATTACCGTCAGATTTAGTTATGACGAAAATTGTCTGGCTTGCTGAGGCTTATTATATACGTACTGCATGTCTCCTGTTTAAGTTATCTATAGTACATAGAATGTTAGTTTAATGACGGTAATTGTAGTCCCAATGAGGATCTCAAGACCTACCGATAGGAAGTGCCGTTTGACACTGTAAACAGCAGCTACTTCTTTCAGCTGCAGGTGTCCATCCTTGGACCATAACCTTTGTGGTTTGGTCTGGTTTGGAGCCTCATCTGTAGTTGTTGGATCCAGCTGTGGTGTGTGATTTAAATCGGGTCTCTGAGGGGTTATAATAACTGCCTGTTTAACTTATTCAACATCTTTTAATTTATGAACACTATTGAAATGAAATGAAATGGGATTTGGGCCTGATGCCACGTCTCTGTTAGCCACGGCATTGAGCAGAGATGCTATGATTAGGCCGAAACAAAGTTGTTTCAACGTTTCACATGTTGATAGGAACCTGGGGACTGCTTCTCTATCTGTCCACAGAGCCGGTTAATGTGATTACATTTTTTTACTGCACTCACACTATTTTTAATTAGTTTGATTTGATTGCATTTTGTATGGTGGTGATGACAAAGCTAAGGCTTGTTTCTCAACATTCGCAGTAGCCGCCCAAGAGCTTTCGTCTTGCCAGGCTTGAGAGCTAGTGCTGCTAATTCCTTCCTTGGATGTCTGAGCCCTACATAGTTCTGTGTAACATTTTTTTTTTTTCTTGCCCAAGTGGTACGTTTGTTTTGTCAGATTTTGGTTGCAAATGATGATAAAATCAAGGCTTGTTTCTCTACATTCGCAGTTGCCGCCTAAGAGCTTTTGCCCTGCCAGGCTTGAGAGCTACTGCTGCTAATTCCTTCCTTGGATGTCTGATGCAAAGAATAATAACGAGTCTTCTGTGTGTGTGTTTATTCTAGTTTGTCATTCATTTTTTTTTTCCGTCATAGCTTAAATCGTTTTGCACTTTTAGTGTTTGATGTTTTCAATTATTTATTTCTTTGTTGAGTATTTAATCGTTGTGACTTTGCCCAATGATGATAAAATCAAGGCTTGTTTCTCTACATTCGCAGTTGCCGCCTAAGAGCTTTCGCCCTGCCAGGCTTGAGAGCTAATGCTGCTAATTCCTTCCTTGGATGTCTGAGGGCAAACGAAGGCTTGTTATATTTGCTTTGAAACCTGTTAATAGTTACGCATATGTATTTTCATTTTGCCAGTGTATTGAATTTGTATGAATATTCATGTTTGTGGCAGAGTAGAATAGCTAAGTGTTGGTCATATACATGAATTATTTGAAGAATTTGTAATGTAACGTTTGTGGCAGAACAGAATGGACGAGGTTTGTAAGAATAACTTCACTTTCCTGGTATCAAGTACTGCTGGTCGAGGTTTTTTGTTTGGACTCTCCAAGATCTTTGGTGTACTATATGCATATGATTTCATATATTTGTTTAGTTTCTTGATTAAATTTGCATCTTAAATTTCAGGCAATTTATATCTATATACATATATACAGATGCTCTTCACATGCATCACTATGGACGTATGGTTTCAAATTATTTGATCAATCTATGTGATTTTTTATTCCCGAACGCTTATGAATATGAATGACGCATATGAAATTGTCTGAATGATCCACTGTGCCGGGTGCCCTGGCAGACAGGGCCAACTGTCAGCGGGCTTGCTGATGCCGCCACCAGGTTGAAGCATCCTGCAAAACAGCATCGCGCAATTGCAATATCGCATTTGCAGACTGCGGTTCACTCAGCATCCTACAAAATAGCACGTCTATCTTTCTTCAAGGATATTGAGTTGTCTTATTTTTTAAAATGATTTTTTGTACCTAATATGTGTGTAAAAGGAAAATATTTCTATATCTAATCTTCGTCGATCTTATATTGATTTCGATTCCTACCTATCATATCTGGCTCCATGTTCATTTCGCGAGAAGAAAAAAAAAAAAGACTTATGCCTCCATGTTCAACTCGCCCCAAATCTCAAATCACATGTTAATCGATTTCTTTACGCTCGACAACCCCCTTCGCATGTGCGCCCCCGCACCAGGACGCAGTGGACATCGCCATTCCGATCCTAAATCCTGACGAGACGGAACTTGCCCCGCCCTTCCTAGTCCGTTCAATCGCCAGAGCACGCAAGAGCCCAAGCTAAGCGAAAGATCATAGTACACGGGAACAGGAGATTGGCGATGGCACGCGGCAGTGCTGTGCCGACAGGAGCACAAAGGGCTCGGTCCTTTGCCTCACCTCGATCCCAAAGTCAAAGTTGTCGGCTGTGCTCTACTAGTGATGCTTACCACGACGTATGACAACGCCCGTGATGATCATCATGGCCGTGCAGTAGTGTTGTGCGGGACATATCATCGTGTCACGGCTACTTGATTATGACCTTACAAACTGCCACACAGATAGGGGCCTATATATATACCATTTTTTTTTTCGCACGGCCTATCTCTCTGACGGTAAGCTGCGTATACAGATCTTGTATTTGCCTCGATCACATTTTAGTTTTCTCTGATTAGTTTCTCCCATTAGAAAAGATCTGTTGCCCAGCATGTCAGCAACCAGGATGGCAAGAGTCTAAGGGGGCGTTTGGATTGGGTGCGAATAAAATTAGTCACCCCTGACTAAAATTAGTCACTAAAAGCTAAGGGTACCCTATTTTTTTTACATTTTAGCCACTCTCTGACTTTTTAGTTATCACTGCTTTAGAGTTTATGTGACTAAAAGTGAATAAAATAGGAATTAGCACCGAAGAGCTACCGCCACTACGAACGGGACAAGAATTGATGGTGTACACAGTAAAAAAAAACTGCAAGGATTAGCACCGGTCGATGCCAGATAAGAGTTTTTTTGGTCCTATGAACTAACAACTAGTTCATGAGGATTGGAATAGGTGGACTAGTGAGTAGACTAACAACTAGTTTTAAACTCAACTAGTTGTTAGTTCACTAGTCCATAGAATCTAATTATCGTATTAGTGATTTTACTAGTTGACTAATTACTAGTCCAAGTTTATCCAAACAAGTCCTAAAAACTACTTGTGGGTCTAAACCTCACCCGAAGAGCTAACGGGACAAGAATGGATGGTCTAGGAAGTTAAAAAAAAAAGGACCTACAGGAATTAGCACCAGTCGATGCCGTATAAGAGGCAGTTTGTTCCCACAAACTAACAACTAGTTCATGAAGATTGAAATAGGTGGACTAATGAGTGGACTAACAACTAGTTTAAAACTCAACTAGTCATTAGTTCACTGGTCCATAGAACCTAACTATCAAGATTAGTGATTTTACCAGTTGGCTAACTACTAGTCCAAATTCATCCAGACAGGCCTTAAAAACTACCTGTAGTCCATATGAACAATGCTCCTATAGTACAAGGTGTAGTTCAAGAACCGGTTTAGCTTTTCATTTTAGTTTGATTGGAGTTCGTCACAATTGAACAAAGTGGAGATATTTTTCAAATATTGAGTGGCAATTATGACATACTTTTTTTAGAAAAAAAACAAAGCAAGTATAAAATACTGACTTTTTCCCTATCAAACGGGAATGCAACGCCCGCCCCTCACGGGCATCAAGCTACAGTACTTTGTAGATGCCTACTCCTCTGTTCCATGGAGTTTGTCATTTTTGAATTTTGAACTTCACGCTTTGACCATCCATCTTATTCAAAAATATTTATGCGAATCATAAAATAAAATAATCAATATTCAAATATCTTTATTGATAAAATAAGTGGTAGCAAAATAAATTATATTTGTGTAAAATTTTTGAATAAAACGAAGGATCGAAAAGATGGCACGAAATCCGGGGTGACAAACTCAGTTCTAAAATAAATGACGTTTTCGCTTCCCGGTAAAACATCTACCGCAATTATATATTAAAATAGGATTAATATTTATATTACATAATTAGTATCATTGGAAAGATCTTTTGATCTAGTTTTTTAACAAATTTATTTGGAGATTTAAATTTTCTATATATTTTTATAAATCGAAGCCAAACTTCATGCAAGACGAAAACCAAAAACGTCGTTTATTTTGGGACGGAAGGAGTATACGCCTAGCAGTGTCCTTCCGATCCCACTTTCTCGAACGGACGAACAAAGCCAAGCCACCTGCACAGTGTCTCGCGCCATCAATTTTCCTCCGACTATGTGTCGACAGTCGACACTAGCCAACGGACAACAGCTACCAGATTCTTCAGGTCACGGGCTCCAACACGGGACTCGGGACTGATCTTGCAACCAGCACCAGCACACAGCGAAGATTATTAAAAACAACTCCCATCGGATAAACGAAGAATGCATGCTTCGCTTTCATGCAATTCCAGTGCGGTCACGGATGAGGAGGAGATAAGCCTGAAAGCTACTTTCGTGAGAGAAGATTTTACTAGTAATTACGGCGACCGGCGCAAAGCACAGAGAGACAGAGAGCACGCACCATGGCCATGCGGATGCCAAAAGCAGAGCGAGCGCTCAAGCAGATCGCGGCTTCAGAATGGGCCGGTGGTGCGCCAGATCTCGTGGACACATTTCTTTCACCCATCCATTACCAGCACAGGCATCATTCCCCGCTACAATATAAATAGGACGGCCACGGGACATCCATTCGGCGGCAACAGATCACAAGCCGAGTTGAAGCCGCCGGCTTTCTCGTAGCTAGCTTTGTTGAAGGGAGTGGCATGCAAGCGACGATGATGGGGCAACGGAGAGATCAGCGCCGCGCACTGGTGCTTGCTCTCGCCCTCTTCCTCGTGTCCGCGCTCGCGCTCGTCGTGCGGTGCGCGGGCGTCGACGACGGGGTGAAGGAGGGCGGCGGCGGACCGGCGGGAGTAGTGACAGAGCCCGCGGCGACGGGGGGCAGACGCTGCCGCCCGGGTGGAGTGGTGACTCGGGGTCCGCGCATGGGTCCAGCCCTGGCGGTGGTTCGTGGGAGTATGGATGGAGCTGGGCTGCGGGGCCTGATGGTGATGGCAAGGGAGGAGGGTTCGGGTTTGGTTATGGAGGCAGTGGAGGGAAGGTGGTGGTGGTGGTGGTGGAGGAGGAGGTGGTGGCGGCGGCGGCGGGGAGGGAGTGGAAAGGCGTTTGGTTTTGGCATTGGCGGGTATAAAGGTCATCATGGCGGTTTTGGAGGAGGCGGCGGTTCTGGCGGCTACGGTGGTGGCAGCGGGGGTGGATTTGGCAGTGGCGGTGGCTTTGGAGGCGGCAGCGGTGGTGGCTTTGGCGGCGGAGACGCTGGTGGGTTCGGTGGTGGTGGTCAGCATGGAGGATATGGGAACGGCGGTGGAGGATATGGGAACGGCGGTGGAGGATATGGACATGGTGGTGGTGACGGCACTGGTGGATACGACAGCTCCGATGCTGGCGCCGCCGGAGATGGTGATGAGCTTCACGGTGTACCTGGCGGTAGTGGCGACGGAGGTGGGGCTGGGTATAAGGGCAAGGGCCTCTTCACCGGCGGAGGCTGGAGCAAGCGTGGCCATTTCCGCGTCGGGAGGTCAGCACCAGCACACAAGGACGACGGTGGCGGCGAGAACTGAAGCTGCCCGCCCGTGGTCTGCAACTTACAACTAGCAATGACAGTGTCTGCAGAACGCAGAAATATGTATGTATACTGCAGCTATGTGCGATGTAATATAGTGCATCCATGCATGGTGTTATCAAGCGCGCTTGTGGATTGTCATAGCTCATAAGTGTCCTTTTGTGGAGTGTTCAATACTAATAGGTGTAAGAAACAGAAATACGAGCTTCAGTTTGGGCAGAAGAGCTGTAAGATGACCCTGATATGCAACTGATGCTTTCCCCTGGCTGATTACGCCGGTGCAAATTATTACTCCGGTGCCTGTGATGTGTACGATGAACTAGCAGAAGGTGTTATGGCTATTACCAATCTTGTTATAACTTAAAAACAGTTCTCTAATGGTACAAATATATATCAATGTTACCAGTTATTGACTTCAGAGATGCTACCAAACTCACATAGTTCAGAATCATTACTGACGAAACGAGGCAGCTAATGTTATTAGCATTACTATGGTTCTTCATCAGACATCACTAAATCAGTAAAATTGCTTAGCCCCCAAAATCTGAAGTAAGCTAGAAACAGCAAAAAGCAGATAATTGAAGGTAATGGACTCATGTCAGATTAGACTCATGTGTCATATCAGACTACATAGTACAATCGTTTAGCTTCAGGAACTTTCAGATTTTGCAGACATAGGTTTAAATCTCGATGTTCAAGAAACTGAGGTGCTAATCAGCTTCCAACCATGACATAGATATGCAAGGGAAAGATTCCCTTTTTATATCTTCATTGCAGACATAGGTTTAAATCTCAATGTTCAAGAAATTGAGGTGCTAATCAGTTTCCAACCAAGATGACCAAGATAGTGCCCATGAAAGCAAAAACAAATATTCCTGAAGGCTTGCTTACTAGTTAAAATAAGCATCCAGAAGACAACAGCTTGTTTTAACTGATTCTTTATCCAGGGATAAAATTGTGCGGTAGTTAAATGAGCAGTGTTCCATGTTGGATTCTAGATCCAGACATGAAGTTCGCTAGATAGAAGCTGAAAATATGGCACAGCTGATAATCAATAAAAATGTCTGGTTTGCAAATAGTCATTCATGTCTGTTTTTCAGATACAGTAGACACTAAACAACAGATAATTTGAATTAAAGAAAGTACTCCTTGGTTCCAAATTATAAGTTGCTTTGACTTTTTCAGTCAATTTTGCTATGTATCTAGACATATTTATTATATCTAGATGCATAGCAAAAAAAATGGATGTACAAAGTAAGTCAAAGTAACTTGTAATTTGGAACAGAGAGTAATGGCAAAAGTCAAAGACCATAGTTCCCGGATAGGGCGCACAATTACAAGTAATCTTGGATTATTCCTTGTAATGGGTCAACATGTCCCTTTGAATTAACGCTATTCTTATTCAAATTTAATTCATCAAAAGTGTTAGTAAATGGGAAGGATCAAACAATTTTTTATGAATGCATAGGTTTAAAGTGCAAAGTATTGTATGAACAAGAAGAATGCGAAGTGATTACTATCTGGTAACGGTTGAGGTTAGTAAAAACAGTTAGTCTTCATGACTAAGTGTACATACCGGTGATTCCAATCCAATACTGAAAGACATAACTACAAACTAAAATTACAAGGCAAGCTACAAGCGGAAACAAATTTCATCTAAACAAAGAAGGTAATCCCAACAGATTTTTTTTTTAAAAAAAACATGGCACACAAAAACAAAGTTACTACATTTAATACAACCGGTCCATTTTACTCATAACATGGAATCCACAAAAAAACAAAGGAACTAACTTTAATACAACTGTCCATTACATTCATTAGACCCACAAAAACATGGTTTCGTCTTAATGATATCATCAGAATCATAGACCATAAACTATTTGATAATTGTAAACATAGGATAGATTTAATACAACCGTCCGTTGCATTCATTAGACCCACAATAACAATATTTCACCTTAATGTTACCATCTGAATCATAAACCTTATCTATTTGATAATTGTAATCATACGATAGCTCTTTAAGGGGAGGAATATCCTCACTAGCAAAAAACATGATATGAGGCATACTTATATTGTCATGGTCATGGAGGACATTCTGCGGGAAAAGGTTCGGGGTGCAACAATGATTGATGAACCTTGCGAAATTGCCCTGGTTCAATGCATCAGCAGTAAAGGCAGTTTCATCATCTCCACTAGGGCCATTCTGAAGAGAGGGAATAGCCTTGATGTCGGCCCTCCAATGAGGTGTATCATAATAGGTGTTCCCAATAGCAAATAGGTATTCATCATTCTTTCTCTCCTGAGCTTCTTCATCCGTCAATAGCTCCCCTACATATTCACATACAAAACTTCCATCCGGTATGAAATCAAGAGTTCTTACTCCCCACCCCATTGACTTGGTTTTGAAGACCTGAGGCTAAACTTGATTCCATGCTGGCTAACTCTATTGTGACAAGTAGGAAGGCACTTGCATGATGGTCCACACTCATAAATAAGAGGTTTTCCTTCCGTAAGTCCACCAATATCATTGAAAGGAAGCCCCCGCCATTTTTTACACAAGATGCACATTTTTGAGAGACTGAACACCCACCAACACAGTCACAACCTGATGGAGGATCTGGCCTGTACTTTTGGGGATACTGTATTTGTGAAATGTAGTGAAATGCTGTCAGGTACTCGTTTGATATAGAGTTAATAGCAGAAATAGGAACCTTCTCAAGACCTCCAGATATGTCTACAATGAAAGTGCCAGGAAATGATTCCTGCATTTTAGTTTTCAAAACTTGTAGGTCAATTTGTTGCTGCTCTGCCATTCTTCTTAGATGAAAAGTACTAACATACTGACTTCCTGATGTTTTTCTCTCTGAATTTCTCAACCAAGTATAAACCACCATATACATAACTAGTAAGCTGTTTGGGTTGGCAGTCATCACCTAGCTCCGTTACCACCGCATGGATAACACGGACAGGCGTATCAGTGTCCATACTCTCTTTTAGTGCCATGTCAGTTCCTTCCAATTCTTGATCACACGTGTCAGTCACTGATCCCACATGTAACAGGAAATCCAAACTATCAAAACAGAAGGTTGTGCATACGACACAACACTAACAGCTAGACACGTCCCATCCTTCTTTTTGATGTAATCAACTGGTAACAATTGTGCACGGTGTATACCAACAATGTAAAGCTCCATGACAGAATTGAACACATCACCAATACGAACTCCAGGAATGCTTCCGTCATACTTGAGGTCATCGCAATTGGCACAAAATCTCTCCCTAAAAATATTGAAAGCTGCAAGATCAGGGCTCAGGCCATGCCCCCTTTCCCTCCACTTGATTTGTTCTTCCACCAGGAGCTTCTTGTAAATTATCCGAAACTCCTGCAATGTAGTCAATACATTTTGTCTGACCACAGAAATTCTGTTATTTGCCAATGCTTCATACTGTCCATCCTTGTCAACTTTCCTCTTCTTTGGTGCTGAACCAGTTCCTTTAGGAATGCTCACTGAGGATTGTCCACCAGTAGCTGAACCTTTAAGACGAGAGTGACCGCGCGTGCCACGGCAGGGACATGCTTCCTTGATCCATCTCCGACCTTGGATGTTGGATCTTCAGCTTCACCATCAGATTTATTTCCTGAGACCAAACCTTGTGACCATTTGGGCTTGTACCCAATCTGGAACCTCCATGGCACAACAGCCTTGCGCCCCTTTCTGCAACCTGGTACATTGCTCTCACTGGCAATGAAATCCTCTGAGCTGTTCACTGCCAAATCTATCTCCTCGGCAGGGCCATTGTTCTGAAAACCCCCGAGATCGCTAGGTTTGGACATCCCATGAAAATCTTCTCTGACACCGTCGTTCTGAGGGTGCACAGGAAATTCGCCATCTTTGGCTAGTGAATCGCCATCTTTGGCAGCCGGATTGCCGTCGACGCCACCCAAGCCGCGAGCCTCTCCGTCGACCGCGCCGCCACCTCTGTTATTCGGAACCTCGTTTTCCACATCGGTGAAGGGGCTCTCCCCATCCACGCCGCCTCCGCCTCCGTCGTTCAGGGAGACGGAGGGCCCGTCACTTGTCGCCGTCTGGCAGCTCATCTCCAAGCCGCCGCGCTTCCCACTGGAAACAGCGCCGGCATTCATCTCCCGCCGCACGAAGCCGCTCTGGAAGCGCCACGGCGCGAGCACCTTGTGCCGCCGCGGGGAAACCGGCGCCGCAGCCCCGCGCCCGCCCTCCATCGACGCCTCGCGCGGTCAGAACAAACAAACGGCCCACGATACCTGCAACTGCAAGCGCTAACAGTCAGACAAAACCTAAGGAACCGGCCGAGCGGGCAATGTGGAGACTGGAGAGTGCCCGTTCGGGGGCGGTGATGGTGGCGGCTGAGTACCTGCACCGCGGGGCCAAGAGGATGGGTAATCGGCGCCTCGGACTTCATGGCATGGTGGCGCGGTGCGGGGAGGTCTGGAGGTTCTGGAAGGGGTGGTTAGCGCGGGCGTGGCCGTGCGACTGCGCCGTCGGTCGTGGCTCCGGCGATTTGCTTTTGTTTGAGGGATTTGAGGGGAAAACGAACCCTTTTCCTAATACAATCAGGGGAGTGAAAAAATTCTATCCGCAAGATCACAGATGGATGGTGATGACTGGGCATGTTGGGCCGAACTGGGCTAGACGAAAACTTTAAATGGGCCTAAACATAGCTCAGTCAAAATCAAATTAGAAAAAAAAAATTAGGGCATGTTTGGATGATAAATTTTATGTAACAACACATAGATCGCAGGATATCAAAATAACATTTAATCCAAATACACAAGTTTTATTTTATATAAAAACACACGGATCATAGGCGCACATGTACACATGATAATCTTTGAAAAGGTTAAAAGTTAGCTGGATAATATATGTACATGCATGTAAATGGATCGACGAATAGAAATATCCAATTATAGTTGGGTGCTGGGTTTTGCACAGTACAGAAAAAATAGAAGGGGTTGACAATCCACCCTGAAAAAACAATATGCACATGCACAAGGTATAGGTCGCACGGATGGGGTGGCGGTATGACCGGGCGGCGCCAAGCCGGCAGCGCAGTGAGACGTAGAGGGGAGGAGAAAACGCACAGTGAGGGCCGAATGAATGCGTGGTTTTTGGTCAAGTCTCTGTGATTTTTTTTATCTGTCTCCTTGATTGTATTCTTTATTTGGCAATTGATTATTAGACTTCCTTTGTTGTTTGTGATTTTCTTACATGCGTGCATGCTGGGATCTACTTGATTGCGTTATTTATTAGACAATCGATTAATTAGTAGACTTCCTTTGTTGTTCTGTGATTTCCTTGCATGCGTGCATGCCGTGTTCTCCTTGATTATGTTCCTTATTTGGCAATTGATTAGTAGACTTTCTTTGTTGTCCGTGATTTCCTTACAGGCGTGCATACCGAGGGTAGCGGAGAGTAATCCGTCTCCTTGATTGTGTTTTTATTTGATAATTGATTAGTAGACTTTCTTTTGTCGTCCATGATTTTCTTGCATATGCCTAACTTTTTTTCATGAGGGGACACCGATCGCACGTATTAGGTAAATGTAGCTTTTTTTCTCTCTCCTCAAATTATGGCATTGCCTTCCTATTTGAAGGATATCCTATGATTTTTTTTAACAAATAAAGAACACAATCAACTTACGATGCATGAGCCTGGTCACAATCACGTTAGGATCCTTTGCTTCCTTGTAAAATCACAATGGCTCACAGAACTGGAAGGATCGCACGTCGCGGTTTCTTTTTTTTCGGGCGCGAGCCGGATCACATGGGGGAAGTGGGCAAAGCCAAACCAAAAGTCACACTAAAAAGTATCCACGTTTTGTTCTTTTTATGTTGTATAATATAAAGATAAAGATATATATACCGTCACCTTAAAAAGACATATATATACCGTTTAATAAACTTTTTTAAAAAATGTCTCCACACAACTAAAAGAACAAAAGTAAGATTTTCGTTCAGTGCAATTTTGTTCCTTGACTGTACCTCCTCCCTCCATGAGATATACCTCCCTTCCTCCGCACGACAAAATTAGAACGTGTGATATTGGAGATGAAAGTCAATCAAATGGTGCGACCGCACGGCATTACGAATTCACTACGAAAAAAAGAAGGGGTGGGCAGAGGAAGGAAAGGCCACCGATGAAGGGGCTTTGCCTCACCATGTGTCCACAGGCTTTTGGTACCCACCCCCTATGCAACGTGTTCGCTCGCCTTGTCCATGGGCTGGTATTTTTTTTTCACAATGAGTACCACGATAAAAAAAACCAAACGAGCTGATGTCTCGCTGGCTGAGGGCCGTTCAATGCATGTTTCCACCGGGGTTTTCTCCATTTGCATGTGCATTAGTGCGTGCTTATGGTGTGAGTTCATTGTTGTTATCATTTTATAGAGTGGTAAGTATACTTAGAATTCTTGACCTAACGTGATTGTGTGATAAGTATAGTTAAAATAAAATTCTTGATCTAGTACGAGATAGTGTGATAAGTATGCTTAAACTTCTTTATCTAGTACCATCAAACTTGACGCCAACCATGTGGCGAAATCCTAGCCCCCTCTGCAAGGGGCAAACCATGCATATGTTGTTGTTCTCCTTTGACATAGATGGGTGCTACCTTTAGGTTTCGGGATTAGGGGTGACATCGAAGTGTTAGATATTTAGGCATTTTCCAACTCAATTTAATCCAGAAAAATAACAACATAAAATGTGATGACATATAATAAAATTAGCATCATGATTGTGACATCAAACGTGGTCATGTGTATAACCAAAATATGATTATAATAATTAAACCATGACATAGCTAACAAATCAGCAAGAACATATATCATGGATATGATCAAAGACATGATTAAAAGAATGTGAACGGGGCATATGAAACATACAAGAGAGAGCACATATTATATAAAATACAAGAACAAGACTAAGAGACGAGTTGCGGATATACCCGATGTTGGTCCCATGCCGAAGGCATCGAGGTTCCATTCGCACCAACGCCAGGTTCCACTCGCACCAACGCCGCCCGGATATGGTGTGTGAATTGGTGTGTTGCTCAAAGTAGTGTATTACAATCGTCACATGATGAGGTTCGTAGTGCAGACGTCACCCGAAAGAAGAAGTTGTTGTGCGTCTCCGGGAAGATGGAGCAGTCGCATAGTCGCTCCTCAAGAACCTAATTGCTGCACACCCCCGAGCAGGATTCTCTGGCGACAAGGGTTCCAGAGGAAAACCTTCTAGCAACTGAAGACATGGTTGTGGGTGTGACTTAGTTCAATCACCGTAGAGGATGTGTCTTTTTATAGCAAGCCAACATGCAAGAAAAGAAGCCGAAGCAACTCACGTGAAGCATCCCAAAGCACCATTCGTGCACATAACTCTCAACAAATGAAGGATCAGTTATGCATGTAACTCCCTAACTCCAAGGACCATTCATGCATGTAACTCACAACAAATGAAGAAGCACTCATGCATGCAAATCCCAAGAGAAGAAACGTGTAGCCACCACTTAAATAAGATTAAATGGAGCTAATGGAAGAAGAGGAAATGACTTTCATCAAAGCCACAACGATTCACCGTTCATGCTTCACACACACGCATATTGAGTCTATTCACTTCCAAACGGTTACTTACCATAGAGTTTATTAAATTATTAAATTTAATATAAGCCAGACTCATTATAAATCCAACACGAAGTAGGAGAAGAATAGATGAGTGTGGCTATACAAAGATAGTTGTGGGTGGGTGATGACATGGCAAAGGCAAGGCAACTAGGCAAGAGGCTAGTGGATTCGGGGAAACAAAAGGATGCGCAACATGTTGCCACCACCATGGTTCGTGGTGAAAGTGGAAGGCATTGGTCAACACGATGAGGTTATTTGTCAACCATATAAGGTTGAAGGGGATGGAGCCCTAGGACACTAGAAGGAAGAAGGGACGTAGGGGGAATGACAATAGGAAGACCAAGAAAAAAATCCATAATATGAAAGAAAAAAATCCAAAAACAAAGAACGCCAAAAAGGAACAAAGGGGCCGGGGAGGGGTTTAGTGACAAATTTGAATGTGTACCAAATAAAGTTGCCTCAAATATAGTTCTTGGAGGTTTCATATAGATGAAACTCATTGCACTTTTTTTTTTTAATTCACGCACTGCAATATTTCAAATACACTCAATGCATTGATTTTTTTACACTCTATTAAACTAGAATGGAATTTGTACCAAGAGTGGCTCCCATTCACCTGAAAATGCCACCGCCATGTTCAAGCTTTTTTTTTTTCATCGTGTTGCAGTGTCCCTGTACCAAAGATTTGGATGCTTGCACGTAATTATTGCCAATATGATCGGATCTTTGGTGCGTGTGAGCCCTACCGGCCCTGTTGCTTACAATACACCAGCCCCTTTACGTAGTGGTTGGCGCATCGCTGACTCCAATGGAGACACCGTATCTGTATAGCACACCTCTTTTTTTTTTTTTTTTTTTCTTTCTTTTTTTGCGATTTGTATGTGGCACACCTCATCCTCATTGCTTGTTAATGTTACCTTTGCTATCAGAACGTATACGCACACGATTCAGAAAAGTCACCATGACACCCAACACTATATATACAATCTACTGCAGCTGGTCAGTGGCGAACCCAGCTTTTGAGCGTTGGGTGGTCGCTCCAAAATAAAATTCTTATACAATTCGGTAAACCATTTATAATTCGGTAAAAGCATGTTATAATTCGGTAAAAACAACGTCAAATCTTAATATAAGTTATTCAAATTGAATACAAATACTATGAAAAATAGCAACATGAGAAACTTACAATATTACTCTTTTTTATCCGCCGTTTTCTCAATGACATGAATGTCTCCATTATATCATCTTCATCAACACCGCCTTCTTTGGCGCTATCTAAAAATGATCGAATATCTGCGTTTCTTTTTTTTTTGAGACCACGCCGTTCTTGGCGTTTTTCATTAAGCCAGGAGGAAAGTTCAAACAACAAGATGCAACGGTAACCAAACGATTCTCGGGGCCACACCTAGCAACTACTGGGATACAAACGAATGGATTACATTTTGACAAATTTGCAACAAAGCAACCGGACGCCAGCAGGGTTAGGCGAACTCCTCACCCAGCCCCTCGGTGTTGAGGCCCAGAGTGGAGAGGTCGAACGCTCCGTTGAGAAGGATCTCAAAACGGCGCCGCTTAGCCGGCGGCACTCCCCCTCTGAAGACGGCCCCGAGCTTATCCTCAATATCTGCGTTTCTCTTCATAATTCAAGATGACTGAAAAAAAAACAATTACCAATCACAAATCACACTTGAGGAAATCAAGAAGAGATATTGGAGCAGTGAATTACCCACGATGGCGATCTAATCTCGACCGATTCCCGCGTTGTTTGCAAGCTGCTGCAACAATAAACGCTTGAACACAACCTGACTTTGCATCATTCAAAGATTCTCGTGTTTGTTTGTTTGCAAGCTGATGACAAAAACAATCTTTGCATCAATCAAGACTGGCATCAATGAAATAAAAAAAAAACAGGGAAGGACGGCCGGACTGCAAGAAAGACCAACGAGGCAAGGAACAGGACTGCCAAGTGCCAACGAACTTGCCTGACTGTTAATGTGGATTCCATATTACCTGACTGTTAACGAACAGGGACACGCGATGGCCGGCCGATCTGATCTATCCCTGCTGCCTCCTGCCTGCTGGTGCTGTCGATGGCCGGCGGCCGATGGCGGCGCGCGCGACTGCGCGAGGCAACAAAATCGCGATGGTGATCGCGAGCAGACTCCCGAGCGCCTTTCCCAACTTCTGTCGATTGAACTGCCTCCCTGGACCGGTGGACTCTCGTACTGGGCCGGCCCATCGCGCGGCAGTCAAGCGCCGAAGGAAGCGGAGCGGACGATGCGGAGCGGACGATCGCCTGGCTCGCTGTCGCCGAAGGAAACTGAGCTCGCGCCTGCTTTTTCTTTCTTTTTTTTTTTCTATTTTGTTACACTTACATGCGGGCCACAGGGTGGTCGGTGGACCACCCTGACCACCCTGTGGGTCCGCCCCCTGCAGCTGGTACAACCCATCACTCACGACTATACTAAATGTTTTGATTCACCTACACCAACCAAAAATGCAAGAAGATCGAGTGCACATCAAGAACACAGCCACCAGCTAACTATTACATACGTCGTCGACGCGTGCCGACTGACATGCACACGCTCCCAAGTCGATGACGATCGCCGATCGGCTTGGGTTTCATGCGGCGAGCTGCTGCTGGGCGCTGCATCCGGCGCCGGCGTCGTCCTCGGACAGGCAGCAGTACTGCAGCCTGAGTGGCGCGGCGAGGGGAGCCTCCGCGACCTCCGTGCACAGCAGCTCGGACTGCAGCACGGCGCAGTAGTCGCCGAACGTCTCCGGCGACACGTTCAGGTCGAAGCCGACGCCGAACAGGAAGTCCACCTCCAGGTAGTTCATCTCCACCAGGCTGATGCCGCCGACCTTGGCGAAGTAGGCGTTGTTGTAGCATCTGCGTGCCAAAATACACATCATCATCAGCTTAATTTGACTTCTCTTTCAGTGTTCATTCAACTGCAACTTAATTTCTTCATGTTAGCCTAACTTTTTTTTTCCCAAAGGAAAACCACACTGTCAATTGGTCATACTACGTACTAGGAGGTAATAAGTAAATTCCTTGGATTCTTTCTGCTTGTCTCATGATTGACTTTGGCTAATGATTGACGGCAAAATTACAGTAAAAGTGTCTGTCAGAGCAATAATCATGCTTGCAACCGAACAAAAGCGCGACCAAAGTTTTACCAAAGAGAACAGGCACCCAACGGAACCACCTTTTAAGAATGGCAAGTTGCCCAATAAGCAAAGACTAAAAATAACCAGAAAAGCAAGAAGAGGGTGGAGGATGTTCCTGGGACTGGGACCCTGACATGAGGAAGTGAGTGAGCAAGAGGCAAACATCAGCGCGGCAGCAGCAGATGCAGATGGCTGGCTGGGCAAGTTGGGCAGTCCCAATCCCCTACAACTGGCGCCGAATTAAATTCCAAGCCAAGCCGGAGAAAGGTGACGGGGGCAGGGTGGAAATTCTAGTTTTATGTCTTGGATCGGGTCCACGGTGGATGTCATGTGTGTGGTTGGATGGACGCCAAGCAACTCAGGAACAACCGGGGTCGCTTCGCTGGACAAGCATAACTTTGTCGTCCATGGTCGATGGATGCCTTTGTATGCAAGGACGACAAAATTGAAGGCTTGGATTACCCAATCAAAGGCCTAGTTTCATTCACATAGCATAGTTGAACTACTGAAGTGAGCGCCTAGCCTTCTACTGCTAGTACTCCTACCCTTCTCTTGTCTACTGTAGTGATGATCATTAGCACAGTACTGACTGTATGTACTCCTATGCATCAATGGATGCGGCCAAAAGTTCTGAATTGATGAGTGTTTTGCACATTTTTCTTTTGTTGCTAGGACAAACTTCTGTATATGATACTGTAATACCGACAATTTGACGCGTGATAATAATGTCATCACAAGTAATTTTTTCCTTTTTGTTTTGACGTTTACCAGAAGTAACTTCACCGAATAGTTAGATAAGAATGGGACGCAATTCTGCAGAGTCCTAGTCTCCTAGGAGTGGAAATGATGCTTGAGTTACTTGGACGGCACCCCTAAAACTATTCCTTGCTGCCTAGCAGAAGATGCCTATGTTGAGTTGTAATAATAGAGCACTTTGTCACAGCAACTCTTTGCACAAGAACCCAAAACATTTGAATTTCCCATGGTACAAATCTTAATATCAAAGGAGAGAAATTCTTGTGGTCCAATTGATTTTCTACCGATCAAGTGTTCAAATCAAGGCGTTCTACGCAGCACATGGAAAATTCAGAATCAAGAACATCTGAACATACCAAGAACAGAGTGAACCGCACCAAGTGGCCTGACCTATGTGTTCCCAATTATAGACCGACAGATACCTAATCGAGAAGACGATCATGTGCAGCTGCCACAGTTGGTCCGTTTCATCGCGCATACCATAGGCATGGAAAGAGATAGAGGGGGATATATCGGACTCACATGTCGTCCATGAACTTGACGGCGGCGACCACGGCGGTGATGAGGAGGCGGTGCACGCTGTAGGAGTCGACGGCGAGCGCCAGGCGACGGCCGCGGCGCAGGAGGCGGTCAAGGTAGACGTAGGCCACGACGTAGCACGCGGGGCTGCACCCAGCGAACCGCGCGATGCGCGCCATGTACGAGCGCACGGAGATGCCCGGCTTGGTCGTCGCCCGGAACGCCGACACCGGCGCCACGGCCGATAGCTCCGCCGCCGCGTCGTTGCGGTCCGCGACCCGCTCCAGGATGCCGGCGAGGGCGGCCACGACGCGGGGCATGTCCTCCTCGGCGCCGCCGCTCTCCACCAGCTCCTCGCACTCGGCCATGGAGAGGTCTCCGGGCCGGGCTCCCTCTCCCTGGCCTGTGGTGTGGCGCACGTGTCGAGCTCCTGGGCTGGTGGAGAGCAGGTGGGGAGAGTTTATCAGAACCTGTTTTATAGAACGGATCGGAGGACAACAGATGTGGTTAATATGGTTTCCGTTCATTTTCTTTTCCTGCTGATTTAAGAGATTTTTTTAACCTAAACTTACAAGTCATTAGTTTAACCTAAACGTGCTACCGCTTGTATTAAGTCAACGACATTGAATTACTGAGTTTAAAAGGTCAACCTGTTTAGTAATCTTCACATCTATTATACCTACATCTGTAAATGTCTAACCCCTAAAAAAAAAACATATCTGTTTCTATATATCTAAAAATAATGTTAATCTGCCCTTAATTCTTCTTTTTTACTCATTCTATTCATCCAACTTCCGTTATATAACAGTTTCCTTTGTATCTCTTATATTCTCATGACCTATGCTCATACGAGTTAGGACTCATATCTAGTGATGATGAATACAAAGTCCGATTTTGATACATATTAGGTCACGCCCTATGTATCTCGCATGTGAACCAAACTCAAAACTCGCGTTTATAAAAGTTAGAACAACTCCAATCTAGCGGTGGTATAGATGTTCCTATATATTGGTCTATAATATTTCTTTTTACGGTAATATTTGTTCTTATCCTTTTCTTCTTCTGCCTCTCCTCTAGAACGGAGTAAATTGGGGCTCCATCTATCGATCTCTTATGAGATTGGGACTTCCCCTCGGCTAGGGGCAGGTCAAATTTGTAATTTTTATTAACACTTAGGCAAATAAAACTATATTTGTGTATAAGATAATAACTAGGTCCATATCTCACTTTACCTCCATATTAGCTCTGTGGCTACAAATAATAAACTATTTAAGAAAAAAAAATAGCAAGCTCTAACTTTGGATATTTAGGCCAAAAAGCACATTTTATACCCTTTTTTTATTAATGAAGGGAATATATACGTGGAGTGGCTCCACTAATCTACTCTACAAACTACATCCTTTTTCAGCAAAGTGTTTTTAGAACTTTATCTGTTTCAGGGTGGAGCAAAAACATGGAGCAGACCAGTCCTAAACAGGTCCTAAGCATTTGTGTCTACATTGTGTTTCAGGAAAAGAAATTACTAACAAAATTTTGATCAGCCAGTAAAAAACTAAAAAAATAGAATGTTATATGTAATGTCTAACCGTTATTATCTTGGTTTTAATTGCTTTTGTATTAGACTGAGTTGTCTGAGCCTGTCCCACAGATCTAATCTTTTAGACTTCCGGGTAACAACCCGGCCTAGCGCCGCTGCCATCCACCATCGCTGGCCCCCTTCCTTCTTCTCCGACATCGGACCATCACGTAGGAGGCCGAAGAAAGTGGGGATCCACTATTTTTAATAAGTTTTCCATAGTAGATCAAGTCTTCGGGGTTAGTGCCTCTTCATGTCTTTTTTTTTTTTTTTTGGTATTGGTGGTTTATTTTCTCCTTCTCTTCTCTCGTGGATTCTGGCGTAGGCGGCCTGATCCAGCAAGCGGTGGTCGAATCCGGCGTGTGGGCGCGGCGGCGGTGCAAATTTGGCGGTTCGAGGCGGCGCCAACGGATCCCCGCAGCGGCGGCGCGCGGGGGTTAGCGTGGTCTAGATCCAGGCCCGTTTAGGGGTGGATCTAGGTTTTGTCCCTGAATTAACCATGGCGGTCACCAAAAACCGCCACGACAATGGTGGACCATTTACCGTGGCCTTATCTCCATGGCGGAACCGCCACGTTTAATAAATTTTTTAGTAGTGAACGACTCTCCAATATAGCGATGAAACAAATGTTCCTGTATATATATATTTGGCCCGCTGCAACGCACAAACACATTTGCTACTGCCTACGACCTAATATCATTTTTTATTGTAAAAAATTGTTTACTTTTTACACAGTATTTGTTCCTAATCTTTTCTCTTCTGCCTCTCCTCTAGAATGTTTTGTAAGATTGGGCTTGACCTATCGATCTCTTATGAGATTGGGACTTCCCCTCAAAGGGCCATTGCAAGTCGAATTTGTATTTTTTTTTATTAACACTTAGGTCAAATTGTGTACGATGATATTCCTGTTCAAAAGTCATTCTTAGTAGCGATCTCTTACCCTTCCCTCGACCTTTCCCCACGCTTCTGATAGAAAAAGTTGACCGGGAGGGCGAATTGTCGATCCGACACCGATTCCGCCCCTCCCCTCCATTCCGACGGCCTCGTCGGCGTCGGAGAGGACAGGGAACCGGTGGGAACCGACAGACGGTGTGTTGTTCCCTATCCTAATAGGTATCTTAGGTAGGTTAGGGTTAGGTTTATCCATGTCGGATGTGGTGTGGATCCCCTTTCTCTCGCTTTCGGTTAGTCTCGACGAGCAACGACGGAGAGGCGGGAGAGGAAGGACTCGGGACGATCTTTGGTGGGGTCTTTCCCAACTTCTCCGGCGATTTCCCTACCCTCGACGACGACAACATGAGGAGCTTTCCAGGCACCAGAGGCATGTGTCTCTATGGAATAAGGCATCTCAAGCTCTTCCCGCCCCGATGGTGTTCTCCTCCGATGCCGGCGGCGATCGTTTAGTTTCCCTTCGATGTAATGCGTTCGGATGGGATCTCTTTTCTTCCGTGCTGTCTTCCTTGATAGAGATGACTTTAGATTGGGGGTAGCAGCTTGCTTTCTTCGAAGATTTCGGCGTTGGCTGCGCTGGTAGCCTCCTTCCCTTGTTACTACCGGAACGGCAGCGCCGATGCTCATTCAACGATATTATATACGTCGTCGTGGTTGTTCGGGGCGTTTGCTGTTGCGGCTTCTTCCAATGTTTGGAGCTACGTCTTGGTAGTGACTTGTGGATCCCGGACCGTGGCTTCTGTTTCTCTTCTGCTCTTCCTTGTGGGAGATGCGGCGGGAAGCGGCGGTTGCCTTGAGGTGAAGAAGATAGGACTCCTGTGTGTGCGCCGTTGTATTTTTGTTTGAATCGAGGGTTCTCTTGTAAAATGTGCTTGTACTGTGCTTCTTTGTGCAATATAATCCCATTTCCGTTCGAAAAAAATGTGTACGATAATATAATATAATAACTACTCTAGGTCCATATCTCACTACTATTAAGAAATAACTATCAAGCTAAGAAAAACTAGATATGCGCTCTTTCTGGTCGAGCAAAAACATGGAGTAGACCACCAGTCCCAAATAGGCCCTAAGCATTTGGGTCTATATTGTGTTTCGGGAAAAAAAGAATTTACTAACTAACAGATTTTTGATCAGCCAGTAAATAAAAAACTAAAAGAATGGACGTGTTCTACATAATGTCTAACCGTTATTATCTGGCCACGTGTGATTTCCTTTTTCTTTTCAGTTAACAAAAAAAAAAAAAAAAAAAACATTGGTTCCTGCACAGTGCTCGCAGCATGCTCATCACGAATGTCCCGCATGCACCACACAGAACAGAATGCCATTATATCAAGAAAAATAGAACAGAATGCAGCCCAATTTGCTTTTGATACAGCATGCAACCTTATGTGCCGATCTATGCTGGATGCCCTCAGCAAGTGCACAAAGCTTTTCTCTCAAAACAAACGTGTGCACGTCTCCAACAAGAAAGCAACAGCAACATTCACCTTTCTGATCCGGCAAGTTGTTTGTTTATCACATTTCCTATATACTGTAGAATATTTTTTTATAATAGAAAAGTTTCTGCTTCATATTTTTTTTCTGGCGCACTCAATGTTTAAACTCATACTCTCTATTCTAAATTGTAAGTCGTTCCAATTTTTTTTAGAGCTAATTTGTCTTCCTAACACTGAGTTCCAGCAAAAAAAAAAGCGTTAGATAACACTGAGTCCTTCCTTGTGAGCCAACAGAACACCAAACAAAGAAGACGATGCTTGTGTTAATAACACCAAACAAAGTTGATTATGGCGTTGCTTCTTGCTGCCCTGATTTGGCTGGTGAACAATATCTGTCGTTACTGTAACTACTGCAGCGCTAGCTCCTCGCTCGTTCCAGGTAAGCATCAAGGAGGATCGATTGAAGTTTGTCATTGCAACCACTTTTGCAGTCTCTCTCGCGTCCCCCACGTGCTTTTATTTGTTTCCTCTCTACACATCAGTACGGTGCTGACAAAGTAGCTGCTTTCGTTGGATAGAGATCGATCGAGTAGCAAATATGCAGAGGGAGGTCCCTGTCGATTTCTCTAACAAACGCTTCGTTCACCTGCCGTTCTCATAAAAGTAGACCCTCAGATGGATACTCCTCCTCTGCACATTATGACGGATTATCATATCAAATCATGCAAGTTTCAAAGATGTTTTATTTTTTCTGCAGGTATTATGAAATTTCTCTTTAGATTCGCACGTAGTCAAAACATTCGCCATCCAAAACACAGATTCTGAAGAACGTAGGAAGAAAGAAAACATTTGGGTAGACTCTGTTCCAATGCAGCCCAAATGTGGCCCAGTCAAAAGTAGGGGCCTGTCCGGGCCGCGGGCAGCAGACCATAAAAAATCAGCCCACGAGCAGCCTGTAGAGGCCGCGGGTGCTCATCGCGAATCCACGAGCCCACCAACTGCTTGCCCCATGCTACATCTCCATGCCTGCCGGCCGCCGGCCGCCACACAACACCCACCGGACGCGCGCTGCCGGCCGGAATCGTCAAAAACTGAACTGTGGGGTTGAGGCGTTGCCGTTGAGCTTGTGCCTGGTACGGTGGTGTGGATGGAGCGCGTGCGGCCGGCCGCTTCGCATCGCATCGCTTGGCAATGACTGGTGCATGATCATATCCAGTTCCAGTCCATCCATGCGCGCGAAGTTGACTTTCCTTACAACTTTGGGACAGATTGGCGCGCAGCAGCAGAGGACCATCGTGGTCGGTCGGCCGGTTTCCCATGGCTGGCCGCCGGCCATGGTGGTCGAGCGCACCGCAGGTTGCTTGCATGCGGCCATATATTATCGCGTGGGCCTTGCTTTTGCTTACCACTAGTGCCAGTGCGTTTTCAATTGAGCGCGCCTATCCGGCGTATCCGCTCTCAAAGTGCCGAAACAATTAACGGAGGACATAGAGGGGCGTGTTTGGTTCTCATAGGATTAGAGACTATTTTAGTCCCTAAATTACTAAACATGAAGACTAGGGACTAATCTTTAGTCTCATTTAGTCTCTAGTCCCATAAACCAAACATGCATGCCCTAAGCGCGTCGTCGTTTTCTTTGGGCTGGAGACAGTTAAATTTCAGGAGGCAAATACGAGGTGGCGTGGCCTCTAGTTGCCAAACCGATTGAGTTCGGTGGACATGGCATCCTTGACCTTGAGAAGTTCAGCATAGCCCTCCGGTTAAGATGGCTGTGGTACGCATGGGCACATCCACGACGAGCATGGGCAGCGACCCCGGGCCGTACTCTTCGCAGCTGCAACTACAGTCACAGTACACAACGGCCTCAAGGCAATGTTCTGGCATTCCACTTGGATACAAGAATCGACACCTTGTGAAGTGATTTCCCCTACTCTACGGCCACAACAGAAGGAAGTACAGGACAGTCCATGAAGCACAATAAAATGGGACTTGGATATTGCCTATGATTTGAACAATGCCCTCCAGGTCGAATTTTTTTGCTATGTGGGAGGTGCTGCAGTCCTTGAGGCTAAATCTCAACAGTTAAGCAGAAGATAAAATTTGCTAGAAGTTGTAATCTTGTGGAAAATATAGTGCCAAATCTGCTTATAACATCCAATGCAGTGGCAGCGTCCTCTCAAATTTCCCTAGGCTGATTTGAGGATATGGGCACCCCAAAAATGCAAACTCTTCCTGTGGCTGCTCCTACAAAACCAATTATGGACGGTGGCACGACTACAAGCATGTGGATGGGAGAACAACTAATTCTGCAGACTTTTGCATTTGCAATCTCGAAATGGCCACGCACCGCTTCACGGAATGCCCATTCTCCTGCGCCTTTTTTTTGGGAACATAGTATCTATTTGGAGTGGGTTCGAAAACTTGCATCCTTCACAATGGGGACAAGTCATGGACATGGAGGACTGGTTCCTAGAATTGACAAAGTCAGGCGGCAAGAAGGCAGAATGCTGCAGTTACAATCTTTGGTTTATTTGGCAAGAGAGGAATGAAGCCGTCTTCGACAATTCAACCGATTCATCGTTGTACATGTATTTGCTCGCATCAAAGATGAATCCACCATGTGGGCTAGCGGTGGTGGGAAGGCACTTAGGCCTTTTTTGTTGTACAAATGAGGACTAGGTGATAGTCCGGATGGTTGGCTTCCGGTGTGTGGAAGCAATCACTCCTTGAGTTCGATCCCCATCGAGGTGGTTGACTTCCCGTGTGGAAGCAACCACTCCCAGGTTTAATCCCCATCGAGGACGGACTTACGCATCTCTCAATGAAAAACCACTTAATTCCTCCTAGGTTGGACTCGTTTTTTTTTTGTTGTTGTACAAATATTGTGAGTAATTAGCTTAGTATCCTTCGGCCTCCACAGTGGTTTGCTGCGGATGGGGATCGTGCCCCTCAAAGACATTAAGTTGAAAACTCTTTTTTTTAGAAAGGACGGCAAAAAGCTTTGTCGTGATTTCTATTAGGCGAAAAAAAATAAAAGGCAAGTGCCACCCCGTTTTTATTTGAAACCGGGCGGAAAAACCACACAATTAAGGAGGGTACCCAACTCCACCGCACATCTAGGTACCAAAACAACTCAACTTCGGCGCCACAATTTGCGCCCACTCAACTCAACTTAGGGGAGTGTTCCACTCCACCTACCACTAGTTAGAGCAACTCACACCACAACTAGGAGCCACAACTTCGACTAATAACAACTTCGGATGGAGACAAGATAAACAATAAGCACCACTTTCGGTTGGATTGGGTCATCAACACGAGGCTCATCAACACAACTTCGGTCGGATTGGGATGTCGACACGAGCCATCACGAAGAAAGGCACCAAGAAAAAACTAAACACACTCAACACTACACCACCACGCCATCGCCACACGGGAGAGGAGCCGAAAGAAAGCCGTCGAAACCGCACCGCGTCACCAACGTATGAGCCGCAGCCCGCAAGCCCCCGAGCGAAGAACACGAAAACTCCCCACCACAGGGGTTGTCCACCTCAAGCCGCACACCCACAACCGCCGATCCCCAGTCCCGCTTTTATTCGGCCAGAAAATTCTCGTCACGCGACCTTTGTTGAGAACCATCGATCCCGGCTACTCGGCGTGGGGCCTCGCCTCACCCAACGCCACACTCCACCGTCCATGACTCGGGCGTCTAAAACCGCTCCAAGAGCATCACCTTCGCCCGGCCCGACCCGAGATCACCACCACCATGCGCGCCAACTCAAGATCTCGAGCCCCATGGCCCTCTGCATCTCCCCGCCAACACGGACCAAGTGCCCACCAAGCCGCAACGCACCAAAGAACACCACCGGTGAGCAACGCCGCTTTGCCATGAGACGAGACGGTTCCCAAAATGCGACGCCTCCAAGGAGGGCACGACGTCGTGGCGCCGTCGTCGCCGCGTCCAAACGAATCGGGTTTTCACCCTAGGAACCCATGCTTTGCAAGGAATGGCGACCATCAATGGTGCCCCCTGGGGGAGAAACGGCGACATCAAGCCGCCGCCACCATTGCCACCGGCCAAGCGGCGATAAATGCTTTTGCACGCGCCACCATTCCTACCGCGACGCTATCGTTCACGCCCAGCAGCACACACCCCATTAGAACCACAAATGACACTCCCGAAAGAAGCCCGACACCGCCCGAGTCACCACCTCGGCACCTCCGAAGAAGCACCGGCGGCCCCAGCCCCACCACCATGGTGGTGGCGCCGTGCACGTAAAAGCCGACGAGGAGAAGGAGAGTACCGACCATCTTGCCGCGCACCGGCCGCCAACACGCTAGAATGCCCTCGGCTCCACCAAATCCGGCCGCCATGGCCCGAATCCGGCCAGAGCAGGCACGCGGCCATGACCACCGCCGTCGCAGCGCTCCGCCGCGCCCCGCCTCCCGCACCTCCCCCACACCGCCCACCACCCGCCGCTGTCCACCGTGTCGGTCGGCCGGTGGTGCCCGGTCAAATCCGGGCCCACCCGCCATCGCCGCCCGCCCAGCTCCGCCACCGCCCCCCCCACACACACACAAAACACGCCCCGCCAGCGCGGCCGGATCCGGCCCGAGACGCCGAATCGAGGGAGAGAAACACCGCCACCGCCGCGAGGGCGGCCCACGCCGGCGAGGCCGCATCGAGGAATGCCGCGCCGCGCCCGCCGTCGATCCACCGGAGAGGAGGGGAGAGGCCACGCCGCCGCCGTCCCCACGGGCCGCGCGAGGCTCCGGCAGCCCGCTCGAGGCGGCGCGCGGCGGAAGGAAGGGGGCTTGGTGAGGTGTGGCGGCGGCGCGGGCTTCGGGTTCCGCCGCTTCGCGTCGCCAGCGCGAGCGGCGGGAGCGACCCGTGGGGATACGTGGTGTCAATGCAGTCTTTTTAAGTTGAAAACTCTCTTCGATCCTATTAACATATAGCCGAGTAACCGTTTTTTTTTTTTCAAAAAAAAAGTTTTTGTCAGACTCATTTATTGACCAAAACATTTTTTTTTAAAAAAAAACTTATGCATGGTAGAGAACGAGAGGACTAGCTAGGGCCTAGCGCGTTGTAAAAGATGCTGCTGCTTGCGTTTGCATACTACTCCCTCTCGTCCCATGGAGTTTGTCGTTTTTGACTTTTGAACTTTATCTTTGACCATCCGTCTTATTCAAAAATATTTATGCAAATTATAAAATAAAATAATCAATATTCAAGTGTCTTTGTTGATAAAATAAGTCGTAATAAAATAAATTATATTTATGTAAAAAATTTGAATAAGACAAAGCATCAAAAAAGATGGCACGGAATCCGGGGTGACAAACTTCAGTGGAACGGAGCGAGTACTCCGCTAGTGCCTAATACACGGCATGGATGAATGGATGAGCAGAGCATGCATCCTGCCACACACGGTCGATCTCGCAATGATTCCCGGCGAGGCGACCATATCTGATATCTATCTGATTCTGGGGCCTGACCAGGCCAAGTTGCACTTGCACCTATATATCATGACCCTGCAAAGCTAGCTAGCTCTCACCCATGTCCTCTTTTCCATCTCTCTGAAGAAAAATAATGGTGCTTTGTTTGGGAGCCCGTGTTCGTTTTCTCGGTCGTCAGTGCCACAGGTGCCGGTGCGCCTGTTCTACAATCATTAGCAGGCCAGGCCAGTATCCAACTTTACTTAGCAAGCTGCAGCCAGTACCATCCTCATAACACTGCACGTACATTGCAGTCATGCATGCCTGCGTGCAGCTGACTTGTTTTCTTTCTGCACTTCAGCGTACGTGCGTGGTTAATAACCACTGCAAGATATATAGCCTGAATCTTTTTTTAAAAAAAAAAAACATTGGAGCCACATAAATGACAGAAATAAAGCAAGCTAAGTGAACAAACCCCATTAAGTGTAGCTTTATTTGATATATATATATAATACTACATGCATGACGGCGGCCTACACCGATGGATGATGGATCATTTGCATGGTGGCGGATGATCACATCGGATTACATACATGAGTAGTACGCATTCATGACACACGAGACACGGGTCCATCGATTAATTACGTTCTGACATCCATCCGGCAAAACTGAAGATCTATCGTACGTGATCATCAACATATATTGCCCTCGATCGACCTCTCGCTGCGCTTCAGTTTCAGAACTTTGACTGCGAAATTCGCCGGCATGCAGCTTCAATCAAATTAAGTACTACAGTACTATCGATCGATCGATCCATCAATCTTGGTGTTGGGACAGATAGATATTCTCATCATCGATCAGAAGGAGCTGAAGCAATCGGTGTGGTCGGCGGAGGAAGCGTCGTCGCTGCAGGGAGAGTGCGTGTGGCGGCCCTCGTACGTGGTCATCACCATACGGCAGTCCGTCGACAGCCGCTCCACCCGTTTCTTCACGCGGCAGTTGCTGTGAGTGCACCGGAAATAGCTCCTGCATAATGTGCACATGCCAAACGAAAAAATCACCGGTAAGCTCCCTCAGGCATATGGGCAAATGATCTAATTCATATCAAGATATACAGTGTACGAGTCTATCTTAGTACATGATAAAAACTATATATCTAGAAAAAAAAAACACATCTTATAATTTAGAATGGAGGGAGTAGTTTAGAAATGCTCATATATACATACTTCTACCTTGAAATGTGGATGGCCATATAGTAGTTTGCATGTGAAGTATATATGTTATTGACATATATGGACATTATTATTAGGGATGGCTAGTTGTTAGCCCTTTAGCGCTAATCCTTCCTACTTTATCTATATATTTGAACAAAATTATATGTTGTCTTGTAATTTCAAACAAAAGAAAGCAATTACAATCTAAAAAAAAAAATGTATGACATGATCAAAGCAATTATTTTTAAAGATGATTCTTTACATGATTTTTACGCCGCTTGCGAACTGAATACTTTCAAAACTATAAACAGTCACGTTTCAAAAAAGATTGATTGGATATTGGTCAATCAACTTAATTAATTCTGCATATGGAAGTGTTAACTTTGTTAAGACATTTCTTTTGGCAATAATAATAATCAATATTATTGTAGTTTTCAGACCATGTTCATTTGTAGGAAATTAGACCAAATTAAAGGAAGGTCCATATATCTCTTGGCTAGCTATAGGTTTAGCTAGCTCTAGGCTCTAGCTAGCTAGCTAGCTGTGCATCTGATCTCTGAAGAAACACAAGCTAGGATCTTAGAGACTGCGTGGGACAGTTCTGATACACCTGTCTCTCTCTCTCTCTCTCTGTGTGCATGTGCATGTGCACACACTTCATTCTTCGTCTTGTTTGCTGTAGCCTAAGGTAGACCAGGCATGGGACACTAAGCTATGATCTAAATTCTGAAAGACTGATTTTCTGATCCAGTATCTATGTGTCTATCCCCACCTATATGGTTCAGAACTAACTCGATCAGGCATTAATATGCACTGCCACACCACCCCCCCACCCCCACCCCCCCCCCCCGTCCCACTCTTTAGTTTTCTTCTTCAAAATTTGGTACCTTGCAATAATTTGACTCACGGTACAATCCTTTATATGATCAATTAAGAAGTCTATAATATCACTTAAATTAATTCTAGGGAGAGAAAGAGAAAACCGGAAGACAGAATAGTAGGAATTAAATTGTAAGGTACCATTTGTTATTAGCATAAATGTGTTTGTACTTTGTAACCATGTTAAAGGATATCATTATTATTGGTCCTATATATATAGTAGTCTGATTCTGCAAAAAGTAGAGATGAAATGTAACTCGCATTCTAGAGGATGCATTTGGGAAAGAAAACATACAAGCTTCCCACTTCTCTCTATATTTTTAGAGTCATGGGGGCTGCTAGCTATTAGATACATGAACCGAAAGTAATTGCAAAAACCAGCAGCTCAGGCTTTCATTACATATTGGGTAGCATATATATACTACTGTGTCTCAAATTAATTAAACAAGGTTTACCGGGTCTTCTGTTAATCGATTACCACACTAGCTACGTTGACTGCTTAATAGATCATTAACACATAAAATTAAACTTAATCTAAGGTTTACTTGTTAATATATAATCTGCAAGCTTCCACACATATTACATAACCAACAAAAGAAAAGCATGTTATGCCGCATGCATGGAGATGGAGCTGGAGTTTGTACAATCAGTAGATGTCGAGCTATAGTCAAGGATAACAACCTCTACACAAATTAATTCATGGAATATGATGAAGTGGATTGAAGATACCTTGGATGGAGGCTGTTCTTGACAACCTTCTGCCCGTACTTCCTCCACTTGTAGCCATCATCCAGTACATCCACGTCGCTTCTGGTCTGGAAGCAAAACCTCGGTTCCCTCATCTTCCTCCTCACCTTCATCTTCCCTCTCTCCGCTATTGTAGCTGCTGAGCCCTTCCACCTGCACAATCACACGCCGCCACTCTGAGCTTGCTCACACCATCAAACCCTAATTAACTACAGCCAAAGGTTTATTCAAGAAACATTACAAAGAGAGAGCATATATACCATGTGCTATTACTCTCGTTGCAACCTAATTTAGTAGTCGTCACCGAGGTGCAGACCTGCAGAAGAACGAAACCGTACCTCTCATAAGGAACGACAAGCAAGAAAGAACGCCCACAGAAAAACTTTAAACGACTAAGCTAGATCACCTCACCTCCTCAGCGCCAATAGCACTGGGCATGAAACCGGCCGTAGGCTTCCCACCGCACGCTGCTGCGGCGGCGGCGGCGCCGGAGCAGCTGCCGAAGGGCAGCGCCGGCAGCGGGTATAGTCCGCAGTGGTCGGAGGCGGAGAGCATCCCGCCATGGTTCTCGGTCTCTTCCTGGTCAACTGCAAACGGCATCTGGAAAAGCTTGTTGTTTGGTTGGCTAGTAAGTTGTAGCGGGAGAGCAAGAGGGAAGCATGATGCGGCGTAGTGATCTGGCACAAGGAAGCCAGGAAGGCAAGCACTCAACTGGCCTCCCTCCATATATGCCTGCATATGCGCTAGCGATCGATTGATGATCAGAGTGTGGTTCTTGGTATATTTTTGCAGGATAGATGAATGGATCTCTCTCTCCTTTTGGTGTCAATAACTGTGCACGATAAGGTTGACGATGACGATGATGCTTTGGGGTTAGTGGTGGTGTGGGCTATATGCTGGCTGCCGCTTGTGATGAGAGGATCGAGTACTATGGGCAAGCAGCTAGCCTAGGCAAGCCCTTTAAAGGGCCTCTAGCTCAAATTGTGCTGTGAGTGTACAGTACTTGCTTCAGTACTAGCTGTTGGCCTGTCCCAGGCAGCCCAGCCCCAGCTAGCTAGTGCGTGCTAATTCATCAGCAGCTTTCATATGCTGTCAGAGATCTGCCTTTTGTTTAATTGCTATCTCATCCATCTATCATCATAGATCCTCGCGTTGATGTAGTTAATAAACGGAAACTAACTATAGTACAACTCGATCATCACGCTTGGTTTCTGTTAAAAGCACGGGCAAAATCCGCTGCATGCATATGCTTTTCTACCTCGATCGATCGATCAGCTTTATTCCAAGCTAATTGCGTCTTCAGTGGCGCTTCAACCGCAGCAAACTAAAGGCTTTTCATCAGGCGGGGCACATATTATTGCAGCGATTGTTCGGCGTACAGTGATAACACTGATTGTACCTTTTGTCCCCTGCGATCGATTGCCAATCGACCGATCGATCTATACATGCCCTTTTAGCTATAGGATGCTCTCGATCTCCTCACAAAAAGAGCATGCACTGGCCGGCCGCTTCACTCGTTTTCAGTATCACTGTAGCGCGCACATTGCAATCGGGCCTCTCCTGATCTCCTTTGAATCATCACCATCTTGGCCGGGTTTGGGTACGTGTTCAGAGTAGGCTGGCTGTGGCTCTGGGTCAGGGCAGGTTTTGCTAGCTTTTCCACCTACCCTCGAAACAAAAATCGCCACCACCGTTTCGCTTTATTGCTTGAATTTGCAGGGAAAATATCTAGCCACAAACATTACTTCGTTACAACAGTAGTACTACTGTATTTCTCTAACCTTTATTTTCATATAGAGCGCTCTATTTTACTTGCATGCACAATCATGTCCTAAATGACCTCTAAATATTATACTTGAGGGGAGTATATATATGAAGTAGCCACAACCCTAACCCATTTAGAGTAGCTCTAATGTTGAAAAAAGTGAACCGAGCTTCTGCTTAATGATATACGTGCCTGGGCACGATCTCGAAAAAAAAAAGTGAACCGAGTACATTAGAGCATTCAGACGCTCGATATCAAAGTCAAAATTGCAGTTTGCAGATGAGTCGTATCGAGGGGCATATAATTTTTTTCTGGATGCGTCGTCTCACCTCCAACCACTCCCCAGCTCTCGTCAGCGCTTACTCGAATAAAACCATTTTTTAAAAAAATCATTCAGGTCCCACAAGTCGATGCGTCACAAGTCGATCGATGCGTATGTTAGAGGCAGCGGACTTTTGTTTCATCACACCCTTATGATTGTCTTCTTTCACCCCCTTAACCTCATCTATACGAACGTTTGGTCTAGATATCATCCCCTCACCCCTATATCCTTGCCTACTTCTTTTCCTATTTTTGGCGACAACAATGCAGTCATTGACTGCCTTACATTCCCACACCTTCAACTTATAAGACACTTTGCATTCTAATATACATAGCTTTGTTGTGTACTTAGATATGCACTTAGGTCTTGTTTGGATACAAAGTATTTTTGAAGTATTGGAGAAAATACTATGGTTTTCAAAAATAGTTTAATTTTTAAAAGCTGTTGGGTGTTTGGGTACAATAAAAACTTTATAGTTTGTAAAACCATGATTTTGTTAAAATTGTAATCTTTTTAAAGTTTTTAAAACTCCGCTTGTGACCGTTTTTTTCGAAACCATGGTTTATGTCTTATTGGCTTACAAAACTAAAGTTTTGTAATACCATATAGTTTTCAAAAACCAGGTCACCCAAACATGCTAAATACATTGGGGAAAAAAAAAAACAATGTATCTAGGAAAGCTAAAACATCTTATAATTTGGAGGAAGTACCTTCTTATGTGGATAAGATGCCGCCGCACATTGAGCCTATTGGTATGCTTGCTTGGAGTAGTTGTGGCTTGCTGGCTTCACACGCCTCTCACGCATGTTGCTTTGAATTGTCATGTGTTTGTATTTGTTCTTTTAACCTCTTAATGAAACACGCGTCAACGAAGTATTCTCAAAAAGATATGCTGCAATCACATCAACAAAATTATGTAAATTCTTTATTTATAATAATAAAACATTTGTCAGGACTTAGAAATCAGTTCCCCTAGTTAGTTAATGCCGAACCTTAGTTGATGCATTGCACTCTAAAACTAGGTGGCAGTAAGATGAACGAAACGAAAAATGAAAAGCCCTACCAATATTGTTGGAGTACAAATTCATAGTGAAATCGAGTAGTATATCAGAAAATTCCACATGGTTTCCAAAAGTGCTCTCCCTGGTGAATTTTGTAACAAAAGAACAAATGCAAAATATCATGTTGTGGTCACAAGTGACACACATATAAATAAATAATGCACCATAGTTGTGGTCAACTAGCACTTGCTTGAAAACTCTGAAAAGGGTTTAAAAGAGTCATGGAAAGCGAAGCAGATAAATTATGTATAGCGCGGAAGTGGGGCTGCAAAAGATGTTGGCAAACCAAACACATTGCTGCTGCTGCTGCTGCTGCAGGCACGCACATTGATGTTTCCAGATTGAGCCATGGTTTGCAGGAGGCAGGAAGGATTCCTATCATTGCGAGCTGCCGCAAAAGCCTCTTCTTCAGGTCCCCATACTGTATGCATGGGCCACTGGCCGGCCCACTGCTCCCCAATGTAGGAGTACGGTGGTAGTATCAAATACTGCCTGTCACTGATACGTACAGTATTATATTTCCAGTTCACGTTTATATAAACCTTGATTCAAATGCTAAATGCACGCACTACTGTCCTGCAAATAAGTACTAATAATCGTCATTAACTGTAAATATATGTGTAATCATGTGAGAGGTAGCGCGAGTGTCCTTGAAACTGGATCGCATGGCGTGGGCACAAGGAGGTGATAACCGTGAACAGGGGTACAGTGCGTACGTACGTATATTCTGCCGCGTACTGCCCAGGCAAGCAGCGGCGGCAGCGGCAAGAAAAGAATAGAGAGAGGCCCTAAAGTGGCGGCGGTGTCGTAGCTAGCTTACCACGCACGCACTGCACGGCATGCTAGCGGCGCACGTCGAGACAGGGATCGATGATGGATGCGTGCATGGAGAAGGGGGCGAAAACGCAAGGTGACAAGGAGAAAACGAAACGGGAAATACGCACGTACGAATCATGGCGCGCGTACTGTCTCTGTACATGCATGTGTGTCGTCAGTTCATGTGCACACATCTGCAGATCACTTTTCTCCTTGTTTTTCTCTCGCTTTTTGCCCGTCCTCGATCGCAGCTACTAGCTTGTTGTTGTTGCTTTCGGTGTCGAGCATTTGCATGCATTAATCTGTGCAGGTTGCAGCAAACCTATCCCTATATATCCGGAGGAAAGAAAACAGTTATTTAGCTTACATGGCTTTCTTCAGGTAGATTGTAGGTGCACCTAGGTACTAGCTAGCTACACACCTGCTAGTATATCGGCATTACTATTTGCTAAATCTAGGCTGGGGCAGCAAGCTAAGGCATGCAGCGCAGCGGCAGGGTATGGCTAATTCAATTGACCCGTGCGTGCATATGTTTGCCCATACCCCATATAAGGCATGCATAGGCATAGATATGATGGATATTATTACGATGAGATCAACTTTTGTTGTTTTTTTTTTCATTTTGAAACACGATAGAGTATTCACATCCTTTTAAACTGTCTTTCTCACTTTTGAAAAGAAAGACATACTCCGTCCATCTCAATATACATGTCATTGTAGCACCCATGAAAAGTTTCAAAATACACATCGTTTTAGCCTGCACCCTACTACGAGTATGCTCAGGCCTGCCAACAATCCATCCATCGATCCCATCCCTGCCTCTCACTAGTACTCGTACGTGAATAAAAAAATGAAAAAATGAGATGGTGGGAAGGCTTATCAGGAAAGCAGCAAGGCTTATCCTCTCGTTGACGCAGCAGGTACGATGTACAGTGTTTTTTTGTCTTTGCGATCATTGAAATTATAGGGGCATGCAGGTTATTTTGTTACTACCTTGATACTCCCCCCATCCCCTAAAACGACATGTATATTGAGACGGAGGGAGTACTAACTTACTATAAATATATACAAGGAGTATTAGTATCTATGGTATGAATACCATAGCGACACTTAAAAAAGGGACAAAGGCGGAGTAAATGTATATGTATAGACACTCATCAAGTACGTACATATAGCACCAAAGCTTAAGTAGTAATGTAGTATAGTGCACTAACAAGGGGCCTATAAAGAGTTGCGGCGAACACCAGAACTCCTCGGTGTGAGTTCACACCGGAGTGATGTTTTAGAGAGGATGTTTGGTGTGTTGTTTGACTTGCTATATATGAGCACCAGATCTCTCTGGTGCGTGCACCAGAGTTCACACCAAATTAATGTCGTTCCAGAGAGGGTCGTTGTTGTGATGTTTAACTCGTTATGATCATAGGATCTCCTGGGTGGTAGCACCATAGAGTTTTGCGTGGTAACCACTAGTTTTGCAGTTGTTGAAATTCAACCGTTTGAGAAACTTCGGTGAGGCACTAAAGCTTTTCGGTATATGTGCAGAGTGTGCAAGTTTTGCACAACATCTAGTTTTGTTTGGTGGGCTATATATATGAGGGTTGGGCAGCCATTTTGAGGTTGGTTGAAGCTCATGAAGGGTTCCCACACATATTAGAGCTAAAGTTAATCCCTCCACTAATATATGCTTGGTTGAGGTTGTGATTTGCGGTGAGATTGGAATGATCTAGATCAGCATTTGCTTGATAGAAATGGCATCTTATGTCACTAGGCGCTAGTAGATAGGTTTGTTGAGGACACAATCTCCCGGCCTTATTTATGCATGATAAAGGTAGCCTTTCATAGCACAAAGCTTTCTGGCTGGTTACTGTTGGAGATTGTCACCTCCAGTTTGGTGCCAAGAGGGCTTCGTAGAAGCATGCAAAGAGTTGTGCGGTACTCGGGAGAGCAATTGTTGTGCTCATCTACGGGAGATCATTAGAGTAACTCTAGTAGAAGGGCGGTGTGGACAAGAGCACCAAGTGGTTTGACTGGGTCAAGAGCTAGTGCTCACGTTGGAGTTCACCTTAAGGGGTGATTGTAAGCTTGTGTGCTTGATACCTAACTAGAGGACCGCCGACAACCTTGGGGGCTATGCCTCAATGAGGCTTAAGTGGTTAGGAAGCCACCAAACCTCATGGTAAAAATCACCGTGTCAACTTGTTTATCTTGCTCAGTTTGCATCCGCCTACACTCGCTTGTTTTTGTTGTTTTTATATATATTGTGCTAGTTTCGCTTGTTGCTCTTGAACTTGTGTAGCTTGTTAGCGTGTTTTGCTAAGTAGTTGTTGCACTCTAGTGCTAGTGTAGCTTGTGCTTAGTGCTCACTTTGCTTACTAGTATGTGAAGGAGCTCACGTGTGCTTGCTTGATTTAGTTTCATAGGTTTTTGCTAGTGTAACTTGTGTAGCTTGAGTTTAGTTGCTTACTAGATTTGTATATAGGAGAGCTCACATTATTCAGTACCTTGAGCATGTTTAGTTGGTGAAAAGGTAACCTAAAAAGTGCTATAGTACCTGTCACATCAAATCTTTTTATGCATAAATAGAGCATTAAATTTAGGTAAATAAAAAAACTAATTGCATAGTTTGACTGAAAAGTGAGAGATGAATCTTTTAAGTCTAATTACTCCATGGTAGGACAATAATTACTAAATACAAACAAAAAATACTATAGTAGTCGAACCCAATATATTTCACCAACTAAACACACCCTTAGTTGTGCCTTGTGTAGAATCTTTTATAAGGTGCTTGTATATTAATAGATAGAGGGACGCAGTAGAATTTCGGTGGACGCACAGGCACTGCTCGCCATTGGCAAGCCTGCTGCCAGGCTTTCGGCGCCCCATATGGGTTTTCCTCAGGAACCGCATGATTTCGTCGACAGATCCAGCGAGCGCGCACGAAAATAAAAAACCACCGCCTAGAGTAAGAAGCACCACCGCTGACCGCTCCACTCCTTGCATCTGCCGACCTGCAGCTGCATGCGTGCCACCAGCGCGCGCGGGGGTCCCGGCCGGCCGGCACGTTGTATCGTCAGAGGCCGCCGCGCGCTCGCCGCGCTCTCTGCATGCCACCACCGGCCGCATCGCTTCGATCCATCGTCTCGTTCGATCGGATTGTCAAATCAAGCGGGTCTCCCGGCGGTATAATGCCCGTCCTGCCGCTATTGTGCGTTTAGCATATGGCAGCACACGGCATCCGCGGCCGGCCGGCCGACCGCGTGCGCCTGCTGGTCCGGACCAGGCTGCACCCCTTTCGATCATGCGCGGACTCGTTCGCTTGTTCAGCCGTACGTGCAGGGATTACTGAATGATGTGTAGTAGGGTTCTCTTTGGCGAAAATGTTCGTTATTTCTGTTGGAAATAATGTCGGCAAGATCGTACATAATTGGGTGGGTACGGTAAAGGACCTGATCTCTTCGACGTACTCGTACCGTACGTAGGAGTATGCACACACACCAGACACAGCTAGCGCTAGGGTTGGCAAACGGTATCAACAGATGGGATGGCGAAAGCAGGTAGCGGCAATCTATCAGTCTCTCAATTCCTCGTCATCATGATGACCCACCCGGCCGCCTTTCATGTCATCGATCGTCGTCGGCACTTGGCAGCAGGGACGAAACGACGACACTGTCCAGCCCGGCAGATCGATCTCATCTGATCCCAGTGACTGCACCTGCACGAACGTCAAATAGGCCATGAGATCACAAGCAACGTGACGACACGCCCACCAACAGGATCATGAGACACATGATCTAGCTAAGCTAGGACTCTACTTAGAACAGATCATCTACTACGTTCTAGCTAGCTTGAGTAGTGCCATTGTTGGATCGAGGAATTTCCTTCTTATCTTGTGAGGATAATCCATATATGGGAGTCTAATCAGGAGATTGGAAGTGTCCATTTGTCTGAACCCGTGGAACTGTGGAAGCAACTACTAGCCCTAAACTAACCTACTACCCATAGAGAATGAGTTGTCTTGCATTGGTTACTTCCAAGCAATACATAATATACCCTTAGTCCTTGGTGGAGAATGAAACAAGAATGGAAGCATATCAACAGTTCATGTTCATCACTGGCTCACTGCCACCAGAGCGTATCACTGTATCAGCTGAGCACATGCCCTCATGCACCGATATGCATAGGATGATCATCGATTGTCCATCAGAGGACTGATGCGTAACCAAATGCTCACTGACAAAATCCAGCAAGCTAGCCACCGCATGCCGATGCCAATGCCAATGTCATGCAAGAGATTGTTCGCTTTGAATCCTGTTGGCCTTCTTGGAATCCTGGGCATCTCTAAACGCAAGCCTAGCAGCTTTATTTGCCCCTTTGGCCCAGGTCCTGGTCACCCCCACCCCCACAGGAACAATAACACGGAATCGGAGGACTGACCGAGTGGCCCGGGCCCGGGGTGCATCAGGCTAGCAGCTCATGGTGCGCCCCCCCTGTGCCCGCTTACCAATCGCATCCCCTATTGCTGCTCCTACATGGAGCGCACCTGCCATTCTGCTGGTCCTTTGGTCGCGACGCTCACACTGGAGACCGGACAGGAAACTGCGAATTGTCCAGTCAGAAAATTAACATTTTAAGATCACACGAAATCAATGAAGTGTTCACATATTTTGCCTCTTATTAATAAGTAGACAACAGTTGAAGAACAGCTTATGAAGTACTGATGCTATATATGATGACGCAGCATATGCCATGAACCACAAATAATTACATAAAACTGCATGCACGCATCTAAACCAGTGGGATATGGGAAGAAAATTGCGAGCTAGTATACAGGGCAGGCTTGGCATGAACCGGGCAAACAGATCTTGGAAAAACCAATGAACGACATAGTTGCTGCGCTCTGCGCACTCAAAGAACTAGCCTCTTATATATCTTCATGCAAATGGGAGACAACTCAGATCATCTTTCCCAAATCCTCCTGTTTACAACAACCCTAGGAACACTTTGATGGTATGACAACGACCAGATTGTAATAACACACCCTACAAACTTTTGCCATGGCAGCTGATCAGACACTTCAGTTACCCTACGTGGCATTCTATCACCAGGGGAAAAAAACCTACCTTGTAATTTTCAGAGATCAGGTTACCAGAGACCACAAGTACCTAGCACACAAAGATACATATGCATCTACATTTCAAGATTGTCGCCGGCTGTGGACACAAGTTGCAGTCCGTTAAGCATCCCAAGCCTTGCAACATGTAGCCATGTTAAGATTTCAGTTTCTTCTAGCTACCGGCTCAGAAGCCTGTATGATGGCATGTCCTCAATCCTCTGCATATCTTCAATCAACAGCTCCCGTTCTAGCTGACGCCGTGTAGATTTCATGACCGTCTGCAGTTTTAATAGTACAGTCAAGTGAGCAAGAGTTCCCAAGACCCAATGTGTAGGCTCTTCGATTATCTATTGATCTTTTGTAAATAAGGTCAAGAAAGGAGAAGTTGCTATCGGGATTTTTTTTTAGATTTAAGCGCAAAAAGGACATACATTGAAGTCCATGTAAGTAGCATGCATGTCAAGCCATTGCTGATCCATCAGCTTGAAGGTTATGCAGTAGAGAATGTCAAAAGCTCGATCATTTTCTGAACAACAAAAGTCAAAACATTGAATTAATAGTTGGAAGTAATATAACTAGATCCTTCAGTCAGCTCAAATTTAAGTGTTTTCTACCTCTGAGAAATATAAGTGTAAAACTAAAATATAGCATTACTATTCTTATGTGCCCTTAAAACAATCGAGTGGAACTTAGCAAATTGAAACCATCAACAGTTCCATTCTGGTCATATAGACAGACAAAACTTGTTCAAATTCTGCATATTGATGAAACACTGTTCTTTTCAATCATACATCACAAGAAAACAACCTAAGGCCAAACAACTTTATGGTACAAGGAATAGTTGGCACAAAAAGAACTAGTGATAAACAGCTCTAGTAGTTTACGATGCCTGTTCCGAAATAGACTAACTGAAATAAGGACTATACCTGAAAGGAGCTTTAGGAAAACTGCACCGAACAATGACCTCGGTTTAACTGCACAGAACATCAGGATTAGGGTCAATTTAAAGCGAACCGATAGTCAAAAAACTTCTTCTGATACTGCTTTAAATTTGCAGGAACTATTGCTTGAGAAACCTGCTTGGAGATCAAGCATCTGAATGAGCATGAAGGTTATATTTACACCAGCTACAGCAAATGGATACTCCCAGATTGCACGGTCACCATTCTGCTTGCGAAGAAGTTCCTGGAAAGATTTCTGCACAGAAAAATTGGTCAGAGTGGTTTGTGGGAAGCATGAATAGGTATCTGAGTTATGTATCACAATGTCAAATCACCATGAACATTTCAGTTTTAAATTAATCACGAGTGTAACCAGATTGTTTCAGCATCCTATTCTGTTAGATATGGCACTTTTGCGGTCTAGCCTACAGCATGTACTGTGGATCTCTTTTCTTTTCCCTTTTTGCAGGGCTTAACAAGGAAGTATTTGACATTAATAGCCAGAAATAGCAACATATGCCACATCTTATTATTAACACAGCAAATGATTATGTTCAGCAAGTCAGCAGGCCTAATCATGTTTGCTATGCTCCAAAGAGAAGTGCTGAAGGCTTGAGTGCAGCAGAGCCTCAAGTCTGTAAGGCCACATAAATCATTACAGAAAAGCATGTGACAAAAAGCAAAATGTTGCTAAAAAAACAAGGATTTGCACTCACTGGATAGTTCCTAGCAAAGTACAATAGATTCTCCAAGGAGATGAAGCCTCCACCTCTGTAATGCCAACACAACAAACAATCATCCATCTCTACTCTCTAGGTTAACTAGAAAACAGGTAACAGATAGCAGCTAGAACAGAAGAGAACGTAGTACCTAAAGTCTGTAGATGGGTCTTTCCCTTGCCAACCCATCTCTTTCCACTGTTCTGATATTAGCCCCCGAAGCTCGGTGCCAGGAAAAGAAGCACACCAAAGGGCCTGTAGTGCTTCCTAAGAGGGGGGAAAAAAATTGAGATAACAGGTTAAGTAATAACTAGCTATGCTTTCTCTACTGTCATCTGAAAGGACGAATGAGCAATTGAAAACCAGAATATGAAAAGGATGATCTGGATTGAGATGTATAATTGTAACTTGAGCAGGTTAAGTGTTAACTCATGAGTAGGAGGAGCAGAAACATAACAACTGAAGTCCTTGCAAAAAAGATAATCTATGTTGTACGGAAGTACAGCAAGTACTTCATATCGTTTGCTCAGATCTACACACCAGTTAGATTTTTCAATTTTCTAGTCATGTCAAATTTAATGGCCACTCAATTGAATATCCCATATGTGAGGTCTTCATTTTGTGCTGCATATTTTGATTAGAAAATTGTGAGAAAATGGCTCGCACCCACTTTGTAATAGAGCATGGAATTTCACAAGTAACATGAGATGAACCTCATAAGGAAAGTTTAGCGTCAATAGGAACCTAAGAAGTACCTGATGCTCTCTGTTTGCACCATCATACTGAACTTCTATCCGGTTCTGTAACCTCAGTAGGCATTCTTCCTGAAACACGCTAAAGAGAATATGTTAAATGTGCATAAATCATTATCCTGTAGTGTACAGTTAAATCCAAATTCATCAAATCAATAAACAACATCAGCCATGGTATTGTGTTTTTCTCTCACAACAAAACAGCATTAGCCAGCTCATCCACCAGCTGAACAGCCCCAAATTACTTCAGTTAAAAAGGCACTGAAGTGAATTAACAGATTCAGAGCAATTTTGACGCAGGTGGTGCAAAAGCATTGCGAGATTCAGAGGAGGGTCTGAAGTTGAGGCTGAATTCAGGGGAGCCAAACAGTGAGATGCTTCAATCTCCATCGACGAGAATCTGGCACGGCTTCAGAACCGCAAGAGCGTACTGGGAATCAAATCGTCAGAAGTAGACGAATCCCACCTGCACAGGCGTCAAATCGAAGGAGAGGCGCGCATCGCTGTCCCTCCTCTGCGCGCAGACGCATGAAAGGCCCTTCCCGATCCACGCCGTCGACCCCGTCACGACCTCCGCTGCAGCAACAGCGTAGAGAGTAGAGACAGCACAGACCATGAGCATCCTCCCGTGGCAGGAGCAACAACAGTCGAAACAAGACAAACGAGGAAATATCCAAATCGGAGGTGAGACGAGGCACCTGAAGAGGAGTGGTGGAAGGCGGCGGCGCGGTCGGAGCCGGAGAGCCGGCGGACGGCAACGAAGGAGCCGGCGCTGCCGTCCATCTCGCCGGCGTAACGGCGACCCTGCTCTGGCTTGTGGCTTCACCCACTTAACTTTGTTCCCCGCTGCTCCCTCCTCCCGGCGTCTACGCGCGGGGGTTCATACCGGCGTGGCGTGCAGCCGGTGCTCCAACCGCAGGCGGGCGGCGCGGCGGCGATTCAGACAAGGCGGGCGGGCGGATGGGCAGATCCCGAGAAAGCAGGATAGGAACGGCAGGGGGCGGCTTCGCGGCGGCGGCTTGCCTCGCCTGTTCCGTCCGTTGGTTAGTTGGTTGGCTGGCTGGCTCCGCTTCGCTTCGTCCTTCTGGTTGGGCGCCGCGCTGCGCTGGACGCCGGCCGGACGATGGTGCACTGCCTGCTATGTGCTACTGCCGGCTGCCGCTGCTCCTGTGCTGTGGATAAATCAATAGGGAACGCTGTTGCTGTCCCGCTTCGCCTTTTGCTTGCTCGATTCGCTTTTCTCTTCTCTTCATTTATTATCAATTTATTTAATTATTAAATTAATTCCAGCTCCCCTAAATCCCATTTGCGTCGTTTGATTTGGGGCATATATTCCTTTTTCGTTTTCCAACTTGCAAGTACAGACTCCGTCCTAGAAAAACAAAATAATAATGTAATTGTATGTTTGGCCTAAACAAAATTTATCTTAAATTTAACTAAGTTAAATGGTATGCTATAAAAAACATGTTGTATGACAAATGTATGTACGTTTATTTGGTATATAAATATTATTATATGCTTTTATTTATTTACATTTGCATAAAGTTAAGATGGGTTGACTTGACAAAACTAAATCGCGTCTTTTCCAATGGTAGAGTACTTAATCTAAGCTTGTAGGAGTAGATCAGAGTGTTTTCGTGTTAATGCAGGTCATCAAGGGCGGCATTAGGTGTTTGGCGTAGCTCCAAGGAATGTAAAGCTGGAACTATGAGCATATTAAAAAGAATCGGGTCAATAAGCATGCCTTCATTTTGGACTAGACACATATAACTACTCTTGCTTCATCTAATAAAATTATAAATAAATTTATATAAAGTCTTGGGGGTACAGCTATATATGAAAAAAAAAAAATTGCCTCCTGCTGTCAAGTTCTTTTTTGAGGGGCAGGAGCAGGGGCAGGCAGCTCAATTTTATTTCAGCACGCACGCATTGTCTTACCCAATACATCCATCCAGCAGACAGTTTGTTGGCCTGGTGGGTAATCTGTTTCTGTTGAACCACCCGATCGAGAGCTTGATTCTACAAAGATGATCAAGGGAAGTACACTGTACCATCGGATTGCTTGAGCTGTCATCGTCTTCTGACGCAGAGCGGCAGCGCGGCGGTTTTTGGTTTGGTCCGGTGACAGGTGGCGACTACTATACCAGTTCAACACCCGGTCTCGATCGTCTCAGTGGACCTGGACCGAACAGAATAGGTGCATCCTAATCCTACGCTGTCCACTGACCTAATCCCACCCATACGATACACTTTTTCTTCTCAAATTCAATTCAAAAGGCAGCGAATTCGTCGTCACGCTAATCATATGGTGTGTGTCGGTTGAGACTGTACATTATGCTTAAGCGCCCATGTCCTTTGTAAAAGTAGCCGTACATAAGTTCATCGGGGCCTTTTTCATACATGCGATCGAGCAGCGATCCGGCGGCTAAATAAATCGTGCCGAAAACAAATTGAGGAACGTTAACAAGTGCAGTACACGCCCAGCATTGGAGATGGAGAGTTTCGTTGACTCCGGCCGGCACTCTGCTGCAGCCTGCAGACCTGCAAGCAAAGTGTACTACAGTACGTAGTACCAGAATACAAATTCCCGGGTACGTAGTTACGTAGTTATCGTTATAAATATAGTACAACTCATGGATCACAAGTCAGAGGAAACCGAGACGGTGAGCCGTCCTAATCCTGCGACGGTTAGGCTGCCGGACCCCAGCCGGGGAAAAGGCGTCGATCCGTCCCTCGCCGCGGGGAATCACGGGCCGACACCGCCGCCGTGGGCTCCGGCTGCCTCCACTTTTCCACGGCGGACGCTCCCATCCCATCGCGGGCGGGGCGGCGGAAAACGATGGATCGGGCGGCGGGGCCGCCACATGCGGATCGGATGGTCGGTTCGGTGTCGCGGTACGCCTTGGCCTCGGGTGGTGAGAGCGATCGAGGGCCGCGCGGCAGCCTTTGTGTGAGGTCGCCGCCATCGACCGGCGTGTCGGGCCGGTGCCGGTGCCGGGGGCGCGCATGGAACGTGACGGGACTGTGATGTGGTGGTGCGTACATCTCCTGGATCGGTGCACCGGAGATCGATCGGGAGATCGATGGCAAACAAGCTGATGCGTGCGTACATCTCCTGGCTTTTGCGCTTGGAACGGCATGTTTGGAACGGAGGACTGGAGCTGTAGCTTATCATAGAGTCTAAGATCATTTATTACCATCATATTTATTGCATTTTGATGATGTGGTGTTGATGTGGCAAGATATTTATTAAAAAAAAACCAAGACTCCAAGTTTTATCTAGACTCCAAGTCCACAATACCCGGTAATAAATGGTGCTTAGACTCTATGATAAGTCTGCGTTGTGAAATGCCCTAATGACACGGGCGTAGTAATTTGTTGTGGCGACGGTGCGCCGGTCTTAATGGTCATAAGGCCAGTCTCAATGGAGAGTTTCACCTCCCAGTTTCCAAGATATGAAACTTTGACATGAAATAGACGTCTCCCTTAATGCACGCTTCATAGGCTCAAGGGTCCCACAACCTCTCTCTCATTGCATGGTTTAATTGCATAGTTGCATGATGAAACTCTATTTGTGTCTCAATGGGGGTTTCACACGTTTCCAACACATGTGAAAGCAATTGCCCAAAGGTTTCACCATGGTGAAACTCTTTTCCTTCTCTCTCCTAGGGGTTTCATGCAAAAAGTGAAATTTTCTGATGTGGTATTTGTATTTAATGTGCACGAAATACTTATGAAACCCCCATTGAGACTGGCCTAATATGCTCCCAGCTCCCAGCATTGGTTTGATTTATTAGAAATGCATGGTTGGCGGAAAAAAAAAAGTGAGGGGCAAGTTGGCATGATTAGATCCTACACAGGGGTTCATCATTTTCAGGATTAAGTAGCTAGGACGATGATGATGATGACAACTTTACCGTGCTCTCTCTGATCTAATAGTACTCTCGGCGGCGGCTTGCTTGCATTGGCGCCTATTTTTATGTATGGAGCATTAGAGCATATGATGATACTAGTGTTACTAATCACCCACGCTAGATGCAGTGTAGTATAGTCTGTGATCGTGCTTTAAAGCTTTAAATAAAGTGCCTAGATACTGATCGATTAACCTTGAGAAAGAAGTCACTAATGACTTTTTCCTTAGCGGGGAAAGGCAACCCGAATGAATATTGTCCTTTCACGCTCAACCGATCGATGATCGAGCGGCTCTGGCTAGCTACAAATCCGATCGAGTTGTTATACCAACCTGAGCGAACAAAAGCGGTGCGTGCTAATTATTGGTGCCCGAACAAGCATCAAACTGATTTGCACGCTGCAAATTTTAAACACAAAGACGGTCGATCTCTTGGTGTAAAGCCGCAATGTCGTACGTCGATTTTCCTTTTCAAACAAAAGAAGAAAAAAACAAATTACATCCGTACGTAGCTTAGCATATGGAACCTCATTCCCCTCAAACGAGTAGTGGTAGTGATTTTACTACCTTTTATTTATGCCCAACAAACACTCCCGGCACTAGAATGAATCAGTTCGTCGTAATTCTTCCCCACCCCGGCGTAATGGCGTATATCTACCTAGTTGGTGTTGATTTGCTCTGCACGTGAACCTCACGTGACGTGATACGTGTTGAGAAACAAAAACAACGCCGGAACCGATCCTATCTGGGTCTCTGTTTTCAGCGAAACTGTCGCTGCCTTGTGGTTACAACTCCAATTTTAGCGGGCGAATCGCTCGAATCCGTGTGCAGCATGCCACAGATCGAGCTTGTATTTTTTTTTTTTTTTTTTTTTTTTTTTGTATAGAGTACTCTTTTGTATATGCTTGTGTTGTTCACCAAGAACTAGTAACTCCGTCCAAGAGAACAAGAACAAGACTTCATTTTTGTGATGGAATTAAACGCCAAGCAAAGCTTAAACACGCACGCACGCATGGCATTGTTATGTAGTATTCTTAATTCGTAGACCTAGGTCGATGAGGTCGTCACAGATCGATCGATGTTGACCACCTAGATCTCGCAACGAAATTTATAGAGAGTGAGCGATGGAGCTCGGCAACGTGTGTCCCGAAAGATTCTCGCCACAAATCCATGACGAATCCGCCTAAATTATTGCCTCCGGCTGAGTCATCAAGGGCACAGCATCTGTTGGCACCGCACATGCCTAGGTGTGACCGCAGTGTGCGCATTTGCAAGTGCAGCGCACCAGTCACTATTCTCCAAGGAGGCATGGGAAGATCGAAGCCTTCCTCGATGCATGCCACCGACGTATCAGTTGGTGCTTATGGGAACCAATGCGATTGTACCGGCAGGTAGCTTAGCCAGATGCAGGGGACATATGTATGTTGGGCTGCCAACTCTATGGGCCATGGGCCTCGGCGACTCTTCTTTTCTGATCTGAGTACTAGATGAGCTTCGTGTGCTTTTACGAAGAGTTGGAGAGTGGAGGCCATGAAAGGGTCTTGGCAGATTGTATTGATAGGTTTAGTTTCACTTTGTTTGTTGACCCGGTCCATGTTATCTATATCTATATCTATTATCTATACCTACTGATAAAGAAAAAAAAATTTAGTCCTACCTTTTTTTTTCACCTTTTTCTGCCATCGTTTTCTACCTCTTTTTTCACCTTTTTCTGGACGTTTCCTGTCCCGCTCGCATGGACTCGGGACTCTTCTCAGATTAACAAAGGAAATAGTCTGGCCGACCATGCTCCCGCGGCTCCGGTCCGTGCATGTTCTTTGTCGGTCTTCCGGCCGCCCGTGGCTCGGGTCTTATGCCGCGACCGGGCCTAGCTACTGCTATAACGCACGACTCTGAGCGGCCATGCAGCGCGTCGCGTCCGGCGCCGGCATAGACTGACGTGCAGATCGACGACGTGTGTTCGTGTACAACACTTACACGCACAAAGAACCGGGAAAGCATTGGAAGGAAGCTGATTTTGGTAGAAACTCCAACTTAAGAAAATAAAATCAAATTCTAACAGGCACAAACTCCAACTGAAATAAAAAAAAACTACAAATTGAATCGTAAAAGGAGCACAAAATTTTCCTTTGATATCCGTTTCCTATATAATAAGAATTCCATTGTACGTGCTTGTAAAGCCACAAATCACGAAAATCCTTATATGTAAAAAAAAAAACCCCCATCATCATATACCTATATAGATTCAGGTGGATTCAATCAGCCCACGACTAGATCCACCAGCGTGGATGCAAATCCAAAAGCAAGACTTCGCTACCGACCGCTCTGCTCGCTCACTGGCTATGAAAAAAAGAGCGATATGGAGTCATAGAGCCAGGCACCTCTCAAGAGCCCCCAAGCCATAGCTGCCCGAACGGCAAGCCATAGCTGCCCGAACGGCAAACGCCCTGGGTCCTAGCACTAGCGTTGCTATCTTTTGCAAGGGGCCAATCGACGCGCCTCAGGTGACTGCATCGTCTCCCCTTACAATGCACGGAAACGTATTTGTTAATAAAGACTAATTCTGTATCTTTTATATCTATATATCTATGTAACCTACTAATAAATTTTCATCGTCTTCCCAAATTTTCGTCCTGCCTTGTTTAGCCAAATTTTTGTCTGGCCTTCGGCCGAAAGTCCTCAGCTGCTACTTGATGGACTCTTGTTCCTATTCTATTGATTGACTACTATTCTATTCTAGCCTCCGGCCGAAAGTCCTGAGCGGCTCTTTGATGGACTCCTATTCCTAATGCAAACTTAAATTGGACACCAACCAAACTATAATAATACAAGGCATCGGCTAGGTAGAGTATTGGCCTTGATCGGAGCTGCTACTTCTTGGTTAACTTGAGCTTTGCGGCGACAATAGCAAGATCATCAAATCGGGATGATTATTTGGTTGTATCGGTTGTAATTCCCCTTGATTATAAGATACAAAGGGGTCTACCGTTACTCTTTCCCCTCATGAATAAATTGCCGATAGGCGACGATTAAGGTTCCTTATTTTTGCCAATTGTCGGGGACCTAAATATTGGGCCCCGAGACATTCTCAAACTATGAGAATCTGCCGGCCTGCCAAGGCCGATAAAACCTAGCCCGCTATCATCCCTTGCGGAGGGCGGCCCGACGGACGATGGACCCGAGCCATTGGCCCGGCGCTCACATAACGGCGAAATCGGCCCACGGACGGCCCTGGCGGCCCAAATGGAGTCACCACGGCGTAAAGAGCTCATCACGCTCACGAAGGACAAGGTCAAGGACCTCCGCCCGGACAACGAACCATGGCGTTCCGCGTCGGCGCGACCAAACCATGGCTCGGACTCGACCACGCATCTCCGTTTCGTCAGGGGCGGCCTGAGCTCACCGACCAGGGAGAAATCTGCGCCGTCCAGGGTGGCCTAGCTCACCACCCTCGGGCGCAAAAAACTCCGCCTCGCCCGGGGAGACCAGCTCTCCATGCTCGGGTGAGGCAGCCCAGCTAGCCCGTCTGGGGTCGCCGACCCTCGGGCGTGGGAGGTTCCGTCGGGAGGAAGGAAACCGCCGCATTCAATCGCGATCGCCTGACGACGAGCGGCGCCCGTGCCATCGATTACGCCCGATCAAATCGAGCTGCGAATCGTCTCCCAATCCAGCCGATGGGACGCAAAAGGCTGAACCCGGTGGCGTGTTACACCACCGCCGCGGGAAAACCCGAGAATGACCTTGTTCATTTCCCGAGCACCGTCAAAAGCGCCATGTTGGGCGGACCCTCGGGCACTTGACACGCATAGCCGGCAACCTCTAGGACCGGCCCTCGCCATGCGGTATGAGGGCGCCATGCGAGGCTTGTGAGGACCCTCGGGGCCGCGCCGGGGGCGGCGGCACGTCCACCATCGGATCGGGGCGGCGTGTCTTCGTCCCGGCAACATCCAAGCCCCGACCCACCCCTCGGCGGCGCTTGTGCAACCCCGTGTAGCCTCGGGAATTAGCCACCTAGGCGTCCACCTGTAAAACATTATCTCTCTCCTTCTCCTATAAAGGGGGGTAATGCCTCATTAGGGAGGATTCGATTCGATTCGATTCGATTCGTTTCGGTCGATAGGATTTGATTCGATTCGAGCCCGCTCAACTCCCGATTCACAGCGGAGGAGGCGCACACCACCACCACCATAACCACGATCGTGGGGCTTGAGACCAGCGTCTCTCCCCCGGCCGCCTGTAAACCCCTCTGCGGGCTCACCTTTGGCGCGAGGTAACCTGGCGGGACACACCCCCGCTGGGCGTAGGGCCCGTTGGCTGAACGGGGATAAACCATTGCGTCCGTGTCCATCTTGCGCTCGCCATCGAGGGAGGAGGCACCGCGGCTTATAAATTCTTTATTGCCGGCACCGAGGCACCGCCCGTTCCTCGAAAGCCCGGCGATTGGCGCGCCCGGTAGGGGGCGCCGTGTGCAATCTGCATCTCCATCGACCCTCATGGCGTTTCCGCCTTCGTTTCCACCACTTTCGCCCGTAGCACAAGCTCCAGCGAACACCACTTGTAACACCCAGTGTTAGTTACCCGATTAAGTCATGGTTTGGACAAAATTAAGTTTATTTTATGTTTTTGATCTTAAGTGTGTTGTTGAGTGAGGGATTGGATAGTATAGGTTGGGAATCGAAGTTTGAATCAAATTCAAATTTGAATTGAACTCAGAAAACCCTAAATTCCATTCTTTCATTTACCCCCTTTTCTTTTATTCAAAATTTATAAAGAATTTGGGTATGGTTATTAAAAAAGCAAATTTGTAGAGTTTTCAAAGTTGAACAAAGTTGATATTTTGAGTTTTCAAAGTTTAGTTCAAAAATTTAGAGTAATTTTGAAAATACCAAAATTAGGGTTTTGTCCCCTTTTGATTTAAAAACCATATTTCAAAATCTAAGTAAAATTTGCAAAAACTTCAAAAGCTAGTTTGTAGATCTTGAAAAATTAGCCTAAGTCACTTTTTGGAATTTTTCGAGTTCGAGTTCAAATTTGGGGAGAATTTGACGAAATTCGAGAAAAGGTTAGATTTGGGTGCTACGATTAATCGGCACGGGGTTGCCCATGCCGGTCCTTTATCGCCGCCGTCGCCGTGGGCGTCGGCGTCTTAGCGTCCTCCTCGCGTCGTCAGCCACCGGGGCGAGTTGCGAAAACCGCCATCCGTCCGTCCTTTTCTTTCTCTCTTAAGGTCGGGCCCCCGGCGCGTTTCTTCTTCTTTCTTTTTTTCCTGCCGCCGTCGACCACCGCAGCTCCGCCGCCTTGCGCCGCCGCTAGTAAGCCTAACCACGGCAATAGAGCCGCCTTGAGCGAGCTTGCCACATCGCTGCGCCGCGCTTTCGAGCACCTTCGCACCCTCTTGACTTCGCCGGGTTGCTGCCCGCGCCCGTTTTCCTCACCGCGGTCGGAAGCGCCGCCGTGATCGCCCGTCGTCGGCCAAGGCGACCACGGTGAGCCGTTCGCTCACGCCACCTTGGCGTTGAGATCGCTGGACATAGTGGTCATGATCGGCCCGTCTTTGTTGCGATAGAGCCCCAGGCGCGTCGGGCCACCACCCTTGCGCCGGGTTTCGCCGTCACCTTTCTTGCCCCCCGCGACGACCGTCCGTCCCGTCTCCGGCCTAACTAACGTGAGCACCGTCATCGTGGTGAGATCACTGGTCACTAGGGTGTCGTCCGTTCGTCGTTTCGTGCACGCGCGATCCGCCGAACCCGGCCCGCGTGAGTTTCGCCTTCTTGCCCGTCTGCCGCGTGGCGCGTCCGCTAGGGACGGTTTTGGTTCAATTAGTTGAGGGGTTTTGATCGCCTAGCCGTCTGGTAGGCTGTTGGTCATCTTGCCGGAAAGCCAGGGGAAAGCCTCGTTTGCCACATCCGCCGCTTCGCCCGTGCGCCCGTGGCCGGTGCTGCTGCTCGGGGAGTGGCCGGGGACTTGATAAATCGGGGAATAGAAGAAAGTCCGGGGGTCTTTGCAAAGTCACGTGACTCATCTAAATAGTGTCAAATAGTAGTTTGGACTTGTTTGCTATTTTATAAAAGGTCGGGGGTCATTTTGTAAAGTTGCCGGTCGGGCTTTAACGGGCCGATTTGTGCCGGCTGTTGCTGTTCTGTGGGCCGACCTTGTTTGCACAGTGCCGGGCCGAGCATAGTACCGGGCCACTTTGAGCCGAAGGCGTTTTCCTTTTCTTAAATGTTTTATCAATTTGTATTTATTTGAATAGTCTTGATTCTTGTGAATTTCATATAAATTCAAGTTTAGCTCCTTAAATTCTGAAAATTTTTGTGTAGTCTTCCTAGGAGTATATCTATCCATGAAAAATTTGAAACTTTGATTTTGAGTAGTTTTGCATGATTTAAAATTACATTCTTTAATTGAAAAATGCATCTTCCATGATTTTTAGAAAATAAAATATATTTCCAAAATTCATGAAAATTTATTTGGTGCTATTTTATGATGTGACCTGCTTGTATAAAAAGTTTGGAGTCATTTTGAAATGTTTAAATTATTTTCTATATTGAGCTCTATTATTTCATGTGATTTATAAGTTGTTTAGTGTCAAATAATTTAGGTTTTGTGTGACTTTTGGATTGTTTTGTGAATCTTGGATCATATCTCAATTAAGTGGTTCTTGAAAGCTCCTTAGGCAATGGTGATGATATCTTGTAGAGTAGTTCAACAAGTTGGTTTTGTTGGGTTGCAACTTTATCGTGAAGGAAAGTTGTACTCAAGTTGTTATCATTTCATGCACTTGCAAGCATCATATTTAAATATATGGCATCATGTTGAGGCATACATTGTTTCGTGTAGTGAACGAGTTCGAGAGTGTCAAGTCTCGAGCCGGTCCACGAGGAGGTTCTTTATTCGGTGGAGGCGGGTTCGGATTTCTGGGGTTTTCGAAGAACTAGCTTATTCCGTCAACGAAGGCAAGCCCGGTGCATTTAAACCCTTCCTTGATATTTTAAAAGCTTTATATCACTTATGACTATGCTATGTTGCATTAAGTAATTAGGAGTTGAGTGATAACCTAATTCTTTGCATTACCATCCTTGTTTATTTCAATACCATCCTTGTTAACTAGTTTATTTGAAAATGTTTAGTGATGCTTAGCCTCGCTTAATTAGTTAAGTTTTCATCAAAATGTTTTAAGTAAGAAGATGGTCTTGTTTTTCGGAAAAAAAGAGAAGTAGTGATGAATTTGAGATCGGACGGGACGTAGTTTGAAAGCCGGCGGGATACCTAGGCGTGCTTGTCCGTGTTGGTCGTTTAAGGACCGTCAGTTGTTTGGATTGTTAAGTTCGGGACTTTTGAGCATAAGTACGCTGAGGGCCTTACGGCAAAACACGTCATTGCTTGATCACCCCAGATCGGTCGACCCTAACTAGCCACATACTCGGTAAGCGGATCTCGGTGGAGCCAAATCGGGAATGGCAACCACGCTTTGGGGTGGAGAGATGGCGGGGTAGCGTGTACCCACCCCTCTTGGTCAAACTTCATTAGGACGGGGTAGGGAGGTGGAGTGCGTGCTCTCGGGTGGCGCGGGCCTCGTTCCGTTTTGGACAAATCTGAGAAAAAGGTTGATATATGCAAGTTTGGGTACTACATATGTCGTGTGGTTAGGGATCCCTAGGCTGGGTATAATCGGTTCATGAATCGCCGTTGCTTCTCGGTTATGGAGACCGTTCTTACGCCCATTCATCGTAGTAAATGATGAAATTTGTTTTTGAGAAAAGAGAGTTGGAATAAGAAAATATGTTTGCTCTAGAATAGGATAACCTAGAGTATATGAGCTACTAATCCGAATTACAAATATTGAAAGTAAGGATTCACTTATAGTAAGCTTTTACGCAAAAAAATTCTTGATTCTTGCTAAAGCCTTACCTTTACTCCTAAGACCGGCATTCTGAGTCTTCTCCTATTTTCTTTAGTCGGGTAAGTCTTGTTGAGTACTCCGATGTCGGGGTTCTTTGACCCTTGTTGCGGTGTTGACCCGTGTTGTTAACCAAGGTTATGTCGGTGGGCACGACCGCGATCACGGTGTCTTCTAGTTCTACCTAGCTTCCGCAAAATTAATTAAGTTAAGTTTACTCAAATGTAACTTACTCACCTTTGTAAAATTAATGTTATTATTCTTCCGCTTTCGATCTATATTTTTTGTAACAAATGTTGTAATGTTGTAGCTACTCCTTTGTTGATCCCGGTATGAGTTACCAACGGGGCTTCTTAAGTTATCGGGTGTATACGCACACGGTATCGGGGTCTTTGGGACAATGACAGGTGCGGGTGGGCCGATAATTAGGAGGTACATCCGCGAGAATGGTATCGAGCTCATACTTAGGACCCGCTACAATATTACTTTTGAAAACTTCAAAATGATTTTGTAATCTAAAAGTTTTGAAAGTAACAATTTAAAATGATCTTCTTTCTTTTCTTATGCTTCTTTGGAAGCTTTCATGAAGATTTTTTTTTCGAGGAGTCAAGTAAAAGATTTCAAGAAGTTTTCATGTCATCTTTTGAAGAATAAGCGGAGAGTCAACTTCTCCAACAATGCTCGCTACGTGCTTTTCGACATTCCGCTTGGTGCGGTGAAGATAGTATGTAAAGTAAAGCCCTATAACCCACTAACATCTAACATGATGAAGGTAGAGTGCTAACATTGTGAAGGCGTATAGGGACGAGCATGCATCATATCATCATAATATGAGACTTCCTCCTTTTCTTTCGGACAACTATTTTTCTTTATAGTTGTTTTGTCCTAAATTTCGTCCTATACCAAGTTTTTGGTTAATGGACTTCCATTTGATAATTTTTTGCTTCATAAGTTCCAATTTTTAGGAGCTTGCACCTTGCTATGTTAACTCTATTTAAAAAGCCTTAGACTATTCCTTGATTTCTCAATTCATGCATGTGTCGAGTTTTGATTCTTTCGGCTTAAGCACATGTCAATCCTTCCTATTGATAGTCGACATGTGTTGGTTGAGAGTTACAATAGTTGTGTCCTATAGTGGAACCATGATCCGTGGCCCGTGAAAAAGCGTCGAAACACAGGGTCTCCTATGGATCGCGACCATAAGGAATTAATACCGGCGCTTATGCATGTCGGGGTCTATGGTCATGATTCACTATAGTCCACAATTAATATACTTTCTCCTTCCTTGTAAAAAACGAAACTCATATCCATAATTCTTTGAAATTTTCAAAAACTATCTTGAGTGCAACTATCTTTTGATTCCGACTCAATCAAGATATCAATTTGTTTTGTTCCAAAAACTTCTTGCAAGTCCATATGCTTGCCATATTTTCTAGCCCGTTATTAGACCCACGGATTTGTCTCCTTGAAATTTTAGAAATTAGATTTCTTTTAAGGGGAAAAGATCTTCACATCCCTATTATTCATGATCATCTTGTTTTGCATCATTAGCAAGCATCCTTGCATTGCATATGTTGCTTCTAGCATTCATATGGTGCACATATGGTGTTTCGTTTGTTTTATGAAATGAGGTTTTTGTTTTGATTGAGAGCTTGGTAAATTCTTGTGAAATTATTAGATGTTTAATAAGTTAGTTTTCATGAATGAATTTTATCAATGTTGGGTGTTGTTTTGTACTCTATCAAAAGGGACTCGTATATCGGATCCGGTTGCTTTGTGAGTTTCTTAAGAAAGTTACAAGAAAAGGTGACCCTTGAAGAGCAAGTCAACGACATCAACATTAACGGACTACAAGAAGTGGTAGATAAGGACTTCTGTTTAACCATTTTAGAAGGTCGGGATCATTGTGGCATCTTGTTGCCGCCACGTGTTTGTTGAGCGCCGTGAGCATCCCGGCCCCTCTCCCGCGTACGTGTTCTTGCGATCTCACCGTGCCCGCCTGCCGTGATGCGGCGTTGTGCCGCACTTCGCCGTCCTCGCAGCAGCGTGCGCCCCTCCTTTATCCCGCACCGTGTCGACTCTCGGCCTTCGCCCTACGTCCTCGTTCCGGACCCCTTTCTTCTCGCCTTTTAGAACGGCCCTCGCACGCCTCCTTCTTGGGTGAATCCACTCCTCTCATCCTCTCCCTTTTTCCCCACCTTGGTTCGCGGAGAAGTGTGCCATGGTCAATCTTGTCCAAAGACCACCGGTGATGCTCTTCCACTCCCGGTCTACTTCCCGACGTGTTGTGCACTATCCCCGCCCACCAAGCTATAAAAATCTTCTACACCCTTTTCCTTTTCCATCTTCGGATCGAGTAGAGCTCGTGAGTTGTTTCTCTCCACCGAGATCTCGTCGTGAGGAAGATTGGAAAGCCACCAAGCCGAGAAGGAAGGAGCGGATGGACATAGAGCTACCCGATATGGCGTTCGTTGAAGTTTTTGTTCTCGGGATGCTTTTCATCTTGGCGCTTGCAATGATCGAGTGTTCACAAATCCTGTTTTTTGGGTCTGCGGTTGGTCTTTTGCCATGTTTACGGATAATCATTATCCCTGTTGTTCCTTCATTGCCCTCGCTTATCGAGGTTTTTGTTTGATTAGGCGCTTAGTTGTTCGTCCCCGCTGCTCTTAGTTGTGTTGTTCTAGATCCGAGTGGTTTAGTTTTCAAAGTCATGTATTCTCTCCGGAGTGTGCTTTTAGATCTGTGTATGTTAATCGTTCTCTCCCCTTCTCGTTCTCGTTACCAAATCTCGGGGCCGAGATTACAGTGGGGAAAATTTTGTAACACCCAATTAGTTACCCCGGTTAAGTCATGGTTTGGACAAAATTAAGTTTATTTTATGTTTTTGATCTTAAGTGTGTTGTTGAGTGAGGGATTGGATAGTATAGGTTGGGAATCTGAAGTTTGAATCAAATTCAAATTTGAATTGAACTCCGAAAACCCTAAATTCCATTCTTTCATTTACCCCCTTTTCTTTTATTCAAAATTTATAAAGAATTTGGGTATGGTTATTAAAGCAAATTTGTAGAGTTTTCAAAGTTGAACAAAGTTGATATTTTGAGTTTTCAAAGTTTAGTTCAAAATTTAGAGTAATTTTGAAAATACCAAAATTAGGGTTTTGTCCCCTTTTGATTTAAAACCATATTTCAAAATCTAAGTAAAATTTGCAAAAACTTCCAAAAGCTAGTTTGTAGATCTTGAAAAATTAGCCTAAGTCACTTTTTTGGAATTTTTCGAGTTCAGTTCAAATTTGGGGAGAATTTGACGAAATTCAGAAAAAAGGTTAGATTTGGGTGCTACGGTGTCGGCCGGGGTTGCCCATGCCGGTCAGCACTATCGCCATCGCCCCGTGGGCGTCGGCGTCTTCAGCTGGCGTCCTCCGCTGCGTCACGCCACCAGGGCGAGTTCGCGGCCGCCATCCACGTCCCGTCCTTTTCTTTCTCTCTTAAGGTCGAGCCGACGCCGTTTCTTCTTCTTTCTTTTTCCTCTGCCGCCGTCGACCACCACAGCTCCGCCGCCTTGCGCCGCCGCTAGTAAGCCCTAACCACAGCAATAGAGCACGCAGACGAGCTTGCCACATCCTGCGCCGCGCTCGAGCTGCTTTCGCACCCTCTTGACTCGCCCGTTGCTCGCCCGCGCCCGTTTTCCTCACCGCCGGCCTGGCGCGCCGTGATCCGCCCCACGTCGACAGGCCGACCACGGTGAGCCGTTCGCTCTGCGCCACCTTGGCGTTGAGATCGCTGGACATAGTGGTCATGATCGGTCCGTCTTTGTTGTTAGCAGTAGAGCCCCGCACGCCGTCGGAACGCCACCGCTTGCCGCCGGGTTTCGCCGTCACCTTTGCCGCCACCGCCGACGACTGCCTGTCCCGCCCCGCTCTCCGGCCTAACTAACGTGAGCACCGCCATCGTGGTGAGATCCCGTCACTAGGTGTCGCCCGTTCGCCGTTCGTGACCCGCCGATCCGAACCGCCGGTGAGGCATTTCGCTTGCCGTGCCGTCGCCCAGCGGGTCGCGTCCGCTAGGGACCGGTTTTGGTTCAATTAGTTGAGGGGTTTTGATCGCCCAGCCGTGCCGTAGCTGTTGGTCATCTTGCCGTCGCCGGGAAAGCCTCGTTTGCCACATCCGCCGCCGCGCCCGGCGAATGCGTGGCGGGCCTGCTCTTCTTTCGGAGTGGCGGGGACTTGATAAATCGAAATAGAAGAAAGTCGAGGGTCTTTTTGCAAAGTCTCGGTGACTCATCTAAATAGTGTCAAATAGTAGTTTGGACTTGTTTGCTATTTTATAAAGGTCGGGGGTCATTTTGTAAAGTTGCTAGGTCGGGGCTTTAACAGCCGATTTGTGCTTGGGCATTCTGTTCTGTGGGCGGCTTTGTTTGCACAGTGCCAGGCCGAGCATAGTACCGGGCCACTTTGAGCCCGAAGGCGTTTTCCTTTTTCTTAAATGTTTTATCAATTTGTATTTATTTGAATAGTCTTTGATTCTTGTGAATTTCATATAAATTCAAGTTTAGCTCCTTAAATTCTGAAAATTTTTGTGTAGTCTTCCTAGGAGTATATCTATCCATGAAAAATTTGAAACTTTGATTTTGAGTAGTTTTTACATGATTTAAAATTACATTCTTTAATTGAAAAATGCATCTTCCATGATTTTTAGAAAATAAAATATATTTCCAAAATTCATGAAAATTTATTTGGTGCTATTTTATCATGTGACCTGCTTGTATAAAAAGTTTGGAGTCATTTTGAAATGTTTAAATTATTTTCTATATTGAGCTCTATTATTTCATGTGATTTATAAGTTGTTTAGTGTCAAATAATTTAGGTTTTTGTGTGACTTTTGGATTGTTTTGTGAATCTTGGATCATATCTCAATTAAGTGGTTCTTGAAAGCTTCTTAGGCAATGGTGATGATATCTTGTAGAGTAGTTCAACAAGTTGGTTTTGTTGGGTTGCAACTTTATCGTGAAGGAAAGTTGTACTCAAGTTGTTATCATTTCATGCACTTGCAAGCATCATATTTAAATATATGGCATCATGTTGAGGCATACATTGTTTAGTGTAGTGAACGAGTTCGAGAGTGTCAAGTCCGAGCCGGTCCACGAGGAGGTTCTTTATTCGATGGAGGCGGGTTCGGATTTCTCCGGGTTTTTCGAAGAACTAGCTTATTCCGTCAACGAAGGCAAGCCCCGGTGCATTTAAACCCTTCCTTGATATTTTAAAAGCTTTATATCACTTATGACTATGCTATGTTGCATTAAGTAATTAGGAGTTGAGTGATAACCTAATTCTTTGCATTACCATCCTTGTTTATTTCAATACCATCCTTGTTAACTAGTTTATTTCAAAATGTTTAGTGATGCTTAGCCCCGCTTAATTAGTTAAGTTTTTCATCAAAATGTTTTAAGTAAGAAGATGGTACTTGTTTTAGGAAAAGAAAGAGAAGTAGTGATGAATTTGAGATCGGACGGGGCGTAGTTTGAAAGCGGCGGATACCTAGCCGTGCTTGTCCGTGTTGGTCGCTTAAGGACCGTCCGTTGTTTGGATTGTTAAGTTAAAGGGACTTTTGAGCGCCAAATGCGCTGAGGCCTTCGGCAAAGGCACGTCATTGGCGATCACCCCGGTCGGTCGACCTAACTAGCCACATACTCCCGTAAGCGGATCTCGGTGGAGCCAAATCGGGAATGGCAACCACGCATTTGGGGAGTGGAGAGATGGCGGGGAGTAGCGTGTACCCACCCTCTTCGGTCAAACCGCTCATTAGGGCCGGGGTAGGGAGGTGGAGTCTTGTGCTCTCGGGTGGCGCGGGCCTCGTTCCCGTTTTGGACAAATCGAGAAAAAAGGTTGATATATGCAAGTTTGGGTACTACATATGTCGTGTGGTTAGGGATCCCTAGCCGGGTATAATCGGTTCATGAATCGCCGTTGCTTCTCGGTTATAGAGATCCGTTCTTACGCCCATTCATCGTAGTAAATGATGAAATTTGTTTTTGAGAAAAGAGAGTTGGAATAAGAAAATATGTTTGCTCTAGAATTGGATAACCTAGAGTATATGAGCTACTAATCCCAATTACAAATATTGAAAGTAAGGATTCACTTATAGTAAGCTTTTTACGCAAAAAGAATTCTTGATTCTTGCTAAAGCCTTACCTTTACTCCTAAGACCGGCATTCACGAGTCTTCTCCTATTTTCTTTTAGTCGGGTAAGTCTTGTTGAGTACTCCATGTCGGGGTTCTTTGACCCTTGTTGCGGTGTTGACCCGTGTTGTTAACCAAAAGGTTATGTCGGGTGGGCACGACCGCGATCCGGTGTCTTCTAGTTCTACCTAGCTTCCGCCAAAATTAATTAAGTTAAGTTTACTCAAATATAACTTACTCACCTTTTGTAAAATTAATGTTATTATTCTTCCGCTTTCGATCTATATTTTTGTAACAAATGTTGTAATGTTGTAGCTACTCCTTTGTTGATCCCGGTATGAGTTACCAACAGGGGCTTCTTAAGTTATCGGGTGTATATACGCACAATTTGTCGGGGTCTTTGGGACAATGACAGTGCGGTGTGGCCCAGTAATTAGGAGGGATTACACACACCACCACTGTTCTTGAACGGCATTTGTGGCGCTTCGGCCACAACTACGAGATGATCCTTACGCCCGACGTACCGGTAGAAGGAGGGCAAATCGCCACCGCGGCAAGCCCATCATCACGGCCGCCGCACAAGACGGGGGCGGACCCATCAGCGCGCAAGGCGGCGTCAAACAACGGATTCTCGAATCCGTCGACGTATCCCCGCCGACGACTGAAGGGCTCCCGGAACCCTAGGACCCGGAAATACCTTACCCGCCACCCGCCGTGGTAGGGTACCCCCGAACCCTAATCGTCGGAAAAACGCCTCCGCTCCGACATGCCGGAGGGAGTCCCTGAGTCTTCGCCGGCGTGAAACCCGCCGAAGCCTTCGCCAGAGAGCACGAGCCGGACCACCCGTCGTTCCACGAGAGCGTTATCCCATGGACATTCACTGGAGGAGCGCATCCTCCACAGGATGCGGGACGACCCCGTCATGCCACCCCCTCCGGGTTCAATCGGGGCCTGGTCCCGGGAGCTGAGGGACTCGCTCTATCGTCCGGAGAATCGAAACCTCCTCCAGACGTTCGGCGCACCGTGCACCGACGATGAAGACGAGTACTATGACCCCACGCGGGAATGCTTCAATGTCGAGGTCCCGCCCACAGGATGGCCAGTTCACCGACGTCTCGGCCGAAGACGACGCGGACGCATCCGCGACGAGCTCCAGACCGGGCGGCTTCGCCCGGTCCATCCGGCAGCGGCGCCGGGCCCGCCGGCCAAAAACGCCCGGCCACGATTTGCGAGAACGAATCCGGCGGACCGCCCGACTCCGCGACCGGAGCAAAACATCCGGCGGGAGCGAGCTCGGCCGAGCAGCCCCGAGGGCACCTCAAGCTCACAATGGCGGCGACGCTGAAGGACCGTCTTGAGTGCCTCCAATCCCGCGATAGCGGCCCCGTTCAACGAGCCAGCCTCAATCGTGGGTGGCGGCCGCCATGCTGGTACGGAAATGCCCGAGCCCTCCACTACCGAGGGTAGGCGCATATGGGAAGGCCTCTCGCCAACTCCTTGACAAGGCGGCGGTGCAACAGCGAGAGTTCCGCTTCCGGGATCGGGGCCGTGACGTCACGGCGGCGAGAGGAATGTCTGGGCGAAGTCGGGCAGGCTCCGTCCACCCGGATCGAGCCGAGCCCCTGGCAAGGCCCGATCCCCCGGAGCGCCCCTCGGCGACAACCGTTGCAACCGCCCGCCTAGGAACGCATAGAAGACCCGCACCGCGACCGCAACCGAGGCGCCCGACCTCGGGGACGAGATCGAGCAACCGGCAGGGGCTCGCCACGAAGGTGGCTCGCCTCGGGACGACAAGCGGACGAGGCGCACAGTGCAGTCGAGAGGACCAAGGGTACTCCCCGATCCGCCCCGGGCCTCAGCCTTCACCAGGGACATCGAGGAGGGCACCACTCCTCGCGCGTTTCGTGCCCCGAGCCATCTCGAGAGTACACGGAGAGACTCGTCCCGAGGTATGGTCGATGACCATCGGCCGGCATGCCGGTTCAGCGAGGGCACACGATGACAAAGTGATAATCGGAATTTGCCCCGTACCTCTCCGAGTGCGCGAGCTTACCGGAACACCTTCCACCCAACCTCATATCAAACTCGGGCGGACTTGGTGAGAACCTTCGCGGTAACTTCCGGGGCACATACCTACGCCCGGGTAACTCGTGGGATCTCGAACCGCCGACAAAAATCCGACGAATCCTCGCGGCGACTACATCCGCGCTTCTCCAAGCAGCGACCGAGCTATCTAATGTGACGGATTCGGGGGCGTCATCGGGGCCTTCTTGGCCGGCACCACTTGCCGAGACCTCGTGAAGAAGCCGGGGGCGCCGGACTCCCACCGAGGCAAACGGCCGATGGACATCGCCACCAAGTTCGCCAACGGTGAGGAGGTTTGTCGGGGCTCTGTTCAATCGGGGCTCACGCAAGGGAAAGCGCAAGGAAGAGGAGCCCGAGGGATCGCAACCTCTGGAGAGCAAGAAGAAAAAGAAGAAAGATAAGAGCCGCAAGGGCAAGGGCCACGCCACCCAAGCGGACGATGAAGACATGGTGGCTACGGTCGATCGCAAAGGCCCCGACCCCGCCACAAGAAACCTTCGATGACATGCTCAAGAAGCCATGCGAAACCATAGCTACCCTCCAAGCATACCCTCGGGAGTGCAAGAGGGTACGCCAACATTTCGCCAAGCTCAAGGCCATCCCCGAGGGTGAAGAGGAAGAGGCTCCCGAGGGTGGCGCCAAGGGCAACGAGGAGTTCGAAGGTGAATAATCGCTTCATGATCTTCGGCGGCGACACCCAAAGAATATGTCCCGTGCGGCAACAAGCAAGAAGGAGCGTCGGAGGTCTATGCCACGGAGCCGGCAACCCCGAAGCTGCGCAAGTGGTCGGACCGGGCCATCACCTTCGACCCGATCGGATCACCCCCAAAGACATCCCGAACCCGGGGCTTATCCACCGGTAGTGGATCCCATCATCGCCAACACTTCGGCTCACCAAAGTCCTAATGGACGGAGGGAGCGGCCTCAACCTCATCTACGAAGAAACCCTCGACCTCCTCGGGGGTAGACAAGTCCAAGATCCGCCTGGAGGCCGGCATTCAATGGCGTCGTCCCCGGCAAGCGGCTAAAGCCCCTCGGGCGGTCGACTTACGGGTTTGCCCGGTGACCCCTCGAACTTCAGGCAAGAGACTCTCACATTTGAGATCCTTGGGGTCCGCGGTACTTACCACGCACTCCTCGGGCGGCCCCGCTACGCCAAGTTCATGGTCTGTCCCGAACTACACGCACTCAAGCTCAAGATGCCGGGGCGAAGGGTGTCATCACGACTAGCCCTCGCACCATCATGCATACAGTGCGGCGTGGAAAGCGTGGAGTATGCCGAGGCACTCGCCATTGCCGAGGCACTCATCGCCGATCTTGAAGAGAAGCTTTGACGAAATCACGATCGAGCATGAGGCCCAAGCGCCGCTGACGGAGCTTCGAGCCCTCCTCGGGCACCAAGAAGATCCCACTCGATCCCAAGAACCCGAAGGAGAAGGCTGGCGACCATCGGCTCGGACACGATCCGAAATAGGAAGCCGTGCTCATCGACTTCCTCCGCGAATGCCAAGACGTTTGCGTGGGGACCCTCGGACATGCCGGGCATACCGAGGGATGTCGCCGCACTCCCTAGACATCCGGCGGGCTCAAAGCCCCGGTCATGCAACGCTTGCGCCGTTTTGATGACGCCAAGCGAAAGATCATCGGCGAGGAGATCCACAAGCTCTTTTGAGGCGGATTCATAAAAGAAGTATTCCACCCCGAGTGGTTAGCTAATCCTGTATTAGTAGAGAAAAAGAATGGGAAATGACGGATGTGTGTGGACTACACTAGTCTCAACAAAGCATGTCCGAAAGTTCCCTTTCCTTTGCCTCGAATCGACCAAATTGTCGACTCCATGCGGGATGTGAAACGTTGTCCTTTCTTGACGCGTATTCCGGTTATCACGGATCAAAATGAAAGAGTCCGACCAGCTCGCGACCTCGTTCATAACACCCTTCGGGATGTATTGCTACCTCACCATGCCCTTTCCGCTGAGGCGGCCCAGGGCAACATACCGGTGCATGCAAATCATCTTCGGGAACTCATTGGAAGGATCGTAGAGGCCTACGTCGGCGACATAGTGGTCAAATCCAAGAAAACGTCCGGACCTCGTGGGCGACCTCGAAACCTTCGAGTGCCTAAACAAGAAGGGAGTCAAGCTCAACCCCGAAAATGCGTATTCGGGGTCCCCGAGGGATCTTCTTTGGTTTTATCGTCTCTCAACGAGGCATCGAAGCAAACCCGACCAAGGTTGACGCAATCACCAAGATGGGTCCGATCCAAGATCTCAAAGGGAGTCTGAGAAGGTCATGGGCTGCCCGGCTTCATTAAGCGAGTTCATCTCACGCCTGGGGGAGAAGGGCTTGCCCCTCTATAGCTTCGCCAAGTCCGAACGCGCTGCACGGACCCCTCGAGGCGAAGAAGCCCTCGGCAACCTCAAGAAGCTCCTAACAAACCCAACGGGTCCTAGTACCGCCAAACCCAGAGAAACCCTCGCTCTTATACGCCACCGCCACTACCCGTGGTCGCTGATGGTCGAGTGGAGCCGCCGGGAAGAGGGCACCGCGCTGCCGCATAACGCCCGTTTACTTCATCGGTGAAGTGCTTTCCGACGCCAAGACGAGGTATTCGGGCAGATGCGTAAGCTATTGTACGCCATCGTCATCGACACGAAGGAAATCCGCCACTACTTCCTCGCACCCGCCTGCCGCGGGTATCCTCATTCCCCCCTCGGGAGATCCTCCAAAACCGAGAGGCCACGGGAAGAGTGGCGAAGTGGGCGGTGGAGCTCATGGGCGAAACTATATCATTCCCGCCCGCAAGGCGATCAAATCCCAGGTCCCGCCGACTTTGTGGTCGAATGGACCGATACCAAATACCCCCGCACCCATCCAGCCGAAAAAGCCGGACCATGTATTCGATGGATCCATGATGAAGGCAGCGCTGGGCTGGTTTGTTTCATCTCACCCCCTCGGGGTTCACACGAGGTATGCCATCCGGCCGCATTTTCCCCGCCTCCAACAACGCTGCGTATCACGAGGCGCCGGTCAACGACCTCGGATCGCGGCCGGACCTCGGAATCCGACGGTTGGAAACCAGGGGATTCGCAGCTGGTCATCGACCAAGTCATGAAGGCCTCGGCGTGCCACGACCCGAAGATGGAGGCGTATTGTCGGAAGTCGCGCAAATTGGAGGAAAAAGTTCCATGGGCTTGAGCACAAGCATACGAGACGCGCTACAACGAGGCCGCGGATGAACCGGCCAAGGTCGCAGCAACCCGAGGTACCGTTCCTCGAACGTCCCTCACCCGAGACCTCAATAAACCCTCGGTCAAGTACACCCCCTGGAAGTACCCTCGGGGCTCACGAGGGCGGCACACAACAAGCCACACCCGGCTATGGCGGTCGACCCAGTCCCTAACCGGAGAAAACCGCCGATGGAGTACCTCACCGAGGAGAGCTGCCCGAGGACAAGACCGAGGCTCGCCGCTTAGCCCGAAGGGCGAAGTCCTTCACACCGATTGAGAGAAAGGGGAACTCTACAAGAGGAGCCTCGAGTATACATGCGATGCATACCCTCGGTGAAAGGCCAAGAATTGCTCGTTAACACCCACCGCTGGGAATGCGGTCATCACGCCGCCCGAGGACTCTAATTCGGCAAAGTCTTCAGGGCAAGGCTTCTCATCGCCCTCGGGCGGTCTTGCGAGACGCGAACCAAGTCATGCGTATCTCGCATGGAATGCCAATTCTACGCACGCAGACGCACCTCCCACCAAGCACCGCAAACCATACCTCTTACGTGGCCATTTGCAAAGTGTGGGACTCGACATGATTGGGCCCTCGAAAAGGGCGCCCTGAGGACACACTCACGTCCTAGTCGCCATTGACAAGTTCTCCAAATGGATCGAAGCCCGAGCCGTGGTGAACCCTCACCGCGGGGAAACGGTGAAATTCTTTACGAATATCATTTCACGTTTTGGAGTCCCGAACTCCATCATCACGCAGACAACGGAACCAACCGTGGGGAAGAAGTTCCTCGACTTTTTCGCGGCGACTATGGCATCCGAGTGGATACCTCGGCGTAGCTCACCCGAAGACCAACGGTCAAGTGGAAGCGTGCCAATCGGCATGATCCGCAAAGGGCTCAAGCGAGGATCTTCAATCACCTGAACCAATACGGGAAAAGATGGTACCAAGAGCTGCCGTCGGTTCTATGGAGCCTTCGAACAACGAAAAGCGAGCCATGGGATTCACCCCATTCTTTCTAGTCTATGGGGCGGCGATCTTGCCCACGAGACATTGAATATGGGTCCCCAAGGCTGCGAGCCTACACACGGCGGGGCAACCCGGCCAGGCGAGGCAAGACTCCATTGACCAAGTTGATGAAGCCCGAGGCGTTGCGCTCCTGCACTTTCGGCCGAGATACCAACAAGCTCGCGCAAGAAGTATCACGCCAAGCGGTGAAGCCTCGGGAGTTCCAAGTCAACGACCCGTGCTCAGGCTGAAGACGGACAACAAAGGGCGTCACAAACTCACGCCACCACAGGGAAGGGCCTTATTTCATCGCCCGAAATATTAAGGCCCGGAACCTACAAGTTGAAAAAGCGCGAGAAGGGCGTCTACTCCAACGCGCACGGAACATAGAACAGCTCATTAAACTTCTATCCTTAAATTCTGCACTAGAAGTCAAACATCGGTGTTCTTTTTTTCACTCAATAAAAGATCTACATCTTTTACGAAAAAAGTGCTTCTCGTGTAAACCTTAAGGGAGTCTTAGCCTCGTCCAGCACAAGACTAAAACTCCCTCGGGGGCTACATGGGGGACCCCCCTCGGGGACCCCCTCCCCTTCCCTTTTTCAAAACTTTTTTCGAAAAAAAAGTTTTCTTCTTGCATTCTCGAAACAATTGTTTAAGTTGCGAAGGTCGCTCACGCACAAATCCAAAGCAAGGTAACCGAGGCAAACGGACCACCCCTAGTGGCATCCGTATGGGCGCCCCAGTGGCGTCCACGGTTACCATCTCGCGAACGGAGAAAGCAAGCGACCCGGCCACACAATAAACGAACAAATTTGAGAAACGCAACATAAACATAAATGCACCCGCCAAGGCCATAGACCTCGGGCGGCGCCATTGTTTATATACATCCATCTCACAAGCTCCAATTTTTTCATACAAGGAGAGGTCGGGGCGGGTGGGCTTCATCCACTTGCGCCTCACGGCAGGCCGACGAGGAAGCTTCGGCGCGAGCAACACCCTCGACAACCGCTTCCCCAGAGGCGTCGGACCAGCCGGAGCATCCACGGGACCAAGCGTCCACCATCTCCGTGTCCGCCTCATAGGTTGACTCTATGGGGGAGTACGGGGACACTTCATCCTCGGCGGGAGGCTAACCGGCCGCAAAGGCCGTCCACGAAGTCGCACAACGCCCGAGTCTTGGCGGCATCAGCGGCATCCCCTCTCGGCGGGATCAACTTCCTCCTCGTCATCGGAACCGAGGAAGAAGCCTTTCGCAACGCCGTCCAAAGACATTGACTCCATCGGGAAGTGAGAGCGAAACGGCCATACATGTCCGCACGCCGGGCCGGAAGGCGTTCCGGAGCTCGGACTGAGTAGCCACCCACGGCGCCAGCGGCCGCGTCGTGGCGAGGGGCCAACCTCCCGGTTGTCCGCCCCAAAGCGGCGGACGAAGTCCGACAAGGCCTCTTCCGGCTCCCGGGTATCGACCCGCGCTCCCGCTCCCTCCCGCGCCCCGGGTGGCAGCGGTGTTCACGGCCTCGGTCCGGACCTTCTCCGCCTCGAAATTGGTGCTCAAACCAAGTTAGCAAGACAAGACGATTGAAGGCAAAGCTCACTAAGAAAGAAGACGTACCTTGGCACTCCATTACCGCCCCCAAAGATCACGCCGTGCTCATCCGCGAGCGACTTGCGGGAGCCTCCTGCTCCTTCCCGAGGGTCTCGCCCTCGGACACCAACTTCGTCGATGCGAGTGTTCAAGGCGTCGCACATCTCGCCCCTTTGCCAAAGCCTCCTCCCGGACCGGTCCCTTTCGTCATGGGCCTCCTTCGGGGACTGGAGGGGCTGGATCCGAGCCTCTTCAAAATCATGGCTCATCCGAGCCATGTCACCGCCACTTTGCTGGCCTCGAGACCTGGCCTTGACAAGCTCGGCCTCCAGGGGTCCGCCGTTGGGACTCCCCTTCCTCGGCGAGGGCAGCAAGCCGGGAGGTCTCGCTACGGGCCTCGATCAACTTCACCCGAGTTTGACCAAGGGCATTCCAGTTCGGGGCGTTCGGCGGCTGAAGGAGCTCGGACTTCTCCCCGCGAAGCGGCGGAGAGTCCGCAACGACAATACTACTCATCAAGACGCAAGCACAAAGGACATGCGGCGAGGGGATGGCCGTCAAGATACTTTACCGCGTCGACTTCAGCGAGATCGGCCGGTTATGGTCTCCCGATCCTCGCTAGGCCCTCGGGCGCCCACCGACGGATCTGCTCGTGGGTTCTCCACTCCGAGACCTCGGGCGGTCGTCGACCACCGCGGGCGGCGGGCCCCCGGCGTGCCACCCAGGTCAAAGGTGGACCGCCCCGGTCACCGTAGGGATACATCTCCTCCACCGAGAACACCCGCAGCCTCCGGGAACGCACCAATAGAAGTCCAGGCCCTCGGAACCGACCACGGGCACCGTCCTCGTCATGGCCGAAAGTCGACGCTTCGCCTAGGGCTGCCTCGAACCCGGACACGTGGAGTAGCGGGAAGTCGGGTTATACGCCGTGAACCCCGGATCGGGCGAGGGTCGCGGCCGCGGACTTGCGCGTCTGCCTCCCATGAAGAGCTCCTCTTGCGAGAACTCCCGGACAAAGGGGCCCGACTCCTCGGGATGGGCGGCGGCGCTCCACGACCCCCCTCGAATGGCGCCATCTCGCTCCGGCACCGGGCCGACGTCATGGGCCACAACCAGCTCTCCTTGCGACCACCATCGGGCCGAGTGGCCGACCCACCATCGCCACCGGGGGGCCGCACCACCTCGGGGGTGGCCTCGGCAGCCCGCTCGGTCCGACCCCACTGGGCCTTGGCCGGCGCCACGGGAGGATTCGACAAAGGCAAAGACGATATCTTGCCCGGCGACCCCGGCTGGCCCCTACCCGAAGCTGAACGCTAGCCTTCAAGGCCTTCTTGGGGTGCGAGCCAACGAGCCCCCGCTTCCCGAGAAGTCAAGAACGTGTCGACAAAGCAATCATATGCCCGAGAAAAAATCAAGGTTGCAAAGGCGAAAGGAAACTCACGGCTTGGAGGGACGCCCTCGGGCGCCGACGAGGCTCGGGGAGAGTCGCGACCTAGGCGTCGCACTTGACGCTTGCGAGCCGCCGCCCCACGATACGTGCGCCACGAGGGGCGGATCGGGCGGGGGTCGCCGGCCGCCCCCGAACCGTGCCGCGGCGCCGTACCCGCGATGTGGCGTCGACTCCTTCCCTTCGGGCCTCACCCCGTGACGCGAGGTGCCTACATGGCCAACGCCAATGGTCCCGGCGGACTCGGCGGAAGAGCCCTCGGGCGCACGGGTGTCGTCCGGCCCCGACGCCTCGGGCTCAGCTCGGGCTCAGAACGGCCCCGACTCGGTCGGAGCCCCATGGCTTGGCCTATCCGAGCCGCCACGCCGTCATCCGATGAGTTCACGCAGAACGGGTCCTCCGGATCCTCGCCCTCTTCGGTGGTCGAGGTGTCGGGTGACTCGCCCGCCTCGCCGCCCGACGCTTCTCGCGAGCCACGCTTTCTTTTCTTCTTCTCCTCCTTCTTCAACGCCCGTCGCCGCAGCCTCGTTCCGAGCACGGTTCGCCGCCCGGCGATCGGCATCCAATGCCGGCACAGCGGAGGGGAGTCGCGGTAATCCGCACGGCCCTCAGAAGAAAGAGTGAGAACCGCCATGGCGACAAAGCACCGGCAATGCAAGGACACCCCGAAGTCAAGAAGCACTTACCAGGAGATATACCCTGGCCGATGGCGCATGGGGATCTCGGGGATACGTGTCGGGGTGTTGGACCCCAACGCATCCCTCACCCTCTTGGCCAGGCCATCGGTGGAAAGCGTAAGGCCCGACATCCGCACGCACCAAGACCGGCGGCCTCGGGGTCATCGGCACATGAGCAAAGGGCGAGCCATCAACGGCAACACCCGACGCCGATGGAAAGCGGCGACCACGGCAGCGGCATTTACGTCCTTCCCTCGGGCCGCAGACCGCCGCCTTAGGCCCTCCAACCGATGATGATCCTCCGAGGGGGACCCGGTTCCACTTCAAGGGCGATGCTTGAGGAGACGCCCGGTGTACACGGAAGCGCTGTTCTCGCTGTTGCGGAGGTAGAACCACCGATCTTGCCACCCCTTGTTGTTGTAGGAGGTGAGCTTGGAGACGATGTACCCATCGGCTCGGTTCGGCTTCGTGCGCTCTGAGCGGACTTGGCAGCGCGCTGCCTCCCACGCGGCGCCCCTCGTGGTTGGCCTGCAACCGAGGCGGGTGGTAAGGTCCGCCTTGAAGAACCACAACCGGGGTCCCAATGCGGCTCGATCCCCGGGAATCCTCACAAAGGGTGACGAAGATGGCGGCCCGAGATCGAGTTCGGGGCGTATGATGAAGCTCGATTTCATAGTAGTGGAGGATCACCCGAATGAACCGGCTTTGGCATACCGCCGCGCCGGTGAAGATCCATCAAGCTCACCACGTAGCCATCGGGAGGGTTAGGCTCCTCCTCGGTCCAATCGAGGCAATCCACTCCGGCCGCGCTTCATCGGTGCGGGGGGCGAAGGAGCCCTTCATCGACAAGACGCTGGAGCTTCTCCTCCGTCGCCGTCGTCCCCGGCCACGGCTCGGCATCGAGCACCTCCCTCACGCCGTCACCGCCACCGGATGCGCCATGGATGAAAGGGAGGCGAAGGGTGGCAACCGCTAGCAACCCCGATCACACTAGCACAAGGCAAGTGAATCTCTCCCTTAATCTCTCCCACACTATCTCTCTCTCCTGATTGCCGCGGCAAAAGAAGGCAAGAAAGCGATGGCAAAGAGCAAGGGAGCAACTATCCGCCGCCCGCGCGCGACTCCCATATTTATAGGGAAGGGAAGGCAAACCGCCCGGCCTAGGCAATCGAACCGACTCACGGAATGGGCGGCCCATGATGGAGCGAACCGCTCATCCAACGGCCAAGCAGCCGCGGTGGAACCGTCGAGCGCATTAATGCACCTTGGACGGAGCCCTCGATCTCCGCCCCCGACAAGAAGACGTAAGGCCGCGTCCCATCGGTACACCTTGATCGCGCCACCTCAGGGCGTGGCGACTAGACGCCTCGTCTTCGGTCGGGGGTAAACCGTTCGGCCACCCATATCCAGCAGCCCGCCCGACGAGGGGCAAAAAAGTCGATCCGTTGACGGTTCCCCGCCCGGCGGAAACCAAAAGCGAGCCTCGGGCTGACACACCCCCACGTTCCGAGGTTGCGTGCCTGGGCCCACGAGGGTTTCTGATGCGCCTCCCGGGATAACCCGAGCCAGGGGCGGGAGGGAAATGCACAACCGGCTATACCCGGGCCCCCCGGGGCTCTGGATTTCTGAGAACGTGTTTAAGGCCAGCGCGGTCTTGCTTATAGAGATGTCCCATCCGTGGGAGGCCCACAGGCCCTCGGGGTTGGTCCGCCCAAACCCGGGATCTCGCTGCGGTCCCTTCTCATGGGGTGAATCCTGGATCACATAGCCGACCCTTGCTCCGGCAAGGGCACGGGCACCCCGCTTAAGCAGACCCGCTACACGCTCACCGGAGCACGACACATTCGCCTTGTGGGGCATTGTGACGTGTCTCCCCTCCTCCTCCCCTTTCGGGGGGGCGACAGAGGGCGTATGATCAAAGTCGAGGAGGCACAGGTCGACCTTTGCGCACATAAGCGCGGGCCTCGAGCTGCCCACGCAAAAACAAACACGCTCCGCACAAACAAAGCGCAATTTAAGAGCTGTTTCGGTCTTGCCCGGCGTGCGAGACATAAAAGACCTCGAAGGAATCCGCCATTCCATTCGAGGCCTCGAGAACTACACCCAACTGTGCGCTCGTCTTGCACCCCTTGTAGACGAACCACCCCGAAACAACAAGGCGGCGGGACGACGGAACCCCGGGCGAGTCCTCACTCGCTCGGGGCTCGAAAATACTTCGGGGACCTAAATATTGGGACCGAGACATTCTCCAAATTGTGAGAATATGCCGGCCTGCCAAGGCCCAATAAAACCTAGCCCGCTATCATCCCGCCTGCGGAGGGACGGCCCGACGGACGATGGACCAAGCCATTGGCCACGGCGCTCACATAACGACGAAATCGGCCCGGGGACGGCCCAGCGGCCCAAATGGAGTCACCACGGCGTCCACCAATGTAAACATTATCTCTCTCCTTCTCCTATAAAAGGGGGAGTAATGCCCCATTAGGGAGGATTCGATTCGATTCGATTCGATTCGTTTCGATTCGATAGGATTCGATTCGATTCGAGCCCGCTCAACTCCAGTTCACGCGGAGGAAACGCACACCACCACCACCATAACCCACGATCGTGGGGCTTGAGACCAGCGTCTCTCCCCAGCGGCGCTGTAACCCCTACTGCGGGCTCACCTTTGGCCGCGAGGTAACACGAGCGGGACACACCCCCGGCGGGCGTAGGGCCCGTTGGCTTTGAACCAGGATAAACCGCTGCGTCCGTGTCCATCTTGCGCTCGCCATCGAGGGAGGAGGCACCGCGGCTTATAAATTCTTTATTGCGGCACCGAGGCACCCACCGTTCCTCGAAACGCCGACACCAATGTTTCTATAACTGATGGTTCTTATCTCATATTATTTCTCAGCCAAATCGATTTATTTTTCTCCCGTTGCAACGCCGGACATATTTCTAGTTATATATAAAGGCACCCATTTGACGACTTTCATAACAAAGTATAGCTTACATAACGACTTTATTAGGCATGTAAATATGCAGTCGTTCATTATTTAGTCTGCATTTAGTCACGTACGTTCAGAAGTAAAGGCACGCTTGATGCTGAGTTGCTGACTTCTCACTGTCCTGGCGCCTCCGTTATGTATGGTGTCTTGCTCACCGTGTATCCGCCGTCGACGAGCAGGTTGTGGCCGTTCACGTATTTAGCATCGTTGGACGCCAGGTACAGCGCCGCCCTTGCGACGTCCTCCTCCTCTAGCACCGGCCCGACCATCTCGTTGTAGTCCTTCTCGACGATCCGCCTATGGTCCTCGGCGCTCCTCCCCGGGAACCACCCTGCCACTGCGGCCATCGTCAGCGGCGTCGGGATTGCGTGGGGAGAGATGGCGTTGATGCGCACGCCGGAGCGCGCCACCTCTGCGGCCACGGCGCGGACGAGGCCGACGACCGCTGCCTTAGAGACGGTGTACGTGGGTGGGGCTATACCGCCCAACAGGGCGGCGGTGCTGGTGGTGCAGATGATGCTACCGCTGCGGCGCGGGAGCATGACGCGCGCGGCGTGCTTTACGCCGGCGAACACGCCCCTGGCGTTGACGGCCATGACACGGTCGAAGTCGCCGAGGTCGGTGGAGCCGAGAGGTCGCAGCGTTACGTCGGCGCTGACGCCAGCGTTATTGAACATGACGTCGAGGCGGCCGTGGAGGCCGACGGCGAGGTCGACGGCCGCGGCGACCTGCGCCTCGTCGGTGACGTCGCAGCGGGTGTAGCACGCAGCGTCCGCGCCCAGCTCCGCGGCGACGGCGCGGCCGAGATCGTCCTGCACGTCGGCGATGATGACCCGTGCACCATTCCTGACGAACTCGGCGGCCGTGGCCTTCCCGATGCCGCTCGCAGCGCCGGTGATGACTGCCACCTTTCCAGCTAACCTACTACATCATATACATCTTAAAGCAGGTGGGTGGATCCGCATTCCACACACAAATGTAAGGGGCTCCTCCTGCATGCATCATGCATCTCCTATGTATGCTTATGCTGTGCGCAAGAAAGAATAGAACTGAACCCTACGACGTACCTCTGAGAATTGGGAGCTGAGGAGAAGCCATTGATGAAGGCAGACGAGGCGGCTGGGCCAAGAATTCCTTGATTCTTCTTGAGGATGAGTTGCAGGGCTCGGAACATCGTGCTGGCGTCCTCCTTGGCTGCTGATACTGATACAGTAACAAGCAATTAGCACCTGTGCTGCGACTGCGACTGTGAGGCTTTATTTTGCTGGCCACTCACTAATCTTTCTTTCTCTCTCGGGCAGGACTGCAGGAGGCAGCTATCGGAGATGCAGATGTACCTGCATGCCGTGTGCCATCAAGTCTGGGGCCTCTGGGCATGTTTGGATTGAAGTAAGAATGGAGAAAAACTGCAGGAATTGCATTCCTTCGGAAAAACTCTCTCTTTCACTGTTTGCAACGTAGGCAGTGATGTAAAACTTTCCAAAGGCAAAGCTGAAAAACTTGTACTTTTGGAAGAATCTGAATTATTGAGCTTTGAGCCAAGGGAAACTTTCCTTCGGGCGTCCATTGGTTAGTTTGGACTTTTGGAACCATAGCGCTGGACAGGAAAGAAAGGTAATGAGTTTTAACTTGCATATGTGTTATTTTTTTTTCGTGATGAAGCCTAGGCGCATTTTTTTATTAAGCAGAAAAGAGTTTTGTTACAGACAGACGAGAGACGGTAGTCGCAAGATTACCGAACCTCGGAACCCAAGAGACTAGAGGTTGTGATTACATAATAACCAACTGGCGACAAAAGGGGTAGCACGCTTGCTCACTCCATCCCATCCCCCAGACCGGCCGTATTCAGGTTTAAGGGCGCCGGGTTAAACTCCCAATGAGCAGGACACCGGGACATTTTGCTTCTGAAGGACATATCCCCACGGAACTCTGTATGAACTGGGCCTCAACGTCGGCATTTGGGCGTCCTCTTGCACCTGCAATCCTAGCATCATGACTAGCACATTTTGTGCTTGCAGCGTCGTGTTGGGCGCTCGCGCGGCTGGGCATAATGCGTCCGCTTCTCCTCAACGTGTGAATGGAGGCAAAGTGCGAGGGGCCGCAACCTCGGTCCAACACGAAGAAGCGGGGTTTGGAAAGGGAGGCACACCTCGAGACTCAATTTGTTCCGGCCGAGGGACCTCCATGAGCCCCCCAAACGGCGACATCGCGGGCGGTCGCAGCCGCCCACGTCGGGGCGGAGGAGCCGGCACGCCGCGAGGGTGGCGGTGTCGAAGAGGTGTCTGCCTCCACCATGGCGACATCGGCGAGTGTACCCGAAGAACGGCGCGGGAGTTGCCGTGGCGTGGCTGCGGTCGAACTTCGGTTCTTGTGCATCCCCAACATCCTCCTCCGGTGCCCTAGTAGCGGGATAGCCGGTCGTCGGGGGAGGGAGGCTGCCACAACGTCGCCATCCTCCCCGGATGCCTCGGCGTCCAGCGGGCGAAGCCGGGTCATTCGTGGGCGGTGACAGGGTTCCGGCTAACGCCCGGTCGGGTCCGCCAAAGGGTAGCGACCGGAGTAGGCCAGCGTGTGGCAAGGGAGGCGGCGAGCTTATCAAGCATTGGGTTGGCCCGAGCATGAGGCTCGACACCCTCGCCTGACACCGGCCAGCCGGATCGGAGGCGATGGCGGCCGGGGGGGGCAACGCATGCGAACTCCTCGCTCTGCGGCCGCCGCCAAAAGCCCCCAGCTGTCTCGGCCGAGGCAACAGGCGGGCGCGCGTGCGGGGGGCCAGCGGTCGCCGCCGCCTCGCGACGGTCGAAGGAGCCGGACACGGGATCTGCCCGATGACGATAGAGGACGTGTGCGACCCGGGGAGCACGGCCCGGTCGCATGACCATCATTGGCATGGTGACCGAGAGGGCCGCACAAGCATGAACCAAAGACGTGAGTCCTGTGCCGGCCCGCGGCGCCGGGCGGACGACAACGGCACGCAGCTCCTTGCCGGTGCGCCGTGTCGGCGAAGAGAAGACGTGGACGGTGAAGTGCACCGAAAATGACGTGTCCTTTCGCCCAGCGGTTGAAACACAACCCGACGGTGAAGTCGACAGCGCCGCCCGGCGAGGGTGACGAGGCAATGACGATACGCCGCGGGTTCACAACAAGAGTGAAACCGTCGGCATCGACAAGAGAAGCCCCAACACGACAAGCGGAGAAGCCCCAACACGCGGGCGGCGTTGCCATTGGAACTCGCCTCGGGCAAGGGACCAAAGCGGCGATGTGCACACATGCGCCCCCTCCGCAAACACTTGGTGGGCACCCGGCCACGCCATTGCCGCAAGGGTCGCGACCCTCACCCCCAGCCGTGACCGCCTCGGTTCTTCTCATGTGCAGCCGTTGCGGTAGCTGCGTGTGCGCCTGCGACGACCTCAACGGCCCCCACGGCGGAGGGGGCAGCGGCATTGGCGTCGGGGGATGCAAATAAGGACCGGGCCGGCGAGGAGGCCGCCTTGGCGCGGGAGGCGTTGAAGTGGCGCACCTCTCCCTCCTCCTCATCGGGAGGACTCGCACCAGCGCATATGGTTAGGCCCGTCGGTGGAGGGGGAAAGGCCGAGCTGGGGTCATCTTCAACATCGAGGCAACTTTGATATGAAAGACCCCAACTATCTATTTCCTCTAGTTTTCTTTGTGTTTTTGCTTGCAAAGTGTACATGTCGCCGCGCAAATGTTACCACGGATGTGCTTACCACACGAGCACAATTCCTTTAGTTTTTCTAATCCACTGTTTTCCTACTTCAGTCTCCTTCTATTCCTGCGGCTTTATCCATTCCTCCTTTTCTATTCCTTTATTCCAAACAAACCCTAATAAGCTACATGCATATCAACATGAGAGAGCAAGGTATACTTTGGGTATCATGTGGGCCCAGTCTAAGACACCATGCATGCAGCTATCAAGCTGTTCCTTCGATCTGTGGTCGACGAGGGATTAGACTTTAAAACAAGGGCAGTCAAGCACTTAGACCCTTTCAGCACGGTGTGAACATAGAATTTCTTGTTAGGGCATGTTTGCTTCCCTTGAATTGGCCCGAATTGAATCAGTTTCTAGATACCGGTCCATCTGGTTGGTCCTAGAATCGAATTGATGATTTCAGCCCGTTTTTACTGAAACGGTACTCGCATTTCACACCCCTGTCCACCGGGGCCCTCCAAAGGTTTTTTTTCCTCAGTAGGGAAAAATAAGGTCATCGATAAACGTGTTTATCAATTTATCAAAAAATCGGTCAGTTTATCGTTTTCTTTTCGGACAATTTTTTTAAAAAAAACTGTCAATTTGTAGAGGATAACTTGTCGATTGTGTCCAAATCATGTAACATTGAAAATACACATATAGAAATTTAGGGTTCAAGAACTAAGGATGTAGATACGAGGAGGGAACCGGTGGGCCTTTTTCACGGGCTCGAATTCAAAGTGGACTGAAAAAATTTGAGTGGTAAGGAAAAATACCGGGCCTAAGTGAGAAACGGGATTATCAGATTTCTCGATTTCTTTCTTGCCGAGAAAAAAACATGAGCCCTCTGTACCATCCTCTAACCCTCCTCTATGACTCCATCGTTTGACTGCCATGGCTTAGTTGCTCTACGCCACCATCACCTCCAGCATACACTACCGGAATCTAGGGCTTTCCCGTGAGCATAATACAACGCTCACGGCAAAGGTTCTTTCTTGGCGCCTTCTTTCCCGTCAACCCTATCCCGTGACTTACTCACGGGAAAGGCGGGAAATGCCCTTTCCCGTGAGCGTCGCACTCACGGGAAAGGTGGCGAGTCCGGTAGTGATAGCAAAAATTCACCTGTGCGACCTGGGAAGAGCTCAACACAACCGCCCTCCCCATCTTGCTCACACTCGGTCGTTCCTGTGCCTACGTGATGCTCTTTTCCTCCACCTCTGTCATCGCTTCGTCCCTCCACCCTGGCCACCACCTAGTAATTACTTACGCGACTCTTCTTTTCCTCTGAATATACCGGAGACAGTGAAGCACCCACAAGAGGAAAACTTTCACACGTGTTTGGGCCCTTGACAGAATTAACAAGTGCGCTGGTGTCCAGCTAAAACAGGCTTATTTGAGCCCAACATATGCAGTAAATTCTCTATCAGAGCAACAGTTAGTAGCTTCAACAAAGTTATTCAATCAATTCTAACAGTCTTCACATGCCCTCTACAACGCCAGAAATTGCAACTATACAATATAAGAGTCTATTTGGAACTGAAGATTCTAAATCAGAAAACAAGTATGGATAGAATACTTGAACTTCTTAGATAGTATGAATTTAAAGAAAATGCAAGATTAAAACATTTAGATGAAGCGTGGAAAAATACAATTATTTAATGAGTGGCACAAAGGAATTTTTCATGTTCAACCTCTCAGTGGAGTACCTTCAAAATTCTTATTAAATAAGCTATTAAGCCCCCTCTAGAACAAAGGAAAATGAAGGAATTCTAGACAATTAAAATCATATAATAAAATTACCTATGGCCCAAAATTACCTATGGCCCCCTTTGAGACAAAGGATTAGGTTCCTACAAACGCTATGAAATTCTTATGAAATAGCTATGAAATTCTTTTTTTGACCGAGGTCAGCAAGAGAAACTCAAGCCTTTTTTTTAATTTTTTAATAATGCAGACCTGTTTAAATTCGTTTCCACGGGAAGTCGAATCCAGATCTGCTGGGTGCTACTGAGGTGCTCTAACCACTAGGCTAGTGTCGATTCCGGCTAGATTGGGCCGGAATTGACACGTGTTCGTCGGCATCGTGGGAGCTCCCGAGATGGCATAGGGGGCTGCGGCTTCCGCCGGCCGGCGTCGGCGGCAAAGACGAGCAACTAGATGGAGAGGAGGGGCCGTTGGGAGGAGGGGGCAGGGCCGGCGGCGGAAGCGGGCTTGGGCGGCGGCGGTGGCGTGGGCGCGTGGGCGGCGGCGGACGCGAGAGCTGAAAGCGATAGATATATTTTTATTGCTTGCTTATCCCCTAGAGATTACATGCCTCTTGCTTATATAGCCCGGCTAGTGGGACTTGTAACCTAAGCAATCTCTATAAGGTTTCCTTATACGATCGAATACCTTTTACAAGCAATCTTTTATTTATTTCCTAATAAGGGTCTTCCTTATAGATTGGAATATTCCCTTTTACACACAAAAATTACCTAAGATAATCCTAACTTGATCGTGAAGCGAGTTGGATCGCGGAGGGAGGAAGGGCGGCGGCGGCGGGGGGCCGGTTTCCCCACCGCGTGCGCCTGCCCCCGTGGGCGGGGCGGCGGCGTGTCGAGCCCATCTAGCCACTCTCGGGCTGGCCCAATTCTAGTTCATGACATTTCCCCACCGTTCGACGGGCGGCGCGTCCGTGCCGCCCAACCCACCGTAGTGGCGAAGGGGCAGCCGACCGGGGAAGTGACCACTCGGGCCCGAGTAGAAGACGAGAGGACCGCACTTGTCGTTGTCGTCGTTGCGAACAACGGCGTCCTTGTCGGCGAAGGAGAATTCGGTGGTGGAGGTCGCCGGTAGATGTTGAACTTGAAGCTCGGTGGGGGCTGCACGGGGGGCGTTCCGCCCATGCACGGCGCATGACGAGGCGCGAGGGTGCCCGACGGCTCGATCATCGGCGGGTCGGAGGAGGAGACGTGTAGGTGTAAGTCGTCGGCACTGTCACCTTTGCATGGAGCTGCTGCGATGAAGCGTGACAAAGCGGCGTGGGAGGCGACGAGGTGAAGTCGAGGAGGCGCCGTAGGAGGTCGGTGGGCGTGTGGACCGGCGGCCCCGGATGTATCTCCCTTTGTCCACGGTGCGCCAACCGTGACGTTGTTGTCGATGCGGAAGAAGACGTCGCCGTTGTTGTCGAAGAAGGGCGGTGGCGCCCTCGACTCTTTTCGTCGGGCTCACGGAGAAGAAGGATGCTCGCTAGGAACGCTGGTCTTCGCGAGGGCGGTTGGGGGAGGTGGAAGCCCACTGCGACGCCATGCGGTGGGGCGTTCTCCCCAGCAGAAGTCTGGAGAAGCTGGATGTAGTAGCGGTGGAAGTACCTCACAATGCCGTAGTGGAGGCTCCACTCTGGCGGCCGTGGCTCGCGGCTCGATGGCGTTGGAGATGATCCGAGCTCCTTGTTGGTCGTCGTGGCCAAGTGCAGCTCAGCTCGATCATGTCGCTCGACGTCGGCCCGTCGATGTCGCCCATCGCCACGAAAGAAGGCGTTGCGGGCCGGCATGCGGTCGACCCGGGGCAGCCACAATGTCGTTGTCGATGTCGCCGGTGGGTCGGCGTGGTGGCCCGGCCTTGTCGGGCGCCGGTGCTTCTGCCGCTCGGCGTTGTCCGGCTTGTCGTCGTTGTAGCGGCCCGGGGCAAGGTCGATGGCCTCCCTCCATCGAATGGGGCTTGAACCATTCGAAAGTCGTCGGCGTGTCACGCGGACCTCCGACGAAGAGGCGACACGGTGGCGGCCCTCAAAATCCATGCGTGTGCATAGACCTCAAAGGCGTCGATGTAGTCGTCCGCCTTGCCTTCCTAGGAAGGCGGTGCGTATGCCCCCCGTAGTGTCGGGTAGGAAGGGGTCCGAAGTGATGGCGCGGCGGGCGACGTGTAAACTCATCCCACTTTCGATCGGGGACTTCTTCTTGGACAGGTCCATGAACCAAACTGCAGCAGATCCGATGAGATGGAAAGCGACATAACTCACGTAGTGGTCGAAGTCGATGTCGAGGTTGAGCTCGTGCGGGGCTCCGCTTGCGGGATCCGGAGGTCGGGTGCGTCGGTGCCGTCATACTCACCGAGTTGGAGGCGTGTGGCGTAGCGAGGGGGTGGGATGCCACGATTGGCACCCCTGGCTGGCGCCGCGGGTGGCACGGTCGGGGGGACGTGGGTGGCGCCTGGGGTAGAGGCGGGGGCGCCGCGGGTGGCGCCGTCTCTGGGGGAGTCTGCGTGGTCGCGGTGTCGATTGGAAGAGGGCAGCCGATCTTTGCGGTGTCGTCGGGGATGGCGTCGATGACGGCGGTCGCGTCCACGTCGTCGTCATCTTCCTCCCTCGGTACGGAGGATGGCGGGGTCGGGCCGTCGGCGTGGTCCGTGTGGCGGGGGGCGGCGGCGGGTGGTGCCCTGGGCGACCTCGTGCCCGGCGGCGGCAGCCCCGGGGCTGTCCTCGGCGCGTGGTCGTCGCGTGCGGGGGTCCTCGAGGTGATGTAGGCGTACTCCATGCGGCGTGGCGAGTCTCCATGTCGTCGAGCGCCCGGCGTCTGGCGCGGTTGTCGTCGAGGAGCGCCTTCAGCGCCATGATGAACTCCTTCATCTCGGAAGCCATGGGTGGTTGGAATCGTCCTGGTCTCCGGATACCCACTGTCGGATTCCGGCTGGATGGGCCGGAATTGACGCGTGTTCGGCCGGCCAGGGGAGCTCTGAGATGGCGTAGGGGGCTGCGGCTTCCCCGGCGGCGTCGGCGGCAACACGAGCAACTAGATGGAGAGGAGGGGCCGTTGGGAGGAGGGGCGGCGGCAGCGGCGCGCCCGCGGCGGGCGGGGGCGCGCGGGCGCGTGGGCGGCGGCGGCGGACCTTGAGAGCTGAAAAGCGATAGATATATTTTTTGCTTGCTTATCCCCTAGAGATGCCTCTTGCTTATATAGCCCGGCTAGTGGACTTGTAAATTAAGCAATCTCTATAAGGTTTTCCTTATAATGATCGAATACATTTTACAAGCAATCTTTTATTTATTTCCTAATAAGGGTCTTCCTTATAGATTGGAATATCCCCTTTTACACACAAAAATTACCTAAGATAATCCTAACTTGATCGCGAAGAGCGAGTTGGATGCAGAGGGGAGGAAGGAGGCGGCGGCGGCGCCGGTTTCCCCGCCAGCAAGACGCGCCTAAGGCCCCTCGTGGGCCGGCGGCGGCCGTGTCGAACCCATCTAGCCACTCTCGGGCTGGCCCAATTCTGGTTCATGACAGCTAGAGACCCTTTCGCAATAGCTATGAAATTCTTATGAAATAGCCTCATGAATATTCCCTTTGTGTCACTTCCTGTATTTTTTTGGTTCAATCTTGTAGTTTTACTAGTTTTCTCGATCCATAGGATTCAATATGTTAGGAATTCTGTTCTTGCGTCCTCTGTTTTCCCAAAGTTTTTTTTTTTTTTTTTTTGAAAGAAATTTTCCCAAAGGGTTCCTAAGAAATTTTCTTATAGGATTCCATTCCTCTAGAATTCTTCTATTTTTCCTTTGTTCCAAAGAGGCTAATACAGTAGACATCAACGGTCTTTCTTGATACTCCTAGATCAGCTCCTCACTACCCAATCGTTGAATGAATACAGCTTCCATCCTGATATATACTTAAATACAGAAAGAATAAGAAAACGAGGGGCAAATACAAATGGAGATGAACCAAGCAAGATCTGCAACCCGTTATCGTTTCATATATAACTACGATGCAAACAACAAAAGAATGAAAATGGAGTCTAGGACAGGAATTTCATATTCTTTTTTCCCGAGCGAGCTTTTTCCCGATGTCGGTCTGAACAATGCTTCCATAGGCTTCAACCTTTTCTTGCATCTTATGCATCAGCCGGTGGGGAAGAGAAGATGAGGCTCATCAGGAGCCCCACCAGAACACCTATTAGCCCAGCAAACGCAGCAAACGTCAAGGAGAAACCTGCATCGCCTTTGCGGCTCCTACGCCTCCGAAGCACATCCTGAAACAGTAATGTTTGTCATGATATCTACAAAATTGAACAAAAGAAAGAAAAAAGAGTGTGTTTTTCCTAAAAGCTAACCTAAAAGTCAACAATGGTTGTAGCTGATGAACCTTTTCACACACATCATCAAGTTTACTGAACACTACAGCCGGCCTAACTACTTTGATTTCCTTTAGCTATGGGCACAAAATCTTATTCATTAATTACTTTACTCATGTTACAGTTCTCATTAGGCCAATCCAATTGTTCAAAAAAAAAAAAAAAGACGAGCCAAAGTCCAAATGTCAATATGATGAAGTAAAATATGGGAACAAAATGAAGTGAAGAAGTTTGATATACTGTACCAATTCACGTTGCATTTGCTGATTTTGCTGAAGCATGTTATCTCTTTCTTCCTTCAACCGTTGAATTGTCTGGATCTGAGTAAAACAAAAAGGGGACAAATTACTCAGAAAAAATGACCAAGTTGTCCCAAAGGATGTTTACTGATTCATACAATCTTGATCAGTAATGCACAAACTTCCTGTTACAATGAGAATACTTTATGAATTTTCCCCAGTTAGAAACGTGGAACATGTCGATCGGGTTAAAGGGAGCTTCTATGGTTGAAATAGACTATAGGAAGGAGAGGGGGAAAAAAAGATCCAAATTCTTTCCCCAGTGCATATAGTTAACAAGTGCATGAGGCAACATGCTGATGGGCTGGACATTCCTCCCTCCCTCAATTATGGCATCCCAATTATAGGTACCTTTCCCCATAATCAACTTTATGGTCTTTCAACTGTCAAATCATGTTACATCAACATCTGCCTTATTTCTTAGACTTGCACTTCCCAAAATTTCATATATCAATGCCACCATGGCATTATCCCAATATCACTTTAAGAATCTAAGACGAAAGGACTAACAGTTCTTTCACTGCACAATCAATTCAAGTTAGCAGAACTTTTCGTTCTACAAATTCATGAGAGGAAAATTTTAAACATCACGTGCGTATTTCATCTTCTATTGTTGAGATAAAACGAATTACCTCTTCGATGCTTGCATTCTTCAGCATCTGAAAAGTACGGTCAAAAACGATCAATAGCATGAGTTTACACTGAAATTTATAAGTGAATCAGAAGCCGCATACATATCACAACAGAAGTGCCACAATCTCACCGTCAGATCGTCAGATGCCCCTTTGAAGCTCCGGCTTCCTAAAGATGATACGCTAGATTCATCTGAACCTCCACTAGGTGATGTGTAAACAACCTTCAGCTTCATTTCCTCGATTACCTTATCAGTTTCCTTGTTGAACTGCGCACAAGTAACCATATCGCATATATGGCTGTGGACATCATTTCACTATAGTGATAATGTAACGCTAAACCTTACAAATTTTTTCTGCATTTCTCGCTCACCGTGTCAGGGGGGATCTCATCCATGTCAGTACTGGCAGCTACCTTGGTGCTCTGGATCAAGAACTTATCCTTGCATTGCATATCTGGTGGGTACTCTTTCTGTGCCTGCAGTGTAACTGTACCCCAAATAGGGAGACACAAACACTTACACATTGGAATGCAAACGGAGGATCCTAAACATAGCCATGGAGAAGCAGGTGTAAGGTGTTTACTTGTTATTGTGCAAGAATCCCATGGCTGGACGATGCTCGCGTTCGGCCGGACAAAATACTTCCTCGGTGATGTTGTTTTGACCTGTGAAAATAAAATTGGGCCTCAAACACCAAACCTGGTTCGATTTTCAGCAAGCAAAAAGCGGAAATTCTGAGGTGAATAGGGAAGCTATGGACCTTGAATGCCACATGGTGCTCGCTGTTGTTAACCACCTTGAGATTGCAATAGCACGGCTTCTCCAGCTCAACTGCGCGCAAGAATTCAACGCGGAGAAATTCCACGGAAGTTTAACCAATCGCAATGCGAACGAAAATATCGAGAAATCCGCACAACTTACACAAGAAGGTGAGCTCCTCGGGGTAAACCGAGATCAGCGTTCCGCTACCTCCCATTGCAACCACCTGATCAAAGAAACAGAAAAAGAAGCCAGAAGGTGAATATACTGCTGCATTAAAAATAGGGAAGAGATTACTTTCTGTTTGCTTGTTTGGAGCGGATTACCAACCTTTCCTTCCAAGAACTGAGTGCAAGCAAAATAATAAACTAACAAAAGGCAGCGATTTGGGGAGGGGAGGAAGCCAGGGGCGGAGGAGGAAAGAGAGAAGCCAATGGGTTTGCAGTTTGCTTTGCTTTTCTTGGCTCCCGGCGACATTGACGGGGCAGCACTCACTTCTTGGGCCCGTGGCACTGTCGCAGTTCTCTTTTATATTTTTTAGTGAACAGCATTGCTCTCTGTTTTTTTATTGGTGGTTGGTGATTTATGCTACTTTATTCAGCGTGCTGTTTCCAGGACTGGAATGGCATGGCTAATGGCTTTTGTAATTCTTGTTAACCACTTTCAGTTTAATAGTACACTATTTTTCATGACATAAGCACATTTTACAATACTCTGCTGAAAACAATTTAGGAACAAGTATTTGTGGTTGCAAACCAAACACATGCCACAATTTTTTTTGCCATGTTTTTGTGGCTGCAAACCAAACAGTAGCCACACTTATTTTACCTAACTTTAGTCAGTAACCAAACATGCTATTTTTATCACATATTGTGGCAAGCCACACATGTGGCAGCTACTAAAGTTAGGCAATTTGTGGCACCAACCAAACATCCCCTAAATCATCACTAGAACTCCTAAATTAAAGTCTAAAAAAATTGTCAGACCGTGCTGCTATCACTGTACTTGTAGTACCAGAAGTATACTATGCATTTATTTGCATAAATCCACATACAGTACAATTACAAAGCTGGAAGTACACAAAAATTGATCTCAAGAATATTCTTGTCTGATTGAAGTATTAAACAAACATTAGTAGTTTCGCTCTGCATTCTCATCTACTCCTACAAACCACATACGTGACCTGTACTCTACTTGTGGTAGGAACTCATACAGCTTTTTTATGCATACCAGATGCGATTATCAATCATTTTTGTCATTGTCAGACAGGGGTGACTAAGAATATTATGAGGTCCCAGATTCCCAGTTGTTGCTTTAAGGAAAAATAAGCTAAACTTAAACTGAAATTTTGGTGCTGTTCAGTACTAGTAGTAAACCAGACTTGAAGGATTGGTCCTAGTGTGCGAAAACAGGCAAAAGCAATTTCCATGGCGACAAAGTTATGAGTAAATAAAACTCCGATGTCATTTGATATAGGTATAGTCTTTTACAAAGGGTACAAACTAGAGGGATGATGAAAGTGATTGAAGGTTCAACAAACATGTCCTGTCCAACAAAGGACTTTAGGTCTTTAGCCACCAATTTATTACGACTAGTCATGTCAATTGCTAATCCACAAAAGTGCAGGCCTATGTATGTTCCAGGACAGGCATTCTTTTTTACGACAACAACATACGTACATATTAAATACGTTACACATGTACGTACTTGAGACCCCATGATCCTCATAAAAGGATGCAATTAAATTCATAATAAGAAGGCCCTAGTACGAATTTTGTACACTGACGACAAAAAAGCATTGCATTGCAAGCCAAGTATATGCTATAAAGCTGTAGATATTACACATCTGAAATCCGAGGATTACAGTGAAATGTGCTGCTGATTTGGACAGGGAAGAGGAAAGAAAAGGTTTGCTAAGAGAAATCGAAATGGTGGTGGAAGAAGCTGTTCTGTCACCATATCTGATTTCACTTGAAGGTTGAAAAGCGGGGAAGCTTGTCTTTCAGGTAGTACAACTTTGCTCTCCTCACTTTCCTGTGCCTGATTACCTTGATCTCCTTGATCCTAGGTGAGTACCTGCAATGAAATATGTAGGTGCAGTTACCAAATTTGCTGCAAGTATTCTGAGTTTGAAGTTTCAAGCATTTAGCATGAGCGGTCAGTCACCATAACCATTACTGAAAAACAGAACTGCAGGTAACCACATATAACTAGGAGAAGCCCTACGAAAAGGCTTATCACAACCCAAAAAAAAGTCCTCTCCATCTGCTGAGAACATAGGATTAACAGTACATAACAGATGGCTAAGTCTATTTGCACACACAAAAGGGGTAAATTGATGACCAAGTTGGCAAAAAGTTATGGAATAATAAACAATACAATTTTAGTGCTTAATCTCAATACCTTTTCTTTTGCCAATTTTTTTTCCCCGAAAGCGTGCTTAACACATTTTGCATTAAGGGAACTTTTGCCCAAAAAAAAATCAAGTTCACATTTGTATAACAAAACAAAGTGTAATGGTAAAATGGGAGTATGGGATAACTGTTCAGCGTGACAAGAGGTTACTTCAAAGTGCAAATATTTGAATGCTTCTGATCCTACGTGATAGCTCTTCAGCTTTGCTGACATGATTATAGTTCCAGAAGAAACGGAATGTGTAATGAAGATGAACTTATAAAGAATGGGAAAGCAAGGGGATTAAAGAATGGTCAAGCTACTGCATTTATCCGGTTCTGTAATTCTTCTGGTACTTCTGGTAGAATACTGAGAGGTAACATATATTGAGCTAGAATGCATGACAGTCTATCAATATTTCAAAAGAAAATTTCAAGGTCCAGTATGAACTTGTAAGTACTGCAGACTGAACCAAATATATAGCCAGCTGAAACATTATTTCATTGTGTATTCACTTATCAGAAATTCAGAACCAATCGATCCAATTCAAAGGGTATCCTATTATGAGAGCACAAGTCACAAGGTGCATAAAATAGTTACTGAGACTACTGGAGTACTGGTATATTAAAAATTTGGAGTGCATACCTCTGGTCAATTGTTTCCGTGCATACATAAAAACTTTTGAGTGCTAACATTTCAGCAACAGTATCATAATGCAAAATATTAAGAAAAATGAAATATCTACACAGCACAGATAATAGATAAAGAACACAAAAACAACTTACACTGGGAAGGTAATCTCAACTCCTACACCAGCAATGATCCTTCTGACACGGATTGTGGTGTGAACACCGCCTTTGTGTTTTGCAATGATTATGCCCTTGAAGAGCGACAATCTCCTCTTGTTGGGCCGTTGCTGCAAGATTTGCTTCAGGTATCAATTTTTGTCCAATTAGGAATAGACCAAGCACTACACTAAAGATGGGAATTTTTACCATTCTGAGCTCAATGATATCACCAGGCCTCAAATCAGGTACAGTCTTCACCTTCTCAGCCTCCTCAATGAACTGCTTATTCAGAATCTACAACACGAAAATAACCCATGGAATAAGGACATAGAACACCAAGCTTCACAAAATCATAATGGATTGTACCAACACAGTCAATGAATAACCACGGATTTTGCAAAAGATTCAAAACACCAAATTAATATCCCACGATGTTCCTGTGTTAATGATACCGTGCAAAAGCTCACAAAGATATTAGACACGTTGCTTACTTCTCTGCATTACCAAGCTCTCCAGGACAGGACTAGATGCATTAATAAGTTTGCATGAATAGTGAGAAAATAAGCTCTTCGCTTCGCCCATTACTAATTCCAATGGGCGGCTGCTTAGAGGCAATGCTGCCAAGAACTAAACAAGCTATTCGTAAGCATTCGCCACAGAGAACTAAATTCTAAAATCATGCTACTCGATAAGACGATAACATTGCTGCCTCGCAGCCTATATCTTCAGTTCTTCACAGTTCCAGTTTTCTCCAATCCCGGATACTAATCAACTTCATGGAAAGCCCGCGCAAGAAATCCTCACCCCAATTATTTCGCCGAACTTAACCTTCGGCTTGCTCGGCGGCGGCGGTTCCTCTGCCTCCTCCTCCGCCACAGCGTCAGCCCCCTCGGCCACCTCCTCTTCGGATTCAGCTGATGAAGTGACAGGCTCCGGTTCTCCGGCTTCGGCACTAGCGTCAGCGCGGGCGATTATGTGGGTGGTCCGGCGAGGGGAAGCGCACAGGGAGAGCCGGCGGAATGAGGAGGCCACGGCTAGGGACCTGCGGCGGCAGCGGAGACCGGTGGGGTAGGAAAGCGTGGGGAAGCACAGCGCCGGAGACGGCGGTGGCGGCCATCGGAAGGTTGAGTCGTGTCAGCGGCGGAGCATGGGAGGGAGACCGCGGCGGGAGGATTGGGGAGAGACGCTATCCGCCTATCTCTTTGTGGGATGGGATGGGGCTGTGACGCTGCTCGCGGGCCCCAAACTCCTATCCTACACTCAGATCGGAGCCGTTGGTCCTTTGTGGGGAGGCATTGTTTCGTCGATCCAGTTCAGAGAATGGTGGCGGGCCAGCGCAGCGGCACAGGCAAGTTCCTGTAGCGGACACAGGCCAGTGTGGCGGCCCACGAGCAAGCTTCCTCTAGCTTCTTCAGGCCCTTCCAAATTTTGTAAAATTTCAGTCACATGGCCACAAGTAGACGAAATGTATGGCATCCATCCATCTCAATTGGCACATTTGCAATGACACGAATCAAATTAACCCTAGAAAAATATGGTGCCCAACCTGCCACTGATATGGTACATATTCTACAGCAGTTGACGCGGCCACGCCACTTCCAACACAAAGGTTCAATACTAAGAACAGACATAACTGTGCTGAAAGAAAATGGAAATCCATTGCATAACGAACGACTGTAGACCAATGCAGCAGCATAAGAAAGATCAGAGATAGTTTGTCCTAGAGAAATTCAACAAAAGAAAACTAATATATTTGGTCTTAGCATGCGTTTAGCGAGGAGGTTAGTCTTCATCACAGCAATCCCCTGGCAAGGAACCAAAACCTCAGCACGGACGTCGATAACCATAATATTTGAGGAAGTCTTCATCGGAGAATTGCACCTGGCAAGAAACCAAAACCATAAATACATGTGAGTGAACTGTAGCATGAGATTGATATCTCCATTGAGCATGCTTTTCAAAACATACAGCATACCCAGTCATCTTTGCTTTCAAAGACATCATCGTCACTCTCATCATCGCTCTCGGAGGCCATTTCACTTTCATCGCTCTCATTTATATATGGTTCATCAAGCTCATCAAACTTTTTCTTCAGAAAACAATAGGCAAATTGTCGAATCTTCATGGAGGTACTAATGGATTCATCAGAATTACTCTTTGAGTTCTCAATCAACCACTCAGCTTCCCTTCTGATACCCTGATGGTGCAAATAAATTGGTCAAAGTCACGTAACACAAACTTGAGAAAAGTGTACCAGAAAGTGGTCAGGTAAAGGCAGGCATGTACGTACCACAAGGGCAGCAGCAATTTGATCAGACCACTGCGAACGGAAGTAAACAGTTGAGAAGCAACAACCCGGATGTCATTGCACAAATTGCACTCATCATTGTTAAAATTATGGCGCCCACACCTCAGCCATTCAGAAATCAACTCAGCCTCCTTTGCAATACACTTGAAACCATCCATCATTTTTTTTGCAAATAAACGATACCAGAAACTAGTGAGCCTCTCTTTCAATCATTAAGAGAATCAATATGGTAATCAAACAGTCAAACTAAACAGCCTAGAGATTGAGATGTACCTTAGCAGCTTCGATGGCAAATGGATATTCTATTTCCCCATTTTCTTCAATCGCAGTTTCCATATCGTCAAGAATGAATTTACTCACTGTGCAACCATGCCAATCACAATAGCCTTTTACAGCGACCCACAAGGAAATCATGCTGTTCTCCTTATCCAGACACTTTCAAAAGAAAGAAACCATCATTACTTATGCATATCATTCCCAATAAGTACTTCAAAGATAAATGATGTAATTCAAGTGAATCCTTCTGTGCATATAAAGGAAGGAGCTACAGAGCAATTACAAAAACTGCCTCCCATGGGCGCTGCAGTTAGCGTCACAGAAGTCAGCTCAATGAACGAAGAGGCACAAAATGGATCGTACGGGTTGCATCAGGTGTCCATAAAAGTACATTAACAGTTCATGCCTGTTAACACTTAGACAGTTGGTATGAATTTTGTACTAGAGTCAATCAGTACATTTGTATTGGACAAATCAATGACTAAATTTTTAGCATAGCTTCTTTAGATTAGGAGAATTACAAATTTCTGATAGAGTTTCGATGCCCAACATAGCAACTTCGTACTGATTTGGTAGAGATAAGCAGAGAATTGGGCGGGTTACCATGGAGGCAGCATCAACAAGCGACGCAACAGGAGCAGGATCTGTATGAGAGTAGTAAAACCAATGAAGGTAGTCATCGTACTGCAGCAAGGCACTTGGACTGCTGGTGTTGAAGTCACAAGGATGCAGTCTGTCCCTTTCTAGTGATTTGAATTCATCTGTTTTCGCCATCGGGAAGCCACGAGAGGACATTTGAAAGGAGAAAAAACAGTTAATGCGGTGAACGGTAGAGGGAAATTAAACAAACCAAAGGAAAAGAGGCGAATCATTAGTTACCAGGGAAATTTAAAAGATCCAGCGGCGGTGGGGAAGAAGAACCTCTGTGCGTCGTCTCCTTAAAATTGGAGACTTGTCCTGGACCGCCTGATGCGCTGGGATCGGCATCGAATTGGATCTCGCCATTGTCCGACATTGACGCAGATTCGACCTTGCTCGAGTTTACTCCGGATCTGGCGTCTCCTCTCCCACAATCGGTGATGCTGTTTTGATCTGTGAAAATAAAAGTGGGCCTCAAACACCAAACCTGGTTCGATTTTCAGCAAGCAAAACACGGAAATTCTGAGGTGAACATCACGGAATAGGGAAGCTATGGACCTTGAATGCCACATAGATAATGGCTGTTATAAGACTCTAAGGGTGCGATTGCTTGCTCGCACCAGGCCGTCCCTACATCACTTTAGCGCACCGGGTCGTCCCCTTCGTGTGTTTGGTTTCCTTCTCGTATCTTTTCACCATCTTTTCACCGCACCGTGCCATTCATTCCAACACCCCCATCCCGGTCGCGAGCCGGGACAACACAGTGCTCGCGAGGCTCATGTGGAAGACCTCCCCTGTCTCCCCTGTCAACCAGCTGATGTACGCCAGGGGGATAAGGTCACCTCCCCTGCCTCGCCGTCGAGCCCGCGCGTGGTAGCCATGGACACCGCCTCGCCGTTGAGCCCGCGCGTGGTAGCAATGGACATCGCTGCCTCGCCGTCCACCGCTTCGCCGAGCGCCCGGCGATGGAGAGGCCGTGCCCCAGCTCCTGGCGCACGTGAAGCTCCTGCTCCGGCGCCGCGCGGCTGCCGTGGCCGCGCTGGACACGGCGAGGCAGCTTCGCCGAGCGCCCGGCGATGGAGAGGCCGTGCCCCAGCTCCGATGGACACGTCGTCGCCACTGAGGGAGGGCGGGGCCACGCGGCTGCCGGCCATGAAGGGGCGGGCCGTGGCGTTCCTAGCCTCCGCCGGCCACACGAGGCACCGCGCCGTAGCTCTCCTGGGCGTTGCCGATGCTGATGATGGTGGACGTGGGGGAGGGGAGCGCCGCCGCACACCCACCGTTCCCTCCGCCTCCCATCCATAGCTGCCGCCGGAAACCCTCGCCGCCGATGCCGTTCCCACCGACGCCCCGCGCGAATCGCCGCCGCCGCCCTGAGACGCTCGCGAATCGACGCCGCCACCCTGAGACGCTCGGCGGTGGAGAGGCCGCGCAAGGAGGTGTTCCACAGCATGGCGGCGGTGCACGGCATGGAGCCCGGCGTGGAGCAGTGCCTAGTGGACGTGCTGGGCCGCGCCGGGCTGCTGGCGGAGGCTATGGAGGCGGTGCTGTCGATGCCGATGAGGCCCGACTCGTAGGTGTTCGATGAATTTCCTCTAAGAAATCCTGGGGCGGTAACTTCACCATTTTGATACATGAGTGAATCCATTCAGGTGTATACAATCAACCAAACACAACCAACTGCACCGGTCCCTACATCAAATTAGTCCATACATGCAACCAAACACGGTGCTACTGATCCAGTACGAGTCCGTCAGAGGCAACCAAACACGAGCTCATGTATGAGTTGGTCGGGGACGAGGTGAGCCTGGACGCCTCTTTCGTCCGGGACAACCTGGTTCCGAGCAACCAATCACACCCTAAACGTTTGGTTTCTCTATAATAATATAACTCTAAACGTTGATTTCTCTATAATAATAGAACTCTAAACGTTGATTTCTCTATAATAGACTCCAAACGACACTTTAATTCGTTTTAACACTTAAAATACATGTGTTTGGCATCTAAATACATTACTTTCTTTAAATAAAAAAGAATACAATATGTTTTACACCACCGATGGGCGGGCCTCCTAAGACATATCGTACTCACGTACGTAATCATCGTGGATACGCCACCGCCCTTCACGATCTCCACGTACGCTGCCGCCCTTCCTTCCACGCGCGTTCTCCACGTACGCCGGATGGAGGAGAACCACCGCTGCCTGCCCATGATCCTGCGAGGCTGGACAAACAGGAAGCCGGCCAAGGTGTGGATGGCCATGTGCCGGACGCCGTAGGGACCGAAGACGACGAAACCGTAGCCCTAGCTACTAGCCAACCATGGCCACGGCCAGCCATGTAAAGGTAGCGGTCAGCAGAATATTATGAGGTCCCAAGATTCCTAGTTGTTGCTTTAAGGGAAAATGAGCTAAACTTAAACTGAAATTTTGGTGCTGTTCAGTACTAGTTGTAAACCAGACTTGAAGATAGATTGGAGAAAAGGAATGGTCCTTATGTGCGGAAACAGGCAAAGCAATTTCCATGGCGACAAAGTTATGAGTAAATAAAACCCCGATGCCATTGGATATAGGTATAGTCTTTTAGAGCAAGTTTAATAGTTTAAGTAAGCTACTTTCGCCAACTGCCGGAGGCAACGTGTCGCGGGTCGTATACCACGGTCACAATAATCGACCGGGCTAGGCGCGGTGCAACGATGGCCTAGCTCAAGAACAATGACAAGAGGGTTTATACTGGTTCGGGGCTACCGAGCACCCTAGTCCAAAGTGTGGCACTATCGAGCTCAAACCGCCGTGTCGGGGCGAATACAAGCCGGCGAGAGAGGGAGATGAGCTCCTGTGTCTCGTGTGATGAGTGGAATCGAACGGTGTGTGTGTGTGTGTGTTTTCGAGTGTGCAAGAGAGCTTGCCCTCTCCCCCTCGTGGCGAGCCCTCCCTTTATAGTCGCAAGGGGGGAGCTCACAGGGGTCACCGAGGCGGAGGGCCTTAGAGATAGAAGGAATACAAGTTTTGGGGGTGAAGAGGAAGAGTTCCCAGCAGTGTCGGCACGCCGGGCTGTCCGGCGTCGCGGCCGCCGCCCCGCCCTACTTCCGCACGCTCGCCGGCCGTGGAGTAGAATAGGGCGGCTCCGTATCCCGATACGTAGTACGTCACGGGTGACGAGCTCGGAGCTCGCCGGTCGGTGTAGAGGGAGACAATGAGCTCGTCCCACCGCGCCGTACTCCTCGCGTCGTACGCCCGCGAGCACGCACGCCGGCAAGCTGCGGCGAGATCATGGAGGCGCCACCGCGCCTTAAATGCTCGCATTTGGGGTCGCAGAAAACGTGTGGCGGGAGAGAGCTCGCCAAGGAATTTGACCGTCCCGCCGAGGTCATCCTGTCGTGTGGCGCTTGTCCCATGCGCTTGTCGGGACCGGCGCGTGATCCGACGGCTGCCGCGCCGCGCGGGGATCTTGCCCCGCAGGCCGATATGATCGTGGGTTGCGGCGCCGGGTCGCTAGAAGTTGAACCCGCGATCTCATGAATCGTCTTGCCGGATATTCTTGGTCGTTCTTGGGTCCGCGCCGGGAGCTCATTCGAGGCGGAAAAGAGCCTCATTTGCCGTAGTGAAGCTCGTCGCACCTTCGCTCCCTAGGGAGCTCGTTCGGGCGAAGGTTTTCCCAAGAACGAGCTCGAGCCTCGTTCCCGAGCCTCCGCGGTCCGTGAGTCTTCGTCCGAGACGGGAATGTCCTCATCGTATTTCGGCCTCTATGGGCGGGTAACATCCCGTTGTTTGACGAGTATGTTTCCTCTCTAACGCCAAGTTATTCGGATGGGTTGGGATGATTGACTCAATCCGAAATATCTGCGTCCCACGGTAGCCCCCCAAGCGGAGGAAGGAACCCCGTGGCGTGCCGACTCGTGTGGCCGTTATCGGGTTAGGGACCGCATTTTCTCGCTTGGGGGTGCGAGCCGCACCAAGCAGTGTTGCCCCCCGAGGCTGCGGGAGGACGTTCGGTCCTCGCGGAGGCTTGTTGTAACTGGGCGCTTGCGCCGTGGTGTGTTTTTTAGATTCCCTTAGGGAGGACGGTGAGCTCAAACCCGACTTTACCGCGTAGGCCAAAGTTGAGCGCTCTTGTGAGCTTTAAAGCGGATTTGCCCGAGTGAGGTCCGAGTTCGCGTTTGGGGGCGAGCCTGCTCGTCGGGCCCGGCCTGGGGCCAACCTCATATTCCGAGACTCGTCTCGTATAGTCACCGAGGCCCCAGAGGATCCCTCGGCGCTCGTGCCTCCCTCCTCACGAAGAATGACCAGAGGGCGTTCGCGATCACCGGCGACTCAAGCGCGACTTGGATAGAGCCCCCGAGTCCTCGAGGGGCGTTCGGGCGCGGGGCCGTCGGCGCCTCTCCTCCGCGCTCCTTGCTCGAGGTGCCTCTTGGCGCCGTCGAGCTCATGGGGCCGCCTTCCGAACCTGGAGCTCGGTTTGCCGTGAGCTCGTCGTTATGATGAGCGCGTGACATATATGGCCGTTGGCGGCGAGCTCGCCGGACTTTTCGCCCGCAGCAAAAAGAGCCAAGTGGGAAAAGTTACCGTTAGAAAGTTACCGTTAGGGCGACCGTTGTGTCACGGCGTTTAAGCCTTCCGTTTCGCCACGTGGCGGTACGCTGAGGACACCTGAGGGGCTCGGTGGAAGTGGTGGCCACCACGGGCGGCCGCGCCGGTGAGTCCGCCCGAGCTCATCTTATAAATAGGAGGGGAGATTCGGGGTTTTCCCCTTCACTTTCCTTTCCGCCGCCATTACCTCCTTCCACTTGAGTCTCGATCCGCTCGCTCTCGCCGTGCTTTGGAGAGCGTAAGTGCTGCCCGTGACGATCTTCAAGAAGCCGCCGGAAGAAGGGGAATCATGGGCACGTGGGCTCCGGTCGAGGGCCACCGAGGCGCCGCCGCAAGACCGTGTGGCGAGCGGTGGTCTCCCCGCCGCCGACCGCGGCGCCGGAGTGGATCGTGCCCAATCCGGGCGGACGCCGTTCCCGATCCGCCGGATGGGTACGTCGTCTCATTCGCCGCCTTCCATGACAGAGGGCTAGGTGCTCCTCCGACCGAAGTTCCCCGAGGTCGCCGCTCATCTACTTGGGGGATCGAGCTCCGGCAGATCCGAACCCTAACGGGATCTTCCACCTCTCCGCGTTCACCGTCTTTGTGCGAAGGGTGGCTAGGGATCGACGCGGATTGGGAGCTCTTCAAGCATTTCTTCCACGTGAAGATCACGCCGCGCCTCCGACGGGGCGAAACATCCCGGTCCCCATCGGCCGCATCGCGCTCCAACTCGGCCCGGCATGAAGGGGAAGTACCCTACTCCCGTCTCCCGCTCGTCAAACACCGGGTGGCGGGAGGAGTGGTTTTATCTAAAGAATGACAAGGAGCGCCCCCTTCCGCTTCACCGGCGGCGTCTTCCCCGGGTCCGACAAGGCGTGGAGGGAGACTCCCCACAGTCACCTTCTCCACCAAGTTCGTGACGCCGCCGGAAAGTGGAGCGCCTATGCAGCCGCCGGCTCTCGGAGCCTCTCCTCTTCGCCCGGCCTTGGGACACGGGTCGTTCCCCTAAGGCGGAGAACTATCCGCATCTGGGAGATGGTGGAGGAGAAGGAGCCCTTTGAGGGCACGGTGACGACCACGCCGCTTTCGGCGGGGGACGTGGAGTGGTGCGTTCGCCGGGTGACCGGGAAACCCTTCAAGATCCCGGCCGACCCCAACAACATTCCGGAGGTGCCGCCTTCCACGACGACGCTGCGATGGTGAGTCCCGCCTCTCGGCTTTTTGTATTTTCCGGTTGACGTTGCGATTAAGCTTCCAATCATTTTCTCCTCCTGAACAAGTCGGCTCCGTATACCTCGAGCCGCATCTCCCGCCGGCGAGGCCTGTCCCTTCCATGATCGTTCCGCGGGAGCGGCTCACGCCGCCGCCGCCCCGACGCCGAAGTCCCCGGAGGAGAGCGAGCCGCAGAGGTCGACGACGCGCGCCGCCGGAGGCCCAAGAGCTCGCGGGTCCAGGCGTCGAGGAGGAGCGCGACGCCCCGCGTCTGGGTGGCCCCGATGACCTCGGCAATCCGCACCGCACCGCTTGGCCCTCCTTCGTGGGGCCGCGGCCAAAGGAAGAGGGCGGCGACGGCACCTGCGGCGGAGGAGAAGAAAGCGGCGAGGCGCGTGGTCATCATCGGGTAAGTGCTCGAGCCTTTGTTGCCTTTTTGAGTGTGCGGCGCGCCATCGAGCTCTTTCTTCAACCGTGCTTGACTTCAATTTTCATTTTGTTGCCGCGCGGGAGAGGGTGAAGCCTTTGGGGCCTCGAATCCCCTCAAGCAGCTTAGAACGGCGACGATGTCGAGCTCGGCGGTTCCTCCGCTTCCCATTGTGCAGGCCCTTCCAATCGCCCCTCGGGGCTCGGTGGGGGGAAGGGGTCGGATTCGGGTCGGCCGGGAGCGCCGCCGCGTCGTCTTCGAGCTCGGTCCCGCGCGAGCCAAGCAATGGTCTCTCTACGGTGCGTTCGCCGAGACCGGGAGGGACCCGATGCCCCGCCCGCACCGCCGCAGTGCGCCGCGGAGGACCGAGAGGTGATTGATCTCGCCTCCCGAGAAGGGGAGGATCGCGAGGGCGCGCCTCGGACCCGCACGCCTATCCGGCTTCAGCCGGGGAGACGGGGGCGGGCGACCCGTGGCGGAGCGGATCGTCCCGGCGAGGGCGAGTCCTCCCCTCCGCGGGACGTGGAGGAGGCGCGCCAAGGATACGAACGCCGCGCGACGTGGTCGCCGATGAGCCCGTCGTGAAGACTGGGAGTTCGCGGGAGCTCTCGGGGAGCACCTGTCCGGACCTCACCACCCGCAGCGGTTATCACGAGCCCGCCGTCATTGAAGCGTCGGGGACGAGGCCGCCGCCGGCGCGTGGGTGACGCTCCTCGAACGCAGCCGACCGGACCCGAGCCGGACATTGTCGGCCGGAGATGCCCCGGAGAGCTCGTTGGAGGCCGGGCCGAGGGCCGGCCGCGCCCCGTCGTTGCTGTGGTCGGCGGGGGACGACGTCGCCGCCTTGATCGCCCGCGGAGGTGCCGCCACTTCCCACCGAGAGGGGCCGGCGTGCCTCCACCACCTTGTCGGGTAAGGGCTCCATCGGCGCTCATTCTTTGCTTGGTTTTGAGCTCGTGGCATTAATTCGCTTTTCTACAGATTTGAGGGACGCGTGGTCGGCTTCAACCGCGTGGTGGAGGCCGGAACCGAGATTGAAGGTCTCCGGGAAGGCTTGGCGTGGCTCTGGTCCCGCGCGAGCCGAGGGACTCGGCCAAGTGTCTCCGCGCACCGTGAGCTCGCGGTGGCGTCGATGACATTGCGGAGCACATCCGAGAGGTCCGAGATCATGCCGCCGCCGAGGCCCGGGAGGGAGTTGCCGAGGAGGTCCGTCAAGTAGAGGTAGCGGCGGTGAGGCATGAGGAGGAGCTCGTCGCTGGAGCCGCCGCTCCGCAGCTCATGCGGAGCTCGGCGACCTTCGCCGCCCGAGAATAAAGAGCTCGAGCGCCGGCGCCGAAAGCCGCCGAGCCATGACGTTGGAAAGGGAGCGCGACGCCAAAGGGAAGGCGCTCGGGACCGTGAAGCCGAAATGGAGGGTGAGCATCACTTTCCAAATTCGTTATCTTTCTTCTCGCTTTTGAGCGCTTAGGGCGATAGGTGGGTATTTTAGTCTCGCGACCACGAGGCCGCCGATGGGTCGATCTTGTTCCACGCCGGGAGGCGGAGAGAATTCGGCTCGATGCCGAGAATCTTGCCTTATGGGAGGAGCGGGAAAAGCTTTATCAAGCGTTGGCATGTAAGGAGCTCCTCCTTTTCCTGCTTTGAATCTCATGATTTTGATTTGTGTGTTTCTCTGCAGCTGAGAAAAAGAAGTCGGCGTGGTTGGCTCGGGAGCTTGAGGAGAAGGATCAGTCCCTGGCCGCCGCGGAGTCCTCGTTGACGCATACCCAGCTCACGCTTGACCAAAAGGAGAAGGATCTCCAGCAGCAGACGCGTGAGCTCGTGGTCGTGCAGGATGGGCTTCGCGAGAAGACCGACGAGCTGCGGACCAAGGAGGCCGAGGCCTCGGCCCTCCTTGGGCGGGTGACGCGGCGGGAGGGTGCGGCGCAGAGGGCGGAACGTGCTCACACCAACCTCATCCTCGGCGTTGAGGGTGTTTGCGATACCCTTGGGGTCGAGGAGGTGGAGGGCCCGGGTAGCGAGTGCTCCGCGCTCCCGCCGTGGTGAGGAGAGAATGCCCGCCGCGTCGTTCACAAGGCGTTGGCCGTGGTCCTCGCTCACTATCCCGAGATGCGGACCTCGACCAAGATAGTGGGCAAGGGCTGGCCCGAGCCCGCCGAGGGCGTCGAAAGCCGGACAACGCCGTTGCCACCGCAGGGCCCGCTCGATGAAGCCGTCGTGGAAGCTCTTCCAACTCGCCGTTGAGGAGCTCGAAGTGTTCGAGCCTACCGGGCGAGGCGGGGTGGAGACGGATTCGTCGGCGGCGAAAGAGTGAGCCGCGGGAGTAGTTAGCTTGAGGCGCCGCCTCTTTGTTATGAACCAAGTCCCCGGAGCTTGGGGCAAGATGTAAAATAACAAGTTATCTAAGTTACTGAACGGCTCGTTTTATCTTTCCCGTGATGGTGCTTCCGATTAGCTCATAGTTTTTCGAGTTTGTATCTTATCGATCGAGGCAACGGACCCTTTTCTCGTTAGCCCGCGAGCGCTAGAGTTCGTTGGGCAAGCGCGTTGGACCTTGCTAAAGATATCACTCAAACCCTTTGACTTGTCGGATTCGACGCTCACTTGGAAAGATAAGTGACGAGTGCGAGGTTGAGCTGATCGAGCTCTTCCCTGCGTGTTCGTGTTTTTTTGTGAAAAAAGAGTTCGTGAAAAGGTGGGGTGTGCGCCCGTCCCCTTGTAGCCCCCGAGCAAGGGCGGGCCTCGCCGGAGGTAGAGGGCAGTCGTTGCTCAACAACCGTCGAAAAAGGAAATCGAATGCTAGCACGCTTTTGCATCGAGGTGTGTATTTATTATGCGAGCTCCTAGGAGAGCGATATTACAAAATACATCTAAGGATAGAAGCGACGTAGTCGTTCGATGTTCCGTGAGTTAGCGAGCTTCAGCGGCCGCGGGAATCTTGGATCTTGTATGAGCCTCGGGCGTAGAACTCGGCGATGGTGAACGGTCCTTCCTGGGGCCAAGAGCTTGTGCTTCTCCTTCGTGCTCGTACTCGTCGCAGACTTGGTCGCCGACTTCAAGGCCCGCCCTCGGACGTGGCGGTCGGGTAGCGGCGCATCGATTGCTGGTACTTGGCTGAATGCGCGACGGCGACCTCACGGGCCTCTTCGAGCTAGTCTGCGGCGCCTTCGAGTGAGGTCCGGTTGCCGGCGTCGTTGTGCGGCTTGAACTCGCGGCGCCGTAGTCGCAGGTCGGCAGGGAGCATGGCTTCTAACCGAAGACGCGAGGAAGAAAGGTGTGCGCCCGTTGCTCTGCTCGGAGTGGTCCCGAGGCTCCATATGACCGCGGGAGCTCGGCGAGCCATCTTCCTCCGAACTTCTCCAAATTCTTGAAGATCCTCTCGCTTCAATCCCCGCAAAATCAAGCCGTTGGCGCGTTCGACCTGCCCGCTTTGTCCTCGGGTGGGCGACGGAGGCCCGCCACGCGGACGTTGTAGTCGTTGCACCCGGTCGAGAAGATCTCGCCGGTGAAGTTGGTGCCGTTATCGGTGATGACCGAGTTCGGTACGCCAAGCGGTGGATGATGCCGTCCGAAGAACTTGACCGTCTCCTCGCGATCTTGTGCGTGAGATGGGCATCACCTCGATCCATTTGGTGAACTTGTTGATGGCGAAGAGGAGGTGAGTGAAGCCCCGGCGACCTTGTGAAGGACCGACCATGTCAAGTCCCCGCATGTGAAGGGCCAAGTGATGGGGATCGTTTGGAGGGCCTGCGTCGGGAGGTGCGTTTGCTTGGCGAAGAACCGGCATCCCTCGCGGCGTGCGATCGATTGGCGTCGGCGGCGGCGGTCGGCCAATAGAAGCCTTGGCGGAACGCCTTGCCCACCGAGCTCGTGGAGCCGCGTGATGCCCACACTCGCCGGCGTGGATCTCTCGATGAGCTCATGCCCCTCCTCAAAGGTGATGCGGCGTTGGAGCACCCCAGCCGCGCCCCTCTTGTAGAGCTCGCTTCGATGACGGCGTAGGACTTAGCTCGGCGAGGCGTGCGCCTAGCTTCTTTCTTCTCCATAGGGAGTTTGCCATCCTGTAGCCATGCCAGGATGGGGAGCCGCCTAATCGGGTCTCGGGGCTTCGGGTCCGAGGTGGCGAGGACCTCGGATCCGACGAGGTTGACCTCTGCGTCGACCTCCATCGGCGAGCTTCGGGCTCGAGGGTCCTCGGCCTTGGTGGGAGAAGGGACAAAACGGAGTCCCGACGGGTCTGTGGCGTGGGTTCGAACCTTCCCCCTCGAGCCGGATGGAGGGTATGTACGGTCATGCGCAAAGACGCCGGGGCGGGACCTGTAGTCGATCGGAGGCGAAGCTTAGCGAGGACGTCGGCGTCACCGTTGTATCGGCGACGAATGTGCTTGAACTCTATCCCGTCGAAGCGTTCTTCGAGCTCGCGCACCTTTGCGGAGTACGCAATCATCCTTGGTGCGACGTGGTCGGCCTCCTTTGTGGCTTGATCGCCACGAGCTTAGAATCCTCCGATCTCGTGGCGTTTGATGCCAAGCTCGACGGCGATAAATGCCGTTCACCAAAGCTTCGTACTCAGCAGAACGCTTGTTGGAGGCGGTGAAGTGAAGGCGGATCGAAAACCTCATGCGCACGCTTGCGCTGGTGATACGGCGACCGGACCGCCTCCGCGCCAGATTCACCGAGCCGTCGGGCGTAGAGCATCCAGTACTCGGCGTCGTCAGTCTTGGCGACAACCGGTCTCCGCCCACTCGCCATGAAGTCGGGAAGGACCCTGGGACTTGATGGCGTCCCTTGGGGCATATGAGATGTCCGATCCCATGAGCTCAATTCCCACTTGGCGATGCGTCCCGTGGCCTCGGGGCTGCGGATGATGATCTCGCCGAAGGGAATTTGGAGACGACGGTGATCGGGTGAGCGTCCGGCGTAGTGTCGTAGCTTGTGGCGCGTGATTAGGAGCGCGTAGGCGAAGCTTCGAGCCGAGGGTACCGCGTCTTTGTGTCGGAGAGGACTTCACCGACGGCGACCGGCCGTTGCACCCGAAGTGAGTGGCCCTCTTCCTCCCTTTCGACTACGAGGACCGTGCTCACCACCTACGGCGTGGCCGCGATGTACAAAGAAGACGGTTCGTCCGACTTGGGCGTGAGTGAGTATGGGCGGATTCGTCGGAGCTCTTCGCAGAGTCAAGTGCGGGCCGGGCCTCGGGTCCAGGCGAGCGCGCCCGACTTCTTCGGGAGCTTGTATAGCGGGAGGCTTCGTTCGCCTAGTCGAGCGATGAATCTGCTAAGGGCGGCCAAGCACCCCCGTGAGCCGCCAGACGCTCTTGACGTTCTTGATAGGGCCCATGTTGCGATGGCCTCGATTTTCTCGGGGTTGGCTTCGATGCCGCTCGGACACGATGAAGCCAAGGAGCTTTCCCCGGGAACTCCGAACATGCATTTCTCGATTGAGCTTTACTCCGAACTCGCGAGAAGCTTGTTGAAGACTTCTTTGAGGTCGGGGATGAGCTCTCTGGCGCTTAAGTCTTGACTACGATGTCATCGACGTATGCCTCCACGCGCTTCCCGAAGCTCTTTGAAGACTTTCGCATGCACCTCCTCGAAAAGTGGCGCCGGCGTTCTTTAGCCCGAAAGGCATGGTTACGTAGCGTAACTCGCCAAAGGGAGTGATGAAGGAGGTGGCGAGCTGATCGAGCTTTCGTTCATCGCGATTTGATGATAGCCGGAGTATGCGCCAAGAAAAACAGCGTCTCGCACCCGGAGGTGGAGTCAACGATTTGGTCGATGCGCGGCAAAGGAAACGGATCCTTTGGGCATGCCTTGTTGAGGCTCGTATAATCAACACACATTCTCCATTTCCCATTCTTCTTCTTAACTAGTACAGGGTTGGCTATCCACTGGGATGATACACCTCCTTAACAAAGCCCGCCGCTAAGAGCTTATCTATTTTTCTCGGCGATTGCCGCCGCCGCCGTCGTCGAAACGTCGGAGTCGCGGCTTTACCGGCGAGAGCCGGGCTTGATGTTTAAGGAGTGCTCGGCGACTTCCCTCGGTATGCCGGGCATGTCCGAGGGTCTCCACCCGAATACGTCGAGGTTCGCGGAGGAAGTCGACGAGCTCGCTTTCCTATTTAGGAGTGAGCTCGCCCCGATGCGAATTAACGTGCGCCCTCCGTCGACCTTCACCGCCTTGGCGTCCTCGTCCGGCTTCGAAGGATCACGCCGCCTTCGAGCTCGACGGAGGAGCTCGCCACCTTGGCTTGGACGTGCTCGCGGCCTTCTTCAGCTTCGGCGGAGTCCTCTCGCGCACCCACGCGAGCATCTCGGGGATGAGCTTCTCCGACTTCGATGAGGGCGTCGACGCATCGCATGCCTTCTTATCACGCTTGAAGGCGCTCGAAGGTGGAGTTGACGGTGATCACGCCCGCCGGTCCGGGGATCTTGAGCTTGAGGTGCGTGTAGTTGGGAACGTGAAATCTCATGTTTGGTTTTGGAAATTGATGACGACATTTGTGGACTAATCCTTTGCTCTTAGTATGTGACGTAAAGGATTAGGTTGATGACAAGGAGCATGATGATCATGAACATGGACGATGATGGTGGACATGATGGATCGTCAAGCTCGGTGATCGGCTTGAGAGGAACCCGGAGATCAAGGCAAAGGTATTCTTGATAGGGTTTTTTTCCTTTTTGGTGATCAAGACACGATAGAGCGTGTGATCACATTATAGGATAGATAGCCGACTATCAAGAAGGGATGCCGCGACAATCCTTGCATGAAGTGCTTCTAGGTCCAATTGACTTGCATATTGCATTTAGGACATGAGAGCACTAACTTCGATCTTGCCTAACATCTCGACGTGCTAACATTGGTGATAACGTGGTCATCTTGACGTGTTGGCAACCCAAGGCAAGAAGCAAAGCAAGATTGAAGCAAAGAGCAAAAGAAAAGAAGAAGACGCCACTGCTTTCAGTGGTGACCGGACGCTGGCCACCGGCCGGGCGCACCGGCCGGGTGGCTTTCCGGCCAAGTCGCGTCCGGGCAGAGCTCAGCGCGCGCTTTGGCCGGACGCGACCGACCGGAAGCGACCGGACGCTTCCGGTGGTGACCGAACCCCGACCGGACGCTGGCGGAGAAAGCCAACCGGTGGGCCCAAAAGCTTGTCGGTAGCGACCGGAAGCACCGACCGGACCCACGACCGGACCACCGGTGGTTCCGGGCCGGTCGCGTCCCTGGTCCGTCTTGCAGAGAGCAAATTTTTTGGAGCAACGGCTCCATTTCGAGAGGAGCCCTATATATACTTGGTTGGCTGGTTCTTTGGGACCTCTCTTGCACATTTGAACACTCTAACTTGCTAGTGAGCATTTGAGACTCCTCTCCACTCATCTCCTCATCACTAATTCGGATTCTTGGTGAGATTGAGAGAGATAGAAGTGCATTGCTTGCATCGGTTGCATTTAGAAGCACTTCATCCTTGGAGAAGCCAGCGGGATTCTTGTTTTCTTGGGAATTTGCCCTGTTCCCTAGCGGCTTGGAGCAAGAGGCGGTGTTGAGCTCAAGTGGAGCTTGTTTGAGGCCACACCGGTGGTGATTGTGAGGGGTCGTTCCTTACCCCGCGGGAGATTCGCGAAAGGAGCACTAGTGGATTGCCCGTGGCTTGTTGGACCCTCTCTTGTGATCGTTTGCTTGAGCGCCCATAGGGGTTTTGGCACCGGCCATTAAGCTTAGCACACGTCAAGTGAGTGTGTCGCCACAACGAGGACTTAGCGTGCTTAGGCAAAGCACGTGAACCTCGGTAAAAAATCATCGTGTCAATTGTGTGCTTGCTCGTTGGAGATTTCATATTGATCACGGTGATTGGCTTTCACCTCTACACATCAACGTCGGTATATCGTTCACTACTCCACGTGCATTTACCTTGATATATCTTTTGTAGCCTTTGCTTAGCTTGTTAGCTTGAGTAGTCTCTTTTAGTTTGTTTAGGCTTGTTAGCTCCTAGTTGGTAATATAGTTAGAATTTCTTGTTCACCTAGGAGTAAATTAGCGACTTAGCTCTTGTTGTGATTAGAGACAATAGAATTGACTTGTGGCTTGCATAGCTAGTTCGTAGCATCGCTTATATTAGCTACGCCATCTTGTTATCTAACCCGGGTGCTTAGTGTTGTTGCGAGAATTTTTAATAGGCTATTCATCCCCCCCTCTAGCCATTAGGACGTTTCAAGCCATAAACTTCGGCGTAGCATGGCCGCCAAAGGGCATGATAAGCGCTCTTGTACGGGAGCACCTCGAAGGTGAGCACTTCCTTCCGGAAGTTGCTCGGGTCGCCGAAGGTGACGGGGAGGTCGATCCGGCCGAGCGGAAACGCCTGCTTCCCCGGCACTACCCCGTGGATGGGGTCCGTGGAGGGTCGGAGTCGAGCTCGCGTGATGCCGAGAGCCTCCATGGTGTCGACGTAGAGGAGGTTGAGGCCGCTTCTCCATCAACACCTTGCCGAGGCGCTGGTGCCGACTATGGGATCGACGACGAGAGGAACCTTCCCCGGATGTGGGACGTGTACGGGATGGTCCTTCTTGTCGAAGGTGATCGGGGCCTCGGACCACTTTGAGGTAGGAGGGCGGCTGCGGCTCGGTGAAGAGGACTTCATACTGCGGAGCTTCGCGGCGCTTGGACTCGACGGTGGTGGGCCCCCGACGACGTTGACGGTGCCGTCCTCGAAGAAGATGTCCTTGACGCCCGCGCCGCCGTCGAACTTCGCCCGCGTGGTGCTCGTCACCCGCACCCTCTACTTCCCTCGCGCCGCTACGAACTTCCGTGGGGAGCCCCGAGTCCCCGAACTTGTGCTTGACCGGGCCCGTGGTTGGGGCAGGGGGGTCGAGCTTCTTCTCGAAGAAGTCCTTGGGAGCACCGGCCGCGCCTTGGCGCCCGGCTTCTTCTTTTCGGCGACTACGATGAAGTCGTCCCCGCCGCGCCGGCGCTTGTTCTTGTTCTTCTTTTTGGGCCGCGAGCTCGAGCCCGCCGGCCTCATCGGGCGGCCTTCTCCTTGCCCTTGCCCGTGGTGCCGTGGAGGACTGCGGAGATAGCCTCCTCGCCCCCGCCGTGGTTCGTGGCGAGGTCGAGGAGGTCCTTCACCGTCTTGGGCTTGCGAGTGCCGAGCTCATGGATGAGCGTCTCGCAGTCGTGCCCGAAGGTGAAGGCGGTGATGATCTCCGCATCGGTGGCGTCGGTGAGCTCGTTGCGCAGCTTGGAGAAGCGCCGGATGTAATCACGCAGGGCTCTCGTTCCTCCGCCGCTTGCGGCTGCGGAGGTCCCACGTGTTGCTCGCACGAGTAGGTCCCCCGAAAGTTACCAACGAAGACATCACGGAGGTCGCGCCCGGTGTCGATCATACCGCAGCAAAGACTCGAGCCAGAGTGAGCCGTGTCGGCGAGGTATAGGGGGTTACCACGATGATGAAGAGCTCGTCGTCGGCTCCCCCGCCCGACACGCGAGGCAGTGAGTCTTCGAGCCGACGGGGTCCGTCTCCCGCTTGTACTTCGGGCGGAGGTCGTGGCCTCGGGAGCGCCGAGGAACGGCGCGTCGTGAACCCGGGCGCCGAACACCCGGGCCTCCTCCCGTCCGGGTGGAGCTCCGCCCTCGCGCTCCGCCTCGAGCTCGAGCACCACGTGGTGAGGGGGAGCGCGCCGCCGCCTCCTCGACCTTGGGGGCCGGACTACGGCCGCGGTCCTCCCGACCGCCGTAGTGGCCGCCCCTCCTCTTCTTTGTAGGGACTGGCTGGGGCGGTCGCCGTCTCGCTCGCCGTCGCGACGGTCACGGCCCGATGTCCGGCGCTTCGCGCGGCCTCCGCCGCCGTCGCCGCCGAGGGTGTCCCGGCGCCGCGGTTCTCTCCCACCCGCCGACGTCGGCGGGACACGCGGAGACTCTCCCCACGTTCGGCCTACGGTTGGAGAAGGCCTCGTGCTCTTCACGAGAGGCGTCGGCGCGACTCCGAGCTCTCCACTCGCCGCTCCGCGGCTCTCGATGAGGGAGCGCGCCGCCGGGTGGAGCCTTCGGGCTTCCGGTGCCTCGGGCTCCTGAAGCTTCGTGAAGGAGCTCGGTGGCGGCCGCGAGGTTCTCGTCGGTCGCCGCCCAAAGATCGGCGGAAGGTCGCCGGCCTCATCGATGCGGCGTCGCGCCTCCCGACCTCGAGCCCGCCGCCGTCGTCGGCCTCCCACCTCTTCCGGGAGGGCGTCGCGTTCCTGCGCGATCTCGCCGGGCCTCTTCGAGCTCGTCGACGCGCTCGTGTACCCGCTGGGGAGGGGCACCGTTGAGCGAGCCGTCGAGTCTCGACCCCGAGTGTGCGGGGTGTCTTTGGGAGGACTCGTCCGCTGTGGTAGCTGCGCACGCCATCCGGCGTCGGCACATGTAGCACTCGCGTGTGGGGTCGACCCCCCGCGAGGCTCAGCCGCCCGGCCGCGGTCTCGAGACCGGTCGCCTCAAGCTCGTGCCATGCCTCCAGGGCGGGAAGAGCTGTCCCCGCGGTACATCTCGTCGTAGGCTGCGAGGAACTCGTCGGGGAGAGCGGCTCTGTCCGGCGCATCGCAGCAGACGATGTTGGCGGAGGAGAAGGTGACGTCGCTGAAAGCTCCCCGAGTCGGCTCGGGGCCGAGGATGTGGAAGCAGCTCCGCGATGACGACGGAAGTGGTCGGCCGCCGCCGTATGGGGCTCGGCCGGACCGGAAGTCGGATCCCGGCCGGGCGCACCGCGCCGACGGCGGCGTCGCGTCCGCGACGAGGCGGGCGTCATCTCGCCCCGCACCATCCGAGGGGAAGGTGGCTCCGGCGGGAGCCCTCGAGCCGGTGCCGGCGAAGGTCCGGTCCCAAAGCGCATCGGGCGCGCGGGCCCGCCGGAACGGTGGTGAAGGGAGCCATCGGGCGGGTGGACGCCACACTAGCGCCGCCCTACCGCGCACCAACCGTCGTGGTCGTATACCACGGTCATAGTAACCGACTGGCTAGCGTGTGCAACGATGGCCTAGCTCAAGAACAATGACACGAGGGTTTATACTGGTTTGGGGCTACCGAGCACCCTAGTCCAAAGGTGTGGGCACTATCGAGCTCAAACCGCCGTATCGGGGCGAATACAAGCCGGCGAGAGAGGGGAGATGAGCTCCCTGTGTCTGTGTGATGAGTGGAATCGAACGGTGTGTGTGTGTGTGTTTCGAGTGTGCAAGAGAGCTTGCCCTCTCCTGGTGGCCGAGCCCTCCCTTTTATAGTCGCAAGGGGAGCTCACAGGGGTCACCGAGCGGAGGGCCTTAGAGATAGAAGGAATACAAGTTTTGGGGGGTGAAGAGGAAGAGTTCCCCTACAATGTCGGGCACGCCGGGCTGTCCGGCGTCTTGGTCGCCGCCGCCGCCCTACTTCCGAGCACGCTCGCCGATCGCCGTGGAGTAGAATAGGGGCGGCTCCGTATCCCGATACGTGGTGCGTGACGGGTGACGAGCTCGGGAGCTCGTCGGTCGGTGTAGAGGGAGACAATGAGCTCTGTCCCGCCGCCGCCGTACCACCGCGTCGTACCCGCCCGCCGCACGCCACGGCCGGTCGCGGGCGATCATGGAGGCGCCACCGCGCCTTAAATGCTCGTGCCTTGGGGTCGCAGGAAAACGTGTGGCCGGAGAGCTCGCCAAGGAATTTGACCTCGTCCGCCGAGGTCATCCTTGTCGTGTAGCGCTTGTCCCATGCGCTTGTCGGGACTCTGGCGTGATCCGACGGCTCCGCGCCGCGTGCCGCCGGGGATCTTGCCCCCGCAGGCCGATATGATCGTAGGTTGCGGCGCTGGTCGCGAAGGCCGAACCCGCGATCTCATGAATCGTGGCGCCGGATTTTCTTGGTCGTTCTTGGGTCCGGCGCCGGGAGCTCATTCGAGGAGGAAAAGAGCTCGCTGCCGTGAGTGAAGCTCGTCGCACCTTCGCGCTCCCCCTAGGGAGCTCATTCGGGCGGAGGTTTTTCCCAAGAACGAGCTCGAGTTTGTTCCCCGAGCCTCCGCGGTCCGTGAGTCTTCGTCCGAGACGGAATGTCCTCATCGTATTTCAGCCTCTATGGCGGGTAACATCCCGCCGTTTGACGAAGTATGTTTCCTCTCTAACGCGTTGTTACGGATGGGTTGGGATGATTGACTCGATCCGAAATATTCAAGGTCCCCACACAACGCTAGCCCGGCCCGCTACTATTTATGGCATAGCTGCATGCGGAGCCAATTGCAGCACGCGCATGGCCTAGTCGCCGGCCGCAGCGGGCGCGTCGTGAGACGCTCATTTTCTTCTCTCTCTTCACTTCTCTCTCCTCCACGTAGATATGAGCCGGCTAGTCGCTCCTCATAATACTTGCTCTTACAAACTAGAGTACCGAAAGTGGTTGAATGTTCAACAAATCTGTCCTGTCCAACCAAGGACTTCAGATCTTTAGCCAGCAATTTATTACGACTAGTCATGTCAATTGCTAATCCCACAAAAATACAGGCCTACGTACTCCGTACTCCCTCCGTCCCTTTATGTATGTCGCCCGGGAAACGTGTCTGTGAGGGAAATACGGTTTTCTAGAGACAAACATTTAGGGACAGAGGGAGTATGTTCTAGGACATGCAATCTTTTTTTACATATTAAATATGTTACACATGTACCCGAGACCCCATGATCCTCATAAAAGGATGCAATCAAATTCATACTCGAAAGCCCTAGTACGAATTTTGTACACTGACGACAAATTTTTTTTTTTTGCATTGCAAGCCAAGTATGCAAGAAAGCTGTAGATATTACACATCTGATATCCGGGGATTAAAATGGAATGCGCTGCTGATTTGGACAGGGAAGTTCAAAAAAAAAAAAGGATTGCTAAGAGAAATCGAAATGGTGGTGGAAGAACCTGTTCTGTCACCATATCTGATTTCACTTCAAGGTTGAAAAGCGGGGAAGCTTGCCTCTCAGGTAGTACAACTTTGCTCTCCTCACTTTCCTGTGCCTGATATTACCGTGATCTCCTTGATCCTAGGTGAGTACCTGCAATGAAATATGTAGGTGCAGTTACCAAAATCGCTGCAAGTTGTAGAAAGGAATATGAATCACACATCACACCCCCAATCTGGGGGGTGGGGGTGGGGGGTGTTGCTAGATATTTTGGCTGGATGAATTATGTGAACTAGTACTCGGATCAAATTGGCCACATGGCGGCTTGGCTAAGTTGTTGCTGTGAACATATTTATTTATTAAATCTATGTGAACCTCTCTTTATTTATTTAATCCATTCCCAGCCAGCTTGTTTATATTTTTTTTGTAGCACACATATATGTCATTTTTTGCAACCCGAGAGCTTCCAGGAGGCTGTCTAGGCAATCTAAAATGAGGGAGGGCAACAATGTCTTTTTCCATGCCCAGAACAGTGGAAAAATACCCCTAGGATTTTAGAAATAGGGGAAAACCTGAAATGGTCATATTTCAAAGCAATTGGCGCGATCCGGGTCATATTTCAAAAGGCCGACGAATTCTAGGTCATATTATGCGGGGTTGTCCAATAACGGGTCATATTTTGAAATTTCTCGAAGGAGGGAGGCCGCATCGGGAGGATTGTGGGAGAGACGCTATCCGCCATCTCTTTGAGGGATGGGGGCTGTGATGCTGCACGCGGACCCCAAACTTCTATCCACGACTGAGGCTATCTGCACCATATGGTAAAACCGTCCTCCAAGGACCGGTTTACATGAAAATTCGCCTTAGTGGGGTACGCCCTCGTCCATTAGGGCTCGTTCATTTCTAACGGATCACGCCTGGATTTATTCCGGCCGATCAAATCTTATACAAATATAAACTAAGAATCCAGTCGAAACTATTTCTAGAGCTCAAACCTCTCTAATCGAACGAGGGCTTAGGCCGACCGCACCACTGCATCGAGCTTCCCTCCAGGATGGATTTACCGTGAAAACAAATGACCACCGCTGTGATGAAGTAGCTACGGCACCCGTTTCCTTGAATCCCACGTCCTCGCGCGGCGTTGAACTCGGGGACGGCGTGGGCCCCGATGCACTCACGCTCACAACGAACGGAGGGGGACCAGGGAGGACCGGCTGGGACCCGGGAGGGTAAAAGTCTCGCCATGCACTCACGCCGCGTGGGACCCAGGAGGGTAAAAGTATGGGATACGGTTTGGACCGGCCCCGGTCGAATAAAATCCCGTGGGACCCACGATGCAAGAGATATACCGCGGCGATTTTTAAAGGCCCGGCGGTGCGGATAGCCTTAGACCGGGCTGCATCGGGCACCGCATCCCTCCCGCTACCACTTCCACGCCGGCTTTTCTCAAACAAAACGCCGCAGCGGGCTCACGCTACCGCTACGAAGCGTGTCCCCGTATTCCTAGCGTGGCACCGGGACCGGAGGGCTCGAGAGCCCTACCACTACGCGCGGGGAGAGAAAAGAGAGGGGGTGAGAGAGAATCACGGGCGGGCCCCATTGATGTGCTAATCAAAAAAAGTTATAACTCACAAATTAAATGTTCAAACTAAATTTCGATTACATCATTAAATTTGTTTCAATAAATGCTTCAAAACAAGATCTCACATGGATATATTTAGATAAAATTAAAAGTGGGCCCACAGATGACTAGGACGGATAGAGGAAGTGCGGGAGTGAGTGTTGTAAAGGAGAGAATCTTGATGACTAGGATGTATAGAGGAAGAAAATAGAGAAACATGAGTGCAAATAGTCTTATGCTATCTGCAGACCGGATGTGTTCCTCTAGTTACCTTTTAATGCAAAGGTCCATACCACTCTCTGGTAAACGCTACGGCACCCTAACGTATTGGCCTCCACACGGTAATTCTAACGCTTGTCTAGTAGCTCCGGTATCGACGACGTGGCATGGGGCCCATGCGCCCACCATGGCGTCCGCTCGTTGAGGCCCCGCCCGCTCGTCGGGGAGGAGCAATAGAGCTGGGAGGGCCTCGGAGGTTGCTCTACCGCCGACGTGAAGGATAGAGAGAGATGGCAGTGTGGCCGCGCTCGTCCGTGCCCACGATGGAGGTTTCCCTCGCCTGTCGGCCGCGACTCCAGCTCACTGCGCTCTGGCCCACCTGCCGCCACACTAGTCCACCTAGAACCGCCACCGCCGCTGCTGTCTGGGAGGCTGATGCTCGTGGCCTGGTGTGGAGGAGGGCACCGCCGGTGAGGGCGCCGCCGCTAGGAAGGAGGCAAAGAAGGGGCACCATGGCCAGAGATGAAGAGCCGCCGCCGGGGCTTCCATCTGCTCAGTCGCGCTCGTGAGATCTAGAAGAGAAGAATGCCTGTATGGGGAAGAGGAGAGGGGGTAAGTGAAAAATATAGGACCCACCAAGTGGTGGTTGATATAAAGGATGGGATAAAGTATGGATAGGTACGGAGAAACTATGTATAGAGGGGTGACTGAGACGGAATATTTCTTTTAAAGGAAGAATTTAAAGGAATAGCAGTGCAGTCAGTCTTACTCCTGGCGGAGCTGCAGGTTGTCCGCTATGATCGACGTGGCGCCTGGCATGGGCCCCACCACGCCAAGGACGTTGAGGCCCGTCGCACGCCCGCCCGGCCACCGGTCCGATCTCCCTTGCCTCGCGCCCGCGGTTTATGGTTCAAGCAGGATCCGCGTCAAAATTATTACTTAATAAAAAATATATTTATATAAGTAAGTTACTACTATGTGATCTTTAGTATTTTAAAAGTAATATATACTCCTCTATCTCAAAAAAAAATGTGAATCTCACCTTTCGAGGTAATATTATGTAGGTGTAAAATTAAATATTTGCCCCTTGTCTTATTGTAGGTTCTGGAATGTTCTTTAGATGTGGAACAAGAACAACATTAAAATATGGAGAGACCCACACAAAAAAGTTAATCACTACTTAGATTTACATGTGTCGGTGTGTTAAAACTAGTTTCCTCAAGACACCGGACTGTAAGGACCTTGATGTCGCCTAGGAGGCCTAGAGGGGGGGTGAATAGGCCGGTACCTTAAAATCACCTGTAAAAACTCAACTCAAACAGTTTTCAGAACAACGCGCGGCACTGCCTCGCCTGGCAGACAAACACAAACTGCAGTTTGAAATCTAAGCAACGAAACTTATATCGAGTGAATTTCCCAGGTTCCTGCACACAAATATATCACATATATCCAATAGAAAGTGCTAGGAACTCAACAACAAAGTAGATCGGGACAAACCCTAGCTCACAAGAATATATATGCAAGAATGTAAAAAGCACACGTGAGACAAGGATTTTTCCCGTGGTTTACCGTTGCCACAAAGACTGGGTTACGTCCACGTTGTTGAGGTTGCCACACAAGGCTTAGCTTGCCCACCGGTTTGCTTTTTCCCTCGTTCTCAAGTCAAGGGAGTGAACCCTTGAGATGAGGGGTGATTTCTTGATTTTGAGTGAGGTTACAAACCTCCCAAGGCTGCCACACAAGTTGGCAGCTCAAGGGTGACGCCTAGCCGGCTAGGAGCAAAGCTCCAAGAGTAAAGAACCCTAGCACATCGGCCAAACGCGAACCCAATGCTCTTTCAAGATGGGGAACTTATAGATCCGGTCTCCATTTGTAGTTTCCCTCTTTTCCCTCAAGTTTTGATGGTGGGAATCAAGATCTCACTTGGGGAGTGGAGGAGGAGCAATGGAGGAGAGAGAGAGGAGCTTTGGTTATGTTCTTCCACGAAATGAACGTTGGGGAAGAAGAAGTGACCGTTGGGGAGGGGCTGGATGGGTATTTATACCCGGCGGACTAACGGTTCATTATGCGGCACTTTGCCTCACTTAACGCGCGACACTGCCGCGCCTGCCAGAGCAACAAAGTGTAAAAAGTGTCTCGGTTGGCTGTTTTGGCTATGAGGTGATGTTTTTGGCTGAGCTGGAGGTTTGAGCATTTAGTTCACATGTAGCCAAGGGTTCTAGGGTCCCTCTTAATAGTACGACATTTCCTAAACTCAAGATTCAAAAGAGAAATGAATTTAAATCACTGAGAGTTGGAAACACCATCAAAATGCAACCGGGAAGTCCTTGAACCTGTACATCATCCTCTATCATCTTTGTATCATTTCTTAGTGCAAATATACCTTGAGCATGTGACTTGAACCATTTCCACAAATATGAGTTCAACTCATGGCTTCAAGTCACTTCCACTTATGATTTGATACTTAGCACAATATGACTCCTCACAGCTTGATTAGTTCCTCGACTAAATGCAAGTACTCTCTTCTTCACCTTAGCCATGGTACCTCGGTCCCAAGCCACCGCTTGCCCTTCACCTTCGCTTAGTACCTCGAAGCCCTTTCCTTGCTATCTTCACCTTATCAAGGCATATTCAAGTCACATCACATTAAGCATCCATTGAATAATCATTTCTTCAACACTTTGATCCTTGCTTGATTATCTTGTAGATATAAATGTTGAGACCAATCAAGCTTCGGTTTGACCCACATAGAGACATACATGGATCAACATCAATATGGTCAAACCAATTCACGATTCCTTATATCCTATCATTTTGGCTTGACACTCCAATACTTATTTCAATCTTCTATTCATGGCAAACAAGCCATTATAGAGACCAATCCAAAATCATCAACTCTTGTCTCATTTGCCTTTTGCCAAGTATGCTTGCTTTCACATGATGCTATGATATTCCACAACATATAAACCATTTCATTGATTCCATTTGCATTGTTGTCTTTTGCTTGAACTAGATTGTTTCCATCATCTTCCAATACAACAATACACAAATTGGCTTTGCTTCCATACTATGTGGAATACCATCAAGTTTGCTTGTTGAACCTTGAATATACTTGTTACTACACAATCCACAAGTATATGCAATAGACTCAGTTTCCTATTCAACACTTAGCAAACTTATTAGACCTTTAATTATGTTGTCATTCAATTCACCAAAACCCACTAAAGGGCTAGATGCACTTTCACGGACTAGTAATCGGATCATGTGGCGTCAAGATTAAAAGATTTTGTGTCATCAAAGTGAGGTAGTTTGCCCACAACATGGTTGAACACTCTATGAGCCATCTTTTGCACCGAAGGGTTAATCCTTGCTACAAACGGTGATCACGACTTCGATACCACTTGAAAGGTCCTAGATGGCTAGAGAGGGAGGGTGAATAGCCTAATAAAAAATATACTAGAGCAATTTGATTAGTATCAAAAATAGCTAAATTGTGATTGCTCTAGCTCCAAGGTTATGCAAGCCCCCTATTCAACAATTCTAGTTGATGTTGTATCTAATTCACACAATGAATCAAGAATATATGCTACACAAGCTATATAAGCAACTAGCACAACTAATATCAACTAAAATAAGCTACTCAATATATACCAACTATGAGGCTACACAAATATGCTAACAAGAGACCAATATAAATGGCTAAGCTAAACAAGCTAGACAAGATATATCAATAAGATGATCACAAAGCTTCACAAGCTATCTTAAGCACAATATATATGAATTGTAATTACAAGAGGGATTGCTCTTTATACCAACTAGTTGAGGTAATGATCTAATCACCAGGATGAATATAAACTATCACAACGAAGTCAATCATCGGGAGACAATGAACACAATGATTTACCTCTAAGGTTCACTTGTGCACTAACAAGCTAATCCCTGTTGTGTCGACCAACACCTTGATGGTTTGTAGACTAGGCATTTGTTAAGTGCTAAAAGAATATAAAGGATTCTGCAAGCGCACAGAACACCTACCATTGTAGCTTTTCCCTAGGATGAGTATTCTAGAGTATCGTATCCACAGGGAAGCTTTGGCTAAAGAATTCTAATAAGTCACAATCATGTATCCACTAACTTAGCAAACCACTAGACTATAATAAGGGGGTAATTGTTAAAGGATAAATAAATATCAAAGCATAAATGATAACCTACCTAAGATAATAAAAGAATAACTAAACTAATCAAGAGATCAAATGGAGAGATCAAGGTTCCTAGGTACTTTTCTATTACTTAGGTTCTATGATAGCAATCACACCATAACACTTCGGGACACCAAAGCACTAACCACAGAAAGGGATGAGAAGGGGGCTAGGAAGGTTTGGCAAGGTCCTACAATCACCAACTCGAACGTGGTGGAATACATCGGCCATCAGGGCTGTCACCACCTGGGGCTACCACAAACAATCCGTGGGGTTGGGTGCAATCTCAGGTAACCTATAGCCTAGACACCAAGTCTATACTATAAATTACTACTCTAGCTACCATGAATAACTAGAGTCCTCAATACGAGCGGAGATCCCATGCAATAGCATAACAACTATACTTAACCATATATGTAAAACATGGAAGTAAATAGACAAGATAAATATGTGAATCATAAGTCTTGTAGAGAAGATACAAAGACATACCATACTCTGAAGACATCTCCAGAATAGGAGCATAGCTCCTCTCTCCTTTTACTCCTGATTAGATCTAAGTTAGATCTAATCTAGTTCTAATTACATGTCTAATCTACTTCTAATTACATGGCTAATCTTCTTCTAATCTACTTCTAATCTACTTCTAATTCACTAATTCCAGAGAGAGGTTATCCTTACATTGGGACACCTCTACAACTGAGAGATAATGAATAGAATGAGATAGAATGAATTAGGGTTTCACCCTGGGGTCAGGGGGTCTTCTTATATAGGCCTTGGCGATGAATGATAGCCCTTGGATCAAACCGACCTTGGCAACGGTGTAGATACAACCTCAATGTCGGTGGTAAACCACCATAGAAAGGAGAGGATGACAGGGAGGACCCACCTGGCGGCCGGCCTAAATGGCTCTGGCGGCCCGCCGGTCCGTAAGCTTCCCGGCTTCGTGTTTCTTCCGTGTCCTCTCGGTACCTTCTAGAATGTTTTAGTCCACTTTTTCGGGTCGAGTTACTTCACGGTTAAGTCTTGTCATCGTATGGGATGTATATTCTAACTTTCTCCATTCTTCTCTCATTTATCTATTAAGTCCCTAAAATTATATAAATCACCAAAACTCGTGGAATTATGTTAGTTAAACCCCTAGACTTATGTTGATATTCATTTTAAGCCCTTATCCAAGTTTAGTTGACTAGTAATATTATGCTATAACAGGTGTCAACAGCGGTGCACTCGCTAGTTGGCCCCTTAGGCTCTCCACAACACCACTCACAAGTAAGGTAACTCAATGACATGGGCAATAAAGTTGCGATTCACCATTCTGACTAGGAAGCACAAGAACCTCTTACAAATCAATCGGAGGTGGCCAAGAACAATCTCTTTCTCTTGCCAATGCCTCCACCAATCACCAAGCCATCTAGGAGTGGTACTCTCCAAGAGTGACAAGAAATCCACCGGTCAACAACGATCTTCAAGTGTCACTAGATGCAGCAAGCAAACAATGCACTAAGGCCTCTCCCAAATCTCACTAAGAAATGTATAAGCAAGCAATGGAGTGAGTGGGAGTGAGTTGGCTCAGCTTAGGGATGCCTCAAGAATCAAAATGGGCAAGAGAGGGAGCCACAAGCTATTGGTGGTAGGGGTGGCGGCACACTACCCCCACCTTGTAAAAAGGCTCGGTGCTTAACAAGCCTGAGGACTAACTGGTAATATCATGAATAAAGGGGGGCAAGAGAAAAATTTCCTCCACTCACCTCCCCTATAAATAGAACCCAAGAGAAAGGGGAATTTCCCATTTGGATTCAACACACCCCACCGTTGTTCCTCTCCCCGTCTCGAGACTAGTATCCGAGTATCACCCTTACCCTCGAGACTAGTCGGTAAGGGTGCAACAAAGTTCTACACCTCGATAGAACATGTGCAACCAACAATACTTTTGTTAATAAAAAGAAAAAGTATAATAAAATAACTTATATATACTCACAACTAGAGACTTTGATAATTCTCCTTCATTGATAATCAAAGTGCATTTATGAGAGTCTGGCCCACTAGCACAAGTTGCACCTTCGAACTTTGGGTTTGTTTTAGTGTTTTCATCCTCGTTGTTAAGTCTTAATGCAAGTGTCTCCTCTAAAGAAAATCTAAACATCTCCTTTAAGATGGAAGAATGTTCCACTGAAGTTTTTTTACTTTATATTAGCAATAGGCATCAAAATAACACACCTATTTTTTTTTAAAAAAAGAATAAAATCGGTATTTCTGAACTTAATACATCCACCATCATGAACATTAGTGTCAAACTCTACATTAGGTGGATAAATTATTATTGAGGACATAGCCATCTAGCTACACCTTTAGACTACACCTATTAGATTTTTCAGTAAAAGTCTTCCCACATCTACCACCCTTTTTTTCTCATAAGGATCTGCAGATATCTTGAAATCTGATTAGGGTAAAAAGTCGCTCTATTACAACAACACTCATTAGAGCACTTGTTGATTTCAGCATTTCCTTTCTTCCCAGATTTGTCATATAAAACCTAAATTTCTATCAAATAAGATATTAAATTAGTGTTTTGTTAAGTTATTTTTAATTTTAATAATTTAAACATATGGCCATTCTTTTATGCTACTACTCATTTCTAAACTAAGTAAACATTAGGTGACAATAAAAATAATTGTTGGGACTTGGCTTTCTCCTATGGGCCAAGCCCACTAGAAGAGGCCTAAGTGGACTAGTGGGGAGGATTGTAAATCTAGCCCCCACCGAGGGGTCACATGTAAATATACCTTGCTTATAAATTAATATAGAGGGTGGTATGAGAAGGAGAGGGCTTTCTCCTCTTACATACACACACTATAACCCTAATTGCCTCATACCTCCTCTTTCTCTTCAACCAGTTTAGAACCCAAGGTTCCAACATTGGCGCCAATCATGCTCGGCATGAAAATTTTTTGGAGAGCTGAAAGTGAGCAACCTTCATCAGAAAACCTCCTCCTTCGTCGTGGAGACCTTCGCCGCGGAACCCCCCCTCCACTCCAACCTTCGTCGTGGAGACCTCGTCCTTCATCATGGAGACCTCCGCCACCTCCTCCTTCATCGCGAAGACCACCTCCATTGTCACAGAGACCTCCTCTTTTGCCGCAAACCGCCTCCACCTCCATCGTCGGAAGACCTCCTCCACCTCCATCGTCGGAAGACCTCCTCCTTCTCTGTCGTTAGAAGACCATCTCCGTTGTCAGAAAACCTCCTCCATCTCCGTCATCAGAAGACAATGTCCTTCATCGAAAAACCTCCTCCAACTCCATTGTCAAAAGAACTCCTACATCTCCATCATTGGAAAAAAAATCTCCTTCGTCAAAAAACCTCCTCCAACTACATCGTTGGAAGACCTCCTTCATCTCTGTCATTGGAAAACAATCTCCTTCGCCAGAAAACCTTCTCCAAATCTATCATTGAAAGACCTCCTCCATCTCCATCATCGGAAGACCGTCTCCGTCGTCAAAAACCCACCTCCAACTCTATCGTCGGAAACCCTCTTCTGACTCCGTCATCGGAAGACCTCCTCCATCTCTGTAGTCATAACACCATATCCATTGTCGAAAAACCTCCTCCTTTGTTGTGGACCTCCATCATCAGAAAACCCCCTCCGACATCATCGTTGGAAGACCTCCTCCATCCCCATCATTGGAAGACCTTCATTGCGGATCTCCATAGTCGGAAAAACATCCCGACATCTGTCGTCAGCTTTCATGTGAGCTTTGTTCGGCCAGGCTCTTTGGGAGTGAAGGCTTCATCCTATGAGAATCCCCAAGGAAAGGCAAAGTCCTCAAGGAAAATGTATCATCTCCTTGAACCTTCGTAGCTAGCAGTGCCTTTACGTTATGTGTGAGTAAGAATTGTGCATGCGCTCTTTTCTCCATGACTTTTTTTCCCACCGGGTTTTGGGATGAAGTTTTTAGCAAGGCATGCACATGTGGTTACGAAGGACAATCCTCGCAACCAAGGTCTGAGTTCCATTGCACCTCTATTGACGTTTGTTAAGTGCTATAAGAATAAAAAGATTCTACAAGCGCACAGAACATCAATGTAGCTTTTCCCTAGGGGAGTATTCTAGGGTATCGTATCCACAGGGAAGCTAATGGTAAAGAATTCTAATAACTCACAATCATGTATCTACTAACTTAGTAAACCAACTAGACTAGAGTGGGGGTAAGTGATAAGTGATATAAATAAATAATAAACTATAAATGATAATAAAGACTAAAACTAATAACACATAATAAAGAATGATAATAGATCAGCTAATTAAGAGGAGAGATCAAGGTTCCTAAACACTTCTCTATTACTTTGGTTCTAAGGTAACTAAAGTATGGATAAATATAGCAATCACACAATAACACTTCGGGACATCAGAACACTAGCCACGGAAAGGGATGAGAAGGGGGCTAGGAAGGTCTGACTAAAGTCCTACAAACACCAACCTGAACGTGGTGGAATACATCGGTCATCAGGGTTGTAGCCACCTAGGGCTACCACAATCTATCCGTGGGGTTGGGTGCAACCTCAGGTAATCAATAGATTAAACACCATGTCTAATCTACCAATTACTACTCTAGTCACATACGATTAACTAAAGCACTCGATGCGAGCGGAGATCCTATGCTAAAGCATAAATACTACACTAACCATAAATATGTGAAAGGCACAAAAGTAAATAGAGAAGATAAATATATTAAAGCATAAGTCTAGTAGAGAAGATACAAAGACATACCATACTCTGAAGACTCTTCCAGAACTAGAGCACAACTCCAATCTCTCTACCTCTTAATTAGATCTAGATCTAATCTAGATCTAATCCACTTCTAATTACATGGCTAATCTACTTCTAATCTAATTCTACTTCACTAATCCCTGAGAGAGAGATATCCTTACATTGGGACACCTCTACAACTAAGAGATATAAATTAGGGTTTCGGGGGGTAGCCCTTCCCCTTCTTTTATAGCCCCATAGGATGAATCTCAGCCCCTCGGATCAAACCGACTTGATTGGATGGACTAGATTGGATCTCAAGGTCGGTGGTGGGAACCTTCCAGAAGCTGGGCTCGTGGGCCCACAGCCAGATGCCGCCCGGCCCAGTGGGGGTGCCGCCCGGCCCCACCTGGTGACAGGTGGGTCCCGGCCTTTGCGAGCTGTCTTCTCTTCCCAATTACACCCCTGGAATTTACTCCAATCGCCTTGATTTGGTCCTTTTCTTCCGTTTGTCTATTTTCACTCTTTTTGGCTCTGTTTCCGCTGTTTTCCGGAGTTCTCTTGCAAAACTAAGTATACACCAAAACTCGTGGAATTCATTAAAAATAATAATATTTTAGTAGCATTAATCCTTGTTTGATGGTTTAAAACATATATAAAAGTGGTCAATAACTAACGTCTACAACCTCTTCTAGAGTGAGTATCTACTAGGTCATGTAGTTTCGGCCATAACGTAATAGATAGGGGGCTACTATTGGGATTTGGATTTCTCCTATGGGCCAAGCCCACTAGAAGAGGCCCAAGTGAAGTTAGAAGGGAGAGTTGTAAATGCATCCCCCACTAAGAGGTCGCATGTAAATCTATCTTGCTTATAAATATAAAGGGTGCCCTAAGAAGGAGGGGTCTCTCTCCTCTTACATACACACACTATAACCCTAATTGCCTCACACCTCCTCTTTCTTCTCAACCTGTTTGGAACCCAAGGTTCCAACAATAGTAAACTCAGGCTATCATAAGTCAAACATTATGACACTAATAAAAATTGTAGCCATAACTTCTAACTTTTGGAGTGGTTGAGTGTAGATTTATCTACCTTATATCTAAAAAACACTCTTTAATAGATACTAACAAGCAAATCATACTCAATCCATCCATCCCAAATATAGCAACCTAGAAGGGGATTGAACACAACCTAGTATTTTGGGATGGAGAGAGTAATTAAAACGGTCATTTAATGCGTAATATAATTTGAATAAGCATTTAGTATGAAACATTATACGTTTTTTGCACTTCTGCTCCATTAAATGTTGTGATCTCCAATATTGATAAGGTCGATGAAAAGATAGTTGAGTCTTGAGAGGCCATATAATTTCTAATGGAAGAAGTTGGAGGCAAGAGAGTATCCCACGGGTTGAAGTGTCATCCTTTTCAACCGGACAGATGACAGCAAAGAAATAGATGGAATGTGTCTTTTCGCTTCAATGTTCACATCCAGGTCAATATCCTTGTTTGTTAAGAATTCTTGTCCAAGTGGAGTAGAAATTAATATCTTATCAAATAAGATGCACAAAAGTGGTATGTAGTTGATAGTTTGATACACTATGGCATGACCATCATAAACCCACTAGTTTTATGTTTGCATATTTAACAAATTGTGCTTGTCAAGCGGGGAGCTGTCGGCCCGTTGATGACTTCCCCCTCGTTTTGGGTTGCATCGCCGCTTGCCTTGGGATGTTTGTGTGGGTGCAAGACACTAGCGGTTGCATCGCCCTCAAGATGCTTCATCTTGTCGGTTTGGACAACTACATAGGGAGGAAAAAAATTCAAAAACACTTAGTGAGCATTGTTTGGTATAATAGGACTTAAGAAGTCTGCTAAAAAACAATGAAACCATTTGGACTATCTTTTTTTTTTTTTGAGAAGAACCATTTGGACTATCAGGTCACACCATTTGGACTATAAGAAAGGGCTAAGCATGACAATGTTCTTTTCATCTATGCATCCACCATCCATATCCTCTATCAATATATTTTGACATTTTTGACTGAAGTTAGCAAGGGAAACCCCAACCTATTTTTTATAATAATATATTTTAGATCTCATTGATGTGACACGTAAAAGAGCAACATATAATTGGTCATGGGTAAATATAGCCTTTTTTTGGGTAATCACCAACATTGGACAATACCTGCCCTTGGTTGATAATGGTAGTCATCGCATAGCATCGCTTAAGTGAAAACCAATGCCTCTCTAGAACAAAGGGCATATTTGTATTTTTAAGTGTTAGATAACTTCTTGGGATCGAACAACATGCCCCAAGTGTGTTGGTCATTATCTGTGCTTCTACTAACACATCGCCTATTTCGGTAACCACTAGTAATCTTGTTCCATGACATTCTAAGCATTATTATTGGCACACCCTTTTGTAGGATGAGACGTTGGGGTGGAAAATTGTTGCCATCAGAGAGTTCAAAATAAAATCAATTGGATAGAGCAAATCATATGAACCGTGTGTTCCTAGGGACTTTGCAATTCTATCACAACTTAGATACTCTTTTTACCAGGTATAAGGGATAAGATATGTGAATTAATAAGATCAGCACCTTCATTGGTTGGTGTTAATATGGCCCCATCATAAATGTAATAGATCAGAGTATCTTGTAGGCAAATTTTTTCCCATTTGCCCAAGCAGCTGCCTCATCAAAAGCATCGTACCATGCGTGACATCACCAAGTAGGCCACGGGTACATGCATGCTTAAACATGGGATAGAGGACATCATTGTATCTTCTAACATCATCATAGCTTTGAGCACCTCTAAGGCTCTAACCACAAGCACTAACATTCTAAGAAAATTGTTGGTGTAAATAGTATATTATAGGAGGTCCTTTATGTAAAAGTTAGACAAATGAAATAGAGCGAGTGTGTGTTGGGGACACACAGTGTGAATTTTTCCCCAAATTCAGCCTCTTGCTAACAGATGGATGAACATAGTACAACAGTCCTATCTTACCACCATTCAGATGTCTAGGATCCCATATCTCCATGTAGTATCCCACTTTCACTTTGAAAGGAACTCACAATAAGTAAGGTGTGTATTGTTGATTAGCGACAAACCACTTAGTCAGCATTGTCTAAGGAGGGTGGTGCCTAATATTTTTTAACCTCATTGACTATTCCAGTTTGTTCATCATAAGGTGCCTCCTTGCCATTTCTAATTCCTTTTATATAACCCTTGCCAGAGTTAGACCCTTTGTAACATACTCTAACATATATTTAATCAAGATTCCTTTCTTGCACCATCTATGTTAATATGTGCTTGGTATTTTTTTTATAAGGTACATATTATAGGGCACAAGGCACCCAATTACCTAGCCTATTGTTACCTTTCAGGATATATCTTTTGTTATTAGGTATTTTATAATATCACAAAGCCATTTTGTTCTACAATTGTCTGAGCCTAATAGAGTTTGGGTAATCTTTTTGAGCATATGTTATTTAAATAGAGGGACATGCCAGCCATGCATCATGTGCTTGGTAGCCAAGGCATATCTTGCTCTGGGTTGGGAATTTCAGCATTTCAACAATCATAGCAGATTTCTCCTTGCTATTGCTAACCATAAATTTTGAGAGACATTAATCAGTTCTTTTAGATTCTTAAGAGTTGTCTGCAATAGATTTGTTATAACTTTTATTTTATACTTTCTTTACAACCACATACAGTGTATAACATTTATCCTCTTTTATCTACAAATACAACATATGCTTTCAATATTACAACACAATATTGTTTTCCTTGCCTGCATTTTATATGCAGTGGTGGCTACAGGTGACTCTAGCAAATGTGTATAGTTTGACAAATATTAGCTCTAATTTTTAAAGACTCAGTATGCGTTTCAGCATTTTTGTATTATCGATTTATAGAGTGCAGATCATCTTCTATATGTGTGCATATGCCTTACATCTTACAATGATTAGTTTTAGCCTCGGTTCGAAAAAATGATTAGTTTTAGCCACGGTAACTTAGAAACAACTCTTTTGACTTCCTCCATGCCTCAACATCTTGCCATTATGGTATAGGACAGTGCTAGTTGAAGCTTTTGGCTTCAAACAACCAGAACAATCCCCTCAAGGCGGACTGCCACCACATGAAGGTAACAATACCTAGAATTGTATCCTAAATACTGATCAAGAGTATCCTAACCTTTCTAATGTCACTATTTCCTTGTCTTTATCACACATCCATCTAACATTACAATTAACAGCAACATGCTCTTCGGGTTGGGAGCCATACTGTTCTTGCTATATGGGGACATGCCAATACACACGATGCATGATGACAAGACAAGTAAACCTAGGGGGATTCGAGAGAGATTCAATCATCCACGAACGTGTGTCCAAAGAAAACCGGCACAAAAATTTGTTTCCTGATGAAATCAGCAGATAGGGAATGGAGCCCATAACCAAGTGGGACGCGTGCCCAGGGCCTCGACCCGTCTCCCCGCCACGTCGTCCTCTCTCTTCCCGTTCCTTCCGTTCCGGCCTTCCCCACGGCCCCACCGGCCATTGACCCTCCGGCCCTCGCGACCTCCAACTCCAACCGCACCACGATGCCGAAGCCGCCGGCACCGGCTGTTCCGTCAACTGAGCCGCCGCCGCCGCCGCCGCGCCTTGCCGGTGGGCGTGGGCCGCGCGGCCTCTGATCCCCGCCGGCGCTCTCCTACAACACCCACCGCGCCCCCTCGTCCTGGGGCTCACCTTCCTGGCCTACGCGCTCTACCACGCCTCCCGCAAGCCGCCCAGCATCGTCAAGCGCGAGCTCGCCCGGTCCTGGCCGCCCTTCGCGGACCCGGCGCTCCTCGGCGCCACCGACGTCGCCTTCCTCACCTCCTATTCCCTCGGCATGTTCGTCGCCGGCCACCTCGGCGACTGCCTCGACCTCCGCCGCTTCCTTGCCTTCGGCATGGTCGCCAGCGGCGCCGCCGTGGCGCTCTTCGGCGCCGGCTACTTCCTCGGCCTGCATTCCCTCGCCTTCTACGTCGTCGCCCAGGTGATTGCCGGCCTGCTCCAGTCCACGGGCTGGCCCTCCGTCGTCGCCATCGTCGGCAACTGGTTCTGCGGCCGGAGGCGCGGCCTCATCATGGGCGTATGGAACGCGCACACCTCCGTCGGGAACATCACCGGATCCCTTGTCGCCGCGGCCATGCTTGGGTACGGGTGGGGATGGTCGTTCGTGGTCCCCGGTGGGCTCATTGCGCTCGGTGGCGTCCTTGTACTTTTTCTTCCTCGCGCCATACCCCCAGTACGTCGGCTTCGGCCCGTCGCCGATTGAGCCGGTCACTGATGAGAGCACCGACGGGGAGGACGTCACTGCCGCGGGTGGCGCTGGGAAGGACAGGCGGGATGCCGTGGGAATTTTTAAGGCACTAGCCATTCCCGGTGTGGTCATCTTCGCGCTCTGTCTGTTCTTCGCCAAACTGGTTGCCTACACGTTTCTGTACTGGCTCCCATTCTACTTGAGCCAGACTGGTAAGCCCGTGTTTTTTCTTCCAATGAGTTAGTTCCTTATTATCGATTAGAATTGGTCAGAGGCCCAGAGCGATTATCATATTAGATTAGATTGGTATGAATTGTTAGCTTCCTGCTCTGCATTTGGTTAGATTGATATGTTTCTTTATGATGAAGGTTATCATTATCATGTTTGCTTGTGATTGAATTTTGATTGGGCTGGACATGAACTTACATTCTAGAGTAGCATGTTGTCGTAGTTATGCTGCAGCAGCAGTTTCATGATTTGCAGTATATCAGTATTGCAAGATATATATAGCACATAGAAAGGCAAAATGGTAAGAATTTATGTCGTGCTAGATAACCCGTTCCCTGCGTATCCTGTGTGCATCTGTATAAGTTTTGTCAGAGGTTCAGAGCTGATCCTACCCTTTCTTGTACTGAAGTTAGGAATGGACTAACGATAACGTGATTTGCATTTTGATTTGAATATACCATGACTCACACATTTATCTGTTGTTTCTGTTTATCTGAAATTCTAAATACAACTTGCGCTTTCAAGTCAAATGCATCGGTATTATCCATACTGCATTTTAGGGTCTCCAGATGACTTGTATGATTGTCTTGTAATAAGTTGTAATTTAAAATGACACTTCTTTTAACACTGTAATTTTTTTTCCAGCTATTGGAGGCCAGTATATGTCAGCTGCATCTGCTGGATATCTATCAGTTTTGTTTGATGTAGGTGGAATAGTTGGTGGAGTTCTAGCCGGCTTCATATCTGACCAGCTCAATGCTCGGGCAACCACCGCTGCCATTTTCATGTACTTGGCGATTCCATCTCTTTTCCTCTTTAATACATATGGTAGTACCTCAAAAGCGACAAACATTGGCTTGATGATGATCAGTGGCCTCTTTGTTAATGGACCTTATGCTCTCATAACAACTGCTGTTTCTGCTGATTTGGGCACTCACAAATCCCTTAAAGGAGATTCTCGTGCATTGGCCACGGTAACGGCGATTATAGATGGGACAGGATCTCTTGGTGCTGCATTAGGACCATTCATAACGGGCTTCATTTCAAGAAAAGGATGGGATTCAGTATTCATAATGCTCGCACTTTGTGCACTGGTTGCTGCTGTGTTGTTGTCAAGTCATGTGAGAACAGAAATTCCTCAGATCATCCAGAAGTGGAGAGATCGCTCAACTAATACTCAGAATGGAAATGCAGGTAATGACTACAGAGTACAGACAGCAGTGTTGCGTATGTCCCATTCTAAATACTATCATAAAAGCTTAGTGATTTAGTATATTGTGTTGATGATCTTCTTGCTCTGTCTAACAGATCCTGATGTTCAGCCACTTCTAGTGGACGGAACTTGACGTGACGGGAGATCTTTCGGTGCTGCTCCTAGTGTGAGACAGTTCTGTCGTATTGTTGTGAGTTAATGTGATGTTCTGGAGAAAAGCTAAATCAGACCATGACAAGGAAACAGTTCCTGTCCCTAATGCTTATTGATCTGAGCAAACAAGGAGTGGGATATAATCTGTTTTCTCAAATGATGGTATAGCCCATCGCAGTAGAAATTTTGGATACATCAATCTGTTGTATAAGAATATACTGTATATTTTTAGCGTATCAAATGTGTACTTCAGGGATTTAGATGAACCTAGGAAGATAGAACAATGACTTAACAGTCTGAAATACAGATGAAGGCTGTGTGTTTTGCCCTTGATGGTAACTGTTTAGCCGAACGGGGTCCAAAATCCCTGATGACCATTTTGCAGTAGCTTGTCGCTATGACCAGGGTTGTGCTACTTTTATTTTGTGACTTAAGCTGATATGTAGTTTGCTGAACTACTAAGAAGTTGATTAAGGGAGATCGGGTGAAAAAAAAATCTCTGCAACCGAGTTAATATTACGTAATTTTAATGTAGATCGAGGCTTGTTACGATAAATTAAATGCTTTATTATTAAGTATTTTTAGCGTGGATTGAAGCTTTGTTAAGATAAATTAAATGACATTATGAACAATGCTTTATAAAAAATAATAGTTTAGCACATTCGTGTTACTGTTACATATACTCATGCGGCCGTGCAGAAAACATCCAGACTCTGTATATACAAGGAACCAAACAAAATAGCTTGCATACGCCCCAGCGCTGGGGTGAGCGAGATACGGACCAGACTAGATGCACCTATATAGGCAACCAAAGGTGGGCAACAAAGTTGGTTGTATTGATCCTAAAGTTCGTTACCACCTGCACATTGGTGGCCTATGAGAAAGGACTTGAAAATCTAGCTGTACATACAGTCACACAAGTGCCCAAGCAGGGAACAGGCAACAGAGAAGACATATATACCTCAATACTTGGACCAACGCAACAGTGAAATTAGCGATGAAACAAGAGGCAAGTGGGGCAACAAGCAGAAAAGCAGAAGCCATGGCTGCCATCTCCCCAGCAAGAAGCTAGTTTGGCGAATGGTGTTGGCTACCGCAACCGCAACCGCAACCTGTAGTCAACCGCGGCTCCGCAACCTGGCGCCTGGCGCTCTCAACATGAACGACACGGGCTCGATTTCCTCGCTGCACGACCCACGGGCAACTCGGTCCTTTGTTTGGGCCGTGACTGCTCTGGCCTTCTGGGCTCGGAGCTTTCGACCGGAGACCAACCTCGTCTCGCGTTTATTGAGATTTTTTCTCTGGTCAGGAGTTATTTATATTTATACGTATACGTAGTACCTTCAGTCCGAAGTACGTACTGTACGTATACTTATTAAAATTGCTTTTGTATGATTTTCTCTTCTTCTGTTTTTTAAAATCACGTTTACCTTTTGAATTAGGGACGGATGACTAAATAATAACTCTACGTTATACACAAGTAGCCACGTAGGCTCGTGTTCACGTACCGACCATGCATTACCAAAACCCTGGTTAATTTCACCCAACGTGCTAGGTAGGAGGCAGCAGCTAGCTCTTGCACTCATCAATGCTTGGATCACGGAAAGTTTGCTCGGGGCCGGCCGGCAGCCCCCGCCGCGTCCACCCAACATCGATCGCTGTCCCAGCTGCACAAGATCGAGCTGCTCCATCCGGTCGATCGGCCAGCGAAATCTTGTCACGCCGTGCAAGAACAGAGAGGCCGGCCGGCGGCTTTGATTCAGCCCATCGGTGAGTAGGCGAGAAGTAACTCTTGCCCAGACTCCAATTTACCGGCCGGCCGCCGAATTCCAACACTACGGAAAAGGGCCCCCTCTCTCTCTTTTATCTTTGCAGTACAGCAACGCATACGTCTCACCGCACCGCACCGCACCTCCTGCCGCCGCGCACGCCGCGCACGTAACCAACAACCCAACCAACCGGCCCACCGGCCGGCCGGCGAAATCAACCTGCGGCGGCGGGGAGCGGCCAGCAGCCAACGCCGTCCTGCCCTTGCTCTGATCAAGCCTCGCTCGAACTACATGTCTATATGGTGAAACACCACACCTCACACACATATATATCACTGGCCGATCTGCACTGCAGGACGTACGCGGTGACAACTGCTCAATCAGCTGTGGTCACGCACTGCAGGAGTGAGCTAGTGGGTGGTTGAGAAGAGAGGAAGACGAAGGGATGGGGATCAAAAAGGTGAGGGATGGATGGTCGCTTTGCTTCCCTTGCAATGTACCCCACCCACCCAACCTTGTCATCACTCTCGCCACGTTACTGTCACTGCGATCATCAAATACTACTGCAATTTGATTTAATTTTTTTTTTTAATTTTATCGATCGGGACATTGATCGTGCCGCGCCTCGTGGTGGTGCAGCTAGCCAGCCAGACGGGAGGCCACTAATGCGCGCCTCATAATAATAATAATAATAATAATTGTACTGCCCGGACTCGAGACCGTGCGAGCAGCAGCTAAACAAGCTCGATCGAGAGAGGAGGTCTGGTCGTCCAGGCTGTGGTGGTTGTTGGTGCAGTAGGCCTCGACCTCGTGGTCATGGGCATGGGCCAGGATACATATGATTCAGTTGGTTTGCGAGTCACTGTCAGCTGCATATATAATTTCAGTGATCGATGGAACAGTAGTGGCCAGTGTGATCGAGTGATTCAAGGGATGGCAGCAGATCATGCACCTGGTTGGTAGCTAGGGCGATCAGATCTTTGTGAAAACTATGTGCGTGTGGCGGTGTGTGACGACGTGCCATTGGGCATTGGCAATTTGGCATCTGCAGACAGGGAAAGGGAAAGCCTCATACCTCTGCTCTGCATCTGTGGTGTGGTTCAGGTTCAGCAATCAGCACAGCTTGAGATGTGCATCAGTGCATGGGCGACTGATCTGCAGTAGTACTGTACAATGTAACGTACTACCACCCACGCGTACGTTACGTGTGGTCGACGTCTGGTCTCTTCTCGAATCGATCTCCTCGAGCTACCTAACCTACCGCATTGTCTACAGCCGTCTGTGCATGCGAACTGAACCTGGTGCCTGCAGAGAACTGGACAGCTATCAGCTAACTTAATTAGCCGAGAGCTGTTTTCCGACCTTAATATAATCTGAACGGATCTATCTCACAATGGGATTGCACGTACGGACGCTGGATCACAAATGTACAAGCGTTTGTGCTTCACTCAGCTCACAGATTCGAGCTGCTGGCGGCAAGTGCATGGCTGGACTTGCTTCAGAGTTGCACAAGATCGCTGTCACCTAGCCTTGACCAGTACGTCCATCAGAGACAGACGACTGCGTCTAATTCAGACGCACCAACAGCTTACACTTGTTCCCACTTCCTCTCTGTTTCCGATCCCCGTCGGTGTCCAAGCGATTCGTTGGCGCTTCAAATCACCCACCTTGCTGTTCTCTCGCTCGCTCGCCAACCGGAGATGCTGCCTGCAGTGTCGCCTATTGCCAGTTTGCCACACGGCGGCGATGCAGCCTACTAGCTCACTAGCTCCTGGGTCACGCAAGGGCGCAAGGCCACCGGCCGGCCGGTGCAGTGCTATGCAACTGGCATCTAGCTAGCTAAGCCTTGATGATGCCGGGCGCCGCACACCAGTGGTTGAGAGATCCATGGATGGATGATGGAGATTGGAGATGACAATGAAAAGACCCATGATAATTTTGCAGTATGATAATGGGTGTGGTGTGGTTGCCATGCATGCAAACCCTACCTAAATTTGCTAAGATATAGTAATCCTTAAACGTTCTGCTAGTATAGTATTATATATAATAATGATCTGGAAAAGCTGGTTGCTTTGCCTTTACCTTTAGTTAGTAGACCCCCTTTTGCTTCTTTAATCATTGATCAGAGGCGGCAGGAGTGACATGCTCTTTTATTATTGTAATGCTGCCGTTGCATGCATTAACCCCTGACAGCCTAGAAATATATGATGGTACACAAGTTTGTGAATAGATCAACTGAGCTGCTTAATTAGCATCTGATTTGTTCTTAGTGGACAAATAATTGTAAGATTTGGGTAGGAAGGAGTGAATGAGCTATGCATGATCTAAATAAGAAGATGTCAAAGTGTTCCATAAGGATATCATGATGTTATGAAACATCACATTTCATTACTTTTTCTAATTAGATTGACTTGAGCAATTTTTCGCCCTCCTACACTTTAATCTTTTTGGCCCTTAGATCAAGATCCAGCGGGCATATTCATTTTTGTTCCAGATTTTCTTTCTCGAATACACAAAAGGTTTGTGTATTTTTTTTGTTTTAAGTAGAGAAACAGTGAATGATACAACGACATGCCACAAATGACGTACTATGGGGGAAACAGAGTTATACAATCAGTTCAGCCCTTCCTAGCGAAAGAAGATCATGGAGCATCATCTCCACGTGGCGCTTTCCCGTGACTTCCATCTTTCATTTCTATCTTTGGCGTGGCCTCTCCACCTATTACATTTTTGCCTGCACCTTCTCCCCCATCTCTGATGACTCCCTAATTTTGCCCCAACCCCACCTGCCACCTACTGTGTTGAGGTAAACCTCCCTATGACTAGTACTCCCCTCGGTCCCTAAATGATTATCGTTGTTAGTGTGCATGCCACAAGATGGCTTTAATTTGTAGAAAAAAAGCGTCGCAACATTTGTATCTGTAAATAAATTTATAAAAAATTAGATTAAATTCAAAGATCTTTCCAATAATATTAATTATAAACCATTAATACTATTTTAATATATATTTATTCAAAGTTGTTTCTTGAGAAGCATAAACAACAGTTATTTAGGGACAGATAGAGTATTTCCTAAGAAATTCCCAGCACTCAGCCTTAGAATCCTAACTACAAGTAACTTTATCAAAGTTGAAGAAGACAATCATAGAAGGGGAAGAGACAGAAAAGAGAATTTCAAGTATGATGGCGGAAAAATTTTCCATGTGATAAAGCTTTCCCGTTCTAATTAATCTTCATTGTATATAACTGTTCCTTACCTGATGTTCACAACTTTTTTCAGCGAATGTTCTCCTATAATAACTTGACGCACTAGAAATTAGGTGTTTTCCTTTTTGGCTCAGCTGCTACTTTTCCCTTCTCGTGCACTATCGAAGCAAAGGACACGCAGACAAATTAATAGTTCAACCAACCTCCATCCATGGCACAACCGTCACTCACCCCCTCAGGAACAAAAAGTCAGGACAGGAAAAGGCTACGGATCAGCTGCCGGGCCGGGCAGCTGGCATTTGCACCCACCGATGTAGATGCACGCCCAGGCCATCAGCATTATATTCTTCAGCGCACACACATGCATTCGTTTAATTTACGTAGACTGTAATCTCGTACTGCGTCCATGTACCCTTCACTCTCAGATACGTACTATTACATAGGCGTATGTACCCAGATACGTTGATAGGTACAAAGATTATGTTAGTAATGTGAGTACGGAGTACTCAGTAAAATACTCTCGAGTCTCGACCTCCATCCACCTTGATTGCGAGCTTAGCAAAATTAGTGGGAGTGTGGACAGTGAGCTGGCTGGAGGTTAAGCTTGCCGATCGCCGCCACGCAGCCAACGCTATATAAGCATCGCCCACCCGCTCTCGCTCCCCACTGCTCGAGCTCGATCAGCAACCCACGCAGAACGAAAATGGCGCCTCTTCTCCGCCCTCTCGTGCTCGCGCTCCTGATCGCCTCGTGCGCAGCAGGCAGCAGTCACCACCGGCGCAACCCCCGCCGACGCCGAACGCGCCACCTCAGGCGCCTCCAGCCGGCAACCCACCGCCGGCGCCCCAGGCGCCTCCGGCAGGCAACCCGCCTCCCGCGCCGACCGCCACTCCTCCGCCGGCTCCGACAACGCCGCCCCCGGCACCACCGGCACCGACCACTCCTCCTCCGGCTCCCACGACGCCGCCCCCAGCACCACCGGCACCGACCACTCCTCCTCCAGCCCCGACCACGCCGCCCCCGTCACCACCGGCCTCGCCCCCACCCGCTCCCACCACCCCACCACCGTCTCCCCAGCCACCCCCGCCCCAGTCTCCGCCCCTGGCGCCGCCTCCCGGCTCGCCTCCTCCCCCCCCCCACCCCACCGCCACCGGCCGTCGCGCCCACGCCGGCTCCGACCGTCGCCCCGACGCTCCCGCCCGTGGCGACACCGGCCGCGTCCCCAAGAGCCCCAAGGCGCCGACCCCGTCCGCCGCGACGTCCCCGGCGCCCTCCCTATCGCCCACGGGCACGCCGACGGGCGAAGACTCGAGTGCATGCGCGCGCGCTGCTGGATTCGCCACGGTGGTGGCGTTGGCGGGTCTCGCCGCCCTTCTTTGAGTAGTAGACTCCGACTCCGACTCCGACTCCGGACCGCCGGTCGATGTCGTCACCCCTCCCTCCCCCGTGCCTCGACGTTGCTGCATGCGCTCCATTTCCATTTCATCTCTCTTTTTTCTTTCTTTCTTTCTTTCGTGTTGTTATTTAATTTTACCGGCCGGACCTATAGTGGATTCTTGATGTACGATGATGATGATGATGCATTGGTTTCTTTGGATCCGCGGGCGGGTGGTGGTTAGTGTTGTAATCTGCCCGCGGGTATGGCCCCTGTACTTTTACCGCACTACATTTTGGTTCTATAGAGAGAGAGGATTTGTGTATATTCTGCTGGTGCATTATTTCTACTTCTACGGCCTTTGAATAAATTCTCTATGTGCAGCCTATTTAATTACCGTGATCATCATGTACAACGAAATTACAGATTCACTAGATCTTGCACGACCTTACTTGTACGGGTGCTGAAATTTTCGTAGTCCTTTGTGTACTGTGATGGACGAAGATCGATCCCATGTGACGACGACCATTTCATTGTGTTGGTTCAGATTTCAGAGTAGGGTGTAATGTAAACCATTGCGATTTCATTGTGTTGGTTCAAAATTCAGAGTAGGGCGTGTAATGTAACTATTGCAGTGGTGGTTTAAATTGAATTGGAAATCGGAACGAATGAGCATTTCGCCGCCGTGATCGGATTCAGATTTCGGAGTTGGTACGTGTAGTTACCACGGCGCGTTTGCAGGTAGGAAGTAGATAGGATATAGGAGGAACACGTCCATGTGAGTGACCATGTGCAGCTGTAAAAAGCACGGACGCTTTTAGATCACGAAAAGAAATTTTCCCCGTTCTTGCTTGGATCTAGATGCAGAAAGAGGGAAGGAAATGATATGGGCTGTACTGTTTGAAACGAAGAAGAAGAAAAACGCTGATAGAATAGAAACAAATTAATGCGTCCTTCATTAATATAATCTGGGACGTTTTTTTTTTTCTGAAAGAAAGAAAAAAGGTAGACAAGATTTAGTTGGGCCTTTTCTGTTTTGATGAACAAACAGATCGACCCAACAGCTGGGCCCAACATGAATTAGGCTGGTGTCAGGCATGAAAGAAGATGTCAGGGAAAAAAAAAGAAAAAGTGGAACAGTACCGGATGTCCTTTTAAGCTAAGGGAAAAATTATCTCACTCAAAGCTAGGGGAAAAAACGTGGTAGTTTAATACTCTCCGTTTTCAAATTATAAAGCATTTTCACCTTCTTAAATTTGAATGTATATCTTTTACTATGCACTATGTATAGTTTCTTTTTTGTGCAAGCATGCGTAGTGATATTAATGTATCTAGAACACCAAAACATCTTTAACTAGGAAAAAAGAAAACCGGTGTATGTAAGTAAGCTTTTACAGATGTTAAATGGCATCCACGTGAAAATGATTAGAAATCTTCTCACCAACCATTGGTTTGGTTTCGTACGTACTAGCGATCACCGAGCAATTGCCACGACACGATCGAATGTACCAGTGCTACACTCAAAGTTGATGATGCAGGCCACGCCTCTAGAAAAAGCGGTGGGACAAGCGGGACACAGCAGTGCCAACGTGAGTTGCCGGCGGTTGGTGGGAGGAACGGGATCAGAGGAGTTCGCGCCATGCATCCCTTCACCGTGAATGAATTGAAGGTGATCCATCGATGGATCGCCCGCGGTGCCAGCCGATGCGATGGACCCCTGCCCCTGGGACGACGCGCGTACCGGCGCAGATCGCTGCTGTCCGTGTGGCCCTGCGCCACGTACGTCGCTGGCTCAAGTACGTACGGGGCCAGCCAGGCCCGCCGCCGGCCGGCCGGGCCGCCACGCACACACTCTCTCTCTCGCTTCGGAGGCACGCCATGCGTGGACGCCATCATGTCGTCATGGGACATGCGGGGCTGGGAGGGATCCTGCTGCTGCTGCCATAGGATCATTGGATTTGGGGTGTGTTTAGCGCGGTACGCAATTCCTGCATTTTCATCACGTCCTGCACCTGTGCCAAAACCGGGGCTAAAAAATAATGCCGGCGTTCGGCGATTCTTTTGGCCTGAATTCGCCATAATAGGATAATATTTACCACTAACAAACGAAGCATCTTCTGGGTCGATGTGGCGTCTTCATTTTTTCAGCCAAAATTTTGGCTTCATTGAGTGCGCGGTACGCAAGGAATCCGTTGCAGCTGAAACGGCGAGGCTCGTTGGGTCGTTGCACGCGCAGATCAACATTTCACATTTTCGCACCACGGATTCGGCAAGGAAAAAAGGCGTTTCGTGCTGCCTCCGCCGGGCAAAAAGTAAAATCTGCTTCTTGGTTGTTCGAGCGAACAACGAAGGGCGCGCAAAGTGCAGATTGGGTTTTCGGTGAAACCGTTGGAGTGGTGCGTGTGCGTGCCATGCCTGAATGAATGTCGACGCTACGCGCGCGGAAATGCGTCTCTCGGTGGTTCATTGGGGGCGTACCCTGTCGTTTTCGGTGATGATGAAAGGCGCTTTCAGCCTGATTTCTCGCCTCCGCCTTGCATGCATGCACATAAATGGGGAGCAAGGTGTGGTTCCTTTTTTTAAGGAACATGTATTAATTTTGGTGCATTACACCGACCCTTTTATAAAACAAATCAGAAGAAAGGAAAATTACAAAGAAAAGTATAAAACTCCTGTTCATCTTCTTGAGAAGCCTTCATAGATACGTTCGTCACCGCCGTCGACCCCGCCCAATCGTTGTGGGGCACTGGAGCCAAACTCCACAAGGTGGAGGCCGCGGGGAGGGACTTACTTCTAAGCGAATTAGCCGAATAAAAGCTGCCTCCTAGGGCGCATCGGCCAACTCCGTACCCATGGCGCATCCTTCGATTCCACCGCCGGTAAACCCGAAGCAAAGCTCGATTTTTCACCAAGAACATCTTCCTTGAGATTAACAGGGTCAACAACATCATCACCTAAAGAAGACGACGATCTGCCGCCCTCAACTCTGGACAAAGTCTCCACGGCCTCTCCGTTGACGTCGGAGAAGATCGTCATCGGAGAACGGAAGAAGGCTGCGAGAATTTATTCCGGCTGCGTCGTCGTCGCTTCCGCATCGCCGGCGTCGCCAGGAAAAATAAACCGCAGGAGCCACGCTCCTCCGCACAACCTAACTCCGCCAGACATCGACGCGAGCAAACCCTAGACCTAGGACTCGATCAAGACCCTACAAAGACGTTGAAGAGACGGACCGCTCCTCGTCACCACCGGCAGCGGGCCGGAGCGAGAGCGCGGGCCGTCGCACGTGGCGGCGGCGGCCTTTCTTTCCCCGAGAGACCTAGGCGGCGGAAGTCTTTTTTCCGCGAGTGTCGTAAAGATAATGAGTCAATTCTATCTGCTACCGGAGCAAGGTGTGGTTGGACGCGGGCCATCGCGCCATGATGCGGCTGTGGAGCCGTCAGAAACGCTGAGCACGACGGAGGTGATAGGATTAATGTTATCGAGTCTGGACTCTGGACCATGAGTCCGGTCAAGCCGGCTCTTATCCGTGTTCAGGACAGGCCGTTAGGTGTGGAAATGGATTTTTATTCCTAGGTAGAGATGGATACCTGATTATAGATTTATCTTAAGGTTTATTCTCGTTACATCTAAATAATTAAGTTATGCATTTTTACTACAGTTCAAGCATATAATAATTATGCCATCATAAAATTTCACCACAATTAGACCATAGAAATTACAGTTATGAATTATTTCAATTAATTATAAAAAAACATACTCCCTCCGTAACGTTAATAGTAGTCCTTTTTCCGTCCAGACCTGAAGAGCGGAAAGGAAGTCCCTGTACGCTAATTGGGGTGGCTCTAGACGTAGATCTAAATTTATATATAAAAAAAAAACTTCTAAAGCATACCATATCACATATCCACTGTATAGATCTAGTCAAGTGGAGTCCAATAAAATTGAATTTTTATTTTATGATTTTTTTATATAATTTACTATTATTTTTTGAAGATTCAACAACTAAATAAAAAGGAAAAAAGATAAATCCACATTCTTTTTTTTTTTTAGAAAGCTGGTATTATATTTCACATAAAGATTTTGGTGGTTACATCCCAAGTCTTACAAGAACACCCCCGACAAAAAAAATAAACAAAAAAATACAACTCGGTCCTTGTAAACTCTCGGTCTTCCTCGCCACCGGTGAAGCCGACCACCTCTCTGGCGAAGCAACAAAGTTTTTGATGTCGTCTTGTGTAGCTTGTCGAAAAAGACTTCCTTTCTACCGGCGGGTGAATACCCAGGCTAGGAAAGATGGCTACAACTCATCCCATCGTCGAACCCCCCGATGAATCGATGTCGCACATTAGAGCGCCCCGGCTCGCCGATGTACCATGAAACCTGAGGTGAAACAAAACCACCAAAAAGCGGGAACCGAAGCCCAACCCGGCATCTCGAGTTAGTAGACATACCTCCCAAGGTCTTAAGCGGAGGAGCCGACCACGATAGCACCATCGATGAAGAAGAAGAGGAAGGACAAAAGCCGAGCTCGAATCGTTTCGAAGAAGCGAGATCTTGAATCTGCAAAACTCGTACTCTTCACCGATGTCGCCGCCTCGAACAAAGTCGGGGAAGCCACCGTGAATGCGGTGTCGCGCCCTCCGTACGCCCACGCCGTCGCCTGTCGGACACGTCGCCCGGAAGAAAGACCCATGCCGCGTCGCCTACGGGAACCCTAACCTAACTTACGTAGTACAAGACTACTAGGTATACACACCCTTCGTCGATTCATCCGTTCCCCTCCTCGTCCGACACCGGTGAGGGCGCCAGAAGCAAAGGCGCCGACGAATCGACGGAAGCGAAATCCCTCCGGTCGCCTCTTTAAACTGTTCTTTGCGTGAGAGAGTTCGAGAAAAACTTGCGAGACTTTTTGGATAAAACCACTTTCAAATCCACTTCGGTGAGCTAAAATGCACGGTTTGAAAAGTTGAGGGAGTTGGTTTGCTCGATTTTACGGTCCATGGAGAAAAACAAACTTTCACAAAAATTAGGAGAGGAAAGCAGTCTTTTTCCAATTTAGACACATATAATAATATTTTTTTTCATGAACATATTGGACATGTGCGAACCAAACTAGGTACGGCCCACATAAGAAAAAAAGGCCCAATCTGTATCGGGGGTGTAATTTTGTGGGCCGTTAGGTGAACTACTTTGGGTTTATTAATTTTCTTTTTGAATACGGGGTACACTACTACTCAACAACTGCGATACAGACAAATTCCGGCAATAGAAGCAGCTTGTCGTAGCGAGCGAGAGGATAAACAGGTGGTACCAGCAGCAAGGAACTCTGACGGGGTCCAGCATCAACGAGTAAGAATGATCGTACTTTTTTTTTTTTTGAGAAACAGATTGATCGTACATGTATACAGCAGCAGGAGTCTCGAACAAGTCATTCGCGACATAAAGTAAACGTGAATTCAGAGTGCGTAAACAGTAAACACAAACGGGCCTCCAACAACCAACGGGAAAAGCATGGAACAGAAGGAAACAGCAGCACTGCCTCTTGCCTAGCCCTAGCCCATCAGGGCGAGCCCAGCGAGGCCCGCAGCCCCGGCCAACAAGCCCATAGCGAGCCGGGCCTCCCCGCCACTGCTGCCCGAGGCGGGCTTGGTCGTGGTGGGCGGCGACGTGGACGTGGACGGCGTGGTCGTCTCCGGAGGCGAGCCAGCACCGCCGGGCGAGGCAGGCGTGGTGGGCGTGGGTGACGCCGGCGGGGTGGTGGCTGCCGCGGCGGCGACCTTGACGGCGAGCTTCATGCCGTTGCCGCAGTGGCCCGGGGTGCCGCAGATGAAGTAGCGCGTGCCGGGCGCCGTGAGCGCGATCTTGGTGTTCTGGTCGCTGTAGGACTGGATGGAGTTGCTGGCCGAGCACGCGCTGTAGTCCGACGAGCTCACCTCCGCCACCGTGTGCAGCGCGCTGTACTGGAACACTGCATGCACCTAGGTTGTCAGCCTCAGCGACCGACATGTGGGCTATCTTTAACGACCTTGAACACAGTTGAAACTAGAAGTACTCACCTAGGTTGTCCCCAACAGCGAAAGTCTTGCCGCTCGCCCAGGTGGTGTAGTCGACGCCGCTAGTCCACCCGGACGAGTCGCCGACCGTGTAATCCGTGGCGTGCGCCGGAGCGGCGACGGCGGCGAGGAGTAACAGACCTGCCATGATGATGGTGGCTGCCATGATGATTGCAGACAGCTAGCCTAATGAAGAACACGAACCACCCCGGCTGGCTCTAGTTGCTTAGCTGATGTGGGCACCAATGTGAGTGCGGTGACTTGGATATATTGGACAGTGATCAATGGTTATATAGGACTGCGAAGCGATGCAGCAGGTGCTAACTGAAGGGGATTTGGTAAGTTTTGGTGGAGTTGGTTCAGTTATGCTCGTCACCACCAACTCCTGCCCCTCTGGCGTCGTCGGATTCCCTGGACAATTCATGCTGATGCATTGACCAAAACCAACAAATTTTGAACTACGCTACTGCCTATAGATGATTTTTGTGGATTTTATTTGATGGAGATGATGGAATGCATGGGCGTCTCTGCTTGGTCAGGATTCCGGTATTCTACTAGGCAGTTAGGCACTCTCACTGATCACCACACACATGCTGTCCAATAACTATCTTAATGCTCAGCTACGCGAAAACAACTGAGAATCACTAGGAAACTACGCAAATTTTGCTCATTTGTTTATCACACCGGTGTTCTCAACTGCTTGCGTTACAAAACTTTCAGCACAGCGACGTGAAAACAACTGCGAATCGCAGGAAACTACGCGAATTTTATGCTGACATGAACTCTTCATTGTTGAAGGCAAAGGAGCCTCGCGTGTTGAGCGTTGCCGCAAAAGCCTGATATCCGCATACGCAAGTACGCTGTTCTTGAGCAACCACTACACCACTGACAACTCTTGATCACTAAATGTCTTTACGTTGTGACTGTGACCCTTCAAGATGCTCCAGAGTCCAGAGCAAAGAGCAGGTGAGAGGTGACGATCGCCGATTCAGGAAGTCTTTGCGAGAGACCATCAAGCATAGTAGGAGCAACCATGAAACATCCGTTCCTGATCACAAGTAGATTCTTATTAATACTAGACTTCTGGGCTGCTTACACCGCAATAGTAGTTGTGTTACTTACTTGTGTAGGTGAGCAAGCTAAACCTCATGCAGTCACCAAAAAAAAAAAAAAAAAAAAAAAGCTAAGCCTCATGCGTGCTGTGTCTGATTATTCGTCGGCATGGAATTGTGCTGCCTACAAGCCTAGCGCAGTTTTCCCTACTGAGTGGTTAGCTGGGAAACAAGTGAAGCCCTGTAAGCATGAAACAGAGATGTTGGGCTGGGCCTCGTCGTGTGTGAATGTAGCGTAGGCATGAGCTCATAGCTCAGCCAATGAGCAGAACACCTCTTAATGATCAGACAGAAAAGGAGGTGAAGACACCATTTCCAATCTTAATCGAGGTTTGTGTGTGCCTAGATAGTGCATCGCCAGGTCGGAACTCGTAGTTCTAAAACCATCTCTGCCATGGGATTGTGTGATTCATATAGCTTGAGAACCATCTTGGTCACAAGCACTTGTTCTTTTTTCTTTTTTTGAAATATTCAAGCTTTCACTTTGCAAGACCATATTCCTGTCCAAAGGAAGGCCCGGCAGCAGCATGAAGACTGGAGAGCATGGCGTACGCCTGACTTAAACAGTTCAGATAATCACTGAAGGTAGAGATTTATTATATTGCCACCATAAATCTTTTGTAATGTCTGCTCCTATTATTTCTTATCAACTTAACTTCTTTAGATACTACATTATCCTATATTATATGCCCCTCCATCCTAGATGTAGCATTTCCAGGGATAAAGTACTTCAGTAAAGTCGCCGGCAGAGTCATGAATTTGGTACAGCTCTCGAAGGATGCAGCCAGCAATTTTGGTTGAGCCGTTGAACAAACCAGGATGATAGTTTTCTGCATCGGACCTACATTGATCTATACCACACCGATGATTGATTAGCTTTCCATTGTCGAGCAGGTTTTCTCTCTAAAAAAAAACAATTGCCAAGCAGGTGAGCTAGACGGCGATTGCTGGACCATTTCTGCAGTCGCTGTCAGCGTCTGTAATCACAAGTATTTGATCACGATTTGATGGGCCCTGTTTTGGTGGACCGGTTGAGGCAATTATGTAACATGCTTACCTACTACTATAGTAGTATTTCATTACAATTTTGCTTGCATAATGAGGGTTTAGTATTGTACAACTAACCGTGGTCACTTCTAATTGGCTGACCTCTCTGTACAATAAAACCAGCTCTTTTATTTGGTAGTATCAATCATTTGAGTGTGGTTTACGGTCAGGCCTGAAATTTCAGTGTTAGAAAGGTTGACCATCATTCTGAATGATTAGTTTTCAAGAAGATGCCCATTTTCATCAGCGAGATAATGCAGCACTTTATAAGCAAGCTGTCGCACCTGTTTAGCTCAACACTTTTATGGTCACTAGTACTAAGCATGAGTATTAAGTAGTCGATGTTTCGAGCAACCATGGTAGATTATTCAAGCTGGCGTTCCTTAGAGTGTCAATGCTTGAGAGCAAGCTAAAAGCAAATTCATTTTGTTTTTGAACGGGGAATTATATTCTTTTCCGAAAGGAAAGAAAAGAAAATATCAATGACTGTACTTAACTTATTTCTGGTACAACAATACAGTCTCACTCACACTTTCTGGTACAACAATACAATACAGTATTACTAAATGCAGCCTCGCACGAAATGATCAACAACTCATAATCAAGTCCAATGTTTTCAACAATATACATAACCGAAATCTAGCTATTTCTCCGCCTATTTGGTGATGGTCACCGTGACCAGAAACCCTTTGCCATCGGGCATCACGATGACGAGCCCGTCTTCATCGCCGGGGCCAGTCACGATGCTGCAGGACATGTGCACGGGCTTGCTCTCCCTGAGCGCAAACTCCTCCAACCCGAGGTCCTGCCACTGCGCAACCTCGGGCTTGTTGCCACCGCCTTCGCCGGAGACCGGCAGGCTATCCACCGTGCACGTCTCCACGCTCATCCCTCTCGGGTTGTCCCCGACGCCGTCCTTGGCGACGACGAGGAGCGAGAGCCGCGACGGCGGCACCTTGTTGGCCCTGCCGAGCCTGTCGCTGGCCTCGTCGACGCAGGCCCTGAAGAGCGCGCGGTGGTCGCGCGCTGCTGCACCGGAGGCCCTGAAGAGCGCGGTCTCGGTGCCGGCGACGGCGAAGGCGTCGAGCGGGACGGACTTGATGCGGCGGATCATGGTGCTCGGGCGGTGGAAGTAGCCGGCGTACTGCATCATCGGGATGGTGGCGGCCTTGTTCTGCGCCTTGATCGCCGCGTGCGTGCGCGCCCACGACAGCAGGAACCGCGCCAGCGACAGCGGGTCGCACAGCATCAGGCTGCAGCTCACGCCCACGGCGTATCCACCGCCGCCCTGGAACCGTGTCAGCTGCACGCATCAGCAGAGACACAGCACGTCAGAATTAGTAATAATCATCATCACTGCTTCGTCGATCGTCGCATACTATTTTGCTCTGTCTCATAAGGAGTATTTTTTTTTAACTTTCAGACTTATATTGTTTGACCACCTGTATTTTTTTTATAAATATTATATATATATTGTTATGACTTATTTTACCATTACAGACACTTTAATATTAGTTAAGTTAGTTTATAATTTATATAGAAATTTTGAACAAGACAAATGGCCCGCTGAAAATCAAAAACGGTAATATTTATGATACTCTTTGAACACAGTAGGCATATTGATTTCTGTGTCGGCACGGCAGGTCAGGTTGTTGCGTGACGACCATGGAATATTTCTCCATCCAAGCTTGTTCGGCGCCGATGCTTTTTTCTCACAACAAATTAAGCGCCGGTTAGTCAGCACTAGTCAGCCGAACAAGGGAATTTTTCCTTTGCAAATTTTTCGTTCTAAAAACATGTTTTATTAGTAGTAGCTCTCCCTCTTGACCGAATATTTTCACTTAGTATTTCCAAGAACACCCTGTATTCTTTCCCCATCCATATCTATCCATTAACCTTATTTACGTACACCATTTCCTGATCGCACGGCCCGGCCACGTCACCTCAATTTTTCGCCCTCGGATGCGGCATCGGCGTCTCTACCACGGCGTTGCGGGGGGGTTTTTTGACCCACATGTTGCAGCCTTGCATGCCTTGCATGTCGCGGCCTTCCGGGGAGTGTGGCCACCTCCCCACCTTCATGAACCATCCAAGCCACGTCACTGCACTCATAATTGACACCAACCTAGACTGAGTAATAACGATAGAAACACTCGGTTCTGATGCAGTCATGCAACATGTTTTTTTTTTTTTTTTTTTGTCATTTAACAAAGTTGTATTTTATGTTGACAAGATTGTACAAAGCGATTATAAATATCAAAGGCGCCGGTATTTAACAATACTAAATTGAAATGTATTACTCCATGCTGTCTTTTTATGAGTGAATTTATGTCGTATACAAAGACGCCGGTATTTAACAATACTAAATTGAAATGTATTACTCCATGCTGTCTTTGATGAGTCAATTTATGTCGTATACAAATTGCTAGCCCGCGCAGTCCTCCAATAAACTTTTTTGTATCTTTATCCATAGATCCTTTACTCATATTTATTCAATCGAATACTTATCGGAATACTTAATCAATGCAAAATTTTGCTTCGCGACTACGTACTCATAATCGAATTTGTATTTTAGATGCAAAGCGGGGTTCGGCTAGTTTTTTAAAGAAAGTAAAGAAAACTTATCTCCAAGAGTACCCAGATATATCTTCCTTATGTTTTGGCAATTAGCAAACATGCCGACATCGTGCTTAAAAATGTGTGCAACATTTCTCGCACGCATCTTCTTCTACAGGTGGAAGGGTGCGGAAAAGAGTAGAAAAATGTTCGTCATACAAATATACAAAAGAAAAAGAATATATAAAAGTGGTTACGATAATCTAGAAATAGTATAGTATAGGATTCTTGATGAAAAATTCTTTTCTATATTTTAGGAGTGCATTATTGAAAACTCTTAGAGATGGTTTCTTTTTTTTTCTCCGCAAAAAAAACAGGCAATTAGAGGGGAGAGGCTCCCCAACGTATTTCATTAAGAAGAAAGCGATTCTTCCCAATCGTGGAAAAAAAACCCAAACCCTTGCTACGCCAAAGAAGGAGATTTTTATTAATACCGCGGAAAGCTATCGATTGGGCTACCTTTGTAGGAGTTGCATAACCTATGTTTTTAGAAGGAAAAAAAAAAAATACTATTAGAGATGCTCTGTATAACGACTTTTCTTAAACACACTTCATCGGTTTTAAAAATATGCAAGTCTAAATGTAATCCTAAATAAATACTCTATACGTTACAAATTATAAGTCACTTTTGATTTTTTTTTGATTTATTTTTTTATATGTTTAGATAAAATAATATGTCTAGATATATAACAAAATGATGTAAAAACCAAAGCTGTTTATAAGAACCGAGAGAGTAAAAGCCAAAGGTGATTTATAAGAACGGAGTATCTGTTTGGACTCCACGGTTGCAGTTTTCGAAGATAGTACCACTGTACCAGTAGGACAACAAAATATTGAGAGGACAAGATGATGAAGGGAGAAAGACATGACTGAACTGAACTGCACTGTTCGTACGTGACACCGGTACACCCGAATTATAAGGCCATGAGTACGTGACACCGGTACTACGTTAATGCGGAGGATTGTCGTCATAAACCCCGCCGCACATGGTGTCAGTTTCCAACAGGGACCGCCCACGTCCTACTACCCAACAAACTGTTGCTAGGACTAGGAATTTCACTTTTCAATGTCTGCTTAACGAACTTTATTCTCCTGACTTGGGTTTTGCCAAAAAGCATGTGGCATCTATTTGAAGTTAATGAAACGAACGACGTGGAGAATTTCGTCATCGATCCACTATAGTTACTCTAATGGCTTCTTATATGTCCATATATTTGCTTAAATTTATATGGGTTAAAGTATAGTATTTGAACTAAGTTCCACTCTAACACATATGGTTTCAAGTAGATACAAGTGCATCCAAATTAGGTCGAGTCTAAGACCCTGTTTGGATTGGGTGACTATCACACCTGTTTTAGTCACTTTACTTGGTCACTAAAATCGAAGAGGTGACTAAAATTAAGAAGTGAGAGTACCCCAACTTTTAGTGACTAAAAGGAAAATTTTTTAGCAAATCAATCTTTTTTCATAGTCTTTAATAGCAATTAGTCCACCATTCCAAATAGGAGGTGACTAAAGTTTTAATCAAGTGACTAAGGTGACTAGTTTTAGTCACCTGACTAAAAATCTAAACAGGCCCTAATTCTACACCAATGTTTTTTTTAACTTTACTCTCTCAAGTGTTCTAAGATGTTTTAGGATAAAGATGAATAATGTTTAGAAATGGATAAAGGGTCTGTTATTTCTCATGTGCTTGAAATTTAAGTTTTTTTCAATAAACAAGATCTTAGATCTTAATCTAATCATCCCGAAAACCAGCACTATATCTCCTTTTCTCTTCCTCTCTTGATCCTTGATTTCAGACATCAAAAAAACACCAAGTACTCCTAGCAGACATGCACAACGACGAACCTAAACTACCGTGCAACAATCAGCAACTCCCGACTGGGCACGCCAACGATTGGACACAGGAATATAAGTACCTGAGTACTGTCGAGTGAGACAAGACACGCGATCGTCGGTCATGTAAAAAATGGAAATGGTAGTTTAAAAATGGAAATGGTGACGCAATCGTCTGGACTTTTGTTGCCGCACGACACGTACCGGATCACGCAACGCGCGTCACATACATACCTGCACGAAGCAGAGGGCGCACATATCGGGATCGTCGGCGTCGACGTGGGTCCACGGCGCGAGAGCGGCCTCCCTGCGTTCGCGGTGCTCCTCGCTGACGCCGGCGCCGACGAAGTCGTCCACGGTGGCCTCCACGGTGGCCAGCACGAGCCTGACGCCCGCGTCGTTGAGCTTCACCTCCCAGCTGTTGTCCTTGCGGCGCCGGAGCCGGCCTGCCATCTCCGGGTGGTCGGCCACGGCCTCGCTCAGCGACTCCTTCACCAGGAGCGCCTCCTGCGGGCTCCACGGCGCGTCGGAGGCGTCAGCGGCGGCCGCGCGGTAGTAGAGCACCACACGGGTCCGGCGCTGCAGCAGCGCGGTGGCGGGGAGCGCAGGCGCGCCGCCAGCCACGGACACCGGGCGCGCCCGCCCGGGCTCCACCACGCGCGTCGGCAGCGCCGTCTGCAGGCCCTCGATATGGACGTGGCACGCGAGCGCCGGCGCGGCGGACGCCATGTTCTCTGTGTTCGTTTCGCTGCCGTGCGCCGGTGCGCGCGCGGCGACCGCACGTACGGTGTGACTGCCGGGGGTGGATGGTTTCGCCGAACAGTGCGAGGCACCGATCGAGGGATTGGTAGGGCAGCTGGCCTTCCGCCGTGTAGCCTTATATAAGCGGAGCGCTCGGCTTGCCTGCGAGCTTTGGATGTGTAGGTGGTGGGTAGATCAGCCATCACCCGTGGTATACAGGCACGAAAAAGTACAAGGACCGGTGGGGAGATGCATGGTGCCGTTTCATTCAAATGTTATTAAGCCTATGTTTGGTTTAATGAACAAACTGAATGGGTTAGCAGTAGACGATCACTTTCTATGAAACACTCGAACTGTTCGCATTGATTAGAATCTTAATTAGTCCGGCGGAGACCTGTAATACTTGTCCTTATTTGATAGATAGATTGCTTTGCTTATACTCCTATTGATTTAGTACATGTGTTTCCTTTTTTTTTTGTTTCTTTCTTTAGCACAATACTATAATGTATTTTCTTTTTGTTCTTTCTTTAACACATTATATGTAAATTATGCTCCGTGATATCATTTCAATCACGATAAACTTATCGATTACTGAATACTCCGTATAGTATTTTTTTTTTTTTTCATCCATGCTCATAGTTTTTGCTTTCGTATGACACATATATGTATCTTCAATACGCATTTAATCAAAATCTTCGCTTAAATTATGGTTGCTATTATTACAGCTCATGTCTCATGACACCGTGGATATATATTTTTTTTTCAACCTTTTTATTTTATTAGTTGTTATAATTTGTTTATCCAAGTTGAGAAATTATTATGCCTATTATATCTTGTATTAACTCTCATTTTGTAATGGATAAAAACAAAAGGTTATCCCGTATACTTGTAAGTACTACGATGGAACAATAGCTCGTTTAAGATTTGCAATAGATCTCAGTGATAACTGGTTTTAATTAGTGTTAATCACAAGAGGATAATAATATTTAAGCACTATAGTTAGGAGGAAGCGTAGGCACTATTAGGGCATGTACAACCCACAGACGGAATCCATCTCTACGGGCTTCGATTTCATCATATAGACATGTATAAAGACAAGTCATACAACCCACAGACGAGACACGGTCTCTAAACTATTTAATGCACACACACTGGATTGGTGGGGAAGACGTTTCGAGTAGACAGCTCCTGTACAATGCAAGACAAAGTCGTCTCTAGACATTGGAGCACGAGCCGAGGTCGTCCCTTTCGTGAGGAGATGAGGTTCTTTGTCTCTAAGCATTGACAGAAGGTTTTGTGAAAAAATAGCAACTTAGAGATAGGATGAAAAAGACTTGTTTGGTTAGTGGCTATATCTTAGGCAATTTAGTGGCTACCTTTTATTAACTTGTAGACGATGGCAGCTGCCAAGTGCCGACCATCATTATTAACAGGCAGAAAAAATGGCAACAAGCTAACCGTCCTTGACTACTAGTCTACTTCTAGTTGACAGTACAATTACGGTTGAGGGTTGACAGTTTGTTCGCTTCTGTCAGGTTACTGTTGCACTAATGTGAGCCTGTTTTGATTTAAGCCTTTAAAGTTTAGAGCTAAAGTTCCAACAAGTGATATAAAGTTAACTCTAAAGTTTAGCCCATCTAACATTAGAGCTTTAGAGCTCAAAAATGAGCCAAAGTGCTCTAAAGTATTTAGAGCTCTAAAGTTTAGAGAAGGATCCAAACAAGTCCTTTCGCTATATAAAAAAGAATGTTTAGACAGCCTAACCATTTTATATAGTACTATTGTTGTGAGTACCATCACCATTTTTTAGTGTTTTATTCAATTATGAGATCTTCAACTAAAGGATTTTTAGACAACTTTTTCTGTAGTAACATAGAAAAAATAACTATATTATTAGATTGAGTGGCAACTTTTCTACAAGATCTGATGAAGTTGCCTATTGGGCTAGTTACATAGATTGTGCTATTGGGAGAGAGGATCCTAACGAAACCGTGAATAATCGACTTGGGGTTCTTTGGTTCAAGTTGAGCAATGAGCCCATATATACAATTTTTGTGATCATTTGCTCTTTCAGATCTCGTATCTTATGTACGCACAATGCAAGCTAACAAGTTCCTAATATTGTAGTTAAATAACGTTTGAAAAGCTTCACTTGCATGACATTGCTATTTTTAAGTTGAAAACATGACCGTGATTTGGTATTTGATACAGGACAAAGAAAAATCTATCAAACATGCATGAAAAACAGAAATGGGGAATGCTCCCCGTGCATATGTGTTTATGTTCTTCCTTTCTATAAACTTTAAGAACTATAATTTACCAATTATTGTTCCATATGAACTAGCTAGTGATGAATAGGATTCCATATTTAAATTAATCTTGACAATAATATCATACTCCTTAATGGAGTAATGTTCTGTTAACTCTATGTTAAAGTAAAATACGTCCATAACGGGCTTTTTTTTTTTTTTTTTTTTTTTACTTTCGTTGCAAACTGGACAATTTTTGGAGATTAAATTTGTTATAGTTGCAATATATACATCATTGAAAATGCTATGTTCTATAGTCCTGTTTAGGTAAATTTGCCCTACTGCAATAACTAGTATGCCTACCAAAAACATTTGTTTTATCTCCAGTGCATGTGCATGTCTTATTACGCTTGTCGCATTATTTGCAAAGTTCTCATGCATTTCAGCTCTCGGATTCTGCGATGTCTATTGGTTGTAGGCTTGTTTGTAGCAGCAGGAAGAGACAGTAGCAGAATTCGAATTGCTGGCCAACTGGCATAACTCATATTCACATGCAGGCTACTGGTTCCTCATGTTGACTAGTCCGCTAAGAAGACTCACAATCGCAGACTCTATTGCAGGTTTCTATCCTCAATTATTACCCCTCTATTTATTACTTTTTGCTGATGTGGGGCTGTATCTATTGATGAGAGAGAGAGGAAAAACATAAGAAACCAAGTCTAACTAAGAAACCAAGTCTTCACGTAAACCAAGATAATATGTGAGAGTGACAAGTGGTCCAGGTGATATCATGATAGAAAAATGCATTGTGAAAGATAGTTTTTTGACACAATGTCCAAAACTATAGAAATCATGATAGTTTCTAGCGTTGTGAGTCTTGCCCTAACAACAACATTGGTGTTGATGGTCATGATGACTAGACTTTATCCGTGAAAACACTAACAACATTTTTTTTTTAAGTAAAACACTAACAACATTGATACAAGCAATAACCTTGCTTTGTTTGGTTTGATTTTTAGATCTTCATGGGCTTGGTTGTCAAGTATGGGATATTAAATGGGCTATAACCTATGCATTTCATGGGTTTTAGATGGGCTGAATATTCCAGCTAATATGGGTTGCTATAATGGGCTTAGCCCAAAAATAAAAATAAAACTCAGGCTAATATGCGTAATTTGACACAAATATGAATGGATAAAATAAACTTGGAACAGAATACTGTAAAAAAAAATGCTAGCTCTTAATGGGCTCAACCTAAAAAAAATAATCCACCCTACAATTGGTTTGAGCCCACAAAATGTTGCTCACTACATGGGCCATCGCAAAAACTATTCTATAATTAATGTTTTAAGGATTAGTGGGCGTTGCCACGTCGATATTCATGACCTTTTGCCCCTAGATGGCAGTGCTTATATGGCAGCTTAACGATCCGTGACTGTGACGAAACTAAACTCCCTCTATCTCAAAATAAATCAACTTCCAAAGTTATCCTAAGTCAAACTTTTTTTTTAAGTTTGATCAATTTTATAGGAAATAACACCAATATGTATGACATACAAATTAATATCACTAGATATATAATGAAATAAAATCATAATATGTTTATTTGGTTTCCTAGATGTTATTATTTTTTCCTATAAAGTTGCTCATCAATCAAGTCTACTAACTTTTGAGCTTGTAGAACATTTCATTGATTAAGACAAGGTGGATATGGACAACTTGTACGTAAATGAGGCCCCTGTTTGGTTTAGAAAAGTACTAGGACTTTTTAGTTCCAGGACTAATAAAAAAAAGTCCTATAAGAGAGTCTTTTAAGACTAATAGGAAAAAAAGTCCCACATGTTTGGTTTCTCGAGGGGACTTTTTTTTTAGTCCTGTAAAAAAATCCCTCAACCAAACAAGGTCCGAGTGAGCCGATTGCTATGAGCTTCTTTAGATATATTGTGGAAAATCTGAGTGTAAAGCTTGATCCTCCAATTAGGAAGCGTTGTTGAGTTCTCCATATTTCCACCTCTCTCAATTTCTCGCCCTCGCCGAACCTCGTTCGCTTGCTTTATCGGTACCCGTCGCCAGTATTTTCCATGCCGTATAAAGATCACGTAAGTATCGGTAGCGGTAATTTCTCTTACAGGCGTCGGTAGGGACGGTCGGCCGAACAGGCTCAATCCAACAGTTCCCGTCGCTGTTAGTAGTGGTGGCTTCCGCGGTGCTCGGAAGTTCATTCCGGGCAGGGCAGGGGCCGGCGCACGCGCACGCGCACGGAACCGGAACGCGCATCGTCGGTGGTTCCATTCCATTCCATGCACCGGTCGCTGACCCAACTTGTTTTTTTTCCCGTGTCTCCGTCGCACCGAAGCAAGCGCGCGGCCAACGGGCAACGCCTCCGCGCCTCCGCGAGGACGGACGGAGGCCAGCGCACGCGGCTTTCGCTCCGCGGCTCTCAGTATTTATCGTTCCGCCCCCCTTGAATATCTCACGTTTGCATCTCCACATCCAACCACCTGCCCTCGCGGCGTCTCTCCTCTTCCCAGATCCATCGACGCGCTCGGACCGCCCGCCCCCTCCTCTCGTCGTCGTCCCCTCCGGTCCCCGTTGGTTCGAAGGCGCGGCAGCAGGCGAGCGATTCCGCCAGACTTGATTCGACATGAATCCCGAGTAGTAAGGCCTCCGATCATCCTTCCCTTGCTTCTCTGTCTTCCGCGCCCGTCAGTCACCGTGATCTATGTATGTAGCTGTTGCTCTCGTAATTCCGTTTGAATTTTCGATTGTGGCTGTGGGTCGCGTTGCTCGGATGGAACTTACGGGGATCTGATCAGAATTAGATGCGCGCTGGTGGGTCTCGCTACCTTTCGATCTGGATCTGGGAGTTTGTCTTCCAAATCGGGATTTAGTGCCTCCTGCGGCCTGTGGTGCTTTGGTTCTACCTGCATGTAGAAATTTATGTTGTACATACAGCTTGACGCACGTTTGATGGGTCCGTCTAGATTATGCTGTGCTTTGTAGGGCGTGGTGAGAATGCTCTCTGGTGCAAGGGCTTTCTAATGGGGAATAGAATATAACTGGAGAATTATGATGGGAGCTTAATCATTATTGCATTATGGTGCTTCTGTTTATATTTATGGTGAACTGTTCTTTGAATGAACATTGTGCTTTAGATCACTGCAATTGTTGAATATATCTTGCATATGTTGCAGTTATGTAGATAGTGAACATACTACATTATTGTTGCATTGGAACATCCATCGTTATGTATGGTCAATGTGGAAAAGTATTTACTCCCTCCGATTGAAAGTATATGATGTTTGCTTTTATGGCTTTTAAGATGCTACGTTTACCATATTTTCATATTAAGCATTGTTAGCAGTGTTTAAGGAATGTGTGTGGTTAACAAAGTGTTAGCAAGACAAATCTACCCATAACATTGTTATATCTCCAAACTGAATATTTTGAGAATATGGGTTCATTTTGATCATTGTTTAGTCAACCTGGCATATATTTGTGGACAGAAGGAGTATGTTGACAGTGAGCAAATATTAGAGTATTGTTTTGATTGCATTATATCATTGTAGCACCATTACTGAATCATTAACCATCCAAAGGACTATGATAACTAAACTACCAAGGAACCCAGTTTAGACATATATGAACTTGTGTGTTACACACGGTAGAGTGGCTTCTTCTGACATTCAACATGTACAGTTTAAATCTTCATGTTATGAATGTGATGGCTAGATTTGTTAGAAAAATTTGGAACTTTAGAGAGTGACAATTTTGAGTGACTGTCTGAGCGCACATTTGTTTTGTGATGACAATTCAAAGTTGTTGGCATCTTGGTGAAGTGATGGAAAACAATATGATCTGCAAGTAAATGACTCATCTACCTCGTCATTGTAATGCACTACTTACCTAGTTTCCTTCTTCAATTTCAGCGACTACCTTTTCAAACTTCTGCTTATTGGTGATTCTGGTGTTGGGAAATCATGCTTGCTTCTCAGATTTGCGGTAAGTACTCCTATTTCTTCTCTTAATCATTCGTTGATACTTCTACCTGAAGCAGTGTATTTCTCTAGTGTGGCTGTTGTAATATAAACAAATGTACGTTTGAAGAAAAATGTGCACCATGTGACTTAATAACCATACAACTTCAGCAAAAAAAAAAAAAAAAAAAAAAAGCGCATTGATTGTTTAATTTTTTTTAAATCCTGGAGAGTTCCTCTTGATGTTTCTATTTCATCATTTCGCAAAAGCCATATTTTACTTATATCAAAGCATCATCCTTAAAGCTTAATGTCAATGTTTCTGATAATTTTTCTTCCGTGATTAGGATGATTCATACCTGGACAGCTACATCAGCACAATTGGGGTTGATTTCGTAAGTGCATTGCAAATTCATTTACTTGCTTGTGAAAAGAAGTAATATACTTTAATTCAACTTTTCTTTGCAGCCCAGCAATAACTTCTTTTTTTTATCATTTTTGCAGAAAATTCGGACAGTAGAGCAAGATGGAAAGACCATAAAACTTCAAATCGTAAGATTACTACGCTGCATTTTTATTTTATTTATCATATGTGCATGGTTTCATGTCTTGTGATGTTATTGTTACATAAGTTTCCCTAGGTAAACTAGAAAGTAAAAAGAAAAGTTAGCCTTTTCATGGTAGTCAGTACTCAGTAGAGAGACTGGAACATTGCTATCCGTTGACTGATCATGTAGGGAATAAGTTTGAACGTAATAATGTAACATATGTTCCCACTATGAACCAATGTTCTCTAAACGAGGAAATGATATTTTAACTCTTTTATTTTTTTTATCTAAATTTTGTTTAACCTGTTATGTAATCTAGCAGTGCATTTTTTTCATCAAGTGGTAAGAATTATAGCTACACCTAGAGAATATCATAATCATTGAACCAGTGGAACAATCCATAAAATAAACAAAGGACCAGATTACAATTATGTTTATGATATAACTATTGTGTATTCCTTCAGCTGACATGGTTTTGTAAATGCTGCAGTGGGATACTGCTGGGCAAGAGCGCTTCAGGACAATCACTAGCAGCTACTACCCCGCGGAGCTCATGGAATCATTGTAAGTTGGCCACCTGAACTAGGAACTTCTGTAACTTGACAACCATATTGAATTATTGATCATGTTATGATACTGGTTTCTTGTTGGCTTGCAGATTGTATATGACGTGACAGACCAAGAAAGCTTCAATAATGTGAAGCAATGGTTAAATGAAATTGACCGTTATGCAAGTGACAATGTTAACAAGCTCCTTGTTGGGAACAAGAGCGACCTAACTGCCAACAAAGTTGTGGCGACTGAGACAGCAAAGGTAAGCTATCCAGTTTCATGAATAGATAATGGCAAGGTCAGCAATATTTCATTTTTCACCACTCCTGTATGAATTCTTTGTAACATTTACAATTGCCTAAAAACACCATTCAGGCATTTGCTGATGAGATGGGCATCCCATTCATGGAGACTAGTGCCAAAAACGCCATCAATGTGGAGCAGGCCTTCATGGCTATGGCTGCATCCATCAAGGACAGGTACAGCTAACGTGACAACTGGTAAATGTCGTATTGCTATTGGGAAATTCTACTGTGTAATGAAATCGTACTTGCTGCTGTTCTCAGGATGGCGAGCCAACCAGCCGCGTCAAACGCAAGGCCAGCGACGGTGCAGATCCGTGGGCAACCTGTCAACCAGAAGACGTCTTGCTGCTCGTCCTAAGATTGCCTGATTTCTTTGGTTCCTTGTGACTATTACTACCGTTTGTGCGAGCACGCAAATGTATTTGCATATTATTGCTGGTAGCATCTATTCGTTGGCCAGATGATTAGAGAGCTGAAAATATGTTAAGAACATCATAGAGAGAAGTTCCTCGGTGCTCTCTCTACTTAAGGAGCAAACAGCAAACACTTTACTTCATTTTTCTTTATTACTGAATTACAGCCTCACTGTTTATTAGTCGCGTTACATTTGTGAACAGCTATTGTAATATTTGTTGACTCTATATATTCGTAGTGAGATGAAATTCCTGTGTGGGCAACAAATTTCCATTGAGGCTAGTTGAGTGGTCATGTTCATCTGCGATCATTGTGCCCGGTGATAGGACACGCCTTTGTGGCATCGCACTGGTTTGTGGACTGTGAGTGTGAGTGGGTGTGATACGCCTTTCCTTAACGAAAATGTAGTGCGTTTTTGACATGCAGAGGCAGAACACCGCCTCTCGGCCCACCACCACCGCCAATCACTGTGTCCTGTACTCCTGTGTGGTGTGTCCCATGTGTGTTCCATGTTGATGTTATCACAAGATAATGTTTGGGGCGAAGCGATGTTGGCGCACCGCTGATAGTGAGGCACCAAGAAATTCACCCTTTTTTCCTCCTTGAAATAATAATATAGTGGCATCATTTATGGTCCCCTATTTATATATTGGTAAAGCTTCCAGAAATTTCACCTGAAGCACACGAGCCATCAAATATGGGTCTTTTTTCACCTGCTCCTCGTGGTCAGTCAGGCACTCCACTCAGGCCGTGATGGACACAGACATGTCATGCATCATTGCATCTCATCCCATCTCGAGCACGTTTGTTGGACCTACCGAGCCGTGGTACTCTCCGATGCACAGCCGTGATGCACACAGATCCACCGCCGGCTTTGCTGCTGCCAAACATCAATCGACAAACGCTTTCGTGTGACGGCGGTGTGAGTCTGTGAGATCTCGGCGTGCAGCCAGCACCGCCACACAACACGGCGATTCCCTCTGGCACTGGCTTTACGGAAAGGCGAGTAGTGGCCGTGCCCATCTCGCCGGCCGGTGACCCCCGCAAGATTCGCCCGGAAAAGCCCGGCGCTTTTTCCGTCCAAGCGAGACAGTACTGTTGAATTCAGCACGCGGAACACGGTGGTGGTGATGGTTTTTCCTTTGGGGGCATGGATGATTCGGGAACAAGAAGATCCAAACTTTCTGGCCGTCTCATGTGGTCCGAGCATCGCTAGTTTTAGATATGAGAATCATAACTCCTTTTTTTGAAATTTTATTAGTAAAAACTAAAAAAAAGTCTTCTACAACAGTTTCACAAAACAATCGTTAAAATTCTTCAAGGACTAACTTTCCTCATCATTCAATAGTCGTTTCCTCCACCTCTCTCTCTCTAGTTTTTTTTTTTTATAATGTGTGTATTTTATCAGTTTTAGCTCTTTTATATATGTCACACGACCAAACCAGACTAAGTTAAGCTACCACCATTCGTTCAGGCTCAACTTAGTCTAGTTAATCCGAATCGTCCCCTGGTAACACCAAGGTACTATCTAGCAAGCCTTCACCCGACATCATGGCACATAGGCACATACATAGTTCACGCAAGTTCACTACTACTCATATAAACAGAAGTTTAAACCTTACACCCTCCGTCCCAAAAAAGAATGACGTTTTTGACTTTTAGATATCGTGTTTGACCATCCGTCTTATTCAAAAAAAGTTGTATAAATATGATTTATTTTTTACGACTTTTATTTTATCATTAAAGATACTTTAGCATTGGTTTATTTATTTTATAATTTGCATAAATTTTTTTGAATAAGACAGACGGTCAAACACGAATTCGAAAGTCAAAAGTGTCATTCTTTTTTGGGACGGAGGTAGTACAACATAAAAAATTTGCAACACATTGGTCAACATATCATATGCTCGCATAATTCGAAATCAAGTTACAACACAAGCTATTTACCAAACATAGTCGATAATCTGTCGTTGTCCCACGAATCATGCCACACTTGGAGGGCCTTGTGACCATTATACAAGTCATCTACTACTCCTAGACTGCCGATGGCTCGAGGGCATGGAACTATCCATAGATAGGGGCACCCTCACCTTCAAAACAATGTAACAACACCTTGAGTGTAAGCAGAAAATGACCACAAGGATAATGCAATACGACCTTAGCAAGATATAAAAATTTGAGTTTTGTATAAAGGCATTGTATAGTAAGCATAGCATGGTTGGATGAGCAGGATAGTTTGGACCACCAATTATAGGGTATAATCTGTGGTGAGATGGCTATGTCCTGTGCTGCCCTGTTGTCCTTAAACAAACACGAGGATGAAATGAGATATCAACTTCATTCCTATCCCGCCCTCAGACCAAACACTACCTTTTGTCTCACATGTTCAGCAAGGGGCACAAGCAAGGACACGAAACCATTATCATTGTTTGGGGTTGTTGCTTCCACTTATTGGTCCATCTGACTTGATGGAAATGGAAATGATATTATTTTGGAAAGGAAATCTATTCTTCTCCTATTATGCAAATACCTAGGTTGTGTTCTAGAAGTAAGATATATATGTAAGATTCGTTTGTGGCGGCATCATAATGTTTAGCACAAGCCACAGTGGTTATTTAGCATAGATCTTTCATATATGCTCCATCTCATTTAGATATAAAAAAATCTATGCTTTGTGAGTGACTGAAAACGTAAAACTTCCACCAAGCTTTAGTAGTTAGTATCAGCACATGTCAACGCTGTACATATACACCGAAAAAAACACGATGCCGCCGTTTTTTTTATGCCCACAAACTGCATATATTGCGCACTTGTATATATAAAGACATCTGCAAGTACGGTGTCAATCTGATGCAAAAACAAAAAGCTATATTAATTAGTGGCAAAGTCAGTGGGGAGAGACAACTAAACATCTTGGCCCCCATGAAGGAGACGTTCATTAGCCCGCCCTGGTCCGTGTGGTGGTTAGCGTTACGTGGCCAACTCACCCGGCCGCGCTTTCTTTCATTTCTCGGCGGGGATCGATCGCTGCCAACTGATCGATCCGCCACCCCATCTCTTTCCATCACGTTCCTCCTCACCTCACTTCAAAACAATCTGCATTCTTCACGCCCTGGATTTAGCTGGTGCGTACTCTAGCTACACTATCCCCCTTATTTTATCGTCCCTCTTGTGTTGGCTGCTTGTTGCTCGTCTCCGTCCATGGCGTTCACCCACGGTCATCCACGATTAGACTAATCCACCATCCCGCGAGTTGATTGGCCACTCGTACCATTTCGTCACGTCTGTCTAATTAATAGATAAAAGTAATCACATGCTTTGGCCCATTGACATTATATTTCGAATTCGCCAATTCGGAGTGCGTCAACTTGCCCACGCGCAGTTAGCAAAGGGGCTGATCTGCTGCGGTGGTGCCTCTCCTAGCTCATCGATCTCCATCTCCAGATATCCCCATCGATCTATGTCCCGTCAAATGAGACGATCGAATTGAAGGTAACTCGTGTTTCGCAGATCCACTTCAGGAATAAAAAGGATATACTACTTGATGAACTACTGCCTAACTTTAAAAGGGAGTTGCTACTTGCAACCATGAGGACCACCATGTTTGTTTTGATTTGTTTTAAAAAAAAGTACTTTACAAAAGAGAGGGAGATAGATAGACGTAAAAAGAAACGGGAAATAATTGAAAAGCACCTCCTGCTGAAAACGTCTTTCACTACAGCGCTACGGATAAAAAGGCGCGCTGGACGGAAGGCAAAGCACGAAACCGACTGAAAATTGGACCGCCACGTACGCAAGTCGTACTAGGACCACGTACAGCACATGCATGCGTGACCGTCATACACGAGAGGCGGCGTGGCGATTAATCGGCGAGCACGGCCGGCCGGCCAGCTCTTGAATTGAATCTGATGACCTCCAATAAATTCCAGTTGAAATATATGAGGTTGCGTTTCAAATTAAGCTTATTCTGGCCAACGACCCCAGTCCGTCCGTCAGCGTTCGTACGTCCATACGGAAACTAAACTTGGCAACAACTCCTTGTGAAACCTTTGACGGTCGTCGTGTATAGAGCTAGGCGTCGATGGATCGGTAGCTAGGCCGGCGACGTGGCTCGCGACTTGTTATGAACGCGGACGATCGTACGTACGGATGCTTAAGTATTGGAGGCCGAACATGTCTGCAGGTGGGAGAGAGCGCTACTTGATCGGATGGATCGGGGCATCACATCCGGGAACAACACAAGCTGGCTGGCTGGTGATGGCTGGCGCAGATCTTGATTTGTTGTGAGAGAAATGTCTTCGTTAATTTGGTTACGCACGGTGGAACGCTGATTTTATGTGAGACAAAAATATTGTTGCTTGGTGGTTCAACCAAACCACCCAACAAGGCCAAGAGTTGAACGCCGGCTAATGGTAGGGTAGCTGGGAGCGCGGACAAACACGGTGGTTTGACCTGACAATTCTAAACTAAACAAAACTTGCTCTTATTCGACAGACGAAAGATCGTACTGTACCTAGTTGGCCTCCTATTGATACTTGCAATTCCAGAGTCAACTACTGTTGAGCTTGCGTGTGGTAGACATCGAGCCTTGTGTCACCCGGACCCGGATGTGTGAATCCAGGCCCACGCGCGGTCTCGCATCCGCTGTAAACATTTACCGAGACCGGCCGGACAGGACCAGATCCGAGCAGGGCGCGCGCACCGCCACCGCCATGCGCCATGTCATGTGGACACGCGCTCCTCGACGAATACTAAACGAGGACCGCGCGCGCGCCACCCTCACGAGTCACGACCACCAAGTCCGTCCCTATTCCCCCACTCCACACATGGCGTAACCTGATGCCACGATGCTCGCGTCGCGCATGGAGCTGATGACTGACGGACCGAAAGGAACTCGCTTCGCCGAGTCAAGGCGGCAGCAAAGTCCAAGGCACGTACCACGCCCGCGCACCGCGTACACGCAGCTGCCGCGGCGCGCGGCTGGCAACGCTGTCAGTGTCAGGGGTCGTGGACTAGTCCGCAGACAGCTGTCACTGGCAGGCACTCGGTTCGTTGGGATCGGCGGCAGTTGCAGGTCCGATCCGTCCCGCGCGCGCCCTGACCAGCAGAGCAGGGCGACCTGACCTTGTCGCGGCCGCGGGCCTCCTCCCTCCCTCGGGGCCATGGAATCGCGACGTCCCAGTCGCAGTCGCAAGTGGCAACCACTCCATTAACTAATGAAATCACCCTCCGCCCTGGACGCTTCCTCCTCGGTTTATAAAACCCCGTCGCGCGCCGTGTCATCTCAACATTTCGGAAGCTAGCTACCTCGGGTGGTCTACACAAGTACATCCATCATCGACTAGGATCCCAGTCGTCGCAGCTGCAACCGACGGAGGAGCAACCCGATGACAATTGCAGCGGCGGTGACCGCGCCCACGTCCGCGCCAGTGCACGTCGCGCCGCGCCACGCCACGCCCGCGGTCCATCCGCGCGCCGCGCCGCGCAGGGAGCCGTCACCGCTCAACCCCAACGCGGCGCTCCGCTCGGCCAGCCCCGGCGGCGGGTCTTCTTCTGCTGCTGCTCCTGCGGCGGCCACGGATGGCGGCGCAAGGGCTCACATCGCCAACCTTGACAAGGTGCTCGGGAAGCCGCCGCAGGTGCCGAGGCCCGCCGCCGCGACCGCGAGCAGCAACCAGGGCGGCCAAGAGGAGAACGGTGCTGCCGAGCAGGAGCCGCTCAACGTCCGGCACGGCCTGCTCAACGCGCTGAACCTGTCCTTCTTCGTGCCCATGCCCGGGATGCGGGCGCGGACGGCCGCCGACGAGCACATGTCGCCGCGGAGCCTCATGCACATGCAGCAGCTGCTGTCCGCCGACTCCCCGCGGGCGTCGCCGAGGTGCACCATCGCGCCGAGGTGGCGGAGGCTCCACGGGGAAGGCGGGTGGGAGGGACTCCTCGACCCGCTGGACTCGGACCTTCGCCGCGAGCTGCTACGGTACGGCGACTTCGTGCAGGCCGCGTACCAGGCGTTCCACTCGCTGCCCACGGCGTCGGCGAGGCACCGCGGGCTCATGCTCCCCGACCGGTCCTACCGTCCCACGCGCAGCCTCTTCGCCACCTCCGCGCTGTCCATGCCGCCGTGGGCCAAGCGCCCCAACACGCCCGAGTGGCTCACGCAGCAGTCCAACTGGGTGGGCTACGTCGCCGTGTGCGAGTCGGAGCGGGAGGTCGCACGGATGGGCCGCCGCGACATCGCCATCGTGCTGCGCGGCACCGCCACCTGCCTTGAGTGGGCGGAGAACCTCCGCGCCTCGCTGGTGCCGCTCGACGGCGACAGCAGCGACGGCGCCGACATGCCTGGGGCGGAGGAGCCCAAGGTGGCGCGGGGCTTCCTCAGCCTGTACAAGACGGCCGGGGAGAAGGTCAAGAGCCTGTCGGAGGAGGTGATGGAGGAGGTGCGGCGCCTCATGGACAAGTACAAGGGGCGAGGAGCTCAGCATCACGATCGTCGGACACAGCCTCGGCGCCGCCCTGGCGCTCCTCGTGGCCGACGAGGTCTCCACGTCCATCCCCGACGCGCCCCCGTCGCCGTGGTCTCCTTCGGTGGCCCCAAGGTCGGCAACGCCGCCTTCGTCGATAGGCTCAGCAGCAGCGGCAAGGTCAACGTCCTGCGCATCGTCAACGCCGGCGACGTCGTGACCAAGGTGCCCGGGGGTGGCGCCGCGGCTGCCGTACAAGAAGGAGCAGTACCAGCACGTGGGCGCCGAGCTCCGGATCGACAGCAACAACTCGCCGTGCCTCCGCCCGGACGCGGGGCCCGCGTGCCGCCACGACCTGGAGGCGTACCTGCACCTCATCGACGGCTTCACGGGGACGGGGCGGCCGTTCCGGCACGACGCGCGGCGCAGCGTCATCCGCCTCCTTCAGATGCAGAGGGCAACGTCAAGAAGGAGTACGTGAACCGTGCGCGCGAGCTCGGCGTCGACCCAGCGGCGCCGGCGGACGTCGGCCGGAGCATGGTGTACGGCAACTGCGCCGTCGCCAGCCCCTCGTGAGGGATCAAATTGTTATCAAAGTCTCCTTCGGTGGACCGCCTTGTAAATTTTGTAGGAGAAAGAAGAATTCTTTCGTTAGTTGCGGGTGCGAGCCGGGAAACATCTCCCATTTTCCCTCTCGTTTCGCTTTGACCATCGATGCACGCATGTACAGGGGAAAAAAATCAAGCAAGCGCAAGCGCAAGCGCAAGTGCGCGCGCAGCACAATCAATAAAGTGATAGCGTGACCTTAATTGATGTGTTCGTTGCCGGTTGCGACTTGCCACTGTGAAATGTTCAATGCTTCGGTGTTTCTTTCCGAGAGAGACTCCTATAGTAACTTGGAAAATTTCAAACTCTTTTGGATTGCTGGATGTCTCGTATTAAAAATTGACTGCGGGGAAGGGGTGGAGGTGGGTTAACCAGGATTGGTTGGACTGATTCTTGCATGACATGTTAAACTGGACGTAATGACAGTTACTAGCTATCGACGTCGTCAAAGCGTCAGCAGGAGCGACAATCCTCTGATGCGTATTCTGGAAGCTTGTGCAAGTTCTGACTTCTGAGCTAGATGCAAGTTTGTGAGACTTGAGCCCTTTCATGGTCCTTCCTCTAATCCATCCTTATGGACTTTGTGTTTAGATGAATTAGAAATTTAGAACTAATAACTGTTACCTACGGCTAAAATTTGCCAACTGGCGGTTATCATATGTTTGATTGGATTCATAGCTAATATCTCCATGCATGACTACAAATAGACTAGTGTGCTTCTTTAGCTTCCTTTTTTTTCCTCTCACTGTCCAAGCGAGACACCTCGTCTACTATCTCTCTCTCCACAACAAAGGCGATGAGACAACCAAACTCGCAAGCGAAGACATGACATCTAGGTCACGACATAGGTGGACCGTATGTGGCTAAGGAGGCGCAAAGGTGGCCTGCATCGAAGACAACCCACCGGGGGTGGGGGTTCAGAGGTTGACAAAGGCAGTTTAGACGTTTACCGCTAGGTTGTCATCGAAGTACGTAGCGGCCGCAAGCAAATGGAGCATAGTAGACCATGTGGGCAGGCCCATCTTAGAGGGGAGGGCAAGCAGTGCGACGCCCGTGGGCCCATGGCGCTTGGGGGACCATGGGTTCAGTCTTGTACAACACACGGTCACTACTTTAGGTTTGTTTGATCCTGTGCCGCCACATGATGTGGAGAAGGTCATGGCGATGGTTGAACAGAGTAGGGTCGGATATGTGCCGTCGGAGTCCTAGGAGGTGGGGCATGACATTTGTTGAGTTACACACAAGGAACTAGCGGTAGGGGGTGTAAGGCATATGCCGATATAGATAAGAAGGTAGGGGCATTTTAGTCTTTTCTACAATATATGTTGCTCCTCCTATTAGTTCCAAAACTAGGTTATCTATATTAGCCATCATGTTTGGATAGACTAAGGTTAATTTTAGCTACTACTTTCTCCATTTTTTATATGTTATATTAGGACACTTTTGTATATTTTACTGATTAGTGTGGTACCTAGCTGAGCAAGGTCGATACAATCAACTTGTTTAGATGTGCAACAAGATCACCTCAGTGCTTATGTTTCAAGATTTTTCTCACCAACTTGAGCCAGCTAGATTAGCTCTCGAGCCTTGGCCAAAGGTAAGCTCGCCCAACAAAGGTGAGGGGCACCAAACGAAACAAAACACATCTTTAGTTTTATTTTATGACCCTTATTTTATTTTATTTTATTTTATGTTTATACTTAAATATACACTAGCAAAAATGCCCATACGTTGTCACGGGTATATAATTTTATATTCTGATCACTGGATGACATGTAACTTTAGGATTTATTCAATAGTTGCTGGTTATCCTTCATCTTGAAACCAAACTCTATAACATGTCTAAACACGCTCTACTTGAACGTGTATAGACATAGGACACTTTGAGATTTATCCAATAGAAAAGGTCTACTTAAGCTCTCAACTTATTGATTGGTACTCCCTCCGCTTCTAAATTGCAATTCACTTTAGCTTTTTTTTTAGATACTTTGCTTTTTTTGCTATGAACATAGTTATACACTATGTCTAGATACATACTACAATTTGAAACGGCCGAGGAAGTAGTTGCCTACTTGACCTCTCACCTTGTTCTATTTGTGATAACCATGCAAAGCAAACATACAACATCATGGAAGTAAGAAAATAAGGAAAAAAAACTACACACAATTTATAAGAAACTAAGAAAGTTATTTTAATGAAGAACACTAATAGATAGCATTAAGCATATATGTGTTACGTTAATGATATTGGACCTATAGGAACATGCTGAAAATTTAAAAGAAAACCAAACCAACTTCTATTTATAGTTTTTATTTGGCGGACGTTGGGGGTGAGGTCTCCGTATTACACCAGAATTTGCATGCGGTCATGCAACCCGATCCGGGCGTGGAGGAGAGGGGGAGGGGGCGGGCGGACAGGAGAAGAGGTGAACGGGCAGAAATTTTTATACTACGTGTGCGTGTAGGCCACGACGGGATAGGAAGGAGGCCGAGTCCTTGGGAGAAAAAAAAAAAAAGGCAAGGTGAAAAAAAAGGAGGCGAGAAAAAGGTGAAAAAAAAAAGAGGTGGGACTGAAATTTTCTCTTTTATTAGTAAGTATAGATTATATTTAATTTAACTACAACAGTACAAAGTTATATTGTGCAAAAAGACAAAATATCTAATTTGGAACCGATACAGTAAATTTCAGTATCCCACGTGTCTCGTTGGAACTGTGTAGCCACAGACGTCCGACTACTTTGCCCAGCAGCGGCAGACACACTGGCACCAAGCTCATTCCCCCGACTCTCCCCAATGCGCAATCCGAGGGGCCTCCTCGCCGCCTCCGGCTACCTTTCTGCTCGCCACGCTCCGTCGACCTCCGTATCCACCACTGGCCACCACTCCCTATTCGTCCGCACCTTCCAAATCTTAGCCCAGCCGGAGCCCGTCCGCCTCCAGAAGCTCCCGGCACCCAACTCCGGTCTGTGAACCTGCCACCTAGAAGCCACTGTCAGTCACGTCTTAATTTATTACTCCTTTTGATTATTCTTTGCCCTGGGTCCCGGTCCAGGGATCTTAGAGCTGAGGCTGGAGAGGCCGGAGGTCAAGAACGCCATCAATTGGGATGTGATGAGGAGGCTGCGGAGCGCCATAGAGAAGATTCAGGCCGACGCGACAGCGAAGGTCGTCCTTGTTGCGAGCTCCGTGCCGGGGGCTTTCTGTGCAGGCGCCGATCTCAAGGTCTGGACTGTTCAACTTGGACACAATTACTTGCACATGAGTTTTGATTTCAGTAGAGGACAGGAGAAAGTGGTTTAGGTGCATTTGCGTATTCCAGAATAGTTATTGATGATGATTAAAGAGCAGTTGTGAAATGCTATCAGCAGAATGATTGGTGAAGTTTGCACAATGCTGATATTGATGTTCAGAGATAGTGTGTGTTCTAGATTTAATTGTTAAAAAGAAAAGGAATGGTTGAAGTGGTGTGGTAGAGCGGGGAAAAGATAGATTCATGGCTAAGCCAACACATAGAAGAGTCAGTATCTTGAGGTGCGTCTAAGTATATGAGACAAAAGGATGGGGCATTTTTTGATAGACAATTTCCTTCGTAAAGAATGTTTCAAGGACAATTCTAGAAACTCTAGGGTCTATGATTAGTAAAGACTAGAGTGTGTGGCTTAAAGAGGAACAACAATGACCCCTCATATATATGTTGAACTACTATTATTCCACATGTGACTGCTCTAGATATGATTGTATGTAATTTTTCTATGCACTTTGGGTTTCATCTCCATAAATACAGTAATTTATATCAAGAAACAATGGAAACTAATCTAGAAATCTTTAGTATTTTGAAGCTCTTAACTGGCCGTTTTAGTTTTGAAGCTTTTAACTTTTAACAGTGACTAATTGTTTTTCAATTTCTGGTTATTTTCATTTTTTTGAAACATTATGTATAGCATCCTTGAAATGTTCCATACAATTTAATCATCGATATGTCCCACAGTCCCACCAAACTCAGGTCTGATGCTTTTGTATCTTTGAGAACTAAATAATTTGTAGCATATCTTTTCTGTAGCAGCTATAAAATGATTGCCGTAGGCCTTTATTGTGTAGTGACATCAGAGTACTGCTAAAGGATTCATTTTTGCACACTCCGCTATGACATTGATTTCTCAACCAATTTGTTTGACATATCATAATTAGTACAGTAATACTTGCCTCCTTGCCTCTGTCCTTCGTTTTGACCTTTAGTTCTGTTCAAGAATAAGAACATCATATTCACTGTATAATGACTAATGAAATGACAAGGGCCGCATCTCAGAGCCATACTATTGTTAGCAGGAAAGGAGGCTAATGAAATCTTCTGATGTTGGGGAGTATGCTAGATCCTTGAGATCTACATTTTCGTCTTTTGAGGTTTGCACCGGGAACTCTAGTTTAATGTGCCCTTTTGTATTTGTAACATTAAATCAACAAAATGGGTAATGGGTAAACATACAACTACGCGCATCTTTATACAAGTTACCCCATGACTCATTGTTCTTATCATTGGCCATAGTTATTTGATGTACATATCAGCATATGTTGTTCTCACAGTACTTACAAATCACAGTTTGTTTCAACAGGCACTCCCTATTCCAACAATCGCTGTCATTGAAGGAGCCGCCCTTGGTGGTGGGCTAGAACTGGCTTTGGCATGCGATCTCCGAATATGTGGTGGTGCCTTTGTTCTGGAGTATTACCAAATTCTGTCCATCCTACGCGATAACAATTTCCTATTGTTTTGAATACTGAAGTGCATATCTACACTCTGTAGGGGAAAATGCAGAACTTGGACTGCCAGAAACAGGCCTTGCTATTATACCTGGGTATGGAAATAAATAACCTACAAAACCTAGACTACTTTTATAGCTTTTGTAAAATATTTTTTAAAACAAAATGTCAAGATGCTCTGAAACTAAATAGCCTGAAATACATTGGGAGTCCCCAGTCTAGTGCAATTTTTTAGTCTTGAATTGTGATGTGATAAATCTAGCTGTAACTAGATGTGATTTCATAGAAAACAAACTGCTGGCTTTAATAGTAGATTTGTTCTCAGTAAGACTTAGCCAACATTTTGCCTGAAGACTGACCTTGTAGTTAACTTAGATTTGTTCACTTCTTTGACATGTCAAGCAAAAGTTTGACACACAGATTCAAGCATAAGGACTTGTAGAAGTAAGCATCTATGTCAACTTTAAGTACCTTGTAAATAGTTGATTTGATATGTTGATGCTGAAAAGGTGAAACCGAAAAGCAGGACTTTACATGATGTGTTTACTTTTCTAGAATCAAAATTGACAGTGGTTTTCATTATCATGATGGAACTTTCCCACTGCATGTTTTGACTATAGTTATTATACATGCATTCCTTGATGTACTTTACCGTTGAAAAGTGCACAGAACATAACCAAAACTACCAGAGTAATCAGCTTCGTGAAATAATTTCTATTTGCTGCACTATACAGAGCTGGAGGTACACAACGCCTTCCAAGGATCATAGGAAGGTCCAGAGCAAAGGAACTGATATTCACTGGGCGCAGATGTGGTGCAGCTGAAGCTGTAACAATGGGTAATGCTAGCCTTGTTTTACTCTGTACCTATTTTTACCTTACTTATTACTTATTGCAACAGCTCTTAAGTCGGTGTTTGAGTTTCAGGATTAGCAAACTATTGTGTTCCAGCAGGAGAGGCTTACCAGAAGGCTCTTGGGATTGCCTGTGAGATAACTCAGAAGGTAAGGATCATTCTTAATCTGATCTTTCAAAGACAGGAATTTCTTCATAGAGTTCAAGCTTCCCCTCCACACTATACATTTGCAACAACAACCCCAAAACACACCAAGTTTCTGCCATGATCAGTGAACTTGCATGAACGAATTCATAAAAAAGTAATAATAATAACTGAAATAATAGAACTTGCAGGGGTTGGTTCATTTCAATGAGACCACTAGTCTAGTGACCTGGCCCTTAACCCGCTCTGAACTTGGTTCTTGTTCTTCCAGGGTCCCTTGGGGATAAGGATGGCAAAGAAGGCTATCGATGAGGGGACGGAGGTCGCCGACATGTCCTCGGCGTTGGCTATCGAAGGGGAGTGCTACGAGCAGCTGCTGCACACGCAGGATCGCCTTGAGGCCCTGGCCGCATTTGCCGAGAAGAGGAAGCCTGTGTACACAGGAATGTAGTATCAGGAAGGATGATAAGAAGTGAGTGACTTGAGCGAGCCGTGTTTAAGGAAGGAAATGGATGTGCACTGGGCCCTGGAACTGGTAAAGAAGAGTGATGAGGCCCAACAGCTAATGTTTGACCTGGTTGTTCAGCTTAGATAGACAGGCCGTGGTTGGACTGGGCCGTTGGGTTGTCACCCTAGCGATTCCTGCTGGCTGCTGCCGCGCTGCTGCACAGGTTTTCGGCAACGAGGGCAGCTGCTGCTCCGCATCCGGCCGGCCGCCGGCGTGTATGTGCTCGAGCTCATACTCAAGAGCTGCTCGGCCTCGGCGAGTATAATATTCGTGCTGAGAACTCGTGAATCGTGTGTGTGATCGATAGGACCATACTCCCTTCGTCCAACGTTTAAAATTTAATGGCTGGCATCGACGGAGAGCAGACAATCTGATGACAACGAAGGTAGGAGAAAATGAGAGGTAAAATGGGACAGAAGCAACGAGAGGTAATTTCTGTGTCTATGACTGTCGGCTATATGAGCAACATTTGCCTCATATTGCCTCCGCAAATATGAGGATTAGGACATGACGGTAATTGCATTTCTGCAGTTTCTTTCATCGGGTAAGATTTAACTACTATAGATAGATGAATATTTTCTTCTTCGGGTTCCTAGGGTTCGTCCTGCGTGCATAGTGGAGTCGTCGCCGCCGCCGGTAGGAAGCAACCGCGCGAGCCCTTCTTCCTCCCCCAGGGCGCCGCGTACGGTCCGTCCTCGATCCGCGCCGGGCTCAGCACCGGCGAGGTGGTGCCCAATTGCTCTTCTGGGAGCCGCCGCCGACGCTTCCGGGGCCGGGACCGCCGCAGTGTCGCTCGGTACTGCCCTCGGCGGCGGCGCGAGGGCAAGGGGCCGGCGCTAGTGGCGGCTACATCGCCGGCGGAGAGGCGCTGCTCTGTTTTGGGCGGCCACGTCTGACGCGCTCCGTGCTGGTGCTGTCCGTGGCCATGGGACACGGCGTGGTGCGGCCCGTGCTCAAGGGGCTCAAGAGAGCCTGGGTAGCGGGACTCGGCGCCGCGTTCATCGCCCGCGGAGGCGCTCGGTGTCAGCGAGAACATCGGCACCGTGAGCGACCACTCGCCGTCGCCGACGAGGAGGTTGTTCCTGCTGCTCCCTGTGGCGGTCCTCAACGCGGTGTTCATGTACTGGATATTCAGCTCGCTGTCCAAGACGCTGAACAAGATCAAGGTGAGGAGCAACGCTGTTCTGGCCAGCCATTTCGACTTGTACCTTTCAGTATCTTATCTTAGTGAACACGTCTTGAGTTGAGCGTTAAACAGCCTTAGCCTGACCCATCCTGTTGAACAATCAACATTGCTACTTTTTCTTTGGATCTTAGCTCACATGTTGAGTCCAAAATCGATAGCGAAACATCCTGTTGAACAATCAACATTGCTACTTTTTCTTTGGATCTTAGCGCACATGTTCAGTGCAAAATCGATAGCGAAACATCCTGTTGAACAATCAACATTGCTACTTTTTCTTTGGATCTTAGCGCACATGTTCAGTCCAAAATCGATAGGCAAACAACCATCTTTTGTGACTGATACAATCCTGATGCTTATGGTCTTTCATTCCTAGACAGTGACAAAACTTTTGTTTTGAATGTAAGACAGTGACAGTGACAAAACTGCGGTTACCAAACAGCCTGCCTGACCATCTTTCATTTTCTTGAGCACAGATTACTATGGAATTTTCACTATTGAGCCTAAGTCATTGCTGACATGAAGGTGTGTGAGATGGGCAATGTCAAACATGTCTTTCCCTTCATTGCTGACATGAAGGTGTGTGAGATTGTTGTTGTATTATTCTATTTTTCATCCTTGTCTTGTGTGGTCAATCTGAAAATCACACCAAAACACACTACTCTCTAGGAAGCTTCCCCGTCCTAATCTAAGGAATGAATGAGGGAAAGTCTTGTCTCTTCTTTTCCGACACCCACTTCTGGATTGCCAATTCTCAGATTTATCGGTTCCTGAGACCCTTCTTTGGCTCGCCTTGACGGATTACTTCGATTACTACCGGACTTCCAGATTAGCTGCTTTTTACGCTTCACGAATTTTGTAAATCTTGAGGCTCATTATGTTGCTCAGTTAGCTCATTGACATGTTTGATTGCTGAACATGATCATAAGCTTTACTGTTTTATTTTCATATTTTGCTAGAGGCACAATGCAATCACCTGTGGAGACTCAGTGATCCTCAAGATCCATCACTTGGCAGTGCTGATGCTTTGTTCTGTTGAACACTTCTACGAATCCACCGGGTTGTAGAGTTGATGCTTTCTAGTTTCCCGTCCTTTGTGTTGTCTTGAGGAAGTTTCAGCAAAGACAATACTAGTTATCTTATTCAGATAGTGCTCATTGGATTTCTGTGAGTCAAAGACTGTTTTAGTTTATGCGTACCGTTATGAGAAGTCTGCTTCAGCTTTTTATATTGGCCCACGAATCATTTTCCTATCCGTGGCATGGCCACGCCACTGTGAACTGAATATGCATTGCTTTGTGAACTGCATTGTATTTCCAGATTTGTGAACTGCATTGTATTTCCGCCCTGTTTTGTTGATCTACTGTCTAGTTTGGATGACACGGTCACTTGTACTCTACAGTTTTCATTCAGTTTTGTATGGACGTACCCATTTGAAGAAACTGAAGAACATTGTGTATTGAATTATTGAAATGAATCATAGCCGTCAATTTATTCCTGGTTTCACCAAAAATGAAATTAGCAAAATTTCTGTTGTGTAGCTTGGGTTTAAACCCATAACCTCACGATCGCACACGTCTCCCTGTACCAGGGCACCTCACAACCACTTGTGACTATAATCCATTTTGGTTCCCCAATCCCCACAACATATTATAAAAATAAACCAAATGTTTGTGTTCCCGTGTATTTGTGTTCCCTAATGGCCTTTATTGTTGCAACCCATGAGTAAAGGTTGGAGGTGCAATATCAATTAAAGCAACTCTAACAGTTCCCTATTTGTTGTTTCGCGAATTGCCCTTGTTTGCCAACTCTCAAATCCAAATGCTAAATAAAAAATGAGCTCATCTTCAACAATTTGGCATAATTTACTTACCAAACTTAGCTCTAACTTACACCAAAAACCCTCGGGGAGAAATAAAATTATGTTTACGTTCTTCCACCACTTGAAAACTTATGTTAGGAACCCTGAGGCAGAAACAAAATTATATTTATGCCCTTCCACCTCTTCTAATACGTACCGATGCGCCACGAATGCCCAACGTCGTAGAGCGCATATTTTTGCCATTAGAGCAGAGTTGATTTGCCAACTCCAAATGCCAAACCGCTGGAGTGAGTTTTTGAAGTTTTTGGCAAAATTTGAGAATGGCAACTCCAAATGTCAAACCGCTTGGAGTTGCTCATATTGCTAGTTGATGTGGAGGTAGCGAGTTTTCCTACCTATATATTTATACCAAGCCTCCCGGAAATAGACACAACATAAAACTACAATTGAGAGTTTCAATTGGAAAATTCTAAAGTAGTAAATTAGAGGTCTGGGCGTGGCAGCGTAGTCTTCTCCCTGTCCGTCATCCAAGCACGCCCGCCGCCCACGCCCAGGGCCTCCGCCGCCGCCAGCGCGCCAAGGGGCGTGCGTCGCCGGCCGCCTCTAGGGCCGAGTGCTCCGCCTCTAGATCCATGGGAGCTCCAGATCCATTGGAGGAAGAAGAGGCAGTGTGATGATGGCATGTAGGCCCCGTGGATCACTGTAGCAATGTTGTCAAATTGAGCTCCATCCCTCCTTTCCAATCCCTCCACCCAAACAAAAAAAATGGGTTGCTACCAATCCAATCTAACTTTGAGAAGGGTTGGGTCCATCCCAAAACAGAGGTTGAGTCACCCAACCCATGGATTCCGCATCAAATAGACGGTTAGGGATGGAGACAAAGCTTGCAATTCTCTAGGGTTCAAGGCAAAGCTAAGGTCAAGAAAAAAATCACGCATGTACCCCTATAAAACCATTAGAGTGGAGACCAAACCGGTAGAAACCACATGTATAGAAATGATGATTGGTCAGGAAAAGTGCACAAACAATACAATATTTTATTACACCTCCGCCAGTACAAAGAATCTAAAGGATGCCTCATTAAACCAAGTAATGCCACCTCACTGCACCCACCAAATAGAAAGCACAATTTAACCTTAAAAACTCATTTCACTGCCGCCATTTTCAGCTGGCGCCAATTTTGAAAGGCTGAAAGCACCCATTACAAATTTTTAGATGTCGCCCTTTAGACTGTATGCAGTGGTATACTACGAAAAGTTCCTGCACACTCCACTTCGGCTAAAAACTCCCGCAAACGCGTCGAGCGCGGCCTGCGACATATTTGTCGTGGTACCATTGCTCCGGTACAGGCCTATGGCCCCTCGACGAGCGGGAGGGAGCATGCGTGGGAGGTTAAGAGCGGGAGGGAGCATGCATTCATCAGACATCCAGTGGCGGGTTGCATTGGTTGAACCAACTAAAAAGTGTTATAACTCACAAACTAAGAAAGTAATTGAAAGTAAATTAAATTTTGATTATACCATTAAATTTGTTTAATAAATTCTTCAAAAACTAGATCTTATATAGACATATTTAGATAAAATTATAAGTAGACCCTATTAATGTTAGTTGGTATAAAGTAGAGATATAAAAAGTGGTGCGGGAGAGTGATATAAAGGAAAGAATCTTGATGACTAGGATGTGAGCAAGTAAATAGAGAAACATGAGTGCGGATACTTGGCTAATAAAAGCCTGGCAAGTGTCCATCCTTCTTCCCCATGTTTCTTCATCCCTCCATTATGCCATGGCTTTAGATTTGAAGAAGCCAACACCTGATGAAGAGGGAGAGGCCCTACCAGACCTCAATGAGCAGCACCCTGAATATGAGGCCGATCTATCCCAGATCCATGATGCACATCAAGATGATCTTGATGGGGTTGTGATTCCTGCATGGCAAAACCAAAGAATCAGCCCATGTACTTGCCTCTTATAACTTATCTAATATCTAAGTTCTTGGAGTACATGGACCTCACAGCATGCCCTGCTCTTCATGAAGAACACCTACTACATGACGTTGCCTTTCCTTGTTTTTGTTGCAGATGATGACATTGCTACAAGACAAGAAGGAATCCGTGCAAATGGAAATGCCAACTTTCATGGTCATGCTCATCATAGTTTCAAAAAAAAAAATGGTCATGCTCATCATCATTTCGATCTCAACTTGCGTCTGTCTCGCTCCCTCTCTGCCCATATCTCTACTCTACCTGACACGGCGACACCTCGTCACTGCCCAATCAGTGTCCCAGCGTTTACTACCCGGTTGCGGCTCCTCCGCCTCCGCACCTGCTGCTCAGACTCCAGTCCAGTTCTCGCTCCCAACATGCTCGGGCTCCGGCGCCTCCTCGCTGTCTCCGGTCGCCACGCGCCGGAGGTCACCTCCGCCCACAGCGCCGTCTTCTTTCGCGCCCTCCAAATCCTCGCCCAGCCGGGACCCGTCCGCCTCCAGAAGCTCTCGGCTCCAGACACCGGTCTGTCTGTACTGACCCCTCCCTCTCATCTCAACGAAATTTCGCATTTGCTTGCAGGGACTGTGTGTCCCAATCCCAGCTGTGTGATTCGTTGGCTACAGGGATCGTGGAGCTAACGCTGGAGCGGCCGGAGGCCAAGAACGCCATAGGGAAGGAGATGCTCCAGGGGCTGCGGACCGCGATCCAGGAGGTGGAGGCCGACACGGCTGCAAATGTCGTCTTGGTGGCGAGCTCGGTGCCCAAGGTTTTCTGCGCGGGCGCCGATCTCAAGGTACCAGCTGCAGCTGCATTACCTCTGTTCTGCAAGTCTGATTCTGCTCATCTATCCATCTATCCATTAACCTTATTTCTGTATACCATTTACAGCTCTCTTGCGAGGCCACGTCGCCGCGTCCCTCCTTCCCTACGATTTGTGATCGACGGCCACAGCACCACCTTCCAATGCCTTCGGCCACCCATACGGCCCACAAAAGGAAATAATAAAAAGTAAAACAGCAAAGAAAAAAAACCCTCATCCGCTGCCGCTCGCGTCCCCGCCCCCTTCTCCCTCCGTCGCTCTCCGCCCGCCCGTCCGCCGCTCGCGTCCGCGCCCCCCTTTCCCTCCGTCGCTCCCTCCCCCTCTCCCCACGCGATGCCGCACCGGAAGGCCCAGACCACGGCCGCCTCCAGGCACGGCGCTGCGCGGGTGGGCGCTGCCCAGCCGAGATCCGCTCACCCGCCCGCCGTCCCCGTCGACGCCGACGTCTGCAGAAACCCACCGCCCTTCCATCAGGTCCCCCTCTCCTTTGCTAATGTTTTCTCGCTCATCGTATACCCACCGCTATCTATCTGTTCCCTAATCGATGCTTCATACATGCAGTCCAGCAGCAATCGAAACCGCCTCAGATGCCACCTCCCACGCAGGACCAGCCTCGCATCCCATGCCCCGTATCAGTTGCCACCAGAACCTGTGCCTGCAGGCTGCAGCAAAAGCATCCCCAAGGTATGGTACTGTGCATCCTGTGATATCTATATCTTTCGATTTGGTCTGTGCAGTTTGATATTTGTTTGTTTGGTCTGTGCAGTTTGCTATTTCTTTGTGATACAATGTTTATTGTGACATGTGCTACGAATCTTTGCCAGCACATGATCCTATTTTGTAATACGAGCTACAAGACATATATGTACCAATACCTTCAGCTGCTGATATTGTTGCCTGATATAAGATGCTAATCTTCATGGTCCCTCTGAGTTGTTTGGAACTCCAGGTTGCATGCACACATGCTGAAGAATGGGACTGAACTGATGGAATTCGCCACTAATACTTCATTTATTTGTTCTGTCCTTCCTTCCAGAAAATCCCTTTCTGGATTTGTAGTAAGAATTCAAATACGCAGCTGAGCACAGATTGGTTCTTCGATTATGCTAATTTAGGTTACACTGCCTGTCAACCTCAACATATCCTGCATGCAGGTGACAACAAAGAAATCCTTATATGCAACAGAAGCAGTTACAGGAGATCATCAGTTACAGTTCAGTTCATCCATTGGTGATACGCAATACCTTTGCTCCTTTTGAAGAAACACAAGCACAAAACCTGTTTATAGGCCAAAGGCCATGCAGTCTGGTATGTGATTTTTTCTATTGCAAATGTTCCTTTTCCCATTAACACAATGCCACAAAATTAGCAGCTAAATTATAGCACAGATCATTCTAACCACATAGCGTCTTCTAAGCAGTGGTACTAGCTTGCTTTTCATATATAACAGATTTCGTCTGAAGATAAATGTGTTGCTGCTGCAGGTTTAGTCCATCTTGTGACGTTGATGGCCTCTTCATCGATAACAGTTTCTGACTAATACTATTTCTTTCGCTACTATGAGTTCCTTGGTCAATTGGTTCACATATTTACCAAATTGGGGCCACCTGTATGAGTACCTTAAGCGACAAATGCTTCATCAGTCCATTTCATTTTCCTTTTCTTATATTGTTTGGTCCTCATAGGTACTACTACTGTAAAGATCTATTTTCCTGTATAGGTTCATGAACTGTGCAGCTTTTTCCTCTAAAGACATAAATTGTGCACATGGGACGATTGCGACGATGCGCACCTCCGTCTGCAAATCTACAGGTCGTCCAACAAGAATATGCATTAGTATTACATTTCTGTTTTCACTGAATAAAAAAACAGGTTTCCTGATGTCTCATTACCACAAAACTGCAGATCCCATGGCCTATGGTCATCCTAAGGTCACAACATGAATATTGTACTGTCTTCATTCCATGGCTGTGGTACGTAGGCCTAATCTATGATATATTTCAGCATTTTTCTTATGCATTGGCTTCGCTAACGGATTTAAAATGTCATTATGTGTAGGCTTGAGCTGCTTGACCAGTAAAATGCACGTTCAATAGTTTTATCACCCCCTATTGCCTTTTCTATTTTTACATGCATGCTTACTGTTTTGTAACTGACATTTATCTTATGCCTTATCCTTGAGGGATCATTATCATTAGTGCTTCAGTTCTGCAGGTGTTTTACTCCAAACATACTCAACATTGGCTAAGCATGAGCAAAAATCAAAGAAGTATGCGCAAAAAATTAAAGAAGTTTTTAAGTTTGGAAGTACCACTTTTTTTTTTGGCTTAACCACATTGTATTTTATGATGACAAGTTTATACAAAGTGATTGAATGTCAAAGGCGCCAGTATTCAACACTATCAATGTTTAATGTATTCTGCTATTTTTATAAATACCTTATGTGCACCTTGCTAGCCAGCGCAAACTTCGCGGTTCTGGCTAGTTACTCATTAGGTTCCTAGTTCGTGAGTTGTGCTGACACACAGTGCATTTTTAGTGGCAACAATTGCTTATTGTCACTTTAGTTGCTACAGGTCTATAACACATATGCCTTCTTGTTTTCGTTAGAAATAGTGTTGCAATTTGGATGTCTATAACACATATGCTGACACAGACAGTGCCAAAGCTTCACATAAATGTTAGAGCGGCCCCATTACTGCTGAAAGAGCTAGATTACCAATGTTTAATAAGCATGATTAAGTATAAAACTTCAAAGCGATATGTAAAATGAGAAGGGGGGGGGGGTTGGCATGGCCCTTTTTGGCCTCAATGAAGTTCCGCCAGTGGATGCGGATGTTTTTGTGAGAATAATCTTGATTGCATCAATCCCCACACTTCAAGTTTTTGCTGATGGACTAGTTGTTAATATTATGTTCAGGGAGAATCGATTATTCGGGAAGACAATTTGTGAAATACATGATCATTTTGATTTTGAAGAAAGAAATAAATGGTTGTATGTGAAGAACTTTGGATTGTTGAGCTTTTAGAGCACATAGAGGACTTGGTATTCAAATGGATATAGGAAAAAATATATAAAAAAAATTATAGGATCATTTTTTTTTTTTTATTTTTATCGATAAATTGAGAAAAAAAAACAGAGTCAACAGCTAGAAGGTCAGATTTGTGCTCTATCAATAGGATGGTTGGTGACAAACTCCAAAGTTAGCATAAATATTCTGCATTTCGAGTAACTTAAGTGGCTATGACTCATTGCACACCTTTTACAGTCTTTTATGAAGAATTTAGTTTGATTTGCTATACAAGTGCTGTCTCTTTTATATTTGTCCTTTGTATATCATTTGTAAAAGTAAACTATGTATCTGTTTTACAGAAAATGATGGATGCAATGATGTACTGCATGTCCTTTATGTTGACAGGAAAGGAGGCTGATGGGCCCTACTGAAGTTCGGGACTTCAAGTTAATTCCTTAAGGTCTACATTTTCATCCTTTGAGGTTTGTTCTTGAAATAACAATATATTCTTCTATATCTATACAGTTGCTCTCAGTTTTTTTAGAAATTAGGAAATCCATGGTGATGAAAAGTGAAACTTTAGATAAAGCTACCCAGACCAATGTTCATGTCATATGCATTCTCAATTGCATTTTTACAGACAGGTGTTGCATAAATCCTCCAGTAGATATAAATTTTTGAATTATGTTTAAGCAGGCACTGTCTATTCCTACAATTGCTGTTGTCGAAGGGGTTGCTTTTGGTGGCGGGTTAGAATTGGCTCTGTCATGTGATCTTCGCATATGTGGTAGTGATTTGAATCTGCATCAATCTTATGCTTATGGGAATATATTTTGCTCATTTCTTTCACCAAATGAATCTTTTTTTTTTTTTTTTTTCTTTTTAAAATGATGCAAGGCGAGGATGCAAAATTCAGTTTGCCAGAGACTGACCTTGCTATTATTCCAGGGTATGTCCAAGTCTGTTCGTTACTTTGTAAGTTCTTTTTTTATACTTACTGTTGATGTTTTCTCAAATGAAGTTGGAACTGCAGGAGGCATGTGAATTTAATTATAACTACAAGCCAAACCTGTTCCCGCTTATACAATTTTCTTGCCTTAATGCATGCATTTCACCATTCATAACAATGTTAAAAAATTTCAGCCTTGATTCTGATTTTTTCTTGAAACATAAAGGCTGTTGTATTGATCATTATACTTGAGTGGCATATCACAGTGAAATTGCCTTTAGAATTATTTTGAGGTCCAGTTCAAATGATATTTTAGCTCTTGACATCCATTTGATACAATATACAGTGCTGGAGGAACACAGCGCCTTCCTAGGATTGTTGGAAGGTCAAGAGCAAAGGAACTAATATTCACTGGTCGTAGATTTGATGCAGTGGAAGCTGTAACTATGGGTCAGTTTAACATCTTCAGATTTGCTTCCTGCTGCTATGGCTTCTTCCTGAAGGACACCTTTTATCGATTCTTAGAAGGGTCATGTATGCTCACATTGCAGGAGTGGTAAACTACTGTGTTCCTGCTGGGGAGGCTTATCAAAAGGCTCTTGAACTTGCACGGGAGATAAACAAGAAAGTAAGAAAACGTTGAACAGACTATGTGTTCTATTTGACCGAAGAATCACCAAAGTTATTGCCATCTGAGAATTCCCAGCAGATACTTTGTTGTCTGTGTTCATTATATGCTAGTCGCTAGATCATTGCCTCATCCTTGTAAGTATTTTGAGCTTGGTTCTTTATTTCAGGGACCAGTAGCGGTAAAAATGGCCAAGAAGGCCATCAATCAAGGGGCAGAGGTAGACATGCCCTCGGCATTGGTTGTTGAAGAAGAATGCTACGAGCGAGTCCTGCACACTGAGGATCGTCTTGAAGGTCTAGCCGCTTTTGCCGAGAAAAGAAAGCCTGTATATAAAGGGAAGTAGGGCAGTAGACGATCTTGGATTCATAATGGAAAATCACATTAACATGCCATCCCAATAATAGTGGCATGACTGCACGATATGTGCAAATTCATGTCATCATCTACAACTTTTCAGAAAATAAGATGCATCTGGGCTGTTATTTTGAAGTGATTTCATCTTCAGCTTTGCCTGCTTTGGACTTGAGATTGACAGATTAGACCAGATTCTCCTGGGCTGAATGCAGTCCATTTCCCCTACAAATGTGAGATTTGAGTTTTATCTCAACCTCATACTCTCTAATCACTACCGATGAAACCAAGCCGTCCCACTGTGAGATTGTTTTTTTTTTTTTTTTTTTTTTCGAGACCACGCCCACCTAAGTTGGCGCGTTTTTCGTTTAACCGGATCAGAGGGGGAGGCGCGAGTAACCCTCGGGTTACCCGCGAAAAGCCCCGACACAAACAAACAAAGAAAAACGAAGGGGAGGGGTGGGGCGGACCCTCCAACTAACAACCCCGAGGAACCTAATACAAATAAAACCACACAACACCGGGTAGCTAGTGGCGACCCGAGAACCAACACGCGACAATAGCGGCAAAGCATCCGCTAGAAACCGACGGCCAAGCATCCGTCGAGACCAACCTCGGCGACAAAGCATCTGCGGAAAGACAAGAGCGGCAAAGCATCCGCCCGGAAGAACCTCGGCGGCAAAGCATCTACGGGAAGGCGACCGCGACCTCAGCGGCACGCGCGCCGCACCGGAAACGTAGGCTCGAAACGTCTGCGACCTCGGCAGCAATACCGGAAACGCAGGCACGTGGCCCACTGTGAGATTGTCCAAATTAGCATCGAGCTAATTCTTAATACGTAGTTTGTAGCATTGACATAGAGTTACCCAATAAGCACAGAATTCAAGTTTGCGCTTTCTGAACAATGAATGAGCAAAAGAAAGGGAAGTTACACATGTCAACGAAGTACACGGCAACAAACAACAGCCCACAGGCTATTATCCGGCCCAGGTAAGCTTCCAGCCCGTGCGCCGCTTAGCCGCATGGGCCACGCGTCCGCGTGCAGCCTACGCCACCTGCGTCCGCGCCTTTTTCCAATTCCACCCCGATCTCATTCTCTCCTGTCTCCTCCCCGCTCGCCCGCCTCAGTTCCTCGCTAGTCGCCGCTCTCCTTTCGCCGCCGCGCGCCGACAAGATGGGGAAGCGCTGGATCCCGCTGGAGGCCAACCCGGACGTCATGAACCAGGTGAGCTCGCGTGCCCCCGGCTCGGGCCCCGCCTCTACCGCGGGCGCTTGCTAGGGTTTCGTGTCCTCCCGTTTCGTGCCGCTCTCGCTGATTGCTGCCGCGGAGTGGGCTTGTGCAGTTCATATGGGGGCTGGGAGTCCCCGAGGGGGCTGTGCAGTTCTGCGACGTCTACGGCCTGGACGACGAGCTACTCGCCATGGTGCCCCAGCCCGTTCTCGCCGTCCTCCTCCTCTACCCGCTCACCTCGGTAAGTCCTCGCTTTCATTTCCCCACTGGGTGGTGTGAGTGTGATCAATGGTGTGCTTCGCTTCGCTTTTGGTTGTGTGATGCCAAAGCGGGGATTGATGGGTTCGTTGTGTTTTGTTGATCAGGACGAGGAGAAACAAGAATCAAGTGCCTCTACCACATCGACTGCAGGGGGCAAGGTGTGGTTTTATCATCCTGTTCTGTTTTTCCTGTCTTATGATGATGTAATTGTATGTTTTCGACACAATGCCTTGGCCACTTTAGTGACGCTCTCCGTGCCCTGAAGTGGGATAGAGAAGGTTTAATTCAAATTGTGCTAGTACCTCTTTCAAAGTCTGAGAGATTTTGATTTGTGTTGTTAGAATTGTATGTTGATTATCTTGGTGAAATTTCTACATGTTACCGGTGTTAGTCCTCCAGTCCTTCAAACAGATTTTCTGATTTAGTTTGTTATTCACTGCAATATCATCTTGTGATTACACATATCCACTTGGGTTATATGTGATAAATGCCCAGAAATTGGAAAGAAAGTAACTGTACCTGTTATCTAGGTAACCAGATATTGATTTGTACATGTTTTTTTTCACCTGTCTATTTGTTGCTCTAATCTCTATCCACACTTTTTCTGTACTATGGGGAGGTGGTATACTACTTAATTAGCCCTTTAAGAACTGATCCTTTGTGCTGTTACTAAATGAAATATTCAAGACTCAAGGAATACTTACAGTTTTTAGATCAAGTAAATCTCCACTGACTGCTTCAGCATTGTGGTATCCATACCTACAGAATTGCTACAGAAAAAACCTATCAAAATACATTCATTTTCTTTGGTTAATTTTTGCTTCATATGCACTAATTTTTTGTGTGGCACTGGCACATCACACTTTTTTTCACTGGACAAATACAATGTTAGATGCTTGTAGGATTAGACGTATCAACTTCTAATGATATCCAGCTTTTGTTCTTACTCACTTATTTTGTAATATTCAATTAACTACCTGCTTCATTTTTCAAAAAACCAGTTTATTCCCTTCTGGCTCCCATTTTCTTTTCCTTCCATTTAATGGTATGAAAGCAAACAGATACACGTGCTTCTTCTTGTTTACCTTTTGAGTTGTGCGTAATTTTATGATGGACATCAATTCACATCTATATTTGTCTCCAATTTGAACAAATATTAATTTATTCGAATTTCTTTTTTACCTTGAGTTTGATCTATATTTTTTCTATCCCTGAGTGTGTAGGAATTGAGCAAGAAGGTATACTTCACGGCAGACTGTTGGTAATGCTTGTGGAACAATTGGTGTTATTCATGCAATAGGAAATGCAACATCTCAAATCAAGCTAGGTAACATGGGACCTTCAGATTTGCATTGAGCTAATGGTGTGCTGTCGTACATTTTACAAGTTGCTGTTTTTGAGTCACTGTGAGTCTATGGCCTAATATAGAATGCCCTTCTCCTGTTCTTGTGCCAATTCAACTAGTTTGCTCTAATGTAACTAGTTACTAGTAGGCAATATGCACTCAGGTCTATTTAGTATTTACCATCAGTTACTACTATTTATGATATTAGGCTTCAGAGTAAATACGTTGATTGGATTTATGAAACTTCAGTTTGTCCTCTTGTCTTTGCCACTAGTGAAACTAAAATTAGTTTGACTTAATCAAGTGAGTTTAGCTTGTTGGCCTGAGGGCATGGTTACTGGCCAATCAGCATATTTTGGAGAAAACTACAATGATACTCGATTCTACTCCTTGTCTGTTTCGCCTTATGTTTCCATGACCTATCATTATAAATTCGAAAATTTTCATATCCTGATCAGATTTTTTGCATATATTATTGATGTGTAGTTCATATTTTCATGAAGGCAAGTATTGACGAATTGTGACTTGATACTTTTCTCCCTCTGCATGTTGTGAATTTTGATTTGTTTTCTTGAACATGCATCTTAACTGGAGTAGTTTGAATTTTAATTACATTTGACTTGCGTGTAACATGACTCCATGGGTACCTTTCTTATTTACAGTTGAGGGTCCTTTTTTGAGAAGTTCTATAAGCAAACGGCTGATATGGATCCAGTCCAGGTTAATACTCAAATATATAACTTCAATTTTGCATACTCTTCATGGTCAACTTTGTTTTTGTTCTCATGCACGAAATATTTGCTGCCATCAGCGTGCTACCTACCTCGAGGAAGATGATGAGATGGAGGATGCACATTCTGTTGCTGCATCTGCTGGTGACACTGAGGTAAGCTCACCCAAGCAGTTTCTTCTGATTTGTATATTATTGAGTTCAGCGGTAAATTTTATTCATTGGAGTATGAAATGAGCAATGCCTCTTGACATTATATTTGTTTCAACTCTTTTTGTTAACTTTTGCTGACATAATACCATTTATAAGAGCCATAGTTGGTAGATTCTTCCATTTACTAGTTCAGGTGGTAACCTGCAGGGCACTTAAATAATATGCTTCCTGAAGGAATGTTCAATAAGACTAAAAGCAGTGCAATAATGGTAGATGAATAATTAAATTTTCTTGACAATAGTAGTCCTTCATTCCTTTCTAAATTTTGTTGTCTTACTTTTGTCATCTTAAAATTGTTTTGCTTTCGTGTGCAGGCTAATGTTGATGTTAATGAACATTTTGTATGTTTCTCCTGTGTTGATGGTAGGTGGTGCTATTATTGCCCCCAGTAAAATAGTTCATCTTACATTTTGTAGCGCACGCCTATTTATCTATTAGTAAACTGCTGATATATATATATATATATCTTTCCTTGTCATGCTTCAGGTGAACTTTATGAGCTTGATGGACGAAAATCTGAACCCACATCCCATGGCCCTTCATCACCTGAAACCTTGTTGCAGGTGCAATATTGCCTTCACTTTTGCTTACTTATCTTCGACCTTTTGGTTTAAGAAATATTTGCAGATTTCTGTGACTTGTCATGTGGGTTGTTTCTTTACCATATGGTTTGGTGCTTTTGTACCTTATATGTGAATAAATGTTTTGGGTAAAATGCGCTGCTGGTCCTGGAACTTGGTTTGGTGCCGTCCAGGTACCCAAGCTTCCAAAATGCACATCCAAGTCTCTAAACTTGTAAATGTGTCGTGTGAGGTCCAAACTACTATGACTTGAATTAGAGTGCCTGCATGCCATGCTGACTGCATGATGAGTTGGCATGACCGACATGTGGGGCCTATATGCCTGTCTTATCTCCTCACCTATCACATGTGGGCCCCACATCAGTGTCATTTCATTGTGCCATCAGCGTGTGACGTAGATGTATTAACTCAAGCATAATTAGTAGGTTTAGAGCATCTCCACCAGTCTCCTAATAATCTATCCCCAACCTCAATATGTATGTATTAGGTTACCTAGTATTATTTTCGTGAATATTGGGGGAGTTGCCATAGCACCTCAATATATCTCCTCAATACCAATATGAAAGTTGGTTCTGTAGATGTGTGTGGGAAAATATGGCTGAAAAGTTAAAGTTTGGGTGGGCCCCATGCTATTGGGGAGATGCAACTCGACTTTGTTTGAGGGCAGACAATGGAAATATTGGTGGCCACCAAAAAAAGTGAGGTATTGTGGTACTGCTGGAGTATAAGAAAAAAAAAAGGTACTCCCAATATGACAGTTTTATAGGATAGGGAAGGTATTGGGGGACTACTTGAACAAGAAAAAAACATAGTTACTTCCAATATGATAGTTTTATCAGGTTATGGTAAGGTATTAGGGACTACTGCCTGGATGTGCATTTTAGATGTTTGGGGGGGTGCCAATGGGGACCTAAATGGCACCCCAGCCAAGTTCTAGGAACAATGAATGGTGCATTTTACTCAAGTTTATAAAACTGAAGGGTTCAGTGCTATTGTTCCTTTTATAAATAAAGTTATAAATATTGAGATGTGGATGCTAATCTGTATTTGCATTTAGCTTTGTCATTCTCTATGTTTCCTAATGCAACATGTGTAATTGTTTATGTACCGATGTATCTTTAAATTGTTTTCCTTTTTTTGTTCTATCATAGAAGTGCGATCTGATTGTGTGCTTTAAATCTGTCTACAGGATGCTGCAAAAGCCATCAAAGCTAGAATTGCAGAGAACCCTAACTCATTGAACTTCAACGTCATGGCTCTTTCAAAGATGTGAAGTATACTGTGATGGATGGGTTTTATTTGGCAGAATACGGGACCCTTTTCCTTTACTTGCGCTGGGCACTGCACCGAGTGGTAGGTTTCATAGGGGAAACACAGAAAAAAAATCTTCATATGACTGAGATTTTTGGTTGATGACTCATGTATTCTCGTGCCTTCTGGATGGAGAGAAATGGTTGTACACGATTTCACCTTTTCTGGCGTATTAGTTGTCTAATAGAGGCTTTCATAGGACGGGTTTCTCTTTGTTCTATCTAAACCATTGCATCTTACTCCGCAAATGGGTTCTAAATCTAGCATTTTATGTTTTCCGTGCAAATGCATGTAGTTTTCTGCAGAATGTGACTTATTAAACGAACCCGGTAACACCAGGCAGACTAACCAATGGAAACGTTGTGTAGGGGATTGCGCATTTACAAAGGATAACAGACAGCCAAAAAAACACCACGAATCCACGATACCGTTGTCATGTGCCGTAGCCTTATTCGTATTTCTGTGTTCTCTATATTTGTGTTCTGTGTAGTATGGGTGTGTAAACATGAAAAAACAAAATGCAAACGCAAAAAGATTGAGGGTAGCTACTGCTGCTGCTGCATGTTGCCGTTCTGCTGTGGAACTCTGCACGCTGCCTCCAACGAATTCGCAAGCGACGCCGAGAACGCGGCCATCGACTGGAACACGGCAGGCAGCTTCCCCTGCACGCCGGTGACCGTGGCCGTCCTGGTCGCGTCGATGGCCTTGGCATGCCTCCGCATCTCGTCCTCCACCATCTTCCGGCAAGCCGCGATCTCGTCCCTGCGCTGCGCCACCTCGTTGCCGGCGTCGCGCGCCTGCATGTGGTCCCTCCACGCCGGCCTCCCCCAGTGCCACATCGACATGCCCCCGGGCAGGTACGAGTCGTAGTAGCTCTTCTCGACCTGCCGCAGCATCCGGGACTTGCGGTCCAGCTCCCTGGTGTACTGCCTCACGCGCCGCGCCACGCGGAGCTCGTCGCCCTGGAGCGCGTGGATCGCGTGGACCTCGCCCGCGAAGCTCTTGATCGCCTTGAGCACGTCCACGCAGTGCACGCGGTCGAGCACCTTCCCCACCGGTCGACGAACGCGGCGAGCTCCGCCGCCACAGGAGTGGCCGCGGCGTCGGTGGCGCCGGTGACCGGCGTCGGCGTCAGCGTCAGCTTGAGCCAGCCGCCGATGGCGTGGACGTAGTCACGCTGGTGCTTCGCCACGTGCGCCATGGCCGCGGACCAGGCGTTCATGGCGGCCTCCAGCGCCCGCGTCGCCTGGTGGTGGATCTCCGTCGTGGGCTCCATGGACGTGCGGCTGCTCAGCCCGCGCAGCTGCTGCGCGAACAGGCTCTGCGCCTCGTGGTGCTGCCGCATCGCCCGCCACATGTCGACCTCGGCGTGGTAGAGCTCCAGGAGCTGCCGCGCCAGGTGGGTGTCGCGGAGCTGGGCGATGGCCGACGACGTCGCGCCCACGGACTCTGAGGCGGTCTCGAGCTGCGCGCGCGCCCTGTCCCACGCCGCCTTGAGCTTCTGGATGTCCACGTCGATCTTCCGGCTGTACTCCTGGTCCTGCAGCTCGACGAACTTCTTGTCGTGCCTTATTTGCAGCTTCTCCCTGGCCTGCATCGTGATGGTATAATTGAATTGGTCACGTCGTTCCATTGGCAACACAAGCTTTTTCTCATCGTGACTGCTTTTAGCAATTGGCAACAATAATGCAGCAAGCAATTGTGTTTTTTGTTGGATCACCTTGACATCCTTGTAGAGCTTCTTCTCCCATGCCAGGAGCTGCTGCAAGGTGGCGCTGTGCCTCTGCCGGCTGCTCATGCTGTCGATGCGGTCGAGCGGTGGCGCCGAAAGGCAGCAGAGCGCGCCCAAGAAGCTGTGCGAGCCACCTGCAAGCAGATTCAGGTGGCCAGTCAGTGACACGACGCAGCACACACGTCATCTCATCCCATTGGCTAGTCGCGGCGGCGGCTTGGCCAGCGAACTCGGTGGTATTGGCCTCAAGCAAGCTCGACACCGTGTCGCCGGCGACGCTGGCCTTGACGAAGTACTCCTCCAGCCCCGCCGCGACCTCCGCGAGGCTACGGTGTCTCACGACCATCCTCAGTTCCTCCTCTGAACCACCGACGCCGACGGTCCGTGTGGTGGGCGCCGCCGCCGCCGCTACGCCAACTAGAGCAGCAGAAACAACGCCGCTGCCCCTTCCTGCTGCCGCGCCTGCTCGCCCTGTGGCTGTGGCTGTGGCTGGTCCATGGCGCGGAGCAGCGGCGGCGGCGAGGATGGCACGACGACCGGTCGGTGCGCGATCACGGCGGGCGGGGTGTGGTCCGACACCGGGAGTGGCTCGGCGACCGCGAAGCGCGTGAGCGCGGACGCGACGACGGCGAGCGAGCGGAGGTACGCGGCGTGCGACGCCGCGAGGTGCCGGCGCAGCCGCACGGCCTCCCGCATGAGCCGCCGCCGCTCCCGGCACCGCTTCGTGTGCTCCCGCGCCGCCGCGCGCGCCGCGTCCGCTTCCCGCGACGGGGCCGATCCCATTCGGTCGGTCGGTCTTTGCTTCGAGGCTAAGCTCACTGCAAGATGCGAGGCGATCAGGCGATCAGTGGAGAGAATGAAGCTGCGTGGGGATGGAGTAGGTTTAGGAGGGTTTAGTAGGCTTCGAGGGAGTGTACTTATCGGCCGGCGTCGATCATCTTGATGGCGCGTTGGTTATGAAATATGAACACGCACGCAACAGGGGTATAGAAAGGAGGGAGGACGTGGAAGAGGAGAAAAGGCGATGGACGGGATCAGCGAAGTCGGGGAAGGTGGTGGGGAAAGGAGGAGCATCGATCGCGCCTATTCTGATGGAGCTTACGCGTAACAAATGCGTGGTTTCTTTTTAATTTTCATCAGGGTTCGGTGGGTGCACCAGACGTACAGAATCCCAAAGCCATCCACGTACCTCTGCTGCTTTGCTGAGTGATTACTAGTAGCTCAGTCCAGCTGAGCATCAATTAGTGTACAGCTAAGTGTTGCGGTGTTGCTGTTGTAAGCAGACTCGTGTGCACGTATATATGATCTATCTAACGTTGTAATTAATCAAATTATGTATGTCGAGTTGATGAAAACTGTTATGGTGTGCCCTCGTATTAATATGAACTGAATATATGCCTCTGGTGCACGTGTTAGCCGGAGGTCAAGTCTACGTTCTGCTGTGTGCCGGCCAGTGGTTCTAGCACTCCCCGAGGAGTTCAAATTCTCGTTGCCCACGGTCCAATTGAACACAAACACAAAAGGTAGTCATCATCATCATCGTCATCCTAATCCAACGACGACGACTCAAAAGCATGTCTGTACGTGTGCCTTTTCCTTAATTCCTTGCACACGCTATTAAAAAAAATTCGAATCGTGGGCTGTCGGCTCGAAAGCAGGAGGATGAGAAAGGATCTCACGAAGGACTCCCCAAATGTATTCTAAATCTTTCGAACAGCAGGGGATCTAAATATTCATGGTTAAGAAAACCAGGATGAGCCTATACTAGTACGAAGCTTATCGGTAGGGCTGCTGGCTCTAGGGTCATCGTGTCATCTCCCACTGTTTCCCCTGTTCCTCCCTCCGCTTTGCCCATCCCCTCCTTGCTCAGTGCGCCTGCTTTTACGACGGGCCCCCGGCCTTTTTATACAACAAAGCCGTTTGAACGAATGACTGATTGATCGTCTACGTACGTACCAACAGTGGCTCCCTCCGAAAGCGCATTTGGGTACATGCAGTCTGCGACGACGGAGGATAAGCTAGAGACATCTATCACGAGGTGACTAAAAAGCCGTCGGTGTTTACTGAGACACGAAGGAAGCAAAATTTCTGTGCACTGATCTCTATGGGCTTTGCATTGAGGCCCATGAATTGAACGCATGGATACATGATGGCCCGGGAAACAGCGCGAACGAGAAAAGGTAGGCAGGCCGTGACTGACGCTCCTACTAGAGCCCTACTAGGAAAGGGCTACTGCCACGACGGCGGCCTGCGACTTTCGACGTGTTTGCCCTCCTTTCTGACGGGACACTCGCGGAGTCGTGCGTGGTCGCCGGAGCGCCACCGTGCGTGCGATCCTTTTCTTTACCCGGGCAAGCACGCACGTTCTGGCTGGGTCAGTTTAGGTCAGGATAGGGTCAATAAGCTGACTCGGCGTCCTACACCGGGCTGATTCAGATTTCCAACGCTGCTTGACCTGCTCTGCGCGAGTCTGTCTGGAGATCCATTGCCCTGCACGAATGCAAAAGGATCTGTACAAGGGTGTGGAAAAAGAGTGTGATCGAAAGGCCCCGGGTCATCCATGCACACGGTCAGAACACGCTCGATAAAACCTCGGCAGCTGATGCCAGGCTGCCAGCGGGATCGCTGTCTGTTCTAGAAGGTATTAGATCAATCCTCTCGGCTCGTGCGCATCATCTGGACTCGTCGATGCTGTGCCCTCTCACATCAGTCGTCGTCACGTTGAATCAGCAGGGAGACGACCGGGGCAATGTGGTTTACTTTACCTGCTGGAGAGCTGAAACTGATGAAAAAAGCATGCCGACCGAAGGCACGAGACTGGATCGGGTTGTTTGTGCAAGCGCTACTATTTTGAAAACGAGAATCCCATACGACCACTGTTTCATCAAAGATTCAGGTTGTTTTGATTTTCACTCTTTTTTTTTTTTTTTTTTTGAAAAAGGTTATATGTGCTGACAAAATGTTTAACTAATGTGCTAGGAGTAGTCGGCAAATGGAAACCCTCGGCTGGCCATCTTGTCTTCAGTTCGGCTACATCTTCGATTGCACGCAAGGCAAGAAGCCCTGGCTGATCGATCCTACTACGGGCTTTTGAAACCTTTGACTGACGCTCCGGGAATTGAAGTTGATGAAGGCCAGCTGTTAAGCACAAAACACCATCAATTCTAACGCCTCATTTTCAGTGGAACCGTGACCCCCTACCATCATGGATAAGCACCAGGTCATTATTCAAATCAATTCGCTTGCTCATTGGCTAGGATATTAACATTCCACCCTCGATTTTTTTAAAATTTGAAAAAAAAAAGGATAACTGGTACTACGTAGGCCTCTTTTTTGTTGTGCTGCCTGCCCAATGCTGCACCGAGCCACCAACCATCAGCATCGCACCACACAATTTGCCAAAGCAACGGTGGTGGATCGATTAGTTTATTTTGGCTGGCTAGTGTAGTGCGTGCTCGTCTCGCACGTGCCGGCCTTTTTCTGCTCCGTTTCCAGCGGCGCCTCTGAATTCTGAAATCTGAATACGGCTCTGCCTCCTGCTTGTCTGGTTGGCTTTGAAATGCAGGTCTCTGTCTGTTGACCATGTCTTCAAGTTTGAAACCAATTTTCTCCCTCTCCCTCATCTCATGTGAGTAGATCTGAGTACTGATCCAGGTGCGTGGCTTACTACATAAAAATGATTAATGAGAAAACGTCCAATGAAAATGCTAGTGTTGGACTCTGCTGTATCAGCATCAAGCCAAGAGCAGCGTGCACGCTCCAATTAGACAATGAACTAGTAGAATCTTCTGATATCAAAGGAACCACTTTGAATAATGAAATACCAAAGAACAAAGAATAATATATTTATCCATTCTAGAAATGCTGATGCAAATTTGCACCAGGACCACCAACAGCCAGCCTCTCACAGAGAAGCTTCCGATTTCAACTCACTGATCCGAATCCAATCCAATGACGCCACAAACAGGTTCTACACATTACAAGCTTCTCTCAGAAAGTCAGAACACCACACTACACGAGCGACCATGGAGGAACCAATTCCATGTGGACCAGGAACATCCTGATGGCACGATTCCTTCGAGCTCGTCGCGCGCATTTCTTCGAGCAGTGTGTTCTTGATGCGGGTCTTGTTGCTCTGTTCTTGCACTGAGCTGAATCCATCAACCACGTACGTCCCACTGGTACAGCGTCAGTTAACTCACTAGCTGCTGGACGGGGCCGGCGGCGAACCACGGATGGGCAGGGGAGGGCCAGCTGGACGGGAGCCTGCGCTGGCGCGGGTGGGACAAGGGCCATGGCCATGGTCGCGGCTGCGGCCTCGCCTCTCTTCCTCCGCTTCGGTGTCCCAGAGGAGGATGAAGGGGAAGAAGAAGAAGAGTCGGAGCTCGCGGTCGGCTCGGGGACGCCCGCTTGTCTCCCACGGCAGCGGCGGCCGTGGCCGCCGCGGCGATCTCGGAGCCGATGCGGAGCGGGAAGTTGAGGAGCGCGCGGGAGCCGCGCATGCGGTAGGCGGCGCGGTCGTAGGCCACGGCGGCGTCCTCGGCGCTGTCGTAGGTGCCGAGCCACACGCGCGCGCCGTTCTTGGCCGGGTCCCGGATCTCCGCCGCGAACTTGCCCCACGGCCGCTGCCTCACCCCGCGGTAGTGCTTGCCCCTGGACGCCACCGCCGAGGCAGCGGCCTCCTCGGTCGGCGTCTCAGGCTCCTCCTCCGCGACATCAAGGCAGGGCGCAGCGCCACTACCACCAAGGTAGGAATAGGATCCGTCGTGCTCGTAGGGGAGTCCGGGGGCGACGCCAGGGGCTCGGGCTTGACGGCGGCGAAGGAGCCGTCGGGGAGCCAGCCCCGGGAGAAGGCGTCGCGGAGCGCGCCGAAGACCACCATGTCGTCGGCGTCGTCGGGCCGGAACGGGAGCGACTCGCTCCACTGGTCCGCCACCAGGCTCCCGAAGCTCGTGCTGCGGCAGTACACCGGCCGCGGAGCCGCGCTCATGGTCGCCGCCGCCGCCGGCTCGTCCAGGAGGTGATGCCGGATGCTGTCCAGAGCTACCGCCTCGCACGCCGGGTTAAGCAGCAGCATCGTCACGTGATCGATGTCGTGGTTTCAAGGGATTTGATTCGGGAATTCTTGGATTTGGAGGAGGCCGGGCACGGTCTGGGTTATATAGCGGAGACTGGAGAGGTGGAGCCCACAGTGCAATTTGTCGTCGCGCTTCTAGATGACCTTCCTTGAATTTTCCGGCGTTACTGTCACGTGCTTCGATCATTTTCGAAGCTACGGACGGAAAAAAAACTAGTGTACTAGAAGCTTTGGTTCTAGTAGCACAATTATCAATTGATTTGACTGTGTTATTTTATATAATAATAAAAATCAAATTATTGCGTTTAAAATTTCTGCTAGTGTAGTATTAAAAGGTTCCATAACGACTGGTCTTGTTGAGGATCTACCGGCTGAGGATGGGATTTTCAGGTTCCAAATGGTAGACCTGTGTGAACTCCACTTGTTCTTGGTCATTACATGCTTCATTGACTTACTAAATACTAATTACCTGAACACCCTTTAGAACCTTCATCTTAATCCTTATCAGGCATGTTAAAAATAGATTAACCAATTCTTGCAAAATAGAACAATGATCGAAGCATTATTGACAATAAACAACCGTTCATCTTATTCAATTTGTCCTAAAAAGATCAGCCACATTTATCGACCGATGTTGTTTTGTTATGAGAGGAAAAAAAAAGCGTACCATGACTAATAAGCCGAGCTAATTAATAATAAGTTCAAGCGAACAAGTGTATATCTATAAGTAAATTATCCAACTCTACATTTTAAAAATAATTTTAAGTAGCACCTCATCTTCGTCAACATTGAACTTTAAACTCAATATCGGGAACCATGATGTCCCGTGATGTCTGGATTCTTTTAGTTCTTATAATCCAAGTAATTATTAAAAAAAAAAAGTTTCAAAATAATTAGAAACACTAAAGTCATCCCATTTGAGCTTCTAATGTGCTTCGTAATATTATCTAACCGTGTTTTTAAGAATTAATTATCTAGAAGATATTAAAAGGTATATGTGATAAGAATTTTGTTATATTCTCCATCTTAATATAAATAAAAATCATAGATTTATACTAGTAAAAATGCTTGAAAATCATAGATATTAAAAGCTTGTCTCTGAGTACAAAAGTATTTGTTGTGAACTTGGGCCATCTCCAAGCTCTGAAGAACAAAACATTAAATTTTTCTATCACCGAATTTGCTTCCTTGTCTGCTACCTTTGTGTCAGTATGTTGAGAATCCAGGCAAGTTTGTCTTAGACAACAATTTAGACCATTGATTTCGAGCTTGCAACCAAGATCACTGCTAGACAACTAAGCTGCCTGCCAGGTCACCAATCAAATAGGTTCCTATAGCTCCTAATCACCATCATAGTCCATTCATCCTCTCCCTCGCAAATCGCTGCCAACCAACAACATTCCCTACTATGCCACAAGCACGGTGTAGTGGTGGTCATCTATAAAACTAATGTTTGGAACCCCACTAGCTAATTCTCTCGACATGCAAGCACCCCACCTCACCTTCCCACTAAGGCCAGTTTCAATAGAGAGTTTCACCTCTCGGTTTTCAAGATTTGAAATTTTGGTATGAAATAGGCGTCTTCCTCAATGCACAGTTTCATTGACTCACGGGTCTCCACGGCCTCTCTCTCATTGTATGGTTTAATTGCATAGTTCCATGGTGAAACACTATTTCTGTCTCAATGGATGTTTCACACCGTTTCCAACACATGTGAAACAAGTATCCAAAGATTTCACTATGATGAAACTTTTTCCTTCTCTCTCTAGGAGTTTGATGCAAAAAGTGAAGTTTTGTTGATGTGGCGTTACATTTAATGTGTATGAAATACTCATGAAACCTCCATTGAGACCGGCTAACACACCACTAGCATGCCACCCTCACCAGCCCACTAACCCTTCCTTATGCTACGTCATCAACATGCTCCTTATGTCTATACATGGGCATAAAAAAGGTTATAACCCATGAACCAAAAAAAAAAAATCAAATTCGATTACACCATTAAATTTATTTTAATAAATCTTTTAAAAACAAGATCTTACATGAATATATTTTGATAAAATTATAAGTAGGACCCATTGGTATATAGAAAAAATAAAATAAAAAAGGGAAAAAAAAAGAAAGTAAAAGAATAAGAGGATGACAAAGAATATTGTAACTCCTTCATACCTGCGGCAACACGCGGGGAATCTAATAGTTTTCTATAAAATAGAAGGAGCGAAAAGAAAGAAAAACGCATGGGCCCAGAATGTCTCTGTGCGAGCACTATCGGTTGCATGATCATCAGCGCTGCTAATTGGCAAAGACAGGATAGGTCATCGCAGAGGCCTAAAAGGTCGGTCATTCCTCTTCAATCGTGCGTTACATTCATTGTTCCTAGGCCATATTCCCAAAATAAAGGAAAGATAGAGGAGAAGACGACGGCGACCATGTTCTCTACTAGTCTGCATTCGAAACTTGTGTAGAGAATAGTAGAGGACAAAAGAAACGCCATTTGTGTATATTTAGGGCCTACTTGGATGCAATCCAAATTTTGCCATGCCAAAACTACGGCAAGCCAAAACCGGGGCATGTCAAATTTTGGTTGCCAAAAAACTTGCAAGAATTTTGGTTTAGCACGCGGTTGCTTGCCAAAACCTTGGCAAGAATTTTTGGTTTACCACTTGGTTGCTTGCCAAAACCTTGGCAACAATTTTGGTATGACAAGGTCCATGATTCAATACATAACACATACAATTATCTAATAATCACAATATGCATAACAAATTACGTCCAGATAGGATATTACATGTACATCTAAGAAGACCACAATATAATATCCATTGTGCTAATACAGTACCACGAGGTAGTGAACTCCTAGGCATATAAACAGCTTCATTCGCTGACAACATGAAGCCCGTTCAAAATATCCAAAATGGCACTAGTTCAGTTAGTGCATCCATATGCTTCGCACATGAAGCATGGCCAAAATACCACTAGTCTTAGCACTCATATTTACATACAGACTACCATATTCACAACGCACCCCATTGGTACCAAAAGCTTAAGCGTCCATATTCACATGGAGCTACCATACTCACCATCATCCGCACCGGTAACACAGTTACTTGGCACCTAGGTAATCAGTGACCCATGTTCCAAATGACCGATCGTCGATGCGGTGTTCAAGTAGTTCCGCAAAATGAGCTTGCTCGGCTTTGAAAGGTAGGTCGCAATGTCAACCTTGTCCCTCGGTGGAAAAGGTAAATCCTCAATACGCTTCCAAAGATCAGCATACGGATCTGTATTTGCAGGGCAACTTGATGCAATGCATTTGGCAAGCATGGCAATACTTGCAGCTATTTCATCATCTGTTGTTGATCTAGCACGTTTTGCTTTATCCTTTACATGCTTCTTCCCAAGCAACTTCTCATTCTTTCGTTTACTGCCTACACTACAGCCAAGAAGTGGTGGGCATATAGGAGCAATAGTGTCTGAATCATTGTCACCATGTTCAGGAGTATATGCCTCATCACTCCCTGATTCATTATTATCATCTTCAGTATCCACAGTGAACTGGTCAACAGCCAAGGATCCATTAGCTTTGGCAGACTCTCCAAATAGCTCTTCCATATGATGGAAAAATTTAATAGGCCGAGTAAGATAGTTGTATTTTTCAGGCTGCAATAATTTATTAAAAAAACAACATAGCAATCTTCAGAGTCTGCACAAAATTATATGGAATAGTAAACGTACATGTATACAGCGCATACACTTACCCCAAGCTTGGAAGGTGATTTCTCTGAATAGTGAATATTGAACTTGCAGGATCGTGCATCAAAACCATAGCCACTCTTGTCCAAAGCTAGTTTTATCCAATTCCACTTCTCCTTGATGGCCCTGAAATGGCGATCAACTTGCTGTGTGGTAGCTCCAATTCCAAATTTAGCATTTAAAGCTTCTGCGCACATATGGTGGTGGTATTGCTTCCACGTAGAGGTACCAGGTTTCTCCTTTAGGTAGTCAATATACCACTGAAGCATGAACTCTGTGCTGTCATCAGTCCATGTTTTGTACTTCTGACGTGATCCAGCATTCACATTTCCATCTTTTTTTTCCTTACCCATGCTAAGAATAAATTTAAGAAGTAAGTAACAAACAAATATTACTAAACAAGTAATAAAGGATAAATGATGTTTTGTTTAAGCCAAACAGTAATATTATTTACACACATACAAGCAGCAGTACAGTCTAAAGGTGATTACACACCCACCAAACTATACAAAACCAAAAGACACCAGCAAGTACCAACTAATTATCAATGGTAACATCGTTGGTAACATCGTTATTAAGCCTATCATTCCACATCTGTTGGGCAATTGAATCACGCTTCTCAGCCCACTCACGTACATCAGCCTGTGGATCGGAGACACGATTCTTACTCCTTGGCAGGTGATTGTACCAAGTTGCCTCATCATATATGAACTCATCAGGTCCATCATCTAGTATCGAATTGAAAGATTGTACCTCCAGGAGTGGACCAACGGACCAAGCTGGGACAATTGCGGTCTGGTACGTTTTCCTCTGCACTTCGTTGCAGCAGATCTGTAAACGGATGATAGATTAGAAACTCATACCTACAAAATGGATGGAGGATTGAGGGAGGAAAACACTGCTAGTAGGAATAGATGGATTAATCGGGAGATGAGAGGCCACCGGATGAGGGAAGATGGAGCGGGGGATCCCATGGACTGGTGGAGCTTCGGGAGTGGCACAGACGGCGGCGGCGGCCGTGAAAAGTGACGACGGAGGAGGGGATTAGAGGGAAGTGGTGGCTGCTGTAAAAGGTGGAGGGTGATACTGCAAAATAACGAGGGGGCAGGAGTGCGGTGAATGTAGCCAAAGTATTGGCGCTTGACGACGTCTCGAGTCCGCCGCCAATTTGGCTGGAAGGTTCGGCGCGCCAACTTGTTGGTTTTGAACCAAACGGGCGCCAAAGTTTTGGGACTGCCCTGGGTTTGGCTTGGCAGATTTTGGACAGCGTCCAAGTAGGCCCTTAATTCATGTGCTAAGCTTGAGGCCCTCGTTATCTTGCACGTGGTACATTTCACCATGCATGCCATCAACAAAGTGCATAGTACATCCCTGAATTTATTTATTCAACGTTTGGTTTGATTCATGGTCATGGAGGAATCTGACTTTACAAACATTGTTCATATCTGGGACCGAGACGCAGGAAATTGTAGGAGCGGCTCTCTGACGCCGCAACAAACCGGTATTTGATTCTCGTGTACTACATGAAACACCACGCTGAGAGGCTTTATACCAAATCAATCTGCCGGAGCCATTCCGAGGTAACCGGACGAGGCCTGTGGTAGTGGTTGGTTCCTAGCTCTCGTCCGGCGTCAAGGCTTTCCGCGGTCCAAGTCGAATTGAAATCTGAACCAAATCACTGTCGTATTATTGCCCGGGCCAGACATTAGAGTTACAGAGCATGATGAGTACTCCTATATAGGAAACCTCACGGTTGCTTCTTGCTCCCTCAAACTTTCTACTGCTCCACTCCACGTGTGGCTGGAGGAGTTCAGTAATTACACTGAAAATCTGCTGTGGCAAGTTTACATTATTTTCAAAAAGGGAACAAATAGAATAGTCTACGGTGTTTTCTCAATGACGTTAACCTGCTCACTATTCTTTACTCTTTAGCACCACAACAAAGATCTCAATGTGTGGCTCCATGCCACTCGGATTGCACAGTAGTAAGTAATAACAACCAGAAGAATCTACAGCTTACTGACATTTCATACCACTCGAATTGCACAGTAACTTGTGGTTGTTGCAAGCCGGCAGTGGCAACAAAGACCGATCGTGCAGGTGGTGCAGCCATCTAGCAAGGCCCTTTCATACCTCGAATCCGCTCCATTACAGTTGCTAATGTTGTTGTGTTGCAGACATTCAGTGATTCAGACGACGTCGTGATCTGGTTCGACTCTCCTTCGATCAGATGGCCGGCGGGTCTGTCTGGGTGAAATGAACCTGCCCAGTGCTGACACCAACTCCAACCATCAAATTGCAACGAGAGGCGACGAAAAGAAATTGGCGGAAGAAGGAAACCAGCAACAACCATGGGGAGTCATTTTCGACCTGAGAAAATTGATAAAAAGAAGACTTTTCGTACTAAATTATCACGTGCTCTGCTGACCTGATCATCCAAAATTCAGAGGATAAACAATACGGGTCATGGTTAGGGGTAAACAAGGAGCTGCAAGTTGCAAGCGTTTCCATCTTCCGGGCAGTTTCCTCGCGACGGAGACCGCGACCTGATCCTGACGGCTCCAAATGGCCGCTGCCAGTTTATGTTGGTTGGCGTATTCCAGATTATTTCCAGTCCTTTGACGCATCGCAACGGCGATGGATAGCGATGCGACCTATAATCGTTGACGCTTAAACACTTGCTACAGGAGGACATCACGTGCCTATAGAATATAATATAAAAAGGTTCAACAGGGGACCTCTGCTTGGGTCTAATGAATTGGAAGGCTTACAAGGCCACAAACACTCAGTTCTATGGTCCTAGAGCGTTTCGGGCTTGAACTCATCAATCCGTCTTATGGTACACTTCTTTATCCTTCCAAGAAATCAGACATCATACGGCTTATCAGTCACAAAAGACTAGCCAAACACATACATATCAAAATAGATGTGTCAAAAAAAAAAAGCGACATACAAATAATCTGCTACACACGTCATACATCTGGAACTCACAAGAGTATCTCCCACTACCTAAAATAGACTATCTAAAGCTCCATTTAGGTAGCTTCTAAATTTCATACTACCTAAATTTTGCTCTCAACTCCAACCATACTACCTAAAGCTGCCTACTTTGACATGTGGGTCCTACATGTCATACTACCTATTTGGCTTACAAATTGTGTTTTCTCACTGGTTACTAGGATCTACCATTATCCCATTATTCTTCCTTCCAACTAGTTGTTCTGAATCTAATAGCTCCAAGTGAATTTGAACGCATTGTTTTCCTTGCATGATATGGCAAATATTTCCAGATGAATTTTAACCTATTGATAAGTTTTTTATGTTTTTCTTTCACTCACTGAAATGGGTCAATTGTTTTACTTTCCATTTACTATTTTCATGTTCTAGATTTTCTTCATAAAAATCCTTAGTGTTGTCACAGTTGTTGAACAACATTTTTTTACAGTACCAGTTCTTGGTGTTGTTACCTTTTTTTTTTTTTTTTTTGCTTACTAAAAGTTATGTTTGCTAATTAACAGGCCTCGTTGTGCCATAGATTTCTTTATGGAAATGCAATGATCCACCCAGCTCCTCCGCTTCTTTGTTTCATCGAGGAACATTCTCTGAATATGTTCAGCTGCTATCGATCCATATGTGTGATTGACTTGATCTTATTGAACATTCTATCTCACTAAATTGGGCAGTGCATATTTTTTTTTTTTTCCTTCAATCTATCTCACTTCTCTATGCAGAATTATTATGGAAAGAAAAGGAAGAAAACTAGTTGGACATTGGACTTCTCTGATTGCACAACTATAAATTGCAGCGGGCAAGAGAAATGTTCAATGTTGGACTTGGGTTGTTCTCCAAATATCTCACGGCAAAAGAAATGGGTTAAAGCCAACAATTTTCATGTCAGCAAGCTCCTTCTACATCCCTAAAATGCTAGCCATCTCTAAATTGTCAACGATCATCATACCAACAAGCATCTAAGTCAAGTCTTCTTAATTCTTGGTGATCCTTCTCCTTTTCTGCTTTCCCATTTTAACAGCACCCAATAAAAGACACATGTTACGTCTCTGTGTGTCTACATTAAATTAGATAAAAAATTTTATCATGAATAAAAATATTAAAGGAATGTGATGTTATTGTTTGACAAATGAAGGATTACCTAGTGATTTCGGGGTAAGCTGATGGCGTGTATTGTGTGTAGGTAAAACTTATACCTACCATCCTCTTAGCTCCAAAGTTGCTTGCTGCTTGTAGCACGCCATCTTTTATGTTAACAGAAAGGACAAATGCTTTGTCGTCCCGGTGATCGACCTTGGCCACGACATAGACCACATCATCTTCGTCCAAGCTCAGCGTGGGATGGCCTGTATGCAGCTGCTGCAATGGTGGCAAAGAAACAGCTTGCCCCAGCAGCTTAGGCAGTGACCCAGAAATCTGTGAAGCATCGATTTTGCAGTCCCTCTCCCAACGCCCTTCCTCCCAAGCAGAGGCAGAGCTCGGGTTGGTGATCTTCCAGCTCCATGTGGTGATCGTCCAGTCGTCGGAGATGTAAGTGCCATTGCGAAACGAGCCTGGCTTGACCTGAGTTTGGTGCTCGACGCACCGGATGTGACCACCTTGGACGACGGCAATGTCACGGAACACATCCGCGGAGGCCTCCGTCAATAGCTGATGCTTGCCAGGCTCGGGCAGAGGGATGTAGTGGAGCTGCGGATGGTCAGCGAGCACGTCGCAGAGCAGGATGCCACGACAGAGGTCGACCCAGCCCATGATGCCGCCGCCCAGCGTGACCACCTTGTGTGTCATGTGGTAGAAGAAGGTCAAGCCTGGCGATGGCGCCATGGGTCCGAGTTGCAGCACCTCGGTGGTCCACTTCCCCACTCTTGAGTCAAAGCGGTGGAGATCGTACTGTGTGTAGTCACCCCTCCTGCCTTGGAAACTCGAAGGCCAGCGACGACGTAGTGCTGCTGGGGAATACAACGGGGGCGCAGGGTGAGGCTGGCGCTATCGTCGTCGTCGCATCCACCATCATCGCAGCGCAAGAGGCCAACATTGCAGCGGGCGAAGTCAGAGGAGCTCGGTTGCGGGAGGCGCGTGAGCGACGGCTGGCCATCGATACTGGAGAGCGGCGCCCGATAGACGAAGTAGTCCTGCAAGGTCGGCTCGTCGCAGTGGTAGGAGTTGCAGATAGCCGCTCTGAAGAAGACGAAGCCGTCGCAGGAGGCGACGATGGCGGGCTCAGTACCGAAATCAGCCGGCTTGAGAGTGGGGCAGTCGATGCATAGGTAGGAGACGCTTGGTGGGCGGGCGACGTGAAGGGTGGCCTGGATCTCATGGCCGGCCCTGGTGAAGTCCTTGGCGGTGGTCTCGTTTGTGCAGCCGGCGGCAATATAGGCCTTGAGTTCCAGTAGAACCCACGGGCTCGGAGCTCCGCCGGCAAGGGGCGGTGGAGAGCGAGGCCGGGAAGATCGTTAGGCCGATAGGGTTCTCCTCGATGAAATCGAGCACGCAGCCCATGCCTCTCGATTGTTTGCCCGTCTTCGCCGTCTCCAAATCCATGGGCTGTTGATCTCCTTCCGTTGTCTCCGCCTCCCAATCCACCGCCCGCCAAAAAGCTTCCATGACTCTCTTCCTCAAATACAATAACAGATATATATATATATATATAGCAACTGATTGGATTCGACTCGGAACGATAGGAGATCGAAACCGACTCTCTTCCGGAGTGAGAAAGAAGGAAGGGGACGATGGCGCCAGCCTCACCCTGCGACCTGCGCCTCCTGCGCTGCGATGGGTTTTTAGCACGGCTCCAAAAAGTCCAACATCCCAGACTTCGGCCCACACATTGCACAATGGCCCACTACTTGGAATCCTTGAATCATTTCAATAAGCCCAGCTTTCTTAATGAAAGCGGCCCATTGATACTAAGGCCCATAATGAGGCACGTCCACGAAATCGGTAGAAGCAGATGGGCAACAAGGTCTTTTCTTCCACCTCCCGGGCCTCTTCCCTCCACTCCCGGCGACCTCGCCGCCGCCTGGCCATGGACCGGTGGACCGGCGTCCTCCAAGTCCCCTTTCCCGAGGCGGACCCCTCTTCCGCGTCGCCGCCTCACTCTTGCTCTCGCCCGCCAAAACGCTCGCCGTAAGGCCAACACTTTTCCTTTCCTCTTCTGAGTTCAGACACTGCCACTGGCCTTCTGCCTGCCTCGCACTGCCTACAGAGCCTGAACTCTCTGATGGCGGCAGGTTCCACGGGTCAACGCGATCCTTTTCACGGGCGACCGCGTCCGCGGCACCGGCGATCCGGCGATCGAACGGCTCTCGGATGCCGCCCACCTGGCTGGGGTCCTCTCCAGGAAGCTCCCTGGGGAGACCAATGCGTGGGTGATCGACGCCGCATGCTTTGCTGGGCCATTTGCGGTGTACCGGGAACTTGTTCCGACCGTGGACGCCGCTGGAGACCCCAAGGGATATGACCCCACTGGCCTTCCGGCCGCTGCCGGTGTTGCCAACATCCTTGCACACAGCATCGGTGAGGTATAATGTTTAGTGATAGTGAATTCATTAGATACGGATTTTTAGCACAAAGCATCTTTGGTCAGCTGCAAAGATCATCGGATTGCTGCATAGTTTGGCTTCAGGGTTGATACTTCTGTGTCATTCTCCCCTCAAGAGGTTTCTATTAACATGCAAATGCAGGAGCTGTGGGGGAAATGGTACTTTTGCTACTTATAGTAATGAACATGGTATTCAAAGCTTTAAGCTGATACTGTAGCACTCCTGAACTAATCTGTATTCTGAATGTACCTTTGATTTTCTATTGGGATAACGAGGTGCCTATTTAGTAGATGGACAACAAACTAATTTGTTCCTTTGTTAGAATGTTGACTTAGCCTCACTCACTTGGTTCACGTTTGATGACATTAGCTAATGTTCCTCTAATTTTACTTGCTGAGATAATGCTTAGGTACTGATGACATAATGCCCCAGTTTACTTTGTATAATTGACTGTTGCTTGATAAATTCAACCATTTGCATCGGTAATGGACAAAACCTGCTGACCGGTGTAATATTACTACAGTGCTCAAACTAGATGCTTGCTTTCTTTGACTCCAAAGTTATTTCTTATCAACATTTCTTTGTTTTTTGCGTATTGGGACATTTGGAAGACCCCATAATTTCAATACTTTTGCATGCTGTTATTATGTTGACATATTGTGTTTATACGGTTTTGAATTTTTCTAATGTTTCTGAGCTAAACTGAAGCAATCCCAGTTGTATTTTCTTCCTGAAATAATCCTAGCTGTATATTCTTTTTTAGGTAATTCTGTTTCTTGTAGCCATGCCATCATAGTAGACTTCATACTATAAAACCCTGTGCTTTTCCATCCTCTTTAATCTTTTCCCCACATATTATGTGATTAACAGATACAAAATCGGTTCTTGGGGTTCTCAGCAAAGGATTCAGCTGTCAGTCAGCATTCTTCAGCATCATTGTCATCCTACTCTCCTCCTAGGACCATCATCCTTGGCTTCAGCAAGGGTGGAGTTGTTGTCAACCAACTTGTGACAGAACTTTCTCAATGGGCATCAGGATCAATGAAAAACGCAGTTGATGTTTCGAGACCAAATCCATCGCATTTGACCCAGAATAAGTTGGTTCCTACTTCAAGTAGCGATGTGTTATCAAGTATTTCTGAATTCCACTATGTGGATGTTGGCCTCAACTGTGCTGGAGCATACATAAGTGACCACGCTGTGATCAAGAGGATATGCGATTATGTCGTGCAAGCTGGTAAGAACCTCCGCTTTGTCCTTCATGGTACTCCACGTCAGTGGTCTGACCCGAACCGCTCATGGATCCGAAAGGAGAAAGACATAATGCTCCAGGTACTTCGAGACGAGGCTCAGAGGAGTGGGTCAAGACTTGTGCCATCTGAAAAGCTGTATTTTGAGGGTCGACCTCGCAGCCTGCTGATGCATTTTGAGATTTTGGAAGCAATGGATATAAGCTGATACTCGATCTGTATAGCTGCTAGCCTTGTATTTTCTCCAGAGCATTTGCTACAGATAATATAATGTGAATATACTTCAGTGGTCTTAGATGCTACTTTCCTTCATGCTGAATTCAAGTTAGTGTCATGCCGTTTGTTAGTCATCTTTTACTTTTACAATATAGAAGTCATAGTTGACAATCAAAAACAGTTGAATACCTCAAAGTAAAGTGATCAATGGAATGCTTATGTGAGGTTCTTTGTCTGAAGATATTCTTTGTCTTCCGTTGGAGATAAGCATCTTCTTTTCTGCTTGTTATATTAGTAATTGCCTCTTAAACAACCATGAAGGTTACAAGATTTGTTTTGAGATTTGCTCACTGATTAGCATTACAACGCGTCAGGTAGAATCGAGCACCAAGTCGTGGCAATGACTTGCCGGGTGTCAGGACAATTTGTTCTCTTCTGCTGACACATGCCTTGCCGGCCTGCCATTTTCATCCTGTGTATGCGGTCGGCGGCTTGTTGTCTTATGTTATTGAGCTGTGAATTGAGCTGTGAACAAGTCTCCGGCATTCAGCAAAACGAGTATCTGCTGCCTGCAACCTACTTGTCGGATCGGATATAGCACGATCACAGTACGGTCCCGAGCAGTGACGTTTTCCCACGACTGAACCCTGATTGGATGGACGCGCACGCGCTTAGTAGTTATTTGTTCAGTTACTGTTGGTCTGCTGCGATATGTATGCAAAGGAATGCTGAGCTGTTCTTCGTCAAACAGAATTGGTACGGCCCACGAGGCGCATAAAGATGAAGCCGTAGGTAGGTGTAGTAGGATAATGCCAGTAGTGGTTCTGTTAGTAAAGTGGCTACTAGCTGAGATACGAACACACGCATATATGATACAAAATTCCATGGTGAATTCCAGCTGCATTCTTCTCACTGCTCTTGTCTCACTCCCTGGAGAACGCCTGAACCAGTCAAACGACAGACAGTGTTTGCTGTTTCAAACAAGTTGCCAGATAGTCGTTTTAATTAGCACGAGGCCTTTCAATCGTACGTACCCGTAGACGAATCAGGCTGGCGTCCCTGTGATCTCTGAGCCTGCAGTTCCAGATGGAAAAATATGAGAAGAATTCTATATGCTGCGTCACAGCTTGTGTGTGTGGTCTGGCCTCTGCCCACATCGACAACGATCTGCAAACGTGTAAGACGGTCGCGACCGGATCACGGAGCTTGGATGGACGCACGCACGAACGCGACGATCGAGCTGGTCGCTGCTCATCATGCTCTTGGACTGACGCGCGCTCTGTCCGAGCTTTGGTTTCGGTCCTGAATGCTGCTGCTCGAAGCGATCCGGCCGCTGTCTCGTTGCGTGCGTTGCGTCGCTGCGTGACAAAACACGAGTAAGACCGCACGAACGGATCAAATCAATCGCAGGGCGGCAACGCAGGCCGACGGTGATTTGAGTCCAAAAATACGCTTTTTTGCGGGGCAGACCTGATTGCTTCCGTAATCGGTGCCTTGAAATGGTCAGCTCAGACTCACTCAGGGAGATCACTCACTCTGCTTTGTTTATTACTACCACAATCACTCGCAGACAAATACCTGAACGATCGATCTGATCTTGTAGTGCCGGAATGCATGGTGCCTTGATTACGTACTCAAGGGGTGCAGGTGTTTGGGTGTGAGAAGCAAGTCTCTCCTTTTTTTTTTTTTTTTTTTTTTTTTTTCTTTTTTGAAAGGGTGAGAAGCAAGTCAGCCAGCCAGCATTGCTTTTGGTGGGCTTGCATCTAGAAAGATACGTGTAGTTGTGTGTTGAGAGCTCAGAGGTGGGAGGAGCCGTCAGTGACTCAGATTCCTACATCGGTTTGAGCTCCGAATCGGAACGCGGCCGCGATAGATTTATGCGTTCAAAGCAACGCTGCCGTTTTCTAATGGGCGATCAGCTTGACAGACTGACAGGTACACGTACACACGGGTGTTTTCCCCTGGAAGCATTAAGCAAAGTACCGTGGGGCTATTCTAGCTGATCCGCTGGCTCGTTACTACCCAGGACGGTTCAATGTGACAGGCCGATCGATGTGGATGCTGCCTGCATTCCCCTCCTAGCAGGCCACGACGCTGGTGATTGGTAGTAAGACTAAGACCGTGCAAACTTCTACTTCATTCACCCTGCATATTCCAAGTCACCATCCCTGCCCCTGGCCGTGCATTCCTTACCCCCGGCATAGTGAATGTAGCCACTTACCGGGCTGTGACAGCGAAGTCTCGTCTAGAGTAGAGACCCCTGTGTTAATTAATTAAACTAATCCGGCCTGAGCTGCTACTAGAAGACCACCAAATTAAGGGAATAGTACAAATTCGAGGTTTCTTACCGGTACGACGATAAAAATGAAAAGAATAGAAAGGGGCACACGTATTCCCTCCATATTGAAAGGAAGTTTTTTGGAAAAGGCGATCAAACATTGGGAACATAAATGATTAATAACTTTTTTAAGTCGTTGAGTTTTGAAATGTGAAAATCATATCAATAGATTTGTCTTAAAAAATACTTTCATAAAAGTATACATATATAATTTTTTAATAAATATTTTGATAGAAAAGAGAAGTCAAAGTTGCACTTTGGCACACGCCGATGTCCCCTAAACGACTTCCTTTTCAATATGGAGAGTAGTACTAGAGAAGCTTAGCTTTGTAGCTTTGGTAAGCAAACGCGTCTGATCAACTGTGATGTGTAGTAATGTGTTCAGACCTAGCTAAAATGGAGTAGTCAAACTAGTCTAATTCCGTCGGCACTATCCAGGACAGCATGCACTATGTCATGTTATACAGTTTTTTTTTTTTTTTTGTAGGAGAATGGTATACAGCTTAACAATAAGGAGATTGATCGAATGTCATGTCAGAGAAAAAGAGGAGGATAAGACGCAAAACCGCGTGCATCCGTTCGTGATCCCCGGTCAGGCCAGCCAGACATCATCAAGCGGGACCTGGACGTCCCACGCGTGCGTGTGCCTGGCTGTCTCGGCCGGCCGGCACGTACTACCCGCGGTCGATCGGCTTGAAATTCAGCTCATGCTGACGCTACGCAAGCGTCCAACGTGTGGGAGGAGGATTTGCATGCCATCCGAGGTCAGGACGCGACGAAAACGGCGCCCGGCCCGGCCGGACGACGGGGTCCAAAGCGCAAATCCAGTCGGTGGTGTTGGTGTTGGTGTTGGTGTTGGTGTTGGGCGCACGCAGCGGCAGCGCCGCTTGCATTGCACGGGTCCCGTCCCGTCGGGGTGGGGTGGGGTGGTCCGCGGTCGCGGGTGCGCGCGGCGGCCTGCGCTACTTTGGCGTGGCGCGCCGAGCCGAGCCGAGCCGAGCGGCGGGGCCGGGCCCCGGGCGCGCGCGGGCCGTTGGATCAGACGTCTCAGACCTCAGCGCCGGGGGCTCGTTTGACTTGGTTTTCCGCCTGCACCCACGTCGGTTTCTCTCCGGGGTGGCGGGGCCTCGTGCATTTCGCTCACATTCCACAAAGGGTGGCACGGGGAGCCATGTGGGCCACGTGAATCGCGCTATTACACGATTAATTAAAAACTGAGAATATGAAACGGTTTCGTTCGAGAAGAAAACAAAATCCTTGGAGGCCGCCCACTGACTGACTCTGGCAGAGAAAATGTGTGTACGTTGTTGGTACGTGGTGATGCGTGCGTTGATAACTTGATACCGGTTAATTGCAAGTGTGCATGCGTGTGTACAACAAGCGGAGCTAGGCGCGCGACCGATACGATTACGTGTCGAAAAGCGGTTACCAGAGTAACAACCGACAAGCAGCTTGCAAAGCCTTTTTGCCACCGGTGTGTCACTGTTGACAGCACCGGCAGCTGTTTGGTAACGACGATGCACAGCCTATCCGTGTCACGTCCCATGAACCCATGACGGGTACGCGCGGTACAATGACGCGCGCGATCGAGCCGGGGCCGCCGGCCGGCCGGGTTAGTTTGTTAATCAGTGTGCGGCACCGTCTCATTTAATCGTGGGCTAGAAGGAGCAGCACGTACTCATCGATCAGGCTCTGATCCGGCACCGGCAAAAGTCAATCACGTCCGCGCTTTAGATAATTATTTTTTTTTGAAAAAAAAAAAAACAACGGTGCGTTCTGCTAAAGAAAAACGATAAACAACGGTGCGTACACAACCCGTGTCCGTGTTTCTATGACGTACTCCATTGCTTCGTTCATTTTTGAACGTACATCCGTACACCGAACTCGATCTCCTAGCTAGCCTATAATCTCGTAAGCGTACATGCATGCTCTAGCATATCGAATGTGATCGATGTCCTCGTGTAACGAGTCAAAAAAATATATATAAATCAAACTTGCCAAAGTTGGTACTTTCCTCCATTTGAAATTATAGTTAGGTGTGACTTTTTTTTTTTTACCCTTGGCCACCACACTGCCTTATTCAAAAAATTTACACAAAACTAGTCAAATTTAAGTCATTCTCAAAGAGCATTTGTTAATAAAGAAATCTACAATAAAAAAAAAGTGATATTTTATACAAAAAATTTTGAATAAGGCGAGTGGCTACAGTTGAGGTTGAAAAAGTCAAACGAACTATAATTTAAAACGGATTTAGTATATAATTTTTCTCTAGTTTGGCAAACTTCATGTACCAGACCAGCGTTATGTGAACCTAGTGCTAGATATATATCTATCGATCGTATGATAGATATTGAGCAGATGCGGTACACCGGTTTATTGCCAGCGATTGCTGCGTCTCATATCGTATATAAATCTTTCTGTCACGGTTACACGAGTTAATGCGCACATCCAGTCGGCCATGCATATCCATCAACACCGGCAGACCGATGCATCACCCGCTTTAACTACAGTCTACTGGTGCTAGCCGCTCGTTCCAAGGTCAAAACGAGAGGGGCCGGACGGCAGCTCCATCGATCAGACCGACTCGCCGAGATAGCGGCGCAAGCGGGCAGCTACTGCCTAGAGGGGTTTACGTATTTGCCAGACCAGGCCAGGTCCGCTTAGAGCTGGGACTTGGGCCGTGCCGGGCTGGCCCGCCCGACCCTCTGTGCTTCGCGTGCCGCTTCGACATTGTGCCCCTTAGGCACGGAAGCACATCGGGCTGTGCCGATATGGCACGTCAAATTTTTTCTTCGGCCCAAAGACGGCCCCTCAAAATATCTCCACTACTTTTATTTTTTTGTCGTGTGATATAAAAAAGATTATGTATGTTGTGTATACTATTTTAATGAAGTTTTAATGATTTTCATAATCTATTTAAGTATAGATGAGAGGTAGTACAGTAAATGCTATAAAATTTCATTATAGAGTAATAGAAATGTGTAATGCGTGCCACATTAAATATGTCGTGCCAAACCAAGCACGCCCAGTGCGGACCGTGCCATGTAGCCCGTCGTCGCCGAGATCCTGGCACGCGGCCGCCCTCGTGTTCGTGTCGTGCGGCCGCGCCCAAAATATTTCAATGCCGTCTGTGCTTCGGTCGTTCCAAAAGTCCGTGCCATGACCCGCCCTCAAATGACACGGCCCAAGTCCCTGCTCTAGGTCCGCTGGATCTGCGGAGTCAGGCTCAGGCCCGCCACCTTTCACCCCTTCCATGCGAAACTGTATGCGTTACGACTCCTCAGTCTTCTCGCCTGTAGAACACAGGTACTGATCTGTGCATTACAGATGTCGCGAGATACTCTCCACATCCTAAATTATGGTTCTTTATTCTAGCTGGTTTTCATTTCAAGTATAAAAATAATCATGTAACTAGTGAATTAAAACAAAACGATATTCCCAAGAAAAAAAAAAAAGAAAATAATTTATAATTTTGAACAGAGAAAGTGGTACCACACTACATGGATATAGCTAGTTTTTTTTTTCATTATATGACATTTAGAGTTTTCTTTAAATTATTTTGTAAATGGTTTATTCATTTGGTTCAGTTGTATTTGTGACCTCTTTTTATTCATGACATATATACATCGGCGTGAGCAAATAAATAACTACTATCGTTTTTATTTCTTTCTTTTTCTCACTCATATCATGTGGTTGTGCAATTTCTAACGTCGCCAAATCAAGAGTCTTTGATTTGCTTTGATGAACTCCATTCATCGATAAAACCACTGGTATTTTTGGTTCCTTCTGTCCTTTGTCTTCTTCTAAATTTGAACTATAAACCATCGTGTAGGGCATTTTTTGTGCTATAATATTATTGGTTTCGTCACAATTCTAGTCTTTTTGATGCCGGTGCGACGACCTTAACCAATCGCTCGTCGGCGTTGTCAACTAGTCAACATCCATTACATCATCTGAAACCTTGCCAAAGAAATTATGGAACCATCATTGATGGTTTGTTGATCTCATACTTGTGTGACCCATGCACTTTGATGTGCTGATGTCAATCATAAGATGGTTGTATTTCTTTCCACTTATGAGTCCCGACTAATTTTTCCTAATTTTGATATAATGCTTGTTTTCACTACTCGACTTCATGTGAAAAATTATGATTTTTGTTACATAAGGGAGAAAATTATAGCGAAAGAGAGATGGAAAGAGAGAGAGACTAGCCAACATATGAGCCCATTGACAGATCTGCAAAACCATATGAAAAAAGGCTTCAAAATGTTTTTAGTATTCGAGCTGATGAAACTTTTAGACTCAACGATAATTTTAATAAGCACTCAAATGGACTCAATTCTTATATAAACATTAACCATTATCTTTTTCTTTTAAACTATACAAGTATTTCGTTGAGTGTCCCACTATGCATATTATATGTATGTTAATATATATGACAAAGGAACTCAAATATTAAAGTCATTTACTGATTGAGTTTTGTATAGGTAATAATACCCTGTTTGCTTGAACTACCAGGCATGATACAACATTTTTTTCTCACAATAAACAACATCAACGAGCTTATGAGCCACAAGAACCATTAGCCGAACAGGAGCAAAATGCTCTTTAGATGACCTTGCTATTGAGCTTTTATGACGGCTGATGTGGAACAGCCATGTCGTGACAGAAAAACCCTCGATCACTTCTCCATTTTTAGCTGGTTCGTTACACGAGACTAGCAAAGCAATTACCGGTCTCTTCCAGCGGTTCCTTGCGCGCGTGTCGTCAATAAATTATATGGAGCCCGTAATATCCCCCCTGCTCCAATCTCCTTTTATTGCTAAACCTGGAAATCTGATGAAGAAAAAAAAAATCCTCCCCTCACGCCTGCCTACTCCTATATAAGTACCGCCGGCCCAGCTCAAGTGCTCAACCTCTCCACCGCAGTTTGCAGTCGTGCAGGCATCCAAACTCCTCAGTCCGTCCTCCTCTCTTCTGTCTCGCGACCTCCACTTGAGTTGAGCTCCACACACACCGCCCGCGAGCTAGCTAGCACGAGCCCCACGTACACCCGAGAGCCATGGAGAATTTCAGCGGTGAAATCGACGACTTCTCCCTGCAGTTCATCCGCGAGCAGCTTCTCGGCGGCGAGGCTTGCCTCCCCCGCCGTCGTCGTCCCTAACGCCGCGGCGTACTCTTCAGGCATGTCAGTTCATCATCCCACCACGCAGGCGGCGGCGTTCCACCAGCCCGCTGCCGCGGCGTTCTTGCCGCCGCAGCAGCAGCAACAACAGGTCGCGTACGTCGACTTGACGAACGAGTACGCCGCGGATGGTTGCACTGCCGCGTCGGCCTGCGATGCCGCGTCCTTCCGGGCGGAGCCGGTGATGATCCGGTTCGGCGGCGAGCCTTCGCCGGTGTCGGACCCTACCCGGAGGCCGCTGCTCACCATCTCCCCTGCCTCCAACCTCGCACGCCTGCTGGGGCCCGGCGGGCGCCGTGCCGCTGGTGGACGCACAGGCACAGGCACAGGCGGCGGCGGCGGCGGCCATGGACGCGAACGACTTCCGCAAGTACCGCGGCGTGCGGCAGCGGCCGTGGGGCAAGTTCGCGGCGGAGATCCGCGACCCCAAGAAGCGCGGCTCCCGTGTGTGGCTCGGTACCTACGACACCGCCATCGAGGCCGCGCGCGCCTACGACCGCGCCGCGTTCCGCATGCGCGGCTCCAAGGCCATCCTCAACTTCCCCAACGAGGTGGGCTCCGCGGCGCCGATTTCCTCGCGCCGCCGCCTCCACCGCCGCAGGCCGCGGCGACGACGACGACGGGGTCGTCCCAGAACAAACGGAAGCAGCTGTCGCACGACGCCGAGCCAGCACCCAAGTCCGTCAAGGCCGAGGCATTCGGATCGCCGGCGTCGTCGTCGCTGTCCCCGCGACGACCACCACCACCACGGCGTCTACGGTGACGACGAGCTCCCCGTCGTCGGAGGCTGGAGCCCACCACGACGTATTTCCGATGACGCCGTCGAGCTGGACGTGGGAGCAGATGGAGGGCCTGTTCGGAAGCCTGTCGCCGCTGTCGCCACACCCACAGCTCGGCTTCCCGGAGGTCACCGTTAATTAAGCGGCTATCGATCAGCCGTTTAATAAGCATCGACGATAGGTGTAATTAAAGACGTTAATAATTTAGCGGTTTTTAGTTATGCACGGCCCTGGCTTTGGACTCATCTCGAGGATTTGGCGTAGTTGCTAGCTCTGGAGCTGCATGTGTGTGTACAGAAGGAAACAAGGTGGTGGTGATAGAATATATCGTATTTATTAGGGTGTATGTGTCGGTGAACTCTGAAAAAAAACTACACACATCGACATAGATCAAAGGCATAGATGTGCAAATATGTATGCATATATATGGTGGTAATTACATCAGAAATGGTTGTACGTATATGGTGTTTGATGTGATTTTGTACATTAAGTAAAGAGAAGAAATGAGTGTACAATGCATGCTTATTTAATATAGTAGGTACATGTTTGTGAATCATATCGCCAATTCGCCATCATATTGTTGTTGCCTTTTCATTTTCTGGTGGCATATAATTTGATCAACACGTAGAAGCATACGTATGCAGGAGAGCAGGTTACCTGGGTAAATATAAATGATAATTAAAAAATTAAAAATGATATTGGGAAATCCGAAAACCTGCGCATGGCCTGCTACTAAACGCCAGCCAAGTTCCTTCGGTGTCCAAATAATGTTTGATTCTACTACAGCAAGAGATTTTAGCAAAAGGATCGGAGTATTTTTCCTTTTTCAAATCACCGAGCAGATGCGCTGGGTTTGGTCTCGTGGAATTGCAAGTTTGCAACTATATATATGGTTCTATTTTGAGAATTTCTGTGAACTTGTAGTGATTTTCAGTTTTTCACCCGTCCAAACACCTGTCCTTTTTCTTATGAGATGTTTACGTTAGAAGAATGCAAAAATGTTTGACTGATGTCCCGATGCTCATCAGAGCAACAACCATTATACTACTATGTAAGCCTTGTAGATGTTCCTTGCATATAAAGACATAGCCTTGTTCGCTTGAGCTTATCGGTCAGTAGGTCGGCGATCTTTTTTCACAAAGATCAGCCACGAGCCAGTAAGCCAGCAAAAGACTTTCTCTCACAAAGATCATCCACCGGCGATTAGCCAGCCAGCCAAACAAACAATACTTTGTATTACTATAGCTAGTACTGAATACTACGCTCTATTACTGTACCAGGCACACAACAGAGAAGGTCTGCATGCAGCTTGGAAAAATATACTTTGTAGACTTGAGAAGTTAAGATTAGAACATGCATGCATGAACGCTGAATGTGAATCGTCAACTGCTGCAAAGTACGTTACGTTACGTGCGTGGTCTGATCACAAGAGAAACCTGAAGTTGGCAGGCATAAAAACTCTACGAGAGTTTACCACCACATGGCTGCTCGCGGTCAGTTGCTTCGGCGACCAGGATACTAGCGTCAAACAATCTTCATTGGTAACCTCACTCGTCATGGGGATCTCCCTATGTATGGATCAGATCACACTATTTAGCAAGACGATGGACAGTCAGTACGTGCAGCTCCCTACATACTATTACTATATTATTTGCAACTAATCAAGCAATGCGTGCATGCGTGATTTCGAGTAAACCAATTAATCATCATCGCCGCAAGTTTAGCAAGCAAGAGCTCGATCAAATCGTAGAACAGATCAAAGCTAGGCAGAGTGATGAATGCGTCTCCTTGGATCGGTGTTGGAATTTTTGAAGTTTGGTTTGAAACATCGATCTGCGTTCAACGGAAAGAAACGGCTTCCGTACGTTTGTAGTAGCTCTCGTTAACGTTTATAAGGAGAAAATGAATGTACGTAGTCAAGAAATGACGCTAGTGTCGTCGGAGACTGATAGTCAGACCGTTGAGATCGATGGCGAGAGAAGTCTAAACTAAAACTCATATGGAGAACAGAGGTCGTTAGTCTACCCTTTTCCTTGCCAAAAACTAAATGGAATTTTTTCCCCGATTTTCCAGTTAATTCACGTGTTGCTGTTGCTGAAAAACCGTTTAAAATTCCAACTTCACGTGTTATACTAATTGCATTCTGAATTGTAAGACTGAGTGATCGCGCCAGATATCTTCCCTAAACTCTACTAGAAGCCACTGTTAATACTCCTATATAGTAGTACTCTAATTTAGATAAGGCAGACTGGCTCTAAATATTATGGAACACAGCCAAACAGAAAGCCTAGACTACATCCCTGTCATCAGTCTCATAGATACGATCGAGGGCAATTCAATTCAGTTCCATTCCATTTCCACGAAAGAAAGCTGTATAGATGCTAGAAGTAATGTTTTAAAGCATCTGCAACACAAGCGGGCCGGGCGTATGCAGCACGTCCAGGCCAAAGATACGGCCTAGCAGCAGTAGCAGGACGACAAGATGATGCAGGTGAAAGCGCTGGCGGCCTTCGATGTACGTACTCCGTGGCCAAAAATCGGCGTGAAAAGCCGCAAAAACTTACTACTAGTCTCGGGTTTACGAACGAAAGCGCAAGCAAGCAAGTGGCGTCAACGAGCGAGGAAATTTGGCATCCCGAGGTCAGCCGGCCGGGTCAAGCTGCGGTTCGTTGTTGGCCGTGGCCAACAGGGCTACGACATTGTCCGGTTCCGGTCCTCCTCCAGCTTGCAGCACCGAGGGAGCAGGCGTTGTCGCAGTTCGTTAAAGGGCCACAGCCATAGCCACACCAACACCACATTGCAGGAGAGGAGGGTGTGTTGGTTGGCGAGGCTACGGGTAGCAAGGCGATTTCATACAGCCTTTTTGACAAGTAGTTTAAATCTTTCGGATTAGTATATAGTTTTTGCTGCTGCAATTGTACTTTGAGAGCTGAAAAGAAGGAACGAGTATACGGTCAGAACCGGTTATGGATGGATAGATTATTGGTGGATTCAAAGTAAAACTGAATGCCGCAGTTGATTCATGCTTTGATCCACTGAAAATCGGAGCACCTGTCTTTCCGCGTCAGACAATTCTTGTAGCACGTTTAAAATTCACCGGGGCCCCGGTTGCTTTTGTGACCCCCAATTTGGACAGGTCAGCTCAATCATGTGCAGTACATGGACGTAGTACTACGCCCATTGTTCAGCTAATAACAGGTATGATTTGATGGAAACAAAGTCATGGAGAAGGGACCAACGAAGTACGAACGTTCCCAGCCTCTATTCGTCGCCGGCAGCCATTCTTTCTCCGTTTCAGCTCGACATCGTGCCAATGCCAAAACCGGCTTGATGATCCAGGGTCAAAAGTGACACTAGGGAGCTGCTGCTAACGGCAAGCTTAGCTCATCGCAATGAATGCGCGGCCTGCATTCCAATTTCCTTATCCAGACCAGAGGCTCTCTTTTCTGTGTTCCAACTGCAAAAAAGTCAGAAAAACTTGTTGGGCACACTCTCTGCACACGACACGATTGACAGGCAGGTGAACGCCGGAGCCACGGCACAGGGAGGGTGATCGAGTGGCGACGATCCATCGATCGGGACTGAAGTTAATGAGCCTAGAAACGTAGGGCTGTCGTTACCTTTGGGGTTTTGTTTCACGCTAATCTTTTTCTCTTTGCTTTCCTTGTCTTTGTTGCACAATTATTAACTGCGTTTTCACGAATGATTCAAGGGCTGACTTTTGAAGTCGGAGCTGATGGATATCGATCGTGGACTTGGTCGGCTGTCAAGGTAGTATCATGTCGGAAAGTGTATAAACGGCCGACGACCATTGTCCATGAAACAGTGCCCAGCTGACTAGTATCCCTGCTACTAGTAAGGTTCTGACTTAAAACACCTCTGCACGCTCGTGTCTCTTTCGACGTGGACCAAGCCGTGTTTGCGTTGGTGGCAGCTGTTCAGTGTTCACGCACCTGTAACACCCTGATACAGGGGTGTAGATATAGTAATATAGATACTATTTTATATATATATACCTGATTGTGGTAAACTTATTGCGATTATAATTAGAGCTATACTATTGCGATTATAATTAGAGCTATACTCCTCGAAGTGAAATTCATCATGTATATATATAGCAAATTAAAACTGCTGAATTTAATATGTGGGTTTCAGAAACTCTCAGTTCTTCAGACGTTTTGGGCCATTGCATTCAGAAATCCTCAGAAAACGATAGCCACCCATGAGCCACACACATCCAGATTCCAGATCAAGCGCTAGGCAACAGAGCGTTACATGAAGTTCCGTGACAGGATCATCATCCATCTATACGCAACATAAACAACGTTGACGCATGCTTTCAACCATCAATTAATTGTAGAGACCGGATTTTATTATCCATTATCTAAAAAAAAATTCAACCATCAATTAATTCATCGCAAAAGTCAGCCGCTTCGAAGCTCCAAAGTCTTCCAGCAGGTAGAACGAACAGCGACGGGGATCAATCGCTATGGCAACAGAGCGCGCGCAGGATCCATATGGATCCATCGGCGATCTTCCCCCAAGTCAGCAAGCATCGATCAATCGCTTTCCGTCGACGCGGGAGCAGTGCCCAGCACAGCACAGCAGCTAGCGAGCTTGTTGCGAGGCCAATAATGGCAAGCGCAGCGCATACATATGTCTGCGCAGGTCAACCCTGTACACACGCGCGCGCTGCTGGAGCTAGCGCGAGCTAAGGCCGGTTTCGTTCGGCTCTTGTGTGATCCCGGGAGACCTGGCCGGCCGGCGGACGGTGGCGATTGATTCACACGGACGGGTTTGCCCGTGCGAGACCAATTTAAGAAACTAGCGGATCGATCAGGCCAGGCCATCTGTGCGCTGCGTGCCGCGGTGCGCCGACGGGAGCGGGTCGCTGTAGCTAGCAACCGCCTCGCTGTGCGCCTGTGCCGCCGGGGTAACCACAGCCAGAGAGAGCAGAGCCGCGCAAGTCAGCTGCTGTTCCATCACATGCCGTGCGCCGCGCCCGCTACCGGACGAGGGTGCCCTTTTCGGCCTCGTCGATGCGGCGCGGCGGGCGGCGGCTTGAGAGAGAGGCTGAGTGAGACACCCCCAAAACGACGCGTACACGCGTCGCTCGGTCCCCGCCAGCGTGTCCGGTGCACGGAGAGGGATAAGCCACAGAGCCCACAGGTGGCCGCTGGCTAGGCACGCCGCGGCAGCAAAGTCGGCGTCGCATGAAGCAGGGGGAAAAGGGCTCGCATGGCTGTGACAGCGAGTGCGGCAGCTACAGGACAGTACGTGCCGGGGGGGAATCCACAGACCACATGTACATCCACACTGTCCGGTTTCCAGCTGCTACGTGCTCTGCTAGTACGTGGAGCTTGCTAGGTGCATGCCACATTTTTCCGAGGGATGTCGTGGCGTTCAAATAGTCGATCATCGATGAGACATGTGTACCAGTATGTCCCTTGTGATGGTCACGTTATATACGCAAAAGATGTCTAAAACTGCTGACAGAAGGTTTTTGTTACCGTGCCTAGGGTACTCTTTTTGTAACAGAAAAATCCCCTCATATTACATTGTTCAGTTCATCTCAAGAGCTCAAACGCAATTTCAGATGAGTCTATAGTTTGAAAGCTATCATCATTATTACGCAGCTCCATGGCCGTAACGGTAACACCGATCATCGACGTGATCTCAACTTCACTTCTGGCTGCCTCTGAAGATAGTGCACCCAATAGACCAGACTGTGATGACGACGCCATTGAGGTTCATTCGATTTGTGCTGGTTGCTTGGAGATTACTTCCAGGTGCACTATGAGCTTTTCCAGCCTCTCCATCATTTCCCCCCTTTACAAAGGTAGCCATCCTCACAACATTCTTGCAATTTTGGTCCAAATCATCTTGAAGCCCATCATTCGAGTCCCTGAAAACAACACTCATTACACATTTTCCACAAGGACCACATAACAGCCGAGGACACCACATTTGTCACATAATGCTTTTTATTAGCAAGCCAAAACTTAGCAACCGATTCATAATAATCACCTATTTCCACATCCAAGGCAGCAACAATAGTTTTCCACATATTCTTAGCTACACAGCAATCAAAAAACAAGTGTGAGATCGATTCCAACTCTGAACAAAACAAGCAAGTTTTATTGTCAGCCTCTCTTCTTTTTGCAAGTTATCCCTAGTTAACAGAACCGTACTCTTGGTAGAATCACCAATTTCCAAACAGCCCGCACAAGACAGGAAACACACCCCCTGCAATTAACTATAGCATAAAGGGATTGAACAGAAAATTCTCCTTTAGAGGAGTAACCCCAAATTACCTTTTCTTCATCATTATTAAGGGTAGTCCCTTCTACCACACTGTACATTTCTGGCCACATATTCATTTGGTACTCATTTACTCTTCTTCTAAAGGATAGCTTATAGCTTAAACTCATTCCCATCCCAAACCTGGGAGATAGTTTTACCCTGCTGTTCATTAATAAGAACGTTCCTTCTACCACACATGTACTCTGGGTACATGTTAGCATGCGTGAGCATGAGCCAGCGATGCTGCTTGAATTGAATTTATGGTTCTATATATGTACTGCTGCAGTGCAGTCAAGTCTACGGTTATGCTTATGCACCTATGTAGATTGTAGATTAAGTTCATGTTTGAAAAAGCACTAGAATCACCTATTCGCAGGTCGTCTTTTTTGGACACAATGGATCAAATTCGGAATCCTTAGTTCTTTACTGTACTTTTGAGGGACTGAGGGAGGAGGTCCATCCAACCTTCTGATGAAGGGTACCATAGAGCCAACGGACCGGAGCTCGTGTGGCTGCGTGTCCAACCAGAGGCACCCCAAATAGTATCATGCATATATCCAACCAGAGGCGGCCATAGCACGACAACAGGGACCTAGATAGTTGGTTTGAAAAAACAAAAACCTAGATAGTTGGTTTGAAAGTTTGAGGGCGTAAAAAGGAAGGAGACGAATAATTTGAAGACCAAGGTTTTTTTATAGATTTTATAATTACGTAGTAATGAGGTGAAAAAAAGAACTGACTATATATCTTTTCACAAGTTTTTTTTTTTGTTTGTTATGTTCCACTTTTTTAGCAAATTAAAAGATGCCACATCACAGGTAACACCAAAAAAACCCGGAAAACACACATAAAGGCCACATGACAATTTTTTTTAAAACAAATTTGGAATGACAAAAAGAAAATGACAACATGTATCCAGCCAATAGAAAACTTACGAAAAACCAAAAAAATGAGGAATGAAAAAATACAGCAAATAAACAACATATTGTCATGGACGCGATTACTGACTACCTTGTTTATAACTACAGTATCTTAACATGGGATAGTGTCACGTAAGGGACCAAACTAGCCCTGGTTATTCGCTAATAAAATCTTGTATTTATCATCAGCCTCCCCTGACCCACCTTAACTGACAGTGGTGAATGCAGGAGTCAAACTGCAATGGCATGTACAGAATTTTCAAAATTTATGCACCCCACCCCCCGCCAAACAATATAAAAAAAGAAACAATTTGAATGCAATCATTTAATTGCATATTTAGAGCTCAAATACATCAACAGAGTATCAAGAGTTGTATACATAAGATAAGATGAGAACAGAGCAGTTATTCAAACTGATAAGAATAGTAGCAGGCAGGTACAATTACACAAAGAGTACTAACAAAAGATCTGTGACAGAAGACCAAATGGATTGATTCTTTATGACTCGGTAGGCTGCTTATTTTGAAACACTCGTCGACAGCACAAAACTATGCAAAAGGTAGGTGCAGTAACTCTTGATCCTAACTCCAGCTTACTTCATACCCGCAGAAGACGAAGCTAACCTGAAAATTCAATATCCGGCATTACAATAGAAATAGATACAGATACAATTGAGGGGAGAGAATGTTGACAATAAAGTACCACCCGTTGTCCCAAATCATAGGTCATTTTGGCTATTCTAGAATCTAGATAATATAGCTTTTGCTATGCAGCTGATATACGATATGTCTAGATAGTAGATACACAAAGCTGTGTGGAAAAGCCAAAACGACCTATAAATTAGAACTGAGGGAGCAATATCGTATTTAGTTCTTTAAATCCTACGTATGAAAGCAATATGGTTCCTAAAATAAAACTCAACCCAGGCCTAGTTTGGATAAACTAGAGATTATTAAAAGCTGACTTCGTGAGACTGTAACAGTCTGGGTAGTTGGATTATAAAAAGTTGGGCTGTTTAGATCAGTTAGAGTTTAGCTGATCCAAACAGGACCGAAGTTTAACCCAATGATCTGGAATGGGAGGAGTTTATCCACACTCAGACTCAAAGTAAATGATCGTTTAACACACGCCAGGTCATGTGGTCATGCCATCATGGGATGAAGATCCAACCATAATCCTGCCCTCCAATCATTTTGCAGTCTGCTCACTAATGGATCCACCACCCTCTAACATGCAAAACCTGCTCTGCTGGAGCATTTCCTCTAAACCTATCCCTGCCAATCCAGTAGTTCAACACTGCTCAGAGTTCTCACCATCTCACCACGCCAGCCACCGTAGTCGATCAGGCCAGCAGCCCAAGGCCTCTGCCTAAGGCCAGCATAAACGAAACCCACAAATCCCACCTCTGCCTAAGGCAGCATAAGTGAAAGCGACCAATCCCAAAATGCTAAACCTTGCTGGTACCCAAGCTTTGGAGATTCAGGCTACTGAAGTATAGAGCACATGGTTAGAATTCGTCATGATTGTTGACTGCCATAGCCAAGAATTGGAAACAGTAGGCAAGATATTTTTTAATAAAAAAATAACTCTCAAGTTACCGAAGGCTTGTCACAAATACAATTTTGCAATCCGGTCATTAATTTTGTCAAATTATGGCTGAATCAAGGCTGATTAAAACTTTCATCTATACAGTGAAATATATGCAGATCCTCCAGATTTTATGTAGAAAGTAACAACAAATCCGAATTGATTAAAGCTTTGCTACCAGATTTTCTTCATCTTTACAATGAAATATATGCAGATCCTACAGATTCTATGTAGAAAGTAACAAGAAATCCAAAGAAATACTGCAAGCACGGATAAATGTTAGCATGAAATTTATTGAGCCCTGCAGTGAGTTGCTGTGCAAACTGGAGGCAAAACATGACCCATGATTGCAAGGCAGTAACGGCACTAAACAGTTGCTGAATGCATAACTTGGCGGTCACAGATCTTTTGTTAGTACTCTTTTGCTAATGGAAGATGTGGCCAAAAAAGAGGAAAGGGTAGGTGATAAACCAATAAGAGAATGATAGGAATGAGGAAGTGTGTCATGTACGGGCGCCCCTATGTCAGGGCAGCGGCGCCAAGACGGATGTGCGGCGTCTTGCGCGAGCGCGCCGAAGCGCGCCCAGAAGCCGCGGCAGCCGGCTCTAGTGGCTAAGATTAGAAACTAGATAGTTTGTTGGAAGGTTTGTTTGCATGGCTAGAATTAAGGAGCGATTGGCTCCAGGTGTGTGCGGTCGTGAGGCCTTATATCCTTGTAACCGGACCTGAGATCAATCAAGCAAGATCATTATCTCTAATCTCCCTCTTCCTCTCAACTAAGCTGCGGGTTGTGCGGTATAACCACGCCGGAGAAGACGACGGACCGAGGCTACGACCTCCGTGAGCCGAGGGCCACCTACCCTAGACCTCCGTGCCCTTGACAACCTGGTATCTCGAGTCGGATCGCAATCCTCCAAAGATCGCTTCCCCGCCACGGCCCGGCCTCAACAGCCCACCACCACCCCCATCGCCGGCCACATCCACGGTGACCTCCCCCACCATGTCCGAGCCAACCCTCGCCGATGTCATCAAGATGATGAAGGAGATGCGCACCCGACATCGCTGGCCTTTGAAGGAGAAGTCGAGGCGTCGTCGACATCCGGCGGTCGCACCGACGCGCCACGCCGACCGATCGCCCACCAAAGTTCCGGAAGTGGGACTTCCCGCGGTTTTGATGGCAAGACCGATCCCCTTCTCTTAAATCAACGAGTGCGAATCACTACTTCCGACAACACGAACCATGCCGGGAGGAGCGGGTGTGGATGGCGTCGTACAACCTCGAGGGCGCCCAACTCGTTCATCCGGTACCGGGAGGGGACGAGGGACGCCGCCATGGGGTCGCTTCAGGGAGCCGCTTCAGCTACGTTCGCCCACCCTCCGTTCGCGCCACTGTTCGAGCTCGCCGAGTGCCGTCGCACTCGCACCGTGGAGGAGTACTCCAACCGGTTCCGGAGCTTCTCGGCCGGGCCTGGACGAGGCACACGCGCGTCGATTGTACACCGGGGCTCCCGCCGCCACGACCCATGCGGCCCGGATCCACCACCCGAGACGCTTGTCCGCCATGAGTTTGGCGGCGTCAAGCGGAGCTGATGGAACTTGACAAGACACGCCCGCTCCCATCCGGGGCAAATTGGCGCCCTCCCGCCCCCGCACCGCAGCCGCCGCCCGGCGTTGCCAAGCGGCCCCGCAGCCCCCGGCCCTCCCAGCCGCCACCACCGGGACCGGGATCGCGCGGCCGCAAAGACTACTCGGGGGACGGCCGGGCGCTCGCCGCCCGAAGAGATGGCCGAACGCCGTCGCCAAGGCCTTTGCTTTAACCGCAATGAAAAAAGTACTCGCGCGGCCGCAATCGGTTTTGCGCGCATCTTTCGTGGGACGGCATGGAGATCGACGACGCCGAGGAGGTCGCCCGGCGCCGGGCCGGGCGGTCCCCGGCTCTCCCCGCAGCCCGCGGTGTGCCCCGTGGGTCGACACCATGTGGATCACACCGCCTCGGGCACCGCCTCCCCGGTCGCCCTCCTCGACCCGGCAAGCATACCCACAACTTCATCTCCGGGCGCGGCCAAGAACCGGCCTTCCACTCCGGGGCCAGCGCCCACGCCACCGCCATGGTCACCAACGGCGAAGCGCCACCCGCGCCGGGGTCATCCGTCAGCCCCGCCACCATCGAGGGCGCCCGCTCCCGCCGATCTGCGCCATGCCGTCCGGGTCGGCACGACGCCGTCCCCAAGACGCTGTGGCTAGGGCGCCGGGCCCATCGTGTGGGATCCGGGCAGCCGGGCGCATGTCGTTCCGCAAGACTGGGCGTACGATTTCTTTGGATCAGCGGTCTCGCCACGGCCGGCCTCCATCGCCACGGTGGCGCCCTCAACCCCACCGACGCTCCTCGACGCCTTCGCCCATCTTCGCTGAACTAACCGGGTCGCCACCGCAGCCGCCCACGACCACCGCATCACCCTCAGCGGGCGCGCGCCGGTGGCCCGGCCCGCCCATATCGGTACCCGGCGGCCCACAAGGATGAGCTCGAAAGACAATGCGCCGCCATGATGGAGCGGGGGATCGTCTTCGCAAATACCCGCCATTCTCCTCGCCGGCCCTCCCTCGTCAAGAAGCCGGATGGGTCCCCGGGCGCCAAGGCCGACCACGCGCCCTCAACGCGCTCACGCGGTGAAGGACGCCGTTCCCATCCCCGCCGCCGACGGTCGCCGGATGAGCTCCATGGCGCGGGTACTTCTCCAAGCCGGACTTTACGCTCCGGTACCATCAAGTCCTCATGCGCCCTGAGGATGTTCACAAGACGGCGCTCCGCACGCACGACGGGCTGTACGAGTTCCTGGTGATGGCGTTCGGCCTCTGTAATGCGCCGGCGACGTTCCAGGCGCTCATGAACGACGTTCTCCGCCCCTTCTTACGCCGGTTTGTCCTTGTCTTTTTGACGACATCCTCATATCTGACAAGACATGGGCGGACCATCTCGCGTCACCTCCTCGGCGGTGCTTGGCGAAGCCGCGCCACACCACCTCTTCGCTGCTGCGCAGCAAGTGTCGTTATTTGCCTCGTCGGCCGCCTACCTTGGCCACGCGTGATTCGGCGGCGGCGTGGCCATGGATCCGCCAAGGTGTGAGGCCATCGCCGATCGCCGGGCGCCGCGCCGGTTAGGCGGCGCGCGGCGGCTTCACCGGCTTGGCGGGTTACAACCGCAAGTTCGTGCACAACTACGACACGGTGGCAGCCCCGTTAATGGCGCTCCTCAAAAGCGGGGCGGCCGCTGGGATGGGCGCAAAGTGCGGCGTTCGCTGCCCTCAAGGCGCGAGGGCCACCTCACCCGTGCTTTCGCCATGCCGGACTCTCGGAAGACGTTCGCCGTGGAGTGTGACGCCCACGTCGCGAGGTTCGGGCGCCGTGCTCGCCAAGAGGGCCACCCGGCGTTCACCACGCCAGAGCCCATCGCGCCACGACATCAAGGCGTTTGCCGCCCACGAGCCGAGCTCATCGGCTGTCCAAGCGGTGCGACGACCGGCGCCTTACCTCGGGGCGGTCACGTCGGCCAAGACGGATCATTTCGGCCCCGAAATACTTTTGCTCGACCGCCGCCACAATCCCGCAACATCACCGGGTCAGCTTGGGCTTTGATTTCTCTCCGTTGAGTACATGCCCGGGTGCGACGAACACGCGCGGGCGACGCACTTTCCCGCCGCGACACCCGAGGAGGCGAGCCGCCGGGCCATATCCGCGCCCGCTCGACTTCACCGGCCGCGCTGCCCAGCGGCCGGATCCCGCCTTTGGTGGCCGCCCATGCCGACATTAGCGGCACCAAGCCGCCAGGTGGCGGTGACGGACGACATGGTCACGCTCAATGGGCGGCTCTTCATCCCCGCAGCCTCTCCTCGCCTCGCTGAAATCGCCGCCGCTGTCCATGAGGCGCCACGGCGAGTTCACCGCACGCTCCACCGACCTCGCCGCGACTTCCACTTCTCCAACATGCGGCGCGTGGTGCAAGACCGTCGGGCCTCGCGCGGTCTACGCCACCCGCACAAGACCCAGCAGCACCTACATCCAGCCCGACTTCTTTGCACCCCCGGGTGCCCTGGCCGTTTGTTTGGCGGACATCGCGCGACCGTGGAGGCGCTACCCCAGTGTGCACGGCAAGACGGTGCTCCCGCGGTCGTTGACCGCCGACCAGGCACGCCACTTCATCCCCCTTGGCGTATCCGTACACCGCCCGAGTCCCGTGGCCCAAGCCTTCTTCACCGACATCGCCGCCGCATGGGGTGCCGCATCCCATCGTCTCCGATCGGGACACGGTGTTCACCTCCTCGTTACGAGCCGCCGATGCGGCTCATGGGGACGGCCGCACATGTCCTCGGCGTTCCACCCACGCATCGATGGCGGTCGGAGGCGGCCAACCGCGTCATCGTGATGTACCTGTATTTGCTTCATCGAGGCCGGCCGCGCCAATGGTTGCGGTGGTCGCCAGTGGGCGAGTACACCTACAACACAAATGCCAGGTCCTCCCTCCGCGACACGCCGTTCGCCGTGGTGTACGGCCGCACCCCCCGCGATCCGCTCTTATGAGCCCGAGGCGCGATGATTGCCGCGGTGGCGCGAGAGATGGAGGCGGGGAAGCCTTCTGGAGGATGTCGGTGCGGCCGCGGCAGTTTCGAGTCCGAAGCGCCACTCGACAAGACGCCGGTCGGGTCACACTTCCACCGAAGTCGGCGATCGGCCTCCTCGCCTCTCGTCAACGCTGCCTGCAGACCTCTACCGCGCACTGGCTGGGAAGCCTGAAGCCCCGCTATGTCGGTCGTTCCGTGTCCCGGGCTCATCAACGGCGTGGCGGTGCGCTGAGCTGCCACAAGGTGCGCGCCTCCATGATGTGTTCCACATTGGCGTGCTCAAGAAGTTCATCGGCGCCCCTCCCATTCTCGCCACCAGCCCGCCTCCCATTGTCAACGGGGTGGTTCCCCGGGCGCCGCCGAGTTGTGCGGGCAAGGCCGGCACGAGGTGTTCGCCAAGTCCTCGTCGGTGGCGTGGCGAGCCCACAGATCCAGCGTCCCGGGAAGACCTTGATGATTTTCGTGCTCGGCACCGTTCCAAGAGGGCCGAGCTGGTCTTCGAGAGGGGAGAGATGTCATGCGTACGGACGCCCCTATGTCGAGCGGCGGCAAGACGGGATGTGCGGCGTGCGTGTGAGCGCACCGAAGCGCCTGAAGAAGCGCGGCGGCCGGCTCTAGTGGCTAAGATTAGAAACTAGATAGTTTGTTGGAAGGTTTGTTTGCATAGCTAGAATTAAGGAGCGATTGGCTCCAGGTGTGTGCGGCCGTGAGGCCTTATATCCTTGTAACCGGACCTGAGATCAATCAAGCAAGATCATTATCTCTAATCTCCCTCTTCCTCTCAACTAAGCTGCGCGGGTCGCTAGGCGGTATAACCACGCCGGAGAAGACGACGCAGAGGCTACGACCTCCGTGGCCGAGGGCCACCTACCCTAGACCTCCGGGCCCTTGACAAAGTGATGATTAGAATGTGGGAGAACAATTGGGTTCGAGAAGATATCACCAATGGATTGAGATTGTCATTTGTAAGTAACACGTAGAATTTGGAAGAACAATGAGAGCTTAGATTCTTTTGTCACCCTAACCCTATATAAAATAATTAGGTCGAAAGTGTGATTTAGTTCATTTCGAAAAGTTTTGGCACGCTTTGATTTGGGCTGCAGATTCAATGGGACAAGCGAATACCTGGAATTTTGATTGTTGGAGTACCCTAAGGATAAAAAAGTGCTTCCAACAACTCATTGCTATGATTGCTTTGATGAAGGAAAATACTCTATTTCTAGCAATATAAATTAACACCTCATCTTTAAATCCCAAAATAATGAACATCATCTTCAAATTCCAAAAATAATTGTAATTATAATGAGAAATTTAATTTAATGGATGCGGAATTTGGCTCATCCAACAACCATGTGACAGTTCTTGTCTCAAATTAACTGCTTGAAACATTCAGTTATTGTGGACATGAATAAGCTATTCCAAGAACAAATATTAACCTAGAAGGCCAAACTACACATTATTATGGTTTCCTACATTATTATCCAGTTGGAACAGGGGGTATTGGCTCCCATGTAGTTCTATATTCTTATCAATGTCAATGGCGAGGTATGCTTCCAGCCCTCCATTGCCACTCCTAGACTCCTAATTGACCTCTGATCTGAACTCCTTTTTCCTCAAGTGATCCAGTCTGATGCCTTCGTCTCAATTTTTCTGCTTTGTTCTAAAACTTCATGTTCTGATCTCAGCTGTGGTACGATTGTACGAAAATCTATTTTAATCTCTAATTTGATGCTTGATGTGATGCGGTAGCTAAGGAATTTCCTGCCAATAGCTTAGACCTCGGTTAATTTGCAGATATATTTCCCCCTTTGCCCAGACAGTTTACAGGGGGAATAAAATTACTTCTGTTTAATTGTGCACATAAAGTTTCAGGTGTAATAATTCATTTAAAGGCGTAGAATAATCAGTTTGTAAACAAACCCTGACTGTACCAAAAATAGATTCCTTATGAGCAAGTATCGGTAGGATTCCATCATGGTCCCTAGTGTATGACTGGTTGACTGCCATGTAGCAGAGACACGTACATAAAACTATCAAATACAGGTGACTAATATGATCCCATTTTATCTCTGAAAAACAATTACACGAAGACTAACCTAGACAGACGGCAACACGTATCGGGCAGGCTCAATTTTATAGCTTGATATGCAGAGGAACAGAAGATGAAATCCAATTATCTTACCTTCCCTTCATGCAGCAGCTTTGGACGCAATCATTCCTGTCTTCCGGGCATAGGCAAAGATCCCTCCCGCCTCAATCACCGGACCAGCATCACCAATTGGTTTCAGCTTGTACTCCTTGCCAGAGGTGTGGTTAATAAAAACTGAGTTACCAAGGTCCACGGTGACCACATCCCCTGTCTTGCACTCCTTCCAGGCCCCAGCGTCCGTGAGCTCCAGAGGGTACACCTCTCCAGTGGCCACGGAGTTGCGGGAAGAAGATGCGCGCGTAGCCCTCCGCGACGACGGCGCGTGCACCGGCGGCCCCGAGCGCGACGGGCGCGTGCTCGCGGGAGGACCCGCACCCAAAGTTGGCCCCACCGACGATGACGGTGTAGCGGGTGGACTCCTCACCCGGCGCGACGAACGGCGTCGGGTAGGCCGCGGAGGGGAGCCCCGCGAAGGCGAAGGAGCCGAGCTTGCGGTACTCGTCGGGCTTGGAGGGCACCAGAGTGAGGTGCTCCGCGGGGATGATCTGGTCGGTGTCGATGTTGTCGCCCACCACAAAGCACTCGCCGTGGAAAACGGCGGACGAAGGGGGAGCTGCTGCCCGCCGCGGCAGCAGCGGCCGCGGGGACGAGGGACCAGCACGGCGGCAGTTTAGGGAGTGGACGCGGTGACGGGTGAGCTGTGTGCGCCGGAGAAACGCGCTGGTGGGAGCTCGGATGGGGGCTACAAGCGCCGCCGTGGACACGGCCGTCGCCGACGGAGCAGCCGCCATGATTGGGGAAATGAAATCAGTTGGGTCTAGGTCAAGGGCTCGAACAGATCGGACGCTCGCTTCTTCGACACTAGCTTACGGCTGAAGGCCCATTATACATTGAGCTGCGTAATTTCGTAAGCGCCACGAAACTAAGCCACGTCGGCCCAGCCCGGATCGACGAGTGAGTGAAGTTTCCGTGAACGCCACGGAACTGTTAGGCGTCCGGCAACCAAAAGAAACTTTTCTTTTCTTGATTGGGCCGAAAGTCTGTTGGACCGTATTGCCTTTTTTATCACCAAAAGAAACTAATCACCCTCCATAATTCTCAAAAAAAAAACTAATCACCCTCCATACTCCATTTACGACGCATACAGCACCTCATCGGATAATAAGCGCTTTCGCACACGCTGACACCATTGCTTGCTCCGGAATGCGACGATTCCCACGCGGCTGGCACTACGTCTGGCACGCAGCTTGAGCTCTTCTTGTGACAGTGACGTGGATTCCGCATCGGATTTTTCATAAAGGTGTTCGTACGTGCACCAGTGTGGGACCCATCATCCATGGAGGGCAGCCTCGTCCTCGATTCGGCCGCGGCGACGGCGGGCTTGTGCGCCAGGACGGCGGCGGGGCGGCGTCGGCCGGCGACGAGGGCTCGGGCGTCCTTCTCTTGGTTCGGTAGGACGATGCGGGTGCGGAGGGCGGCCGTGAACTCGGTGGCGCCCGTGAACGTCGGGTGGACGCCGCCGTCGCTGCAGGAGGAGGTGGAGAGCTCCGTCCTGGAGGCCCGGGAGGACGAGTACGGCGGAATGGTCGTGGACGCCGACCGCCTGCCGCACGACGTGGCCGCGTTCGCGAGCTCCCTGCCGGCGTCGCTCTCCTACTGGAAGTCGGTGGTGCGTCACCACGGCCGAATCCATCGATCACCTCTCTCCAGTGGTGAACGCAAAATCCCGTACGTGTTGAGCTCGATCTAGCAGGTGCTTAATTAATTAGTACTTTTTTTATTATTATTACAGGGCAAGAAAGGGGTGTGGCTCAAGTTGCCGTTGGATCGCTCCGAGTACATTCCATTAGCAGTAAAGGTAGATACTGTTACTGTATGATCGAGCAAGAAAACAAAACTGTAAATAATGTGGTTAAACCACGTGATGGTACTTGATGAGCTCTGTCTGTGCAGGAAGGATTCAGGTATCACCACGCAGAGGAGTCGTATCTGATGCTAACGTACTGGATCCCCGACGAGCCCTGCAAGCTCCCTGCAAATGCTTCTCACCACGTCGGAGTAGGAGGCTTGGTAATCAACGACCAAATGGAGGTAGGAGTACGTTTCTTCCGCCCCTTTCCGTACTGTAAGTTTAGATTTGTAGAAAAAATACGTGCAGTGTTTGTATCTCTAAATAAATTTAATGTGAAAATAGATTCAACGATATACTGTACTATAAATAGTAACATTATTAAAATTAGTCAGTTTCTCGAAAGTTAAAATAACAGTTATTTATTAGGGACAGAAAGAGTGTATCTGTCTGTTAATCATTTGTTAGTGCATTTTTGTTGGTGTGCTAATAACGAGAAGATTTAGATTCCCTTCGAAAAAAAAAGAAGAAGAAAAGAAAAGGAATTAAGTCTGTTTGTATCACTGTGTCTCGTCCTGATTGTAATTGGCATTTTCTTGAGATCCGAAAAGGTTCTTGTAGTTCAAGAGAAGTATTCAAGGTTGCTTGGTGCTTGGAAACTCCCAACGGGATTGATTCATGCGGTAAGAGTTCAGACTTGAGACGGGGCCTTGGTGCGATATGAAGTACATCCTTGGATGTATATATTTATGTTGAATGTTCCTTGCTTTGTGGCAGTCGGAAGAGATTTTGACAGGAGCTGTCAGAGAGGTCAAGGAGGAGACTGGAGTAAGAAATGGATTGTCCTGAATGTTTCAGAGTTAAAGATTGTTCTGGTATTCATTCTTAGATTCAGATTCTTTTTACAGAACCATCATGAACACAGTGTCTTTGGTGCATTATGCAGGTTGACACTGAGTTTGTGGAGCTGATTGCTTTTAGGTATGTAATGCTTCTGCATGCATGCTAGTGGTGATCATTATTGATATGATATTTGATCATTTGCCGCCGCCCTCAATCTGTGGTGTGTATTTATATAGGCACGCACACAACGTGGCGTTCCAGAAGTCGGACCTGTTCTTCATCTGCGTGCTGAGGCCACTATCCAACGACATCAAGATCGACGAAACGGAAATCCAGGCAGCAAAGGTACGGTACGCGGCGCTAGCTTGTTCTGTTGTTCAGAGCTAGCGTTGGCTCGCTCGCCAAGCAAAAACAGCAAACAGCTGGTGAGCATGGTGGTTGTTTGCAGTGGATGCCGCTCCCGGAGTGGATGGAGCAGCCGTTCATCCAGGACGACCACATGTTCAGCAAGATCTCTGAATTCTGCATGCAGCGCCTCCGGAACCAGAGGCGCTACTGCGGGCTGACGGCGCACCACGTGGTATCCAAGTTCGATGGCCGGGCGTCTACCTTGTACTACAACGTCGAGCATGACCCTGAGCGCGGCGGAGACCTGGACTGCGACGACGCTTCGGACTTGCAGGTTTAATCTGAATACCACGATGAAAGTTCTGTGTAACTCATGTGCCGGTCGTTTGTTCTCTGATGTATTTCTTAGGATTTTGTTGTTTTCATAGATCTGTCTGCTGCTGCATACATTTTTTCCAGGCTATTGGCAGCATGTTCTGAATACTCAGAACATTTCATTGCTTTATCTATAGTATGAATAATTTTCGATGCTATGTCCTGAAATCCTAGGTGGGACTCTGAAATCGACTCCACCGCCATATATATCCATGAGCGCCATATATATCCATGAGCCTGAGTACCGGGACGGCTACAGCCACCACGAGATAAGCTCGTATATATACGCATGATCCGCGTGGATGAGCGCTTCCACATTTGCATATCATTAAATGCAGAGGGGCGAAGCTAGAACAATTTTGGGGCAATTATCTGTATGGCCCTCAAAAAGTTAGCGTGGATCTATATGACCCTTTTTTTTTTCAAAGTTATCTCTATGGCGTTGAAAAAATTTCTGTTACGTATATGGCCTTCCGTTACTTTTTGACACTTGACGGTGTTAAGTGATGGGCGAAAAGACCATTATACCCCTGGACGAAAAAATTTGCTAGGTTTTCTTTCTTTCTTTTTATATCTGGACATATATTGTTGACACCAGAATTTGATAATTCTATTGTCAACGAAGGTATGTGAGAGAATGCATCCATGGCACTTTGTTTGGTGTGATCTGGCTATCAGAGATATATATCGGCTATCACAGATATATATCTGTGCGTGCAAGCTGGAGCTAATGGCGCGAAGTGGCAGAGTCCGGCTTGAGTATATATAGCGCAAGAGAAGAGGCAAGCGCGTGTAGGATTAATTGAAGAAAGAGAGGATCAGCCCGATCGTGCTGCCTTTAAACCATCGTCAACATCACGAGAAGACATGCTTGTATTGGGAATCCAAAGATATCATCAGGCGTATATTCATTATATCTAAGAATATTCTATAGCATTACGATGGGAAGAGAGCAAGGATACATGACGTATACGTGCATGGCCGGTCGTATACCGTGCGAGGCAAGATGACGTATCTGTTTGCCGGTTGAGGAAGTGCATCGGCCAGGGCCACCCCGTCCCCTTCCTCCGCGCTCGCCTGGATGGCAGCGGCGGCGGTGCCCTCCGGCGGCAGCGCTGGCGGCGGTCTTTTTATTTTTTTTTTTCCCGCGAAGAGGAGCGACGGGCACGGGACTGGGCGCGGCTGCGGTCTTTTTTTTTTTTCGCAAAGAGGAGCGACGGGAGCTAGGGCAGGACAGGCCAGGGCTATTTTAGTCATTGTCCCTCTCCAATAGTGCTGACCCTAACAGATTTGGCTACCAAACCTAACGGAAGGCCATAGAGGTCACCAAAAATTTTCTCGGGGCCATATAGATAACTTTGAAAAAAAAAGGCCATAAAGATCGAATGTAACTTTCAGAGGGCCATGTAGATAATTGTCTCAACAATTTTGAGGGTGTCTCCCTCTTGTAGATATGAAAATTTATTAATCCAAACCCATGGTGAAAATCTATTTCTAACATTGATTTTTCAATTTTTTGTGGGTGTCTGGGCACCCACAACATTCTACCTAGCTCCGCCCCTGAGTAAATGTGGCATTGGCACCTACTGCCCGGACGCGGTAAGCGGGATATGGAGAAAAGTTGGCAACTGGTCATAACCTTTAGAGTGGCGGCAGGGGGTTGAGTATAGGTGTGATTGGTTGCCACAACCGGACCGTGCAAAGGTCATTTGGCTGACCGGCTCGATATGATGCACTTTCGGCCGGTGTTTGGAGCCTTTTTTCATTCACTCATTCACTTTAGCCCCTCCGTCCTGGCTCTTCTCATATGAGTCGGGGATGGCTTGGTGCATGGATGGCGCAAGGGCCCACTTGTCAGCCACCTATAACTCAGATACATGTGTGTAACCAAACACGACCTCGTACCGTCTTTGGACCGACCACAAATACTATCAAAACAGCAAAGTGCATATTGTCACCATGGCTGAGAACAGCCTGGACAACCCTTCCATCCCGGCTCGCTAACGTTCGAGCAACCAATCACGTCTGCCTCAATTAAACCTTTGGTTGGGCCTCACTCGTAGGCACGGCTAGTGGGCTCTTGGAAGCGGTGGTGGAGCTGGGGGGGCCCTAACGTTTCCAAGCAAATTTTTTACTAGTATAAGTCCATAACTTTTATTTATATTAAGATGAAGAATATAACAAAATTCTTGTCACATATACCTTTTAATATCTTCTAGACAATTAAATCATACAAAACACTATTAGATAATATTATGAAGCACATTAAAAGGACCTAAACATAGATAAAATTGTGAACACTGTGTCTAAGTCGATGAATTAATAGTCACCATGAAAAATCTAACTTAACTCGTTGTGCTCATTTTTTACAAGGGTGTGTTTAGATCCTGAAAATTGGCACTATATCGAACCCCGATAGCAATTTTAGTTTGTTTGTGGTAAATATTATCTTACCATGTGCTAACTAGGCTTAAAAGATTAGTCTTGCAATGTACATCTAAAATGTACAATTAGTTATTTTTGTTTACTTACATTTCATACTTCATGCATGTTCTTTTGGTATATTAAATGATTCGATGTGATGGGAATTTTAGAATTTCAAGTTAAATTCAGGTGATCTAAACATAGCCTAAGTTGGATTTGCTTTCGGCCTCTTATGAATAATTTACAGTTTCCTCCGCTGCTTGGAAGCTGCCTTACCTGTCTCAGGGCAAAGAATGGAAGTAATGCAAATTCTCAGTCTGTCAACGCTAGCTCTGTTGGAGTTGAAGTTGGTGATGTTGAAAAAGATATTACTGTACTTGCTGGTGTGTTACCAAGGGTCCAGGATGCCAAACGACGACAATGGAGAAGTGAGTCTGATGGCAGTACCGTCGATGCTACGTTCTGAATATTTCACTGCTTTATTTATCTACTATCTGAACAAATTTCGTTGATGTGTTCTGAATGAATAGTACCATCATGCATTTCCATCCCGTGAAGTTTTCCTATGCATTGCTTCGGCATGACCGCAAGGTCACCATTTCTCCGTTAGTCCACGCGCCCACGTACGCCGCCCACGCCCGTGCCGAGACGCCGTCCGCTTGCGGAAAAGTGATTAGTCTGACCACCAATCGTTAAGCAACAGCGTGAAGATAGCGACACATGCGGGGAAACAATGATTATCATCATTCCTTAATTAACCAGATCGAATCGAAGAGAGGGAGGGGGAAGATCTCTCCGTCTCCACGCCGCGTCCTCCCGCACGAATCCGCGCTCCGGCCAAGCCCTAGCCACCCCCGCCCATTCATGGTGGGCGGGCCGTGCCATCTCTAGGGAGGCTCGTTCGTGGCCTTCATTCGCCGGGCAGGAGGGGGAGGGAGGTCCGGGAGGAGATGGGCGCCCGGAACAGCGCTGCCGCCACGCCGGTGCTGCTCAACGTGTACGACCTCACGGCCGCGAACGATTACCTCTACTGGCTCGGCTTCGGCGTCTTCCACTCCGGGATCGAAGGTTACCACCGCGATCTCTATCCTCTTCCATTTTCTTTTCTGTATCGGTTCTCCTACGTTACGTTAGAATGATGGATTATTAGCATGATGCTGTTTTTCTTTTTATTGTTGCTGATTTTTGATCGAATCAGTAGGATAATATATTCATCGGAACAAAATACATTGGGACGGCTAATCAATGGGAAAAAGGGGGCGGGGAAATAAAGGATACAGAAACGATACTGTTCTGTCTTAGCAAGAATCTCAAGGAGAATCGTGCGTCACGTCTGAAATTTTTTTTGATTAATTCTGTTTTGCGACATTTCAGTATCATCGGGCCTGTTTGGATTGTAGGAATTTTTTATGATGCCATTCCTAAGGAAAGAAAGCATGTGGGTGGGTTTGGAACAAGGGAAATGAGATTTTGGTTCTGGAGGAAAGGAAAGAAATGATCTACGTGCATTTCACGGGGAAAAAAGCATGCAGTCAGAACCAATGGAAATCACACTGGCTGGTTCACATGCTCTTCAGGCCTTAGATACAGAGAGCTGAGAAGATAATAACGTCTAGCAGAGAGAATGGGTGTAGTTAGTGAATAGAGAGCACAGCTGCTAAAGTAAAAGATCGATTTAGTTAATGAATTAAATAATAATTTGTTAGACAAACTATGAGTCCTAAATAATTACTTTAGAATGCAGCAATGCTTATGACTAGTTTTTTGTCTAGGACCAAATATGCTAACAAATGAAGTTAACCAATCTAGTATTAAGTAATAAGTTTTTTTTTTTTTTTATCTTATACATGTTCTCTCAGTTCCTGTGATGCCTATTTCAGTACTCCATCCGTTCCAAATTGTAGTTCACTTTTGAACTTTTTTTTGATTTTTCTATACACACTACACTGGTATGTACATAAGAAATCAAATGAATGTGAAAAGCCAAAAAGAACTACAATTTCGGAGGAGTATCTAATAACAAATTTACAGAAGGTTTACATTTTTTTTCTCCTCTTCAAAATGAACAGTCCATGGCACAGAATATGGATTTGGAGCCCACGATTACCCATCCAGTGGTGTGTTTGAGGTGGAATCAAAGACTTGCCCTGGGTTTATCTATAGAAGAACGGTGTGGCTAGGCACAACAGACATGTCTCAAGAAGAATTTCACTCGTTTATCTAAAAAACTCGCAGCGGATTATCATGGCAACACGCATACCATTTGATTAATAAGAACTGCAATCACTTCACAGATGATGTCTGCCAGAACTTAACTGGGAAACCCATCCCTTCCTGGGTGAATAGGCTTGCAAGAGTAGGTTGGTATCAGCGTCACTGCCGATTTGTTTGTTTCCTCTTTCCTTTATAATTGAAACTATAGGCACCTGACTGTGTCTTTTATCAAAAAAAATTAGGGTCAGTTTTTGATTGTCTACTACCAGAAAGCGTTCAAGTTTCTCCTGTAGGTCGTGTCCCAACTCATCGTCAAATATCTGGTCAGTATCTACTTGAATTCTCAATTTCTTGCTTCTTTCTGTTTCTTTGATTTCAGTTTAATGTTCAAATTGTTTTGTATCAGCCGAAGAACAATAGCCTGTTATGCATGATTCAACTTCGGTTTGTAGTTTAAAACTGTCAATGCTGTGTTATGCTACTTTCACGAAACTGTGTCATTGATATGGAACAATTGTTTCTTTGTAGTCTTGCACGACATTGCGATATTTACCTTCTCTGTGAACAGTGGGCTTTCTTAATTTTGTTAATTTAGCTGTATGTATCTGCAACCATTCCATGGAGATTAAATGAAGTTTTACTTTCTTATGTGCTCATCAGAGCATTGAACATGATGCATGTTTCATCTCACACACAATTATTGGTGACATAAATCTCAAAATGTTATGAAAAATTCAATATATTTCAGAAATTTCTGTCAAAAAAATATTTCAGAAATCAATATTACTAGGTAACTCCTGTATAATGATTGCTTTTTTATGCAAATGCAAAAAAATATAGAGAGGAATTCACAGATACTATATTCTACTATTTACAATCTTTTTAACCATCTTGTCTATTTCTCTTAAAATATTACTCAGACGATGATTTGTATTCAATACATTCACCAATCATTGGGGAAAGCGACAATGACGAGGATGAGGCCAAACACCTGCTACCAGCTCCATCCAAACACCTGGTGCCAGCTCCATCCAACGACCTGCATTCTGTAGATGTACCGCCAAAACTAGCGAAAGATCTTCTCTGAATCACTCCATGTTCATAGGCACGTACCATACTGTAACTTAACTCGTATAGCTGCTATTGGTGCTAAAGTGGTTCTGAAGATGGCTTGACACAGATAGGAATTGGCCATCTTTGATTCAAGATGAAGCTCCAATTGCTTGCGGTTTACCAGTATGCAGTTTCACTTTGCTGCCTCATCTCAGCCAACAGTTGTCATCTATGGTAGTAGTGGCATGATTGTTACTCTGCCATTTAGCACATCTGGAAATTGCAAATTCGATATGTGGGGTTCTGGTGCCTGTAACGAATTAGGACTGTCGATGCTTGTTGAGCCCAGTGTTGAAGGCACTTACTGTAACATGTTAACATCAAAAGAGTCCTCATGTACATGGCTACTGAGTTTTGCCCACGACTCCAAATGGGTGACACTTGTGTACAATTGCGTGACTGATAAAATAGATGCTTGACTGTTAAAATAGATAGCTTTGTTTAATTATCATCTCATCATGTGTATGTAGAAGCTCAGACAATCCCTCTACTACTACAAGGCAAGGAGCAATGACATATCCACCTCGGAATGGTATTTTTTTACAAAATAAACTGTGATGGTTCCCAAACACTAGAAAAGGAGGGCTAGGGTTGCATTATCAGAAATCAGAACTATGAAGCTAAAGCACTTCGAAGACTATCTAATGCCCTCCATGTTTAGACCATGACTTACATGAAATTTTAGAGTTGGCCGTCTCTATTGGAATGCAAAAATCAAATCTGATTAATTTCCAGAATCTGTCTCTGTGCATTAACGTTATCATAATACTTAATACTCTTTCCGTCCCAAAAACAAGTGTCGTTATGGTATTTGTACCAATCATTTTTTCTTAAATTTGATTAGGTTTATAAAAAAATATTAGCAACAATAAGTTTTTTTATAAAAATATAATCAATGATCTATCTAATGATATTAGTTGTGTTCTAGAAATATTAATACTTGATCAAAATTTAAAACATTTGATTCATGGGGAAACGAGAATGACACTTATTTTGCAATAGAAGGTAGCTACGGTCGTGCTGAGCTAAGAGCTTATTCTAAGGAAACTAGATCCAAAATAGACTACGATTTTGCATCTTATAATGTGTCAAAATGTCTTGACTATATGGCCAACCATGGTGCTAATTCGAATGATGTTTGTGTACTCCCTCTATAAAAAAGGCCAACTCTAGCATTCATAGGTGTTGTCTTCCACTCTCGATGGGATTTCACTGATGCTTCATGTGCATTAAGTAAGGAGTATGTCAAAAAAACAAATAAAACAGGGATACATACTTCTTTTTATTGTATGCTATTTTTTTTTTTTAAAAATGTGAGAATTGTATTTTTTGAGGACGGGAAATACTATAGGCTATGGCTGGCTAGATCCAGGTCCGTGGAGAAATTTCAAATATGACCCATCATTGGCGTGCCTCCGTATAATATGACCCGGAATTCGTTGGCCTTTTGAAATATGACCCGGATCATGCGAATTGCTTTGAAATTTGACCATTTCGGATTTTTCCCTATTTCTAAAATTCCTAGAGTTATCTTGCACTGTTTGGGCATGCGAAAAGACTCATTTACCCTCTCATTATTTTATCTTCTTCACTGAAACAGAAAGACAGAGATTCTTTTTCCGCGTCCCACGCACGACAGCGCCGGCCCCGCCGCAAGGGGCTTCTTATCAACTTACAGAGTCCAACGTCGCAATTACTGGTGAACTGCCCAGCTGCAGAAGAAGGCCCGCGATGCTACACGGATGCCTCCATGCTTCCAGCTCATGCACAACAAGACAACACCTTTGCAGGAATAGGAGTGTTCTTCATCGACACAGAGTCACAACCACCTCTTAGCTTCTTCATCAAGGCGGGTGTGCAGGATCGCCTCCATCTTCATGGCGGAGACAGTAGCAGTCGAGTTGGCCACTATCCTCACTGCTAGGATGGGCCTACCTCAAGTAAATTTCTTCTCAGATAATTTGCAGCTTGTTAGCTTCATCAACTCGGACGATAGAGCAAACCCACCGAATGGAGAACAAAACCACATACACAGATGATATCTTCCATGATTCAAGCTACAGATTCTTCTTTTGCGCAGGATACGAAGAACAAACAACTTAATGGCAGATTCATTAGCAAAGCAAGCTTTAGGTGCAATGGTAGTACATGATACTGTTTTCTCTGGTATTTGTGCTAACCCGCACATGCCCATGCGTGTCCACTGTTGGAGACGCCCGTGATGTAACCGCTGACTCAGAATGGTTCTAGCAGCCTTCACGCCGCTAATCAATGGAATTATGTTTTCTTGTCAAAAAAAAAAAACGTCGCAATTACTGGTGTCAAAAAAAAAAAAAAGTCGCACTTACTACTTGAGACTTGTGAGGTAGAATATTTAATTGTATTGGACGGGGCACGCGAATGTCGGGTCATATTTCGAAATTTCTCAGGTCCGTGAGGCAGGCACCACTCTTCTGTGGTCGGGATTCACCCAGTTCGGGTAGTTAAATGGAGGAAATCTTTTCAAGGGTGTCAAATGGATGATTGATGGCTGAACGTTAAGGGTAGCAAGTTCTGAAATTTCCGTCTAGAAAAACCCTAGCCGGCGGGGGTCAGGAGGCGCGGCCGCCGTTCGAGCCTGGGCCGCGGTCGCAGATAGGAGAGGGTCAGAGAGATGGTGCGGCCTTACGCGGTGAAGGGGCGGAAGAAGAAGCGCAAGCTCGAGGAGGCGTCGGCCTCGGACGCTGCCCCGCCCGCCGAAGAAGCGGAGGAGCTGCCACCGCCAGAGGTGGGTAGCGGCGAGGAGAAGGGCAGCGAGGAAGATGAGGCAGCGGCGGCGAAGGAGGAGCACGCGACGGTGGACGGGCTCCCCATCCTACCCAGGATGGTTGATGGGAAGCGGCAGCCAGGCGCCATCTTCGTGCTTGAGAGGGCCTGCCTCGAGGTCGGCAAAGTCGGCAAGGTACAGTTGTTCGGCTGCAGCAAGAAACTCCTCTTTTTTTTCTTGTGCTATATTCAACGAATTCGATTCTAGCTCGGTTGGATGTTTATGTCCAGTCCAGTTCAGTGGTACTTAGCTTTGGGGGATTCATTGAAGCAATTGATTTATTGATGAGGTGGTTCTACTGTTATTAGTAGGAAAAAAGGGCAATATCATAGTAGTTTTCACCTTATCATGAAACTGAAATGTGCAGCTTGTTGTGACAACTGACAACTTCGCAGAATGTGGAAATTGATGACAGAAATCAAGGATGCTAGAATATCAATGGCTAGTATCTTAAGTGTATGCCTTCAGGAATGCCCAATATCTTTGCGATTATGCAACAGTAGATGATTTTATCCTTGGCTCGGAGTGGATCCTGTTGAGATATTGGTGACATCTTGTACGTGTATGGTTATAACTTAAGTTTATTTTGTACAGGACCAATTGTTTAAGTGTGCTCACATGGCACATATGAGGCTTGTAATTTCCATTCTTCAGTTTATGGCTATAGCTTTTGCAGATCTTTCCCAGCAAAAGATTGTTTCTTGCACATCTAGAATTCCAGTGTTAGTAGTCATTTTTTTTTTCATTAATTCTAAAAAGTGCGAACTTGATATTACTATTCACCTCAGAGCAGACTTGGTGTGGAGAGTATTGTTTACAGATTCTTCTATCTTGTAAAATGGCACATTTGTGCTCCTAATTTGGTAGCCTTGACCATTGTTAGTACCTCCATTTCTAACCGTTTAAAAGGTTCAATTTTGTTTGCAGAAACAAAAGTTCAAGTATTTCTAAACAAATGATTATCACCCCATAGATATTAGTTTGACAGTTTCTTTTACCGCTCTGTGCAGACTATGCAAATATTGAACTCAGATGATCATGCAAATTATTTGAGGAAGCAGAATCGCAATCCTGCAGATTATAGGCCTGATATCATTCATCAGGTAATGTAAATTTCTTGTTGCCTGAAAGCATTGAAAATACTGGAAGATGAATAAAATGTGCTGCTTTTTTTTTTATTTGATTCGATTCTCAAATCATTTGCTTCAGGTAAATGGAAATCAAGCAATATTTGATATCAAGTACTGTCTTTGGTTATTTTCGTTATCCAATTTATCAGCTATGCATCCTGTGCTGCTTCAGTAAACAAAACATCAGTGATCTAGAAAAAATAGTTGATTGGGCCTGCCGAACAATTATCCGGCTCATTCCTCTGACAGACATCCTTTCCAACTCTCCTTAGATGATTGTTTCAAAAATGTTTTGCAGGCTCTACTAGCAATATTTGATAGCCCTCTAACTAAGGCTGGAAGGCTGCAGGCTGTTTATGTAAGGACTGAAAAGGGAGTATTGTTTGAAATCAAACCTCATGTCCGCATGCCAAGAACATTTAAACGTTTCTGTGGTTTAATGTGTAAGTTACTAATAAAACTCTTATATATACCTTCTGGTCTTATGTGTTTATGTTATTTTGATAATTGTGCTGATTGCAATTAACTATATAATATGTCAGCACAATTGTTACAAAAAACTGAGCATTACGGCAGTTGGGAAGCGTGAGAAGCTTCTTAATGTTGTTAAAAATCCTGTTACCCGCTATCTACCTGTTGGTGCACATAAGATTGGTGAGAATCTATTGTTTAATATAACATATTTCATATCGAATAGATAGTTATGCTAATTGATGCATTTTTATATACTTAGGCCTTTCATTTAGTGCTGAGAAGTCAGTCAACTTGTTTGACTATGTTGCCAAATCCAGTGACGATGAACCCCTTGTGTTTGTGGTGAGTATGTTTGTAAGCTGAGCTATTTTGACCCCTTAATGCTTGCACATAATCCCATACTGTCTGCACATTATCTCCAGGTTGGTGCTATGGCCCATGGAAAGATCGACAAGGAATACACAGATGACTACATACAAAGTAAGTAACATTTAGTTGAAACACTCAAAATATTGTATTGTATGCTGAAAATTTGGATCTGCGTGATATTTTATTCCTTGCATTCACCATAGTTTGGTTGTTAATTAGTTCTATACTGGCTCACATGCACTGATGCAGATGTAGCAAACTAGTAAATGGCCTTAACTTGGTAGCAACTTGCGCTGATGTGGATCAAAATATCATCCTTCTTCTGATTAGTTTGAGTAGCTGGTACCGACATCCTATTTAGAGAATGAGAACCTAGCTAATATAAATGCCCAGAATTATATACTTTGATGATTACATTGCTTGGACAAATATATTTATTGTCCTGCCACTATTCTGTTTGTTTTTAATTTTCCTTGGTGTACATATTTTGTGAGATGACAATGTCTGCATATATTATTTATTTATTTGTATTTTTTCCTTTCGACCTTGTTGATGACCACTTCCCCTTTTGTGCAGTTTGCAACTATCCGCTCAGTGCCGCCTGCTGTTTAAATCGGATATGCAGTGCTCTGGAGCAGAAGTGGAACATCCAATGAGAGGAACTTATGACACAAGCATGAGAATCTTGTTTTGTTATATACAATTAGCTAGTAGCATTGCCTGATTCTTCATCTTACATGTACTGCATTCTGTTTGTGTAGAATAGCACCTGGCTTTGACTTTGTTTGAAAGTTAAAACCAAATGTGCATTATGACGTGTTTTAGACATCAGCTCCGCTGCTTATGATTCATGGCCTTAAACTGGTCTGCTCATCAAGTTATTGGTACCGGCCGACGGCCACCACCACCAGCGCCGTGGAGCCACGGAGTGATTCGGGCGCGGCGAGCTCGTCGGGTTGCCAGGTCGTTTGCTATCAAACTAGTAGAAGGCGCGCGCCTTTGCGCGCGGAATCAATAGGCAAATTTTGCAACAAAAAATGTGTCAATTCTGGTACGGTAACGAGGTCGAAGAGGAGCTTACGTGCTTAGAGGTACTTTATATATTGTTTAGTCAAGGGAGCTTACACAAGCTTAGGGGTCGGGAAGAGGAGCTTACGTAGCTTAGAGGTACTTTATATATTGTTTAGTCAAGGGGAGCTTACACAAGCTTAGGGTACTGTACCTTTTAAACTGCATAGTCAAAGGCAATTTACAAAAGTACGAGAGGCAATAAAAGTCCCACTTTCTAATGACATGAACATATACAAACCTTATCTTGTTGTCCGTGTTGGCAACGTGACAAAGGAAAATGTTGCATCTCGCATCCCGCCCACACACCGCATAGGCAAAGAAATATAGGCTCTTTAGTCTCATAGAAAAGCAAAGAAAAGTTTGAAGTGGTGTATAAATCAAGCGTGAGTGTGATAACCAAGCCAAATGGAGGTTGCAACTCGTAAACCGTAATGGCCATTAGTGTCATTCACCATATACCGAGGAGGAAGACTAAAGAGTAATTATTTTACGAGCTGAAATTGCAAATTATGCTAAACCCATCTACACCAGGTGATAAAAAGCATTTTGTTTGGAATATACTGAAATGGATGTGGCTCAATAACAAAGTAGCATGAGTATGAATTAACTGTAGATTGGAATCAGATATCATATTAGGAAAAGAATGCCAACTCAATGCAAGGTAGGTGAATATATGCCCACCAAAAAGACAACTGAATCAGGGCAAGCAATCGATAACTGTTAGACCTAAATTTATTTGAACTATTTTTCCTGAAACCTAAAGAATAGAGCATCCCCAAGAACAAAGGACTTGTATTGTACTCACAAAGCTGCCATTAAAAATTGAGTGGTCATAGAAACAAACCCCCGGTACGCATCTGTATTGGCTTAATAAATGTTTTTTTTTTTTTTTCTCTTAATGGAATCCTCTGAAGTGAGAACCATGAAAGGAATTGGAACTGAATGCAAAGAAGATAGATTACAATCTGCTTGTCAAAGTATTTTGTGAACTCACATATCTGTTGTTCCAATTCCAAGGTGGACAGTAGCAATCTAAAACTGCATTGTGTGCACATGAACACGTGTGACAGCCCACATGCAATTTACCACAAGAGAGATAGTTGTAAGGTGTGTATATTAACCGGCACAGGTAAGTTATCATAGGTGCAGCTCAAATTGTTGCATACCTCAAGTTACTAGAATAAAAAGAGCATCTCGCATGGAACTACAAAAAAATATAGAACAGTGAGGCCACAGTTTCAATTACTCAGGAAACCTAAGGTTAGTTCAAAATTAACTGATTGTTGAATCAGTTAACTAAGCTATAAGAAACTCGGAAGCACGTAGTTGGATCAAAGGTGGATAGCACAGCATTTACAGAGGAGATGGCTTTAGCTCTGCAACTGATTGTTGGTGTTCTCGTTCCTTCAACCTGAGCTCTAGCTTGTTGCTGTAAAAGAACACCAGGAAAAAAAGAAGATGCTGCCAACCTTTCGTGGGGACTATAATAAGCAAATCAATAAACTGGTATTATGTAGCTAGGAGGAAATCTAGTGACCATAGTCATTGAGTTGATCTAACTCTGTCAGTATAATAAAAGGGACACACGTAACCATATACAACCATGTAATTTTTGGATTCACTAATTAGTATTTAATCCAATGATTGGCATACCTTTGCACTTTACACATATACTAAATCCAACTAAATTCGACAGCAAAGCAAGAATTTGAAAATGATTTAGAATAAGATTTTGGAAAGAATGTATCAAATTCAAATTTCGCCACTTTTAACCCCAATAAAAAGAAAAGGTAAGGAATGACTATGTGTATAATCAAGATAGAGAGGTGCTTAGAATCTTCAGGGAATAATAACATCTATTCTAATTTCAAAAAAGATTAAGATGGATTACCATAAAGTGTAAAATTATTTCATATGTGCAGGCTTCAAATGATGTAACAAAGACACAAAAACTCTTACAAAACAATTGAAGTATAAAGCATAACCTTAAGGTCCAATGACTAATGCCTAATGTCTTTGAAGTATGCATAAGAACCCTGAAATGTTCCATTAAAATAATGGACATCTGTGTTCCCCTTCCTTGTAGGCATCTGCATGAATGTTGGAAAAAAAGAGGATACAATGTGAGTGAACTCTCAAGTCAAACACTTGCATTTTGGAGTGTAGACCTTCCTAATCTTAATATTATTTCAGTTGGGGCCTCCCCTACTGTTCTTTTGAAAAGGAAAAAATGACAGGGCCATATCAGCACTGTTGGAGCAACAAATGGAAATGTGCAGATACTTCAAAAGGGGGCAGAGGTTAAGCATGATTCTTGTAGAACTAACAGGGCTACTGCATTTAAGCATTGGTCATCTATGAAACAGGGAAAAAGTCATGCATATATATCTTGGCCGGGTCACCTTTTGAACCAACACTTACCTGAAAAGGGACCCTACAGCAAGAAAACATTCCTGTGAAGATCTATTCTCTAAACACTTTGCATAGCAATGCAAGAAAACTGCGAAAATTGAGTTAAAATTGGAGTTTAAATATGAAGCTCTGCACTTAGGCCAAGTTGAAATTTAAATTAAATCAAGCACTGGAGGAAGAGGTAACTTTGAAAATCCCTAATAAAGTAGTAGAACCCACCCAACATATTTCAAGTAGATGTCTATATAGCTCTTCTAAAAAAACTTAGTAAACCGTCTGACATGTAGAGAGCATTCCATTGTTACTACCATTATTATATAGCTAAGAAATAATGCATTACGGTACTCCGAGCAAACAAGAGTGCACAAATTGGAAAAACAGTAGTCTATATACACAAGCAAAATTATGTCTAACAAAACCGGTGGGATACAAAATCAGTCATAGACTTAGCATGGCTCCTGCTGATTAACACCAATGAAGCTTAGGATACAAAAAAAAAAAAAAAATTACTCTATAACCAGAATATGAAGCCTTCTTTGATTTCACATGATAGTTGCAAACTGAACAACAAACGTCTGATGCTCTCAAATACCATGTCAAAATTGCATGGGAGACAATGAAGCTATGCAAGGATAACAATGAGAATAAGTAGGATTAAAAGCTGTTGTATAGTCAGCAACACGAAAATAATATGAGCCTCCTTTTTTTGCAAGTTTAAATAGCCCCGGCATTTAAGCGTCTAGCGACCACAAAAGGAATAGCAAGATGCCTGGCCAACAACTCCTTTTCTTTGTGTAATGTCTTTGTCTCCATTTTTTTTTTTTAAGGACTTGAAATTCTTAGCACAAAACACCGTGAACATAAATGAGGGAAAAGGGGAAAAAGGAAAAAAAAAAGAGGAATATCGACTTTGTCGGCAAATAAGCCATGACATCGCATTGGGAGGAAGCAAGCGTACACCACAACATTCATAGATATCACTAAGCAAAGTATAAAGGTAGATCAAAAAGAAGGAACGGGGAGGGAGGCGGCACAATACACGATACGAGATACAACAACAAAATAGGTATATATGTAATAGCGGGTCTTTGGGCATGGCCAAAGCTTGTCACTTTAAAGCGATACACCACCAATTGATTTGCTAAACAAATGGATAATCGGAGACAGATCCCCGATGAAGCCTCTGCGAAGGTGACGATGGCTGGAGCATTAGTAAAATGCCATCTGAATTACCATAAAACATATCACTCTGAATGACCGATAGTTTAGCAAAAAAAAGAGGACTGAGCTAAAAAGTATCTCATTTAATAAACAAACATTTGATAGTGCAATACATGATGTGCCTATGTCCAATGACTACTAAGCTTTCTATAAGGATCACGGCCGAAAGTAAACTGCGTAGTTATAGTACCCATCATGCAAAAGGAGGTGGAATTCTCGAAATTTTAGACTGTCCTATACCAATTAGGAATTGCCATGGACTTTGCTCATATGACGGCAACAATTAATTCCAAGGAGTTGAATTGACCTTGATGCAAATCCACCAAGTCATGATGATATGTTTCATAAATGGAATGGCTATAAATAATTATGCATAGTAATTTAAGGTGGAACAACGATTAGATCCGGTGTTACGTATTCCGTGGGTGGAGTGAATTGCTAGATCCCGGTGTCGAATCCTTAAGTTCTTTTGAAGACTCATTGGAATTCATGGATGCAAAGTGGTTGGTTTAATCTCTAGCTTCTAGGCGTGAGAGAAGGAGAAGCAAAATTCAGGCAGTAAGTAGGGATTATTAGGTCCAGCAATATGCAAACTTGATAACCAGGCTTGTAGTATCCTGTTATCAGTAGGACACACATAGAAAAAAACAAATTTAATAGCATAGGACTATACAGATCTTGACATTATAATATGGGCGCTTCAAATAAAACAAAAACACATATAAGAAAAATCAAGACCTAACCCATGTAAGGCCATGGCACCCTTAGAAGGACTAACATGTACTAAATTACGTGGGAGCAAGATAAGCACCGGTGTTGACTATGTCCTTCTTGCACATGACCCCTCAGAAACGGAAGGCCATGATGCAAGAAAAGCGTGTACATCTTGAGCAAATATGACATAGGCTGTGAAAACAACAGAAGCAAGAGGGTGGTACCTTACGTAGACAGGCGGTCTATGCATCGGCGTTGCTGTAAGTGCAATCAAGCTCTAAGTGGGTTTTGGCGTTGATGACCACCGAATTAGGGGACTAATGAGTTTTACGAAGATGACATGCGGGGATTAAAATATGGAGTTGATGAACGTCCAAAAGTACCAAATAAGCTAGATGGTGGTGTTTCCTACTCAAGGCATTTAGATTATTTTATATTTCGAATCTTGAGTTTAGGAAATGCCGTACTATTAAGAGGGATCCTAGGATTCTCGGTACACTGTGGACCAAGTGCTCTAAACATCAAATCCGGACACAACATTCGAACAAACCAAACCCGGCCAAGATTTCCACTTGCTTCTCACCTTTTGTTTGTCGAGGTTGGCGCCGGCGGTGCCAGCGCAATGGTGCGGGCGGTGCGCGTGTCGATCTTGGCGGTGCCACTTAAATCCTACCGTTGGGTCCGTGGGGGGTATAAATACCCATTCTACCCCTCCCACAACGGTTACCACAGTTCACTTCATCTTCTACCTCGGCGAAAAAGCCGGGAACTCACCTCTTGCTCTCTCTCTCACCTCCATTGAAGTTCTTCAAGCTCCCCACTCAATCTCTCACTTCCCACCCGGATTCTTGAGGAAACAAATTTGCAAACCGATTGGAGACCGGATCTACTACTTCCCCACTCAAAAGAGCATTTGGTTCACGTTTGGCGGAACCCTAGGGTTCTTTACTCTTGGAGCTTGCTCCTAGGCGGCTAAGGCGTCGCCCTTGAGCTTGCCCCCTTCGTGTGGCAGCCTTGGGAGGTTTGTAACCTCACTCTACACAATACATTACCCCACATCTCTAGGGTTAACTCCCCAGACTTGTGAACGGGGAAAAAGCAAGCGGTGGGCAAGCTAAGCCTTGTGTGGCAACCTCAACAACGTGGGCGTAGCCCGACACATTGTGGCGCGGTGAACCACGGGTCAAATCCTTGTCTCACTTGTTCTCTCTTTACTTTGTTGCATATTTGTCTTCTAAGAAAGGGCTTCGACCCGATCTAATTTGGTTCTTTGGGTTTTACCACCCTTGGTTATTCACGTGGGTATTTGTGTGCGGGGAACCGGAAAGCTTGAGCATAAACTCTAGCTCGTGGAGTTGCATTTGGTGGTACTCGGATTCAGTCCACCGGCGGTGCCGCCGCGAGGACGCCGCAAGCGATGCTGCGCTGCTGGCGAGAGAAGTTCCTTCCGCTACATGCGTAAAGTGACCAGCGGCGATTACGCCTGAGAGGACGCCAGCGGGCGATCTGGCGCTGCGGCTCGCCGAAGTGCCTTCTGCATCTGCATGCATTTCTCCACAGCGGCGGTCTCCGACGATATCCAGCAAGGATTACCGCGGCTTATCTGTATCTTGACGATTAAGCCGGGTTTTAACAGGTCGATTTTTAGGGAGTAAGCCTATTCACCCCCTAGGCTTTCCATCGGATCCTACAGTTGCACATAGCAAGGTGAACAAATCAAAAGTATCTCGCAATAGGTAGCAATTATTAGCAACACAGAAACACCGCACATGATAAGAAGCATGATCTGTTTACCTCTAAGAACAGCGAAGCTATGAACACTTTGCCTCGTGAAATGACTTCGAAAGTACGACATGATGGAAGACGGCAAATCGAGTTCTCTCGAATCGAATGTAGAAACAAACAATACTATTGTCTCAAGTAATTGTAATGGCGAAGAAGGAAAAAACACCGGTGAAATATACATCCGAGTACCACTATTCATATTTATTATTTATACAATCATACGTAAATAAGGTCACACTGATGAATCGCTTTTTTAAAACCATGCTTTGAGTTTTTTTTTAAAAAAAAAACCGATAGGAAAGCATGGACTTACTAACACTATTTTTTTTTTTGACTGATGGACCAAGGCAAACGAAGTTCAGGGACGAAGAAATAGAGAAGATCATTGTTTTTAGCTCACAACATATCATTGCATTAAATGGAGAAGTAAGATCATCTATTATAAGTTCACAACATATCACTGCATTAATTGGAGAGAAGTACATACCTCTCATTTCATGATTTCACTTCACCTTTGGGACACTCTCAACTGGCATCTTTTTATTTTAAAGATGAAACTTAAATTTGGTTGACGCAAAAACAAACCGATACAACAACAAAAAAAAAAAATCCATTTATTTTGGAACTTTGATAAACTATCTCCGGGAATAGGGTGTGTGCTCGGGACCCAAAAATATATAATCCGCATTTGCTGCTTGATGATGCCATCTCCTGATCGAGGGCCTAGAATTAAGAAGAATATATCTATCACTTCATGGGCAATAAGCAAAAAAGCTCAGGACTGCATAACAACGCACCATTGATACCATAGGCAATGATCATAAAAAAGTATAAGTGCAAGAGCAAAGGCAATAATCAGATTAATGGTGTGCCATTGCCTCAGTTATCACAAAAGAAGCAGAGAGGCTCCAAAGCACACAAAATAGAATAGATACAAAGCAACAGAAAACTGAAGCAAGCAACGATTCTTGCCTCGGCAAAAGGAGTACAAAAAATTGAATTAGTGCCTCGGTTACAAAGATGGCAAAAATAAAATCAACATTCTCATGATCAACGCCTCATTTATAAGAACATTGGACAGATGTGAAAGGAAGAATCATCATAGCTCATAAGCATTGCCTCAATAGAAAAATAAAGAGGAGTAAAATGAGGAAGGATGGCCCATGATCACTACATGAAACATTAAACATTTATATCGTGTATTCATCACAGCAGCACCCTATTCCCTCAAACTAATCTAGCAGCAAGAGGAGTGTGTACTCATCACTGGACATGGTCAAGATCATAAGCACTACAGTGCACCAACAAACGAAACAAATACATCTGACATGGCGTTCTGCTCCTATATATTCTACAAAATCATGAGCACTGCAGTGCACTAAATCAAATATCATTGGCATGGTCATGTCCTCAGATCTATACCATAACACCTAGGTAGTCTCAGAAAGGAAACCTTTAAATTTTTAGAGGCCTCAGAAATATGGCAATTGTCATTTGAGCATGATCCTAGGGTATGAAGACATCAAGATGTAAAATGCCAAGGCACTCACAAGAAGCTGATCATTGGCTGATATTGTATTGTAAACTGTAAATCATATAAAAGTGTCTGAACTATTTCATCATGGACATAAGAATAGAGAAACGTTTACAAATTTTAGAGGCCTCAGAACTAAGTCAATCGCCATTTAATCATGATCCTGGAGTATCAAGGCATCAAAATAGATGGGAAAATGCCAAGTCTCTCACAAGACACTAAGCATCGATCGATATTAGTTCATCATGGGCATAAGAATAGAAATCTATACAAACTTCAGAGGCCTCGAAAATAAGTCAATGTCGTCATTTGATCATGATCCTGGAGTATGAAGGCATCAAAATAGTTGGAAATACCAAATCTCTCACAGGATATTGATCATCGGTGATTGCACGTAATAAAAGCGTCTCGAACAATTTCATCATGGGCATAAACCGAACAACTCACGTATGCGATCCACAATAAAAGCGTCTCGAACAATTTCATCATGGGCATAAACTGACCAACTCACATATGCAGATCTGGCTGAACATGTATGAAATCGACAATCGAATTAATTTTGCTACCGTGGATGCCCCGAGCTGGGCAACCCGTGCGCCTTTGTAGAGGTTAAATTAAAAAATCGTGTCAAAAAAATAAGGACGGCGGCTAGGGTTTCGTCCGAGCACTGGCAAAAACAGTCCATCTGCAGATAGATCGCGTGAATAGGGAGGGGGAGCAAGCCTCTGCGCAAACGCTGGGAGAGAGATCCCGTAGGGAGGAGTAAGAAGGGAGAGAGGGAAAGGGGAAGAGACCAAACCTAGGTCGCACGACGCGACGAAGAACGGAGCAGCCGACGAAACAGGGACACGCCGTGGGGGGGGGTGGTGCGCCGGCCCGGGCACCGGCGGCGCCCATTGCCGCGGGCGTGGCCGGGGCGCACACGGCGGGGCGACATCGCCCGGCGTCGTCGTCTGACGCCTTCAGCGCCGCCCCGCCGCCGAAGAGGAGGGAGGGGAGGGGAGGAAGCGGAGGGGAGGGGAAGCGGGGGTGGAGGCAGGAGAGCGGCGGAGGCGGCGGGCGCTGCTGGAGCTCTCCGCGGCGGCGGCTGGCCGGGACTCGGGAGACGGAGAGCACGAGAGAGTTGTTTCCTTTTTTTTTTTTTTTTTTGACATGTAATTAAGAAGGGGGTGGTTATATATTTACAGTTAGACATCTAAACAGTAGTTAGGACAAGATTTAGACGTTGATGCCAGGATCGGACGGTAAAAATTAATTTTACTACCGTGGATGCCCCTAGAGCTGGGCAACCCGTGCCGCCTTGTAGAGGTTAAATGCAACAGACGAACGCAGGACCATGGGCTGGACGTTGGGCCTGGGCTCCCGTTGTAATCAATTCTCTGGTGGGCTGAAGCTGGCCTTTGAGTAGGTGGGCTATCCAAATGACCGCCAAACATCCGTGCCAGCCCACACAGACACAACGCCTCTCTCTCTTCTCAAAAAAAAAAAAAAAAAAAAAAGACACAGTGTCCTGGTCCTCGTGGTACGCTCGTCCCGTCCCGTCCCGTCCCAACGCCAGACTCTTCCCCTCCCTCGTCCCCTCCCGTGCCACAGCCGCACGCCTCCGGATCCCGAACCCCCACCCACACCGGCGCCGCCGTCTGCACCCCCCGCTCCCTCCCACACCCAGCTCGTGCACAGGCGCTGCCGCCCTACCGACGGGCTATAAGACAGTGTAAGTGCATGGGCAAAAATCTGGTTATTGGGATCTTTTTATCTGTCGCGTCCACCTGATTTGCGATCGTTGAGAGAAGGGGTTTCCGATCTGATCCGGGGTTGAATTGCAGGGCCAACTCTCGGACGGTGCTTGGACTTACCCCGTCATGGATCGCGCCGAGCTCACCACCGAGCAGGTCAGTGCCTGGGATTTCTAGTTTCCGCGTGCCTAGTGTTTACAATCTAGGGGGTGCGGGCTGGTTTATTGGGCCACATTAAGAGGCTCTAGTGTGGTCTGAAGTATGCATTTTTCAATTGTGATTCTACTGTATTGATTGATTGACAGGACGGGTAAAAGTTCGTAAAATCTGTTGCAATGAAGTAGATAGATCAAAATTTCCACTCATGTCAGAGTTACTTTATGGGAACTTACATCCTAGGCTGACGTTTTGCTGTGGTCGTCTACGCTACGAGTCCAGAGCAGCTGCTAGAGCCACCCTTTTCGCTGTGTTAAAATGATGGATGCACACACTCTGGGCCTAATACACTATCATGCTAGTGATCAGTCCATGCAGATATCTTAGGCTATCTAGTTCTTGTTTACCTGATTTTATAGGCAGTTGGGTTTCCAGGGAAAATGTTTCATGCTTACATAAAGCTGGTGACTGCTTGCTGCATGTCCAGAGATGGATATATGTTCTAATTTCCACTTTGAAGAGTTAGGAATAACTACTGGAAATTGCAGACGATTGCATCGCATTATGTTTATATTTCTTGGGGGAAAATCTTCCTTCCGTCCATGTCCAGAGATGGATATATGTTCTAATTTCCACTTTGATATGTTACCTGACATCATATGCTTTATAGGTTCTAATATTATGAACTTAGTGTCTGATACCATCAACATTTAGCAAATTTGTCATGAATTTGTAAATAAAATGTCTTGCTAATTTTGATATTAGTTGCTGAATTACTGAGACTGTCCGTTTTTGCTGTTGTAGTCATGTAGTGCATGGAAAATTACACTTTCTAGCACTGGCATAGTAGTTTTCTGTTTTTAGATGCGTTAGCATGCCTTCTTTCTAGGCTAGGATGCATTTCATAAAATTGTTGCAAGCATCAGTAGACTGGAAGTTTTTGTTGCATTATGTTAGCAGGAAGGAAAAGTATAATTCTCTTTAATTAATTATTGTATTGTGGTTTTGTATATCAAGGTTCTCAAGCGAGATATTCCATGGGAGCATTACATGTCAACTAAGCTTATCTCCGGAACGTGCCTTCAGCTTTTACGGCGATATGACCACAAACCAGAGAGTCAGCGAGCTCCTTTTGCTTGAGGAGGTGAGTTGCTTTATCATCCTAAATTATTTGTGGATAAAAATGATTAAAGACCATTGTATTACTGCCTTCTTTTTCCATCTTTCAGATTTGCTACTATCTTGTTATTATTGATGTCTTTATCTTTGCATAATTGCATCACAATTTTTATGGTTTCTTCCTGTTTTCTTACTCTTTAGTAAACTATCTTGTCCTTACGTTTTTTGGTGTTTCAAGATCAATGCTTTTAGCTTACAAGAGATTATCAGATATGCATAGTTGTAATGCAGTCCTTTTTTTTTATCAATATCTGAATTGATTCAGTGCATTAATAGGGTGTGTACTCAACCTTGCATAGGTTTACTGTAACAGGATCTAGTCTAGTTGACCAATTTCCCTTTTCCTCTTTTCCCCACAAATAACTCTTACGGCCTATATTGCCTTGTACTATATTTACTTGAATTTACTTTTACCTTGTTTATCTATTTGTGTAAATTTCTATTAAATGTTTGCTTACTCAACTAGTTTTATATAACAGCATAACACAAAGATCCTTAAAACTCTGTTCTTTTAGGATGGGCCAGCATATGTCGAGTTTTCCCTGAATATCCTGCGGGGGCATCTCCAAGGAAGAGACTGTGGAATACGTGCTTGCTCTCATTGATGAAATGCTTGCAAGTATGCCAGCCTTTTTTTTCTTTCAGATGAAAACTATTCACTTCCATATTAAACCATTAGATTATCACTTATTTATGTTACATTGGTGATACCTTTGTTTTCAGCAAATCCTAAGCGTGCAGCACTGTTTTATGACCAATCTCTGTCTGGTGAAGATATTTATGATCCTTTCTTAAGTTAAGTGTACTATGCTTGTTTAATTCTTTATTTTTTATCTTATTAATTTAAGGAATCTGCTTATTTCGTTGTTCAGCAAATATATTGACATAAATTGCCCATTCCGCATCCTGATGACAAGACTTTATAATTAGAATAAGTCACCTTCTGTACCTTAGCCTGTTTTGTTCTGGGAATGCCCTCCTGTTAGAAAGAGTTCATGCAGACCATGCTAGGCCTGTTTATCTTGTTCTCTGACTACAAATTTAGCTAACAAAATTATAATTTTCAGGTTGCTGTGGAAAGGCAACTGGTTTGTACAAGAAAAAAGTTGTAAGATATTGACTGATATAATTAGGTAAGTTTGGCTAGTATTCAAATGCTCATCATGTAAAGTTTTTTTTTATAGAAACTTACTTTACTTTTTGACTATAGTGCACGACCAAAGTATCAGAATGGCATGCTTCCAAATGGAGACGCTTCAAATTCAAAGAGCAAACTTACTTCCACACATGATGTATTGAGAGGTTTGGTTGATTGGCTCTGTTCACAGGTTAGAAATGTGAATGGTCGTTTTTAGTTCATTACCACTTTTTGTTTGTTATATGCTTTGAAACTACCATTAGTGTTCTGAAATTTTATTATGATATGTTTTGCAGCTGAGGAATCCTACACACCCGAGTTCCTCTATTCCTACTTCTATCCATTGCCTCTCCACTTTGCTCAGAGAACCATATGTTAGGACATTATTTGTTCAAGCTGATGGCATCAAGCTGCTCATTCCTTTGATATCCCCAGCTTCCACACAACAGTCAATTCAGGTGATTGCTTGGCCCTAAGAATCTAGAATGGAAGTATCTTGGAGAAGAGTGTCTCATTAGGTCTTAGCTGTTTGATTGCAGATAACAGGCATAAACTGTTAGTCTTTCAACTCTAGTACTGACTTCCCCATCTGTGTTCCTTTTGTTTATTTCTTGTGCAGCTCCTTTATGAAACTTGCCTCTGCATCTGGCTATTATCCTTTTATGATGCTGCAGTTGATTATTTATCCACCACAAAGGTTATGCCAAGACTTGTAGAGGTTGTCAAGGGCTCTACTAAAAAGAAGGTAATGTTCTAAATTTGCATATCATATTATGTCACTGTAATTATGTCAGAAATGTTAACATTATGCATAAAATTGAAGGTGGTCAGAGTTGTCGTGTTGTCCTTCCGTAATTTGCTGGCAAAGGGTGCATTTGCTGCACAGATGATCGATCTTGGATTGCCACAAATAGTACAAAATTTGAAAGCTCAAGCATGGACTGATGAGGTGAGGAGCTTTCCAAACCTCTGGTTTTTTTAATATTCCACAAGAAAATATGCATCAAATGTTTGAATCTTTATACCTGAATCATTGTTTTGATTGAAGTAAATGTAGGAATCGCAAAATGGCAAGCATATGCTTTCTTGAAAACCATCCTGTCTGAAGTATTTGCTATTTACTGTTCAGTAATTAAAAAAAAAAAAGGTTGCACTTTACCTAGGATTTTTAGTTTAGTGTCCTATTTTTTTTTCTCTCTTTGTAGATAGGGTTAGGTGAAGATATCACTTAACCTGGGTTTTCAAGTGTCTAAAGAAAAATGACACAATTTGCTAAAATATATGAGTTGCTATATTTCAGGTGCCTGAATTTTCAGGCAACAATCTTAGACAATCAATTAGTACAATTAAAAGGGCAACTCACAAGAGACAATTCACAGTTTTTTTCTAGTCAAACCATGACAAAATTACATGTCGCCTGAACAAAATACAGGCACCTGAAATATAGAAGTGGAATTGTAATGATATAGTGAGCCCTCTTGTAATTTCTTTGTTTTCTGAACCTTTTGTGTGATATGGTCTCCCATATCCCCATGGAAACTCTGGTAATTGATAGCAGAAGTTTGCTTGGTAACATTACAAAGAGTTAGTTGATCAGGCATTGTGAAGCACAAGAATCATTTTATCTGCTTCAAAATTGGGACTCGTGAATTTTTGTGCAAATATAAATAAATGTGACTATCTCCTTTAATGTACTGATGCACAGCTCTTGCGCGTTTGAAAAAAAATATGTGAATCTATCTAGTCTATTATGTGCTCAAGTTGAGCTTGTATGTTTTTGCACCTTTTTTGGGCTAACTGCAATTTCCTATTATTTATGCACCACAGGATCTGTTAGATGCTCTGAATCAATTAGAGGTGGGACTCAAAGAAAACCTCAAGAAGTTGAGTTCCTTTGATAAGTACAAACAGCAAGTTCTTCTTGGTCATCTTGACTGGTCTCCAATGCACAAAGATCCAAGTTTCTGGCGTGAGAACATTAACAATTTTGAAGAAAATGATTTCCAGGTATGCCTTGTCCTTTCTTGAATAAACTTGTTGCACAATTGGACTAAGTAGTTCAACACTCAAATTCATAGATAAGCTATTCTGGACAATTGAATCTAGATTGGATAGGCTCATAAGCATTCGGCTCTGTGTGGTTGTGATGAAATTGCACCTATAACTTGGCAGATTCTACGAGTTCTCATGACAATCATTGACACATCAAGTGACACCACCGCCCTTGCCGTAGCCTGCTATGACCTCTCACAGTTCCTCCAGTACCATCCATCTGGCCGAATTGTGGTGGCAGACCTCAAGGCCAAGGACCGAGTCATGAAGCTCATGAATCATGAGAACACTGAAGTGAGGAAAAATGCGCTGCTCTGTGTGCAGAGGCTCTTCCTTGGCGCAAAGTACGCAAGTTTCCTGCAGGCTTGAGAGGAACTGAGTCTCTTGTATTTAGATCCAGAGACCCCTGGCCATTTTCAGAATGGCTGTTGAGAACGAAGAACCTTGAAAATTCTTGTCCAGTATATCCTATTGTTATTTATTCCTGAAACCGTTGTATAATAAATAATCAGTACCATGCTCGATGTAATAAAGTGTCCATGGGCTTGTTGATTCATTTATGTAAATTTTGCCTTGTAACTTTAGCAAACCTCTTTTTTGTTATTCCATTATTCTTCTACTTAGACAACATTGCCTGACTTGGTACATGTTTGCAATTCTTCCACAGGTTTTTATGTCAGTTCATTTTCCTGAAATTTTTGAACATCCTGCACCTGGCCATCTTTTGATTTTGCCTTGTTGCACTACAACCATCCACTTCGTTAAGTTTATCCTGTATTATTGTACCAAATAAATGTGTTACCATAATACTCTCTGTTCCAAATTATAAGACGTTTTGTCTTTTCTAGATTCATAAGTTTTGCTATGGATCAAGATATAAATTATGTTTAGACTAGCAAAATTGTGCATTGCAACGAGTTTATAAAAAACATATACTAATTTATATTTGACTTAAGACTTAGTATAAAGAAATAATTATTTGTGTCAAAAAGATAAAATTGCGTTTCTTGTGTGAACACTGAACACCCACGGCTTTTGTGGTTCGTCTCCTCCAGCTCATTGACCTTCACAAACACCGCTACTGTCTCCTCTAGTTCGTCCATGCAAGGCTCGGTGTCTTTGCCCCTTCTACCTTATGATGAAGTCTGAGGCACTGCATCATATGTGCGTACCTTACGAAGTGTGCACTCGCACTGCACCATAATGTTGTTGCTTTCAGTGTAAAGCATGATGCAGGACAATGGTAGGAACGCCAGTACCACGCCTAATCAACCGCAGACGAGCGGTGTCCCAGATAGGGCTTCATCGTGGCTGGTTCAACAGGATACTTCACATATGGAAGGACCACTGAGCTTGCAGAGGTTGGAGCCTTGAGCTTGACTTTGCACCGCTGCATGACATCACTCCGTGAACACCACATGATCGCCTGGCTGCAGTGGCCTTCGAGCCATGGATTCCTGATCTTTCTATCATGCCTGTTTTGATGAAGATGCAATGAGACGCCTCTATGTATTGACCGCAAAACTAAGCGTAGGGCCCAGCCATACAGATGCACATTTTTTGCAAGCGGTTGATGTGGTATCATGCGGGCCGCCTGAAGAGTATTAAGCCTGCTTGCATTACTATTTGCAGGGATATAGACTTGTCACCTGTGGTGGTGTAGCCTCGTGTGATTTGTTCTCCTACATTGTAGGAGTATATGTTTCTCTTAAACATGTCAACTCATATTCCTGGCCACTTTTGGTTGGAGTGGGGGTGTCAATATATGCAGACATACAAGTCTTCTCTCTTATGTTTCTCTTTGGGCCTTACAGCCCCTTTGGGCCCATACACTGTACTTCTGTAAACTAGACTCAATGAAACTGTTGTGTGAGGTCATTCTTCCTTAACAATAACATGATCACAGGTCAAAAAACAATAACATGATCACAAAATTAGGGTGTAGGAGAAACTCAACACTATAAATAAATGAACATTTACAACGACAAGAATAGTGCTATAATTACATTACATACATCGTACAACATACATATGATCACAGATTACTAAATAAACCAACAAGCATGCGCACGTGTTTCCACCCTCTATATTTATATACCTGAGCCATCAGAGAGACTAAATCTTACACCTGGGATTTCCATAAACGTGCTCACCAGGCTCGGTGACTCAGCAGTTAGCAAATGACGTATCCTGGTTCATGTCTGTTTCCAAAGACCAGGGCTTTTACTATAGAATGAATTGGTCAATCATATGCTGTATGACATCAGCACCTTCGCTATGCATCACAGGATCTTTTACCTGTTAAAATTTCATTCCAAGAAAGGCTTCTGCCTCAGTATATCTTTCACAAACATTTAAGTGCTGCCACTAAATTGTTGACAGGGAAAGAACTAACTATGGCACTTGGTACCAAAGCAAAATTTTACTTCTGAATATGAGAGAACGCCACCGGGAGGCAAAGGGAGTACCTGAATCACACTATGTGCTGCTGATCTTACTTTACTGTTGTGGAAGCTAACATCCACCTTTTCCCATGACACACGCTTAAGTCCTTGTAAAAGGCGTTCTGAAAATAGCAATAGAAGTCAGCGCATCAAGTGCAGTTCTGCGGTAAGGAACAAAGCATGACAGGAACTAAATAATGTTGGATCATGAGTCATGGCACAGGTTAACATACAACAAAATCCAAAACATATATTTTCCTTCCCTTCCAAAAAAGCATCTCCTAATGCACTGAAAATGTGGAGACATGGAAAGCTTTCCCTAGAAAACATATGTGAAGCTCCTGGAGTCCTGGTTACTCGTGAATCGTAATGGATGGATGGATGGCATAAACCGATGGAAGTCTAAGATTCTACAATAGAGCAGCATGCCCACATTAATAAACAGGCTGGGCATGTCAATAACTCAAAATCAATCTGGATGATTCAGGAAACTGTCCTTGGATGTGGTTTTGCTCTGTAGCATATCCATTGATCATGGACCATGTGTTCAACAAAAAAACATTGAGTAGAACCCCAGGGGGCCAGACAAAATGTTATAAAGTCAGAGACCCCACTTGACAATCAGCACGGCATAGGTCATTAAACAGCTACAGTATGACAGATAGAGGCCATGCTCCTATGTCTAGAGTTTTTTTTAAGCTGCATGAAAAAAGGTACTTTTTGAAAAGACACACTTTGAGGTTTACTTTTTTTTTTTTTTAGGATGAACTATGTACTTCTCATTTCCAAATATTGAGCCTAGGAATACTTGAATCAGGTATTCATTTTTCTTTCAGGATTAACTGGGAAGCTCTATTCTCTTTAAGCCTACAGCAACTAAGGAACTCGCTCCCAATATGACAATATCAACATACAACAAAAACTGTCAATCATATTTTGACAAGTGAGCAGGAAGCAGATCCAAAACTTTCTGGTAGCCCTTCCACTTAGGTACTGTGAGAAAGAATACATAGAACAGTGAGGCACTAATTCAGAGAGAGGTAGGAAGACCGGAAGACACTAGGAAGTAAACATGCTAGTGTGTCTCAGTACTCCCATATTATGTTAGCTTTTGCAACATTGCCAACCTGAAAGGAATTTCCTAGAATTTTCATATTATAATAGCATTTCATATTTTGTTTGAAAATATATAAATCACAAATAGTGAAACACATATTCAATTGTATAACCCAAGCATTATTACAAACCTTCTAGTGTGCAGTTGTCCATGTTAGCACATTGATCAGGAACTTCTGCTTTGGATAGTTCCTCATATACAATATCTTGGGTAAATCTTTTTGGTTGAATCAGCCCACTGTAAGAATACTTAAATGCAGATTAGAAATGGTAGAATGAAAGAAAAAAGATCATGTTAACTGTTGGCCAAACCAACACAAGTTACAACGAAAAGTACAGAAGGTTTACCTTGGGTAGTTCAGAATCTTTTCTGATTGATGATGTTCTCCACCCAACAATATCTTAATCAACATTCAGTTATGGAAAAAAAAAAACTTTAAACAACGCTTATTACTACATGCTAATTTCAGGAGTGAAGCAAGGATACGATCATGACCAACATTGGAGTATGCAACACGTCGTTTAAATGCTTGCAAAGCAGACCTACAACAATAAATTGGTAAGCTATAAGCATTCACAACCCAGGTATGTGTGAAAGCAGTTGTCGAAGATAAGCATACATGAACTGCAAGTCCCCCAATTGTCCACCATCAGTTGCAGCAATGGAGGCTTTCCATCATCATTGTCAGTAAGAAAGAGGTGTTTTCCAGTTCTTCCAAATATCAAATGAATGATGTAGCACGCAAAATTTTCAATTGCAGTAACTCCAAAAAGGAAAGGAACCTGTACATTTAAACAAGATAAAATTTCATGTGTTTCAAGAAACAAGTTATGAGTACAAAAGGCTTCTGCAGACCAAGCTATTATACTATTATTATCACTCAAGAAAGACAGTTATTTTTTACATCAGTTTGGAAAGAAGTGCTTGAACCATTGCTATTTGACTCGAACCTGTCTTGAAAAAGTTGAGGTATTTCAATTGTTTGTTTTTCCATGCAAGGATATAGCTTATTTTCCATTTCTGAATGTGATGATGAAACACAAAACATTAGTTACTAGGTACCTGCTTATTTCCTCTGGAACCAAGATGCGGTGGACGCAACTGTTATAAAGTTCACTGCCTCGAGTCCATGTATGGTACCTATATTGTTGTCATCCAGAGTTTGTGGAGTATTTTCAGATGTTTGTTTAGGTGGTTTATAAAGTCTTCCAATAGCGTATCTAGCAACCAATCCTCCAACAGAGTGTGCGACAAAAGATATTTTTTTTATGTACGGTCTTCTGCTGATTTCTTCAATAACCTTCATTGAGAAAAAAATTTCATCAGTTTATAGAAGGAACATAAAGTAGAGCAGAACACATGGTCAGAAAACAAGCAAGAAACATAATGAAAGAACTAACCTCTTGTGCCAATCGTTCACCCATCACATCAACGCCATCTAAAGTTAGCTTGTGCATGTTGCGGTTGCTGCCTACACATTTAAAAATTCATTGAAGTAAGCATAAGAAAAGATTATAATAACACAGAATTATCGCCACAATCATCTTTAACAATGCAACTTTCAGCATTATCAGTTGCACATGGTTAGGTATATATTCTTCAAGGAAACAAGATTCCAAGATCAACACAAAACATAGAATATAATATAATGATCTTATCTTATTTCTTTGTAAGTTAAGTACCAAGTAGCAACAAGCCAATCATTTGCATTAAGCACACATAATCTGCCGTTGCTCCCTCATTTAGATCCCCCGCGCAATTGTAACTTGCATCTAAAGGTGTTGGTGTCAGTATGACTTGCACCTAGCCAATATGGTTTTGGGGGCATCGCCTAGGCATTGAGGCGTACCCCCATCCACCATAGGATGCCCCAACGCCTAGACATCACCTAGAAGGCTAGAAGGCGCTTAGGTGTCTAAGTGTACCCCTAGCACCACAAAATGCCACAAGGCCACAAAAACCATACAGACCATTTTGGCATTTCTCTCTCTTAATGCAATGACAGACACTCTCCTGCATGTTTTCGAGAGAGAAAAAGAAACTCAATGCATCAAGCCATCAACCAAGCGCACCTCAGGTGTAAAGGTCGGATGCCACTGAACATCAAATGTACGTATAGTTGAACACGACGATTCAAGGATTGGTGATTGTGATATGCTAAGTTGTCAAATTGGCATTTGAAAATGAAAAAGTACAATACAATGGACGCCAGTAGATACAAAACTCACAGCTCATGAGATACTATCAATCCAAAGTGATCAACACGATGAGAGAGCTTACGATGAACTATAACTTTGCCTGAGAGCAGCGTATCAAACTGCTCAGCTCCAAACTTCCAATCAGCCGTGCTGTACAACAAAACAATGAGTAAAAGGGTGAATACATTGGCCGAAATGTAAATAAATGATGTGAATGCACCGATATTTCACCAAACCGCGTTTCACTTTAGTACTACTTTAGGTACTCTGAATCCATCAGCATGGGTGGGCGTACTTTTGAGTGTCTGGTTGGAACGAACCGCCAACCTGCCTAGTGCAGATCTCGTAGCGTCTCCGCGTGAGGCACCTCAATTCATTAAGAGCAAATTTTATGTCTCCAAACCACTAATTTACTTCATTCACTCAGAGAAAAAAAAACATAGCAAACTGATTTTGCACCCCGCGCCGCCGCGTGGAATTAATGCAAACGATGATCAGACGACCAGAAAAAAAATCTCAGCGTTCTCGAAACAACCGAAATGTTTTCCCCAAGTGAAAAAAGCGTACGGCAACAGGTTTTCCTCGGAGCAATTAGGAACGGAGCTCGATCAATTACGCGTCAGCTGAATGGAAGGAAGATGAGCTGGAGCCAAGCAAGTGGCCGTACCTCCCGACGATCCCGTGGACCATGACCACCAGGTGGTCGGGGGCTTCCGCCGGGCCCTTGTCGGCCACCGCCTCCCGCCAGTCCCCTCCTCCTCCTCCTCCCAGGTCACCCATTCACGGATTCACCTCCCCCCTCTCACACGCAGAGGCAGCAGGCGCACCAGCGCGAAAGGCTTGTGGGAAGGAACGCAGGCGCAGGGCAGGGCGGAGAGGAGAGGGGCGCACGGAAAGGGAAGCTGTCCTTATAAGGTCGGCGGGTTTGGTTTGGCGAATCGCGACCCGCGAGGCGAAACCAAGCTGACGAGGAGGAGGGGGAGGAGGAAACGGCCGTCAACCGGGGAGAGCGGAGCGGATTGGGGTTGGTTGCTGTGGCGCGTGGGCTCTGGTCGGAGGGTGACAGGCAGCTGACAGGTGGGGCTTGCGGTGCGCGCCAAGGAGGAGGCCATCTGTCAGCTCGTTTCGGCGGAAGGACGGAGGATACAACCACCAACCATCGGAGGTTTGATTTTGATGACGAGCCGTGCTGCTGCTGCTGCTGCTAGATGGCCGTCGTGTCGTGTTGTGTCCAGGCGTCCAGCAGCAGAATTGCCACTGCAGAACGCTTTGCGTTTTGCCTCTGGGCTACTGAATAACAGTCTAGATGGATCCTATTTACAATTTACATGGTTGCGGAGATTTTACCGGGATTTACCGTCGTTTTGCATTAAGTGGTAGCGGCGTTCCGTCGGCGACGGGCGCCTATGGTGACTTTGAGAATCTCCGGATCTGTCGGTTCTTGCGATCCTTCGAATGTCTTTCATATGAGTAGGGTTTGGATGCGTGTGTTCATAGGGGTGAGTGTGCGTGCGTGTTGTGAGTGTATGTGTTGTCTTTGTGTAATTCTCAAAAAAAAAAAAAAAAATAGTCGTGGAACAAATTCTGCCAGATAGCATCCAACAAAGAAGTCAATGAAATGCTTGCAATCCTCGAAAGGTTGATTTGCCTTCGATGTCGACGACACCATGTTCTATTACCTTGGTACGTTGGATTCTTCCACATACATGACTACTAAATCAAAACGGTGGGTGAAGAGTCCATCATTTGCACAATGAATACTTTTTTCCAGAAGGAGAATGAGCAGCTAGCACAGGGGTGCGTCTCGATCCGAAGCAAATTCTACGGTTGTCATTCGTTGGCAAATTGAAACTGGGTCATCAAGTGTTTTGGGACGATATATACTCTCAATTAGTCGTCAAATTGTCAATATAGTTCACAATATACGTATATCGGAGCACGTGGATGTTATATCGAGATTTAACAATTGTACCCTACGTCACTGTGATTTGTGAGATGAAGGCAACACAAATATACAAATATATATGTTGCTGCTTGGCAGCGCGGATTTGCTGGTTTATTGCTATCTGCAATCGTGTTCAGTGCACGCAAAGCCAAATCGTGGACTTGGATTGGACAACACACAATAGCTGAAATTTGCGTGCAGAGAACACAGATCCTTGAATGCGGAGCCGGGCGTCGTCAGTGGAACGTGTACGCACAAACTAGGGCAAAACTGATGACATGCCAGCGACATGCGCGAGGGGCGATCATTTCGGCTTCGGTTGGCGACCGAGCAATGCATGCAACAAAAAGGCAGTGAAGCCGTACTCGAGAGATCGGTAAACGAGCTGCGTTCTTGTTGTGGTTTTTGGGGAATAATATGTTCCGTCCTCAAAAATGACGTTTTACTTTCAAACATCGTGTTTGACCGTTCATCTTTAAATATTATTTATTTTGTTAAGATTTAATTTATTATTAGATAAACTTTAATAATGATTTATTTATTTTATAATTTACATCAAAATTTTGAATAAGGCGGTGGTCAAACACAACAAAAAGTAAAAACATCGTTTTTCTGAGACAGAGGGGTACGTTCATTAATGTTGAAAAGGGGATATATATTTTTCCCCGATGAAATTAAAACAGTACCGTACAAATTAAGCCGTCCTGTTGCGACAAATATATTGGTAGATGGCAGGCAACCGATGGATAGGAACAAGGCGGTGTATTTTCGAGAGCAATCGAGACAACACCCTTGACCTAGACCACATAAATTCCTGGTGCGTGTGAGTAACGTGCGTGGAGGGTGGCCGTGTGGCTTTCTACTGGAGTGGTGGTGTCACTGTCGATACATTTATGTTTCTGGCAAGCCGTTTCAAAGCTTTTGATCGAGCACAGCCGATCGAGCACCTGTTCTCACTTCTCAGTTTCTCACACTTCCCAGCAGGAGCAACGGGCGATCGCTTTCCTAGCTCGTTTAATTCCAGTCCCATCCCTCTCCATATCAAATTCGTGACAATGGTACTTTTTTTTTTTTACAACACGGTCCGTTTCTTTTACGACACCGCACTGCAGCTAGCTGTTCGATCGGTGACCTATGAGCATCCTTGGGCTCCCGGCGATTCAGTCGAGAGTTCCGATCCAGACTGAGCGTCCTTTCGATGCAATCGAGTGCTGCATCAATTGCTGGATCAGGACATTTATCTATCTATATATCTAATCTAATCCAAGATTCCTTCATAATTCTTCTAGCAGGAATAACCTATGGCTGCCATGATAACGACCCTGCTTAATTTTATTTATCTATACAGGAGAAGATTTTTTTAAAAAAAAAAATGGTAGAAATACGATGCCCTCGTTGATTGGGTCGAACTGTCACGCGATTGTTTCATTTGCTCACACGCTTGACTCTTTCAGTTAGGGTTTGGTAGAGTACGTCGCTCGTATATATCCGTACACGTCAGCTCCAGTTAAGGCAGCACCAGCAGCCGTTGTCGTCGTAGCTGGCCACGCGATCGTTGGCTCGATGCCAGTGCTAGCGGTCAGTGGAGGAAAGGAACAAGAACCAGCGTGTGCGCGCGTACCAGCAGGAGACTTTGCCGTCGCGCGCGCCCGTGGAATTCCGTTCCAGATTGGAGGCGGAAGCTCGGCGCAGCCTGTGCAGGACGGTTTCTCGTTTCTCCAGCTGCCCATTTTATGGTCGTTTGTCAAAAGGACGGCAAACGAATCGCGTTGAATGAAAACCAGGCCGGTCTGGTTGTTGCACCTTGCGCGCGGCACGTTGCTGGACTGTGGACACTGCTAGAATGACTTGTCAATCTTGCCAAAAAAAATCAAGATTGAGAGCGAGTTTTAAACTCTTGGAGATGCTCTTATAAATACCTAGCTTAGCAAGGTTTTGAATTTTGGGGAAAAAAATTGTAGAGAAACTGATTCTTATTCATGTGAAACATGCTTTTTATGGTTTCCATTTTTTAATTTTTTAGGTTAGGAGAACTAAAAAATAGGATTATGATTTTTTTCTCAAAGTCACCGTTTGGTATGAATTCTCCAGGAACAATTTTTTCATTTGATATTCTATGTCTTGCTACAGAGAAAATTGTAAATAAAAAGGTAAAAAACACTAACAAACCGTCAAACGCGCCCTTGTCACAGGTCCAAACAGGCAGGAGCCCAGAAAAGTCATACTGGAGTAAACTCGAAGGAAGCCCAGCCCAACACCTCCTCTACAGCCCAAGAGCGGAGAATGCCAGCCCAACCCCAGGGTCTTCTTCCTTCCCTCTAAACCGCTCGATCTACCAACGCCCGGCCGGCGGCGGGGCCACCCGCCTCCTCCGCATGACGCAAGAGCCGACGTCACTCCGCTCGATCTGGGCGCGGACGCCAAGGACGCGACGGGCCAAGTCGCGACGACACCAGCTCCCAATCTCCTCAGACGCCATGGAGGAATCCCACGGCCACAGGCCCTCCTCCACCGCCGGCGGCCCTTCCTCTCTGCCTTCTGCGCCGCGGCACTCCGCCGGAAGCCCATCAGCGCCGCCCACGGCTCCGCCGCTGCCACCGGCGAGGGCCTCGTGCGGCAGCTCGGCGTCCTTGAGCTCGTGCTGCTTGGGATCGGTGCGTCGATCGGCGCCGGCATATTCGTCGTCACTGGCACTGTCGCCCGCGACGCCGGCCCAGGTCAACCCTACAGCCCCATAGTAATCTGATTGAAACCAAACACTGCTGCTGCTCCGTCCCAGTCCAGGCCGACATTTGCAGTATAAAATGTTTACAGTAGAGCAACAACTTGTTGATTTCATGGCTAAGTAGAAGCAGCACGATGGGGCAGCGATTTTGGGGCATCGTTTGTTATGCTACTTCAAATGCTCCAATTGAAGTGTTGCTTTATTTGCCTAAGTAGCATCTCCTCCTTCGTTTCGTTTCTGTGGAACTGAAACTAACATGAGGGTATATAACAGGCGTTACAATCAGTTTTGTTATCGCTGGAGCTGCGTGTGTGCTCAATGCCTTGTGCTATGCTGAACTCGCATCTCGGTTCCCTGCTGTGGTTGGTGGAGCATACTTGTACACATATGCAGCGTTCAATGAGATCACCGCCTTCTTGGTCTTCACTCAGTTGATGGTGGATTACCATATCAGCGCAGCAAGCATTGCTCGTAGCTTAGCAAGCTACTTTATCCAATTCTTGGAGCTAATCCCGTTCTTGAAGGGCCAAATTCCAAGCTGGATAGGGCATGGGAAGGAGTTTTTGGTGGTGTCATATCAATTAATATATTGGCCCCATTCTTCTCATCATCTTAACTGTGATTCTCTGCTATGGCGTCAAAGAGTCATCGGCAGTGAACACGTTTATGACATCATTGAAGGTAAGATTGCTTACATGCTCATATCGGGTTTTTGTGTTTACTGCAACTTGAACTTGCTCATTGGTGAATTGGCTAGGCGATATTTTCATGTAACATCATTGTTAGTTAGGTGGTTAAGTGACCTTTTCCATACGATACTAGTTGTTTCATGATAAGATTTTTTTTCTTGCAGTAAGCAATGCCTTTTAATGTTAGGTGATATGTTTCTTAAGATTTAGTTTTGGGGTAGAAAGCATATGTAATGTTGTTTATTACTTTGGAGTTTGGACTGATGCATCTGTTTCCAAATGCAGATAATCATTGTTATAGTTGTTGTATTTGCTGGTGTGTTTGAGGTGGATGTATCAAACTGGTCACCATTTATGCCAAATGGTTTCAAATCTGTAGTGACTGGAGCCACAGTAGTCTTTTTTTGCATATGTTGGATTTGATGCGGTTGCTAATTCTGCTGAGGAAGCCAAAAGGCCACAGGTAATGTATACTCTGGATTTATTGCCTTATCTTTTTATGGCCATATGCTATTGTTTAGTGGATGTCAGTATTCAACTTTTACATATATTATATAAATTATAATAGTGTGAAATGCATTCTAACCTCTGCTCATGCAAACAAAACTTTCCAGAGGACTTGCCCATTGGTATTCTAGGAAGCCTTCTAGCATGTGTGTTGTTATACGTTGCTGTATGTTTGGTCATTACTGGAATGGTTCCATATACATTACTCGGTGAAGATGCTCCTTTGGCTGAGGCTTTTGCTGCTAAGGGCCTGAAATTTGTTACTGTATTGATCAGCATTGGAGCTGTTGCTGGACTTACTACAACACTTCTTATTGGCTTGTATGTTCAGGTAATACCTTCTAACTTAACTATGTATCTTTAGGTGACACTGGTAGGTTTCACTTAATCAAATTGATCTATTTGATGAGGATTACATCCTTAATTGTAAACAGTCACGTTTGTACCTTGGACTTGGAAGGGATGGGCTTCTACCTTCATTATTTGCTAAAGTACACCCAACGAGGCATACTCCTCTACAATCTCAGATTTGGGTTGGTTGTGTTGCAGCAGTCTTGGCAGGCCTCTTTAATGTGTCTATGCTCTCTCATATTCTTTCCGTTGGCACTCTGGTATGGAAATTTCAGTAAATATTTCAACCACAGTGTCTCTTTCTCATCATTGAACAGTCACATGTAACTGCTACTTTTTTTTTTACCTTATTTCTTTCTGCGAGCAGACCGGTTATTCAGTTGTATCAGCATGTGTGATCACACTAAGATGGAATGACAAAGGAACTAGTCGTCGGTCCCTCGGAAGTATGTCCATCTGGCAAGAGGGTGTTCTATGTCTTGTCATAGTTGCTCTTTGTGGTTTTATAGTGGGGCTTTGCTATCGCTTTAACTACGCTATAGCCTTTATGGTAGTAGCTTTTGTGATAGCTGTTGCTGCCAGTTTTGCTCTCCAGTTCCGTCAGGTAAATTCCATTTATATATATCTGGTCTACTTACTGCCCCTCATAATCTTGTATGTGTACAATCCATTGTTTCGTGCTGCATAAATCACGCTATTTGCTCTAAATATTTAGACACTGATGCTCAGCCTCAACTTGTGGATACATTGTCTTCTTAAAACTTTCCTATCCAGGTCTATGTGGATCCACCTGGCTTTTCATGTCCTGGGGTACCGTTGCTTCCCATTATCTCTGTTTTCTTCAACATGGTCCTGTTTGCTCAGGTTTGTGCTGCTCTATTTTGATTCCACTCACAGATTTCAATACTGGAAAAAAAATTCCTTTACGGTGTTGCGTTCTAACACATAAATATTTACCACCAAATTCCCACGACTGATGGCAATGACAATTTGTTTGGCAGCTACATGAAGAAGCTTGGTATAGATTTGTCATCCTTAGTCTCATCGCTTTGGGAGTTTATGCTGGCTATGGTCAGTACAACGCTGGTCCTTCCGGCTCAGAACACTCTACTGTTGGTTACCACGGCATTCCTTCTGAGGCCCCATGAGCAGCTGAGCGGCTATGGCCAGCCTCCGAGTTCTTTGAAATTACTGTACGATACCATCGTCACCGAAGTTGGGACCTGTGTTAACTGTTGCACGGTGCATACTCTGTAGTCACGCGTGTAGTACTCCATTGTGTAGACAGTGAATTTCTTAGCCTGTAGAATGAGATGTTGTAGTGTGTCCACCATATACCATTCGTCAAGCAGCATGCCCAGTGCATAGACCTTGTAAAAAGGAAATGAAAATAAAGGATTGTGCATGCATTGTTTGTAGCAACTCATTGCAATGCACTATATATAATTTTGTGTATATATATTTAAGGGTTTAATATCGAAGTGCACTGCGGTCGTCTTTTGCCGTTGCCGCGGCCGCTCACTCCTGGAGCCCAAATCCTGGGCCGCTCCGATCTTCCCAGCTGCTATATTGGGCCTCTCTCGGCGCGAGCCTCGCCTCGTCGTCTTTTTTCCTTTCGCCGTGCGCAGTTCGTTACGCTGGCATACTAGGTGACGGGACTGGCAAAATTTGTTCACTGTCACCACTCACCACACTGCCCGGCGGGCACGTTCGGCGGTTCAGGTCCCCAGCCGGCGGCCGGCGCCATGCGTTCAATGGCTAGACGCACGGGATAACACGGCAGTGATGGTCATGATTGCAGCTGAGATATTTATACACACACACACACACGTTGCAACTCCGGCTGATCAGTATCCGCCATGTGTAGTGTAGTTCTTGTAGGATGCAAACGGCGGTCGAATCAGACTCACTCGATCAGTGTAATGAACACACCCGGCCAGCGCAATCGCAGCAATCCCAGCGAATCGAGCAAGGTGGCACTGTGATGTGTGTGACACCACCCACTGCCTGCCACTGGCCGAGTTGCCACTCCTACTCTTCCTTCCTACTACTTACTCTTTGCGTCCCGTCCAGCGAGCGCCATTCCTACCACATGCCCGCGCACATGCGCGACGCCGCATCATTAGCCCACAAACCCCACCGGTGGCCAGGCCGGCCGCAACGCGCCTTCACCCATGGGCCATCGCCACCCCCACACCTAATCTGTTGTGCGTGCGCGCCGTGGACTCGTGGTAGGGGTACACTGGTGGCCTGGTACTAGTATTATGATAGCAGCAGCTCGTGTTGGCTGCCGCGCGGACGGACGGCACGCACGCACGTATATATCTTATCGCATCGCAGGCCGGTAGTGATACGTGATTTGATTACCAATTTACCATCACCTGCACCGTCGTCCTGTAGCAACGAACCCCATGCGAACGCGACGTAGTTGCTTCGTTGTAGCACAAGCACCGCCAGCGCTCTGCTGCATAGGAGTATGCATATTCCCGTACGGTGGCTACGCGCCGGTACATGCACGGACGGCGCAACTGTGCACGCCGTGGGTGTGCGTGTGCAGCAGGACCACGGCGCATGAACAGACACACGACCGGAGAGCTGGCCAGGCCTGTACTGGTGGCAGTTAGCTGGAGCCCCGAACTGCTGCTGCTCATGAATCATAACGCTGGATGGAGCCACCGAGGAGGGATGATCCGAACGAGCAGCAGACCCCGCCCGGGTTTATCACGAGTGGCACAGCGCGTACGATCGATCACGCACCGGACTCCGGAGCGCGCCGACAAGATCAGGCAGTGGTCTCGAGAGAGTCGGTTGCGGCCGGCCACGGATTTGGAAGCTACCTTTGCGGCCGGCTTGCGGTTGCGGGTTGTTTGGTCCGTCCGGTCATTTGCTGGTGTGGTGTGCCCTTTGGCCTTTGCAGCGCCGGGACAGATCTGCTTCACGTGCTTCCGCCCCCTTTTGCGTTTGGTTTCGCCGGTTGGTTGCGCCGAGATGGACGGACGGAAACGACGGAGAGGACCACCGGCGGTCTGGTCCCGTCCCGTCCCCGTCCTGTGAATGAATGGGATGCCGCCGCTACCGGGGTGAAAAATCGGTGTCAGCATTCCACGTCTTCACCTGCCTGATCCTGACACTACTGAGGTGGAGTATTACTGTCGGCACCGAGACTTCCCATGCTGCTGGGTGTGTTTCTTTCTGGTGTGTTCTCAATGAAATGCGCAGCTAAAAACTGAGAAAAAAATGCGGGCATATCTCCCTCTGTCCCATGGACTTCCGTCGTTTTTGACTTTTGAGAAACTTACATGTTTGTGATCCGCCTTTATTTAAAATATTTATGCAAATTATAAAATAAATTAATTAATATTCAAGTATCTTCATTGATAAAATAAGTCGTAATAAAATAAATTATATTTGTGTAAAAAATTTGAATAAGGCGAAAACATCGAATAAGATGGCGACGGAATCAGGGGTGACAAACTCAGTGGGACGGAGGTAGTACTATCTTCTCCGCGGCGAATTAGGTGTGCGGCTGTCAGTTTCAACTAAAGAAATGGGAGATCTAGGATGTCACCTAAAAAGATTCTTCTTATTTCTTGACAAGATACCACCGTGCCAGGTTATATCGACACAAGTCAAGAGCTAAGCGGATCTTCATCATCGCTTGATTACAGCCGGGGATGGATGATAGTGAAGTATGGTTAGTGATGATAAGGACAAACCACCAACCTTGCAAAGGTTCCACAGACTCCACCGAGGGTGAATCAATCAATCACTCACTACCTTTGGTTGTCAGTATGCACCGCATAAACACATGGCACCGCGATCGTGGGAATATATCACGACGTCGAGGACAAACGCCATGTTACCACTACTCATTGCTATACGCGTCGACTGGAAGAGAACATTCTCACCACATGGAGATTTCTCTGAATGTATGTATGGAAATACAATACAACGCGTACAAATCTTGAGGTACTCTACGATTGTACAATGTACATCTCAGGATAAAACACAAAGAAACACAGTCTAGTACTGATTGACGCTCGTGCATGCACCGAAAGCATGTTCCTGTAGTATTTTCATATGACCACCTCTGCATCTCTCGGTTAAACTGACAAACTGTACAGTACATGTTCCTGGATGTGAAAACATGTATCCATTGCCCCGTATATATCACCCACCAAAAAGATACGCCGTTCATTTAGTTCGGGGCAGGGCAGGATGCTTCCCAGATCAACGCTATGCTGCAACAGAGAGCAATGCTGATTAGTAAATTCCAGGTTGCCAGACCTACTCCATTCATCTAGCGATCTCCTCGAGCCTCTTGAGTATCTGCCTCGTGTTGGGTCTCAACGACGGCGACGGGCTGCAGCAGGCGGTGGCGAGCTCGAAGAAGGCGTTGAGGTTCTTCTCCTTCCCGGACCTCTTGCAGTGCCTGGCGAGGTCGGAGCTGAAGGCGTCGGAGATCTTCCTCTCGAGGACCAGGTTCTTGAAGGAGGCCGGGAGGAGGATGTCCCGCGGGTTGGGCCGCCCGTCGTCCGCGCCCGCGGGCTCCTTCTGCGCCAGCAGCTCGAGCAGAACCACACCGAGGCTGTACACGTCGCTCTCGCGCGTCGCGTCCCGCATCTTGATCAGCTCGGGCGCCTTGTACCCCCTGCGCCGCCGAGGACTCGAGCATCTCCTGCGCGGCGGCAGGGTTCAGCAGGAGGTAGAGGCTGTAGTCTGATAGCCTGCACTCGTAGCTGGCGTCGAGAAGAACGTTGCTTGTCTTGAGGTTGCCATGGATCATCGGTTTCTCTAGGCCTGTGTGCAGGTGATCCAATCCCTTGGCGATGCCGAGAGAAAGATTGCAAACTATGCTCCATCTATGCGACTCCGCGATTCCAACTGCAAGTCATAGCAACAAATAAAGCAATTAGCTACTGTCACAAACTGATACCGGAACGATGTTAGACAACACTTCGTTTATCAACTATCTGTTCAGAGCATCAAAGTGTTCATAAGCTAGATCAGGGATCATGAAATCCTGTTGAAATTGTGGTTCAACAACCAATGCAGATGACAAATACTAGGCACAAACTTAGTAACTGCTGTTTAAATCAAATCTGTCGCTAATAAAGAAGCACTCTCAACAACTCTTAACAAACAACAGGAGTCAGGAACATGGCATCAGGACCCGGACCATTCGAAGTTTCGAGCTGACAGAAAAGCAGGAAAGGTGTAAACTAAAGTTGATTTGGTGTTGCATATAATGATGACAACAACAGATAGCAAGAACACATGGTATCGGCACAATCACCATTGGCCCCACCCAATAAGAAAGTAAGAACTACGGTGCCCTGCTTTTTGAGAATTGATCTGCTTTGTACTAAATTTAATTAAGCAATGCCATGACACTTTCCACTTTATGGAGAGAGAAAAATATAATAGATAGATGTGTACTCTTTCGGCGCCCCCCTTGTTCTCTCGTGTGCGTTTTATAACAACGCCGGATTATGGAAATTTAACAAATCAGTTTAAGCTTGTCACCAATATCCAGGGCCATTTTGAACTCATTTAAGTTGACCCTTTCAGATTACTTCAGTGGAACCGGAGACAAAGGTAGACGTCGACACAACAGACAAAGCAACGCCATAGCATTGATGAATGATGAGTACGATGACTTGAGCTGCATGCTGCAATGGAAACAGCTGGGATATCATCATACCCCAACATGTGGTGTGGTAGGGGTATGCCTGCTGGTACTCGTATAATGTTCTATGGGAACCCTTGTGGAATACAGGTCCCAGATCTTGTTTTGACGGTGGCCTGCCTGAGATGATCTTGCTAAAAGTACAGGGTATGTTTCAAATTTGTCTCCAATAATTGACCAGATGACCCCCCACATCGACAAGTAGTACTAATCTCGTGTTTCAAACAGAATTTAGCATAACTGATTAACTGCTGAAAAAGAAACTGTTTGAACTGCAAATGTAGGCGAGACTAGAATAATGCAAAAGGTAACGAAACCAAACCTTGCAAGAAGCGGTGGAGCGAGCCGGCGGCGTAGAAGGGGTGCACGAGCAGTTTCTCGCCCCTGGGTCCGACGTACACCGCTCGTAGCGGCACGAGGTTGGGGTGGGTGACGGCGCCGATCCGCCTGGCAGCAGCGTACGCCTCCTCCGCTCCGACGGCGCATGCCGGGCGCACGAAGCGGAGCAGCACGGCGGCCTCCCCGGAGCGCATGGCGGCGCGGTACAGCGTGCTGTGCGCGGACTTGGCGACCACCTCCCCTGGCGCCTCGAGGATCGCCGCCACCGTCAGCGCCTCCCCCGCCGGGGAACTTGACGAGCGCCTGCTGGCCGGCCTGGCCGTGGGCGCCGCCGAGGCGGTCGGCGAAGGGGCCGAGGTAAGGGAGCGCGCCGAGGCGGTCGGCGATGGGCGCGAAGTAGGGCAGCACGGTGCTCCCACGATGGTGGGCGCGCGGCGGCGGAGCCAGGCGGGAGTGCGCACCCACGACGGGACGTAGCGGTCCAGGCGCGCCGGCGCCGCGGAGACGCGGGCGGAGGAAGCGGTAGAGTAAGTAGGCGAAGAGGATGCCGACGATGGGGAGAAGGATGGTGTTGCTGCGACCTGTACGCACTGGCTCCTTCGACGGCGTGTCCGCCTCGGCTGCCCCCGCCATCTCCATCTCGCGCGGAGGGAAGGGAAGGGTAAATAGACGGACGCGGAGTCCGGTGACGGTGGGGAGTGGGATGTGGTCGGTCGCCGCGCTCTCAGGTCAGTCAGGTTCGGCGTGGCGGAGGCGAAGGTAGCTAGGCAAGGCAAGGCACGGCAGCAACGCGAGCCTCTTGGTTTGCTTTGCCGTGCTCTACTGAGTTGCTTTTCTCCTCGCGCGAAGGGAAGGGAAGGCAGGGCGGGCGTGGTGAGCGACGTACGGCCTAGGGGCGGAGGTGCGTGGCTGGCTGTCTTGTGAGAGATTCTTGTCGCCTCGGAGGCTTTTATCACGCCTCGGAGGCTTTTATCACTGTGTGACTGATGATGAGAGTGCGGGGAGAAGAGGCTTGTTGGCCGCTTTTTCTATGATGAGGGCTTGGTTGGCTTTTTCCCTTTGGATGGAGATTAGCTTAAGGAGCAGGAAGAGCAGTAGGTGGGCACATTTCGCTGAGCTTTTGCCGCTTTTTCCCGTTGAAATTTGGGCGTGTGTATTAGGGCCGACACGGGCCACGGTGGCTGGTGGCACCGGCAGTTGGGGTTGGGACTTGGGAGAAGAGCGTGCGTGCGTGCCGGGAGCCTGGGACGGGCGTGGGAGTAGCGGACTGCGGACGGAAGGTATCCTATTTCCATCGCGGCGTACTGTGCTGTGGATCGGGTCTGGGACGCTGGTGCCGGAAACAGGACGCGCAGATGGACGGCGGGGGCGGCGGTCCCGGCGTTGGTTGGCTGCCGCCGGCCGGGCTTTCCCTTCGGTGGCAGGCAGGCAGAGGGATCGTGGTCATTGGCTGTTGGATCCAAGGTTAACGGTGCGGATGTGATAGGTGGTTCTTGGTACTGTACCTTCATGGCTGGGAGGGGTACTGACTGTACTGTACTCTCGTCAATTGAAGTCTCTGATGGTGTGCATTAAAAATTGACGGAGTGGTTGCTTCATTACTGCCGCTGCACTAGGGAACAGTAGTACAGGGCACGGAGATCTTCGTGCAATTACTTCTCTCAAGGACGGACAGTTTTTGGTCTTATTTTGCCAATCAGCCCATGGTCTTAACCTATTTTATGTTCTAACGATAATCTCCATCCGTCTTGACGATCATCATCGTTTTGTGATGGGTGATTGATTGCACACGTACGTACGGGTACGGCTGTACCGGCTTCACTAGGAACAAACGAACATGTTTACACTGCTCAGTGAAGACGTAGTACGTGGCAGACGAAATTATGGAGGTGGTCGCTCGGTGCTCCAGCTGTTTCTTGATAACCGCTAGCTCCATGTGTTTAGGCACACCGATGGGGGCGATGCGATGGGCACAAAACACAAACGTGACTTTCACGCTGCTGTTGGAAGGTCACGCTCTGCTCAAGCACCACGACGTACGCCTACAAGGCTACAAGAGATACTCGATACACAGACACCCTTCATTGATCGAAAATACTTTCAGCAATAATGATTCTTTTGGTACACATACATAATCCCTTGGGAGTAGGAAGAAGCGACCATGCATGCTTTGATTTGCTTGGCCTGGCCTAGACAGGTCCTTTTCAGCGTTTGGTGGCGTTTGAACACTCATTCGTTTCATCGGTGTCCTGTGTATCGCTGCATGACATGCATCAGAAAGCTCTGATGAGCTGTGCTTGGACACGTCGTCGTCCGGACTGTTCCAGCGAAATCGCAAAGATTTTGCTTCAGGACGATTGTTGTTCGTCCCAAGTCGTCCCGATTGCCGCACACGCTTTCATACGAGAAATCTAAAGAAATGCACTGAGAAAAAGCAGTGCTCAATATGCATTATTCATGTGTACACTATGTTTCCGGCTCCTTGTTGCATCGGAGCAACAAAAAAAAAAAACAATAAAATGATAGTACAGGAAACATGGTGTCAAAGATGAACAAACAACTGCTGCGTTCTCAATTCGTGGTGGACCAGCAGTGGTGTTTATGTGTGTCGGTGCATGCTCTAGCACAGTATGCATGGATCCATGCGGCATTGCTGGCTAGTGCCTCTGCAGCCTGATCTGCTCCCTGAACTTGGCGATGAACTCGTCCGCCTTCCTGTCCACTTCCTCCTCCCCGTCCGGCTCGGCCTTCGCCGCCAGCTTCAGAAGCTCTTCATCCACAGACGTGTCGTCGCCGTCGCCGTCGTTATGGTCGCTGCCACAAGCGGCGAAGTCTCCACGGACCGACCTTTCTGACGACACAGGTGTCACCTCATCATCCGACCCATCGGCGGCGTCCTCATCCCAGTCGTCGGTGACCTCGCCGTCGTCGCTTAACGGCTGGTCCCCTGGCACCGAAGGATGGTACTGGTACCCTGGACGAAGCCCCTCGGGGCGGTGGACGCCGGCGTCTCCGTCGTCGCGGCATTGGACCCACGGGACTTGTTGGCACTGTGCTGGACAAAGAATGGCCGTTCATCAGACTGTGACTGTGAGCACGGAGAAAAGTCCTGGTCGGCGTCGAGAACAGAGGGCGGCGAAGGGACGGCGCGCGCGCCGGCCCAAAACCCTGACGACGACGCGCAGCTATCCGTCTCTTCACCGAAACCGTCACTGGCGTCGCCGCCGGTCTCGGACTCCTGCGCCGCAGGCTTCAGCCTCCGCACTGGCAAGGAAAGCGGCCTCTCCCGTGCGCCTTGTTCCATCGCGTCGTCGTCGTCGTCGCTCGGCACCGCGTGATGATCCGCGATCACGACGAGGGGGTCGTCGGGGTGGTACCGCGCGTTCCACGCCAGCGAGCTGTCGTCCTTGGCGCTGGCGGCATTATTATTGCCGTTGCCGCCCTCGGCGTCGTTGTTCCTCTGCGTGAAGACGCCGAAGGAGATGACGGCGCCTAGGAGGAAGAGGTGCGGCACCTCCCACACCGCCTGGGCCAGTGACGGCAGCAGCGCGAGGAGGCCGACGGCGGCGGCGAGAAGCACGGCTACGGGCATGAGGCCTGTAGGGATCGTCGGCCGTGAGACGTGGCTGGTTTGCGTGGGGCTTGGGGCTACGCTGGTGGCCATTGCCGCGCGAGGGAGAGGGAGAGGGAGGGAGCTAGAGCTCAGGCAGGTTTGTGCGTGCGCATGCACGCTTCCCGTTCTTGGGCTGTGGTTTTGGGATCGCCGTGTTTTGGCTGTAAACAGCCATAGCTGCTATTGCCTTTGCTTTGGATTCCTTGCTTTGTGGCGAGGAGATAAGCACGCGATGCCCGAGACGACGAGGCTTGGCTGCAAAGCAACAGTGGAGACGATGATGCGGTGTGGTTTTGGTTTGAAAGGCTGCCGGCTGGATTGCCGGCCGGCCGTGAGCGAGGCCACTTTGGTATAATCACATCACACGCCGCGGTTGACAGTCCGGATCAAATCAGATGACCAGAACGGCATGCAGATCTCTAGTGAATGAATGGATTCAAAAAACCTACAATATGATGATCTTTGTCTTTTCGTGTATCCGGGGCGCCGGATAGTTGCTGTGTCCATGGCAATGAACAATGATGCGTCCTCGAGAGCGGCGAACAAGAAAATAAAAGAAGAAAGAAAGATGCAGACTTGCAATGGAACAAAGCGACACAAGACACGACGGCGAGGGGCAGGGTCCCGCCCCGCCGATTCGTTTGGCAAAACACACAGCACACACTTGACCACCGACAATGGCAGTCTGACCGTCACGCCGGCCGCTTTGTCTTGCTCCGGCAGAAATCTACAATTCCACGTACCGGTGGCAATGATTTCCCCGCTTCCAAGGATGAGCTACCTCGTTTAAAAATGTTCGTAGATCGATTGCGCTTAGGGCATTCATAGCGTGACGTCCAACCATGCTGTCGACGAGAAGCGAATGGAAACAGAGTTCAGCAAGTAGTGTGTGCATCAACGTATATTACCTAAAACAATAAAAAGTTACCCTCTACCTAAAACAATAACATGGTAGCTGTGTCTGACCGTTACCGGTCGAGGATGTCCACAATGTGTTGTGTTCGATTTCTTTTGCTATGGTTTTAAGAGTGGTGTACTATTATCACTATAAACTGTCGAAGATGTTAGGAGTGTATTCAATTGTATCTTTTAAATTTACTGAATGCAATGAAATACCATGACATTACTAACTTCGTATTAATCAAATTCAGCATAAAATTATATAGTTCTCTTAGGGGCTGTTTGGTTTACAGGATTTTCAAAGGAAATTTGAAGGAATTAGATTCCTATAGTTTTAATCAACGTAGCAGACTAGCAGTGTTTGGAATGAGGATTCAAGAATGCCTTTCCATGGATAGCAACTTACCTATTCTGTATAACAACACACCATATCTCCTCTTTTTTCTTGATTTTTCAGTAACATTAAGCACTAGACTCAGGCAAATCGCCATACAAGAGTATGGAGTACTACCTCCGATTCCAATTGTAGTTCACTTTGGCGTTTACAGATTCATTTCTTTTATTGTGTATTCGACATAGTGTATAACTGATGCGTGCAAAGAAAATCAATGTATCTAGAGAAAAGCGAACCTACAATTTGGAACGGAGGAAGTAGTATATAGTGCTATCATGGATGAAGCATCGACCCGAACAAACAGTCCGTGAGAATAGGCAACTATATATGGTCAGCCATAACATCTGAAGGACAGGCAACTATATATGTTCCAGCAGCAAATACTTTTTTGCCTGACGAATTTACATGCCAAACTTTGGTGATGGCACCTGAACAAATAGCCCTTGAGAATCACACATTCCAGGAAGAAAATATAATCAGTAATTTCAAGGGTTTCATAAATCATAACTGCTTTCTTGTTATCATCCTGCATCCGCAAAAAACTCTGTGATGTGTAGCACTAGTCCAGAAAAGCATCTAAGACGACAAATCAGTTGCTATCCACCGTCAGATTTTGAGGATAACATAGATAGCCATTAGGACAAATCACATGATTTCCACAAGCAAAAACAACATTTAGATGATAATATAGATAGATATTAAGATTTGGATGATAATACAGACTGATATTAGGACAAACCACATGATTCTCACAAGCAAAAGAAGCAAAATGGCACAAGCCAATTCTAACAGTTTGTTCTTTGTCTTCAGAATTGTACTAGCCAACCTCAACACATCACAAATCAGGGCAATAAGACTCTGGGGACTAAACCACTAAATACCAGGCGATCATCTACAGATGAATGCCATCACTACTACGGTGCTACTAGCTACTAGCTACTAAAGTCTTCCATGACAGGCTAAGCCTTCATATAGATGCTTCCAACCATGCAGCTGTGTCACCTCAAAGTCAAGAGAGCAGACCTACCAAAGAATACAGTGTTAGAAAAATCAAGAGCGACTTGAGCAAAGTTAGATAACTATCTGCGTGTGCATGTGAAACAAGCTATTCATTCTATTTCTGTTAATGCAAATTTGAAATCTATCAAAAGAAATGTATACCGATGATTAACCCAGTGCAGTTTTTTTTTTTTTTTGGAAGAAAACAGAGCCTAGTATTCAGGCACTAGACAAATTTGCCTGTCCAAATATTCAGGCGCTAACTACAACAGACATAGTACACCCAAAAAAAAAAATGGAGGAATTACACAAATAATACAAATTAATCCAAAACCCCAAAGGATCACATTTATTACAAGGGCTCCATGATGACAATTGTTGATGTGAGTTGAAAATTGTGTTCAAAAATAAAAGATTGGATATGCCAGCATCAAGTACACTCTGGTAACAAGTAGGAGGACATAGCAAACCACCAACACAATATATCCCTAACAACTAAAGAAACATAAAAGACAGTTCTTACCATTTTATATGCTTGGCGGTGCCAAAAGTGGCGGAAATCTTGCATAAGGAATACCAAAGATTGCGTCATGGTTCGAGGTGCAGAGCTTCTCAACAAGCAATGTCTTGATGTCCAGTACAAAATATTCATAATCTTGCATCTCATACCAATTTGCAAATACACGAAAGGCTACGTACCGCCTAGTGTACCCACAACATGCCAAAGTATAGTCGCCCCAGAGAACTTAGGCAATGGAATCACTTTACAATGTTGCCACTCTTGTGCACCAACACCATCGCTTTGCCGATTCTTGCAATACAGGTTCATTGTGCCATCACCAATAGTTAAGAATCCGAGTTTGCCATCCGCTGCCTCGAACATAGCGCGCCTTTGAATCAAAAATTGTGGGGCGGGAGATCAATGATGGAGAATTTCATCTCACTTGTATCAAGCATTAGCGAATAACCCATGTGACCGACCATCCAGTAAAAACAGCCATACGCATAGGATGGCGTGTATTCAACAAAACTATCAGGCACACCGGCTGTCTCGGCCGTGCTAATGATACCTGACCACGTCTGGTTGCGGGATCAGAAGACAAAAGCCATGAACTTGTCTTCGAGCTGCATCTTCACAGTGCGGATAACTCTGAATGATTGCTCCCCGTCATTCTCGGCGGCTGGAGCCAGAATGGGCAACACATGCGGCGCCATAGCATTGTCTGCAGTGGAGGCCGCCAGTAGGTCGTCGGGTATACGGGGAATCTCGACGTACCGGCGATGCAGCGGGTCGCAGACTACGAAATCCCGGAGTTGCGTGTTGGTGGAGACGTGCCGGGAGAGGGAGGACGCGGCCATCTCGGGCGTTGTAAGGGAACCACGAGCTGCGGTCGGGGAGGAAGGAGAAGGTGAAGTCCGCGGCTTGCTCGAGCGCATGGGCTTCCGGGGCGGAGCGATGGGGCGGCCCGACGGGGAGGAATTCCCCGCTTCCGTATCTGAGGAAGCCGAGGACTGGAGGGGAGTGGAGGGACCGGAAGCGGCGGAGGAACCAGCGCCCGGAGACGATGCGGCGGAAGGAGGAGCAGGCGGCGGAGGCGCGGGCGAGGTCGGCCGCGGCGTCGAAGCGCAGGAAGATCTCCTCCCAAATCTCGTCAGGGTAGAAGGTCTGCGCCGCTGGCCCTCTGGCGGACCGCCGTCGTGCCGTGGTCGATGCCCTGGTGCGGTCGGACGGCCGTGGGAGAGAACGGCGGGCTCTGTCGGTCCGGCGTTGGGCCGACGTCGATGCCGTCGCGCTGTCGGCGAGACGTGGAGGAGGACGGCGGGCTCTGGCGCTCCGGCCTGGCGCCGACGCCATCGCGGGGTCGGTCGAACTGTGGGAGAGAAGAGGAGCTGAAATGGAGAAATCAGGCAATTTGGGATTTAGGGATTCGAGGGTTTGGGAACTCCGTCCACCGCTTCTGTACACACCCAGTGTAATACTGTTACAAAGGCTTTAGTTGTCTATAAATATAGTCACACGGGTCCAGAGCATAGGCACATCAAGATACTCGTCTTAATAGCTTTTAGTTTGGATCCATCCATCTCACCCATAGCCACATCTATCGATTGATCTCAATGACTTCTGGTGCTTTCACACGCTCAAAATGACCATCACAATGTTTCGATTTACAAACTAGTTACTGAGATGCGGCCTCGGATCCATCAAATTAAATTAAATGATACTACAAAAGATACAATTATAAACAACTTAAAATAAATAAAGTTTCTTTGGTTATTTCATTATTTGAAAATGGTGTTTTTTTCCTAGTGACGATTCTACCCAATGGATGAATACAGTAACAATGAATGGTTGAATGTCGAATTCACAAGCAAAACATGGGATAAAGCTCCCACTTGTTAGCGGGGACTGCTATTGCAAAAAGATACACACTTGTTTGTGGACATGATTTATCATTTTATGATTATATAAATAACTATAAACAACTAGTTGTATGTACCGTAGCATCATTTAATTTAATTGGATGGATCTGAGACCGACATCTCGCAACTAGTTTGCAATCAAAACATTATGATGGTCATCTTGAGCGAGACGATGGCACTAGAAGCCATTAAGATCAATCGATAGATGTGGCTACCTAGCTAGAGCTTAGTATCTTGAGGGTATGGGCGAGTGTTGACACCGTTATAGCATAAAATTACTAGTCAACTAACATGAAATAAAGGTTTAAAATGAATATAAACATAAGTCTAGGGGTTTAACTAACATAATTCCACGAGCTTTGGTGATTTATACATTTTCATGGACTTAACAGATAAATGCAGAGAAGAATGGAGAAACTTCCTAATATACATCCAATATGATGACAAGACTTGACCGTGAAGTAACTCAACCCGAAAAGTGGACTAAAACATTCTAGAAGACACCGTAAGACACCGGGAAGGAACCGGAGGCCGAGGGGAGACAAAGCCACCGGCCGCCAAAGCCCATTTAGGCCGGCCGCCGGGGGACCCACTGTCGGCCTCTCTCCTTTCTAGGTCGGTTTACTACCGACTTTGAGGTTGTATCTACACCGCAAGCCAAGGTCGGTTTGATCCAAGGGTTCACGTTCATCGCCAAGGCCTATATAAGAAGACCCCCACCCCCGTGGGTGAAACCCTAATTCATTATCAATTCATTCTATCTCATTATCTCTTAGTTGTAGAGGGTCCCTTGTAAGGATCAACTCTCTAAGAGATTAGTGAATTAGAATGTAATTAGAAGCATATTAGAACTACAATTAGAAGAGTTAGTATAAGAGGATTAGAACTCATTAGTTCTAATCTTTAGAACAAGAGAGATAGAGATGGAAGGAATCGGAGGAAGTGCTTGCCACTGTCGATGCTATCTCCATACTTGTACCTCGGTGGAAGTTAATCTACATTTGGAATTACTCCCGGTAATCTACTTCTTATTTTAGTAAGTTATATTGTTTATATTTATTCTTATTGATCTATGAGTCTCTCTTTTGAGTACTTTAATCTATTGCAATAGGTTAAGGTAATATTCGAAGTGTAAGCGTGGTGCTTAGGCTTGGGTATCTCATAGATACACCCTACCTTCCTGAGCGTGGTAGTTCGTGGTAGTGACAAAGATCATTGATTCCTTTGGATTCCACATCCCGCTTGGATAGGACTAAGTAGGAACAAGTTACTTGGGGAATAGTGAGTTTCGGCCTTACTTTCCTTTGAGTACATCCCCATAAGAATATTATCAACATCACTTACCAAACTAAGATTTAGCTATCTTAGTAAACCTCTCTATACCCTCAACCTTTTTAGTCTTGTGCTACTCGGGTTAAGATTAGATCGTAGTCTCCCTCACCCGCTTTCCCTGTGGATTCGATATTTAAACCCTCTCCCGGGTGAAGTGCTCACCGGTATCCGTACGCTTGCGGATTATACAAATTATAAATATTTCTGTGGGCTTAACAAATACCAACAGCGAGATGGATGGATCTAAAACTAGAGCTATTAGTACAAGTATCTTGATGTGCCCATAAACTTTGGACCCGCGTGACAATTTATGGACAACTAAAGCCTTTTTAACAGTATTGCACTAGTACGTTATAATCGACTCAACTCCTCCTCATCGCTGATTGATGGCCGGAAAGTCGGTCACAAATATTTTTTAATATTTTTTTACAACAAAGTATGCATAAACTTGAGCGTCCTTGTGTCTACAAGCAAGTTTGGGAAATAAATTTTTGAAAAGCTTCTTTATGGCACGCATGTCCCCATTCAGTCGCGAGGGAAGAAGGGATCCGGCCCGACGCCGACACTTGAGAAGAAGCACGACGCCGAGCTTGACACCGCAAGACGGGCCCATACCTCACTTTCGCCATGCGTCCCAAAGAATCGCGCCCGACGCCAACATAGAAGAAGGTGTTTTCCTCAACTTCGGTGGACTATAGAATGAGCAACCCGGCCAAGGGAGGCATTAGTCTAGGCGGTGGGGAAGCGTCATGGGAGGTTTAGGGTGCCTTATCGCTGGTAGGGGCGGTCGAGCCAGGTCGTGGTGGGGGGCGCCATGGCTGGACTTCGGCGAAGCTCGCCGAGAGTTTGCCATGGCCGCCGTTGGAGGGTCATGGGGAGGAGGAGGGAAGAAGGTGGTGTCGCGGGTGAACTACGCAAATGAACCCTAGCTCGCCGCAAAGAGGGGTCACCGGATCCCATCTTTGGGCGGGGTGAGGAAGCAATGGGAAGGCGCCAAAGGCGGGGGGAGAAGCTAGGGAAACGTTGCGGGTAGGATAGAGGGTGTGCGGAGGGAAGTCCCTCTGCCTGCGTGGGTTGGAGTTAGTAATGTCGAATAAATTTATATCTATATTCTTCTTTTTTAAAAGAGTGGGTTGTCGCCGGTCAGCGTAGATGTCTTCTTTGCTCAAGTTGGTCTACCTAAGGGACCCCTACGCTTAGTATGAGTCCGGGGCGCATCGTCAACCATGATCATCCAGGTTGTGCGTCTCGAGCTAAGGTTGAAGGTGGCAAACTTTCACCTTCGAGGCTGTGTTGAAATTGCTAGGCCGGGCAACATGTGGGGTGGCAAGAAGCGGCAAGTTCTGCGACGGTTAGGAAGCCCAAAACAGAAGGGCAACAAAAAAGAAGGGCAAAATTGTCCCTTTCATATGCCAAATACAAGGAGAGATAGAAAAAGTGGAAATTCAAAAAATGGCATTGAAATCAAGTAACAAATGTTTTGAGTCGTATTTTTGAAGTGAATATGGGCCTTGTTTGGTTACCTCCTCCGGCCCCCAATTGGGCTAGATCGGACCAAGAAATGGGTGTTTGGTCGCAAATTCTTGCCCGCTAGCCGGAGGGCTTCAACCGGCTTGCGTGCGCCACTTAGCCAGGGCTTCTAGAAAACGGTGGGGGGTGGCCATTTTTCTAGGGCCCGGCTTGGCCACGCCACCGACCCACGCCAGCCCCTTCGTGTGTCACCTCCCCGTTGCGTTGCCTCACGCTCTCTCCCTCGAGCACGATGCTCGCCTCGGCTCGCCCGGTAACCCGCCAGCGAGACCCTTGCACTCGTCGTGCTCGGCCCGTATTGGCGAATCCCCGGCCCATTGGAGCGCTCGTCGGTGACCCAATACACTACCCGTTAAAGCGCCTTGCGGTCACCGGTGACCCATTGCACCATCACCCGCTTCCCACTAGAGCACTAGCACCTCCAAGACTCGCACCAGTAGCGATGGATTGGATTGATCGTCACCCTACGCCGCCCTCAAAATCCTCCTCCCTTCCTCAACGCGTCACACCGGGCTCGAATAACAAAGCGTGGGGTTGTCGGTGACAACCGCCGGCATTCATCTTCTACATCCGGTTGTTGCAACTCGGTTGGCTTTGGCGGTGAGCACCCCAAGACCATCCTCCACCTTCCCCGAGTCACGCCTCTTCCCCTAGGCGGCTCCCATGGCGCTCAACACACCTTCCCGTTTCCTCCCTCAATCATGCCTTGCGGCGCAAAATTGGAATTCTCTCATCATCCTCTCTCTCCCCCACCCCCATACCCTTGGATTCAAAAATAGCGTAGAGGTTGCCATTGGGTGAAAACTGCGGTAGCCGTTCATGGATCTCAATTTGGCAGTAGAGCACGAGCTCGCCGTGCCTCACAAGTGTTTGATAGAATGCCTCACTGAGGTAACCATACCTAAATAAGGACGAGGTAATTGTACTCAAGCCGTCCAGGTAACTAACATGATCTAAGTAAGCCAGGCTTAGCTAAGACAAGTGAACCAAACAACATGACCTCATCAAACTCGGGGCAGGCTTGTGGTGCCCTAGCTTCGATTTCTAGTTAGGCCAAGCATGACCAACAAATCAAACAGGCCCTATATGTTATAAATGGTGAAAGTGTGAGGCACCATATTAGGAATCCAAATTTCTCAGCCGTTCCTGCATGCCAATATGTGTGCATACTGACTAGTGTTACTATTTTTTTCTTATGTTCCCGCATGCCCATATGTGTTCATACTGACTAGTGTTACTGTTTTTTTCTTATGTATTTGTCTACCAATTATTTGGTCACCATTTCTACCTGTAGAATGTCTATCGTGGCATGTAAATAACTTTTTTTTTTTGGTTGCGAAACCATAACTGAAACAAGCACAACTGCACTGTGCCAATCATTCGTTCACACCTTAGTACCTGTAGACAAAGCATCCAGATAACAAGCTTTTGATTCACATGGTAAGCACACAAACCAGATATATTAGCAACATATAGATATTCGAGTTACAGGCAATAGTTCCAATCTTATAAAGGAAAATAAGTAAATATTATAGTATCAGTTATCACAGATTCTGCGCTAGTGCAGAAGATGTTGCAGCCATAGCAGTACCAGGCAGTGGGAAACTAGGAACATAAGTTTGCAAGGGTGTGATGTTTGTTCCCATTTATATACTGCAGATATATAATGGCATTAAAAGATGGGTGCGAAGTCGAGACGTGCCCAAATAAGTATATTGGTGGTCGTTTTTGAAAAAAAAAAATGTACTGGACTCCAACAGGATTGCTTATAAAAGAAATTAAAGCGTCTTGGAAAGAACTCCAACCCACCCCCTAAATTGAGCCTCTACCCTAAATTTTAGGGGTTTGGAAAAAATCAACTCCAATGAAGCGCCTTGACGGGAACTGAAATTTTAAAAAGCCCAAATTTTAGTTTTGACCCCTAGACCTGAAAACCCCCTATTCTCATGGGTCCCACCGTTTTCTTCCTGTTGCCAGCCACTGGGAATCCCGTCCCCGCGCGCACGCGCCGCCGGCGGCGGCGGCTTTTCTCCACCCCGCCCCGCCGATCAGCGCATCTCCATTCTCCAACCCGTCGCCGGCGAATCCGAGCCAAGGTCGCCGAGGCCCGCGACGTGCTCGCAGTTGCTGGCCCCGGCGCCTCCGCCGCCGCCACCAGCTGCCCAAGAGGTGGCGCGTCGCCGACAGTGGCAGCCGCGGCGGAAGAGGCCGGTGTTTGGCAGCCCGGCGGTGCACAGCACGCTCGGGATGAGCCGGATTATCACCTCCTCGCGCATCACCTTGACGGCCGGCGGCGGGATCTTGGCGAGCGTCTCCTGGATGCTCGCGTTCCGGTCCGTGTCGTCGATGTGCATGATGAGCACCCACCGCTTCTCGGGCTCCGCCAGGATGTGGTACGTGTACTGCGTGGACGCCGAGTCCGGGTGGAAGAACACCGGCATGGGCACGCACCCGCCAGGACGGCGTCGAACGTGGACCGCCGCGTCGTCGTGTCGCCGCGCGGCGAGGCATAAGCTCGAGCTCTCGAAGACGTGCATCATGGTGCCGTGGGCGGCCTCGCATTCCGACCCCTTCTTGCAGCGGAACATCCCGCAACGGCTCGACGCGCCGCGCACTGCTGGACAATCCATCTCCGATGGAGAGCCACCTGCGATTCCAGGCGCGCGCCTTCTCAGCACGGCGGCGGCGGCGGTGGCCATGTGGAAGTTCGTCGGGTAGGGCACAGCGAGGTGGTTCGACCGATTCCATCGGTTTATCTCGAGGACGAGCGCCGTCATGTTGCGGACGTCCGGGATGTTGATCTGTTCCGTGCCCGGTCGTCGTCAGTCGCGGTCTTCCTCAGGAAGTCCCAGGCGGTCCGGCCGGTGCGCCACGGCTGCTACTCGTCGCGGGCGTTCGAGCCGTTCGCGCGGAGCCGGCGTCCTCTGGCGGAGCTGTGGCGCGAGGCCGCGCGAGGGCATGCTGTGGGCGCGGCGTGGCGCGAGGCCATGTGGAGGGCCGCTGCGAAGCTGCGGAGCGTCGGTCGCGTTCGCGGAGCGTCGAGGCCAGGCGAGCGCCGGCCGGCGTCGTAGGACCGCCGGGCGTACCGATCGGGTGCCGAAGCATGCGCTGCCCCTTTTTTTCCCCACAGGAGTTGGCAGTTGACCTGAGACCCTATTCTTGATAATCTGGCATGCAAATACTAATTTAAGAACCACTTTAAGGGTCTCCACTGGAGATGCTCTAAACAATCTATACATTCGAGGTAGGCATATATATGTAGAGCAGATTGATAAGTGCTCTGCATTTATATGTACAGACCAGTCAAATATATGTGCTCTGCATATATAGACTGTGTTACAAATGTATTTATGTATTAATGTGGGGGTCTGAACCACACGCTGCACGGTGCCAATTGTGTAGAGCACATATATTTGACCGACCGATATAATAAAATGTGTGGAGCACTTGTCAATTTAATCGGGCCTAACAAATTTAAAGGGTGACATATGAAACACGCAAGATGCGTGAACAAGTTGAGGCAGTCAAGCATGCATCTTCTGTGAATTTTACTCCCAAGACACGCTTCTGATGGAAGCACAAATAATGACCACATACAGTAGAAAATGGTTATATTTGCTAGCCAACTCCACATAGCAGCACGAGCTGGGAAAGGAAAACCTACCTAAGCTGTTTGGGCCTCTAGGAAAAAAAAATGTATGGAACACACAAATTTCAGCAAAACTGTACAGCACAGTGCCTAACTGTCTGTAATACGGTCTATATATGCAGAGCAGATTTATAGTAATGAAGCATCAAGCCACAGTTAGGCATGCAAATGGCCAGCCATAACATCAGACATGTAAGTTTCTGTTCAAGCAGGCCTCCCATAATTTTACATGTAAAAATTTTGGCTGATGGCACCAGAGCAAATCGCCCTTGAGAATCACACATTCCAGGAAGAAAATAATTAGTGATCATAAGGGTTCACAATTTCTTTCCTATTATGCTTTTCCATCCACAAAACGCTCAGTGATGCGTAGAAATAGTTCAGCAAAGCAGCTAGAGCTAATAATCAGTTGTGATCCACCATCAGATATAGAGGATAATACATATAGACATTAGGACAAATCACATGATTCTCACAGGCAAAAGAAGCATTATCAAGGTTCGTTCTTTGTCTACATATTTGTACCAGGTAACCTAAGCAAATCATGAGTACATATTTAAGGGTACAAACCAGGTAAAAGGACAAACAGGTTGAATAATATTCCGAGTGGGAGATTAAACCACTAAATAACAGCCCGATCATCTAGAGATGAATGCCCATCAAGGCATCACTGCTAGAGTGCTAGTAGCTATTGACACCTTGAATGACATGGCTAAGCCTTCATACAGAGGCTCCCAACCATGCTGCTCTGTCACCTTAAAAGTCAAGAGATCAGACCTATCAAAGAATACAGTGTTAGAGTAATCAAGAAGGGCTTGAGCAATGTTAGATGACTATCTGCTTGTGCATGTGAAACAAGCTATACATTATGTATGTTAATGCAAATTGGAAACCAATGGAAAGGGATGTGTGCCAATGATTAACCCAGCGCAATTTTTTTGAAAAAGAAAAACAGGGACAAATTTGTCTGTTCTAGTATTCAGGCGCTAAACAAATTTGCATGTCCTAATATTCAGGAGCTAGCTACAGCATACAGAGCACACCAAAATTGAGTAAATGACACAAACAATAATAAATTAATCCAAAACACAAAGGATCACATGGATTACAAGAGCTCCACGGTGACAATGGTGGATGTGAGAAAATTTGGATATGCCAGCAGCAAGTGCAGTTTGGTAATAAGTAAGATGACATATATAGCAAACAACCAATACAATATAATTCCCAATAGCTTATGAAACATGGAAGACATGTTTTACCATTTCATATGCTTGGCAGTGCCAATGGTGGTGGAAATCTTGCATAAGGAAAACCATAGATTGGGTTATTGTTTGAGGTGGAGAGCTTCTCAACAAGCAATGTCTTGATGCCCAGTACAAAATGTTCACAATATAGCGACGACTCATCATAGTCTTCGTTAAAAGCTACTAGAGACAAATAACGCTCTGCTATGCCATTAATTTCCCAAGCATAGTTCATCCCAGAGTCTTTGGGCAATGGAATCAGTTTGTCATGCTGCCACTCTTTTGCCCCAACACCATTATTTTGCCAATTCTTGCAATACAGGTCAATGGTGCCATCAACAATAGTTATGAACCTGAGTTTGCTTTCCTCCGCCTCAACAATGACACGCTTTGAATGAAAATAATGGGGTGGGAGTTCAATGGTGGAGAATTTCATCTCAAATGTATCCAGCATTAGCGAATTGCCCTTGCAATAGAACATCAATACAAACAGCCGTGCCCATAGTAGGTCACGTATTTGATAAATCCATTAGGCAAAGAAATCGTGCTAATAATACCTCGCCACGTCTGGTTGGCGGAAGAGAAGACGAAACCCACGACCCTTTGCTTGAGCTGCACAATGCAGAAAACTCTGAAGGATTCCTCCTCTTCATTCTCGCCGGCCGGAGCCAGAACGGGTAACTTACGGTGCGGCACATCATTGTCTGCGGCGGAGGCCATTAGGTCGTTGGGTATGCGGGGAATCTTGACGTACCGGCGATGCAAGGGGTCGCAGACTAGGAAATCCTCGAATTGGGTTTCGGTGGAGATGCGCTGGGCGAGGAGGACGCGGCCATCGCGGGCATGGCGAAAGTGCCACGCGGTGGGGTCAGGGAGGAAGGAGAAGGTGATGTTGGCGTCTTGCTCGAGCGCGCGGGCTTCCGGAGGGGAGCGAAGGGGAGGCTTGACGGGGACGATTTGGGGTCCTCGGTGTCGGTGCGTACTGATGAACCCGAGGATCGGCGGGGAGTGGAGGGATCGGAAGCGGCGGAGGAATGAGCGCGCGGACACGATGTGGCGGAAGGAGGAGCAGGTGGCGGAGACGCGGACAAGGTCGGCCGCGGCGTCGAGGCGCAAGAAGATCTCCTCCCAGATCTCGTCAGGGAGGCCGGTCTGCGTCTGCGCCGCCGGAGCACTGGAAGTCGATGCCATCGCGCGGCCGGCCGGCCGGCTGTTGGAGAGGACCGGACTATGCAGGCAGAAACTACGGAGGCTGCAATTTGTGGCTTGCGATAGGGAACAGGGAGGTGGTGGATTTGGACGACAGGACGGAGCAGGCGCCGGAGGTAGGAAGCAGCAGGACGCCGGATGCGGGCGCTCAAAGCCGGCTCCCGGTTGCCGCTGTGAACTCCGCCGCGCTCGAGGCCGGCGGCGGCAAGTGGCGTGTGGAGCAGGTGGCCGCTGGTCGGTGCTGGCGGCGTGGAGCTGGACTGGAGTCTGGTGGAGGGTCCGCTCGCAGGTCCGGAGGAAATGAAGCTGCTGTAGATGTACACGATAAAAAACTGCTTTCTGATTCAGGCCGGAGGGTCCGCTCGCAGGTCTTTTTTCTTTTAGTTTTACTAGCCAAACATGCGTACATGTCTGATACTCTTATGGGTTCATTTATATACAATGGAACGTAGTATTGTGCTTGACTTAAACCTACCTATTTTTCTTTTATTTTAACTGAGCCAGCCTTATTCCAATTAATTATCAAGATACTATAATAAATACAACAGATCATTGCCCCTGCACTCTCCGCAACAGCCATTGCGATAGGAGAAACAGACATTGTGTCTTGTTTCGTCCTTGTGTGCTTCTTTGCAGCTTTCATGAGCTCCTTCCCCGCCTCCCTTGTTCTCGGGTTACATAGGTTTTTTTTTTTTTTTTTTTTTTTTTTTGAGGAGGGTTACATAGTTTTTTTAAAAAGAAACTGCCTACATAGCTAGTGATATTGGCTTGAAGCAAATAAATAAATTCTTGTGTACTATCTCTGAAATAATGGCTGCAATTTAATTAAACAAATTGCCACATATTAGCAAAATAAATAATTGTCTGTATAGAGTATTTTTTTAGGAATTGTATAGAGAGTATTGAACAGTTTAGCATAAATATATTTATGTATCCAACGATTAAAAACAATCAAGAATCTGTCAGTGATGGCTTTTGCTTTGGTCCTTGGTCTGTTTGGTTTTGGCAAGCAACTCGGATCGGTTGCTCGATTTCCTTTTTGTTCCGGTGTTTTTATTCTTCATTTTTTTCCTCCTCCCTCTGCCCTCTCTTTTTTATTTTTATAACCACAGTTCCTGGGCACCGAGTTAACTCCACCCTGAAATATGTGCACAACAAAACATCTCCCCAAAACAACAGCTGCTGATTCCATCTCGCCTTGTCCTACTAATCACGATTCATGGTCAGACGACGTGTTGTGCTGTGCTCGAAAAACAACCCCCTGGACGAGGAGGACCAACCGTTACACCAGAACCCCGATCAGATTGAAGATATGTTTGCCCATAAGTGCGAGCAGGGATCTAAACAGGCGGTTGCCAAACCGTGGAGACGAAGACACGCTGGGGCGGGTCGAACAGAACCCCCATCCCCAGCCGACACAAGCCGTCGGCGGCGGCAGCAGCAGCAGCAGTGAAACCCAAACCCCACGAGGCAGGAGGATGCGTGGAGATCGATTGGATCACCTGCGGAGGACGACGACGGCACGGCGATGGGGCTATTCCCTGAGCGGTCCCCGTTGGGAGTTGCAGTGCAGATGCAGATGCCGACGGCGCTTCTCCTCCTCCCGCGACGCCGCTGCCGCCCTCCTCGCCCGCCATTTTAGTATACAAGCACCGACGGGCCCGCGGAGGGAGGCGCCACGTCGGGTGCGCTGCGCGGGATGGACTGAGTCCGGACCCGGGAAATTGTACGTGGAGAGGAAACGTGGCAGAAAACGTGTTGGGCAGGGTGGCGGAAAACGGTGACCGAAAAAAAGTGAAAAAAAAAGCAGAAAACGGTGGCGAGAAAAGATGGAAAAAATGTGGGGGCCGAAAATTTTCTCTTTATTAGTAGGTATAGATATAGATTTCCTATGAAGCGGCGCGGTATACATCGGCATCAAGAGTTCTCCAGTTACTCGCCATCGGTCCAAAGAAAGCCTCCCACCCGGCTTTTTTAGGACGACGGTCTTCTACCCACCGGCGACTTTTCTAACAAATCCTTTCAATCGCCGGTGGCGCAACTCCGTGACACGACCTCAACCAGCTCAAGCCTACGCTCTGCGAGGCCCCTTCCGCCCCCACGGCACCATGCGCTCAGGACGCCTCTGCGGCCGTCCCGCCGGCGACTTGCTCTCCTTTGGCGACTCTAGAACAGAGTTCTTTGATGTAAAAAGGCTCCTCTAGTAGGGACCTTCTTGTAACTTTGCTGCCTTAATATAAAAAGTGATACTTGTCAAAAAGAAAAATACATTTTTCCCCTAGCGCCCCTAAAGATGAGCATGCAACCCATAGCCCAACGGTGGGAAAAAACTGGTGTGTGCACCACCAGCAGATTGCCGCCACCTGTCCCTGTACTCATCATTGCCGTACACAGCAGCTCGGCGCTCGGCTTCGTTACGTACGCATCATTGCCATCCGGCTTGGCTCGGCTACGTACTAAGCTGTACGCTTCACGGATGTAGGTGTTCGTACGACGCCGCCATGCTCCGCGTCTACTTGCTCGCGCGTGCGCCGCCGAAATTAGATTAGCGTCGTACTTGCTCGTGCGTGCGCCGCCATCGATTCGTCTTCTGGGCCGAAGGGCAGAAGCGCGTCCATGGCGGATGAGGGACACAGAGGAGGAGATTTGGAGGGTGCACACGACAGCCACGTCGAGATCGCCACAGCCAGGACCCTGGACGCTGTGGAGAAGCCGTACCAGGCGATGTCGGCGGCGGAATCGGCACCGGTCCGCAGGTAACTAATGCGGCTTCTCCTCTCTTAATCATGACCATCGCTCCATGTAAAGGTCCTATTTTTTTTTATTTATTTTTCATAATGATCGCTTCCTCAGATCTTTGAATGATGCTATCAGTGGAGAACAAATAGCAGATGTGGGATTTGTGGAGAATGAAGTACCTAATGAGGTAAAAAATAAAAAGTAAAATAATAGACAGACTATATATATTATTTCTCTTCTATGATAATATACCTTTAATTTACAATTCATACGGACAGGAGCTGGTACATAAATTTGGACAACATTTGATCACACCTAAAGTTGGAATGACTTTCGAATCTGAGGATGAAGCTTATGAGATGTACAACAGCCTACGCTGGAAAGGTTGGGTTCGGTATTAGAAAGAGCGCAGGTCAAAGAAACGCGTGTAGATGGCGATCTATGTTCGAAATTTATGGTTTGCGGTAATGAAGGACATTGTAAAAATGAGCAATCGCAAAAGGACGTTACAAGGACGATTGTGATGCTCGTGTTCGCTTTAGTATTAGCAAAGAGGGGATTTGGAGGGTGCAAAAGGTCGTAGAACAACATAACCATTATCTTGCTAGTCCAAATAAGGCACACAAGCTAAGATCCCAACGACAAAGTTATAGAGGCGGATAGGAAATTAATTGGACAAATACGCGAAGCTGGAATGAAGCCGCCCAAGTTTATGAGTTCATGAAGGAGTTTTATGGAGGAGAAGAAAACATACCATTTTCTAAGAAGGACTATAATAATGAGATTGGGCGCGAAAGCCAGAGACTACTTAGAAGCCAATGATGCACGTACACTGCGAATATCCGAAAATAAACGATTTGCAAGATCTAACTTTCTTTTATGCGCCTCGGGGTAGATAAGGAAGATGGTCGCATAGCAAATTTTTTTTGGGCAGATGGTCATCCATCATGGATTATAAATGCTTTGGTGATGCGATCTCATTTGACACCACATTTAAAACTAATAAGTTTGGAATGCCCTTTGCTCCTATTCTTGGCTGCAACCATCACAAGCAGACAATAATTTTTGGTCTGTGCACTTATATTCAATGAAACCATTGAATCATTTGTTTGGTTTTTGAAACTTTTCTAACGGCAATGTCGAAAAGCACCCCGACACAATTTTCACGTATCAAGACACGGCTATGGCGGGAGCAATTGCTTATGTATTCCCAGATACAAGCCATCGATTTTGTTTGTGGCACATTTGCTTAAATGTCGCTAAACACCTTGCTCATGTCATTCATGAGTCGGATGAGAAAGGTAACAAGTTTCTATCAGATTTCAAAATTGTGTGTATGAAGATAGGTCAGAGACTTACTTCATAGAGAAATGGTATGCATTGTTGGCTAAATACAACCTTGAGAATAATTCATGGATGACAAACCTATATGCTTTGAGGGCAAAGTGGGCTGTGGTGTACCGTGATTCTTTTACAACCGACATGAACTCGACCCAAAAGAAGTGAAGGTATGAATAATGTCTTCAAAAAGAGATTTCGTAGGAAACTTGGTCTTTCCGAACTCCTTGTAGAATGTGAGAAGCTTGCGGCTAGTCTCCGTGCAAATGAACTTGACGCTAATTTTAATTCTCGTCGAAAGAATCCGGTTCCACACATTTCAAATCTGCCAATGCTTTGAAGGCTGCAGCTGATTCATTTTTTTTGCAGCTGATTCATATACAAGGCGAATGTATTCAGAGTTTGAGGAATAATTTAAAAGACAGTTTACACTAACTTGTGATTTGTTGGAAACTACGGGGACGAACTTGACATTCTCTGTTAAGTATATGGAGTCTGACCGTGGAGCAACCGTATCATTAAACACTGAAGATTCCACCATTAGATGCTCTTGACGGATGTTTGAATGCATAGGTATGTGTACTGTACATATTTCATTTTGTATATTATAAGCTCTAATATACTTACTAACTGGTTCTAATATTTTACAGGTTTGCTATGCAATCATGCTCTTAGAGTCTTCAATACGAATCGAGTATACAATTTACCATCGCAATATATTTTGCCACGGTGCGGACTAAGTATGCAAAAAGTGGATTTTATATTGAGAAACAAAGATCTGAGATGGGGATTTACAAAACAAGCAGCTCTTATATCTCGGCAGGCCACATCTATAGCATTGAAGTGTTCGCCGTCGAAAGAACTTCTTGATAAATTGCAGAAAGCCCTACATAACTTCAACCTGGAAGCGGATACTCATCTAAGTGAGATGCATGAAAAATCCAATGAGGTTTCCCCGATTTCAAGTGAAAGTGTGCAACAACCATTAAATGGTGTAATATCATTTAGAATTCCTGAAGTAATAAAGGGACCAAGGAATGCGCGTTTTCAAAAAATGTTGTTGAAAAGAACGCAGGGAAGAAGGGTGGTAAAAAAAAAGGTATTGATCTAACTAGTACCTGTTGCTTTTTGCTTGTGACTACATTTTAAAATATTGTATTATCATTCAAATATTTTATTTTATTATAGGTGAAGAGCTCCAAAGTAATGATGCAAAAATAATAGACGATCGTGTTGAGCCCTCTTCATCAACGGATGCTCCTTTTCGTGCAATTTGGATATGCTAATTCTGCTACGGCACAATTCAATTTACTTGATGATCCTTCGTAGAATGGCCGCTCCATACGCACTGGGGAATACACAAGACTTTTAATGGGAGTTGAAGAAGATGCTACATTTCAAAAAATCCTGTTAGGAAGTAATATTTTGATGGAGTGCCGGAGTAATGAATTAGTTTCACTAAAGTTTGAATTTATGTCTTTCGACGTATTTAGAATTGTATCGCTTTGATTAAAGTTTGAATTTTTCAGAATATATGGAGTGTTTTTTCTTTCAAAATTATATATATCTACTCTTTTTTTTTCTCATGATTTTGTCATGTTACATTAACTAGGAAACATGCCCGTGTCATTGTAAATCCACGCATACATATAACTTATTATTGTATAATTGTCTACTCAAGCTCCCGCTAAAGATTTTTCAAGAATGTGTCCTGGGCTCTTATTTGAAAAAAAAATCACTATAAAAACGCCAGAAGAGTTCCTCTTTCGTTGCTACAATGGACCAGCCAAAGGAGACTGACATTACTACAATGGACCACAGTCAAGGAGTCAGTCGATATACTTTCCCCATTAGATAAGTCGTTTAGACAACGACACGGTCTCCTCCTAAACATAACTTTGACCTCTTGTTATTATAAAAATATTTATGGAAATGTGATATATGTATACTTTTATCAAAGTATTTTTTTAAAGACAAATCTATTCATATAATTTTCACATTTATAAACTCAACAAATTAAAAGTTATTGATGATTTATATTCCCAATGTTTGACCCAAACTCATTGTCCAAAACGACTTCTAATACCGGCCGGAGGAGTACAGGTTCTTCACAGGACCATTCTTATTTCAACTAAAAAACCTTGTCATGATTTTCTATGTCATATATTGTTAAATTTAAACTGAATATGCAGGTGCATCATACATAAATGACAGACTAATGCCATCAAGCAATACCTGTCATATTCAAATTAATTATCTTGACGATTCAATGCTGTTGCTGGACAGGAAAGAATGTCAACTACAATTCAGTTTTTTGTCGATGACCACCGCCCCATGCCTGGACCTGAACATCGGCTACCGCGCTCATGGACGTCAGCCACCACTGTGCTCCAGAACCTCTGCTGAGGCTCGCCGTTGTTGTTTTTACAACAAGAAAGAAGATTCATGGGCTAAATTATAATAGGACAAATAGGGAAAAGATGAAAACTAACAGGCCATGGAGAACCAAATCGATTCCGTTCTCAAAGAGAGTATTATTGGAGAAGAAAGAAAAAAAAACCCTTTAAAAAGAAAGGAATAATAGAGAACAACCTGAATCGAACATATGTCATCGAGAGTGCAAGTCGATTCCGTCCGGACGTCTGGACACCTGGAGACCGAAACAGACGTGTTTCTCGTGCGTGGTCCGGCAAGCAGCAACACGACAACTCCACCACAGCGGAGGATTGATCAGGGTCGGGGACGGCCGTCGGACGTCGGCGGTCCTGTCGCCTACAGGTGGCCAAGATGGATGGGCATGGCTGGGGAGGGCGTGCGGCTGTGGACTGCGATCGCCGGCAGCACAAACTGTGTCGGCTCTACTCGATGAGCTGTTGGAGCGGCGCCGGCGGTGGCCCCGCACGCGGGGACGAACGGCGGCAACGCTGGCGGGCGAGCGCAGCATGTGGTCGTGCGAGAAACCGAGCCTACCGTGCGGGAGGACAGTGAGAGTGCGACCATGTAGAATGCGAGTGGGCCGGAGTGAGCTGGGTAGTTGGGCCAAATGAGAACGCCGCTAACGGAAGGATGGACCGGATACGGTTGGGCCGGTGCAAACTGAAAGCTTTATCTAATTGACCACGCGCACACGCACGGATGCACGGCGAGTGGCGACTTTCCATTGCACCGGGTCAGATTTTGTACGAAATAATTACCTGAAATCCTAATTGTATACGATAGGAGGAGAGGCGGCAGAAAAGCAGGCAGAAAAAAGAGGTGGTACTGAAATTTTCTCTCTTTATTAGTAGGTAGGTATAGATGAGCTACGCACAATATATATAATCTAATTTGTCTCATAAACAAATTACTGTCAGCTATGATAGGTATGCAGCAGAAGGTAGGCAATCCATCGATAATTCAGAAATAACACAGGGCAAAAATTACTATCAGCTATTGACTTGTATTGGTACGGGCAGCTCTCCTAATAACCAACGTAGAAAACGAAGCGGAGCCGAACGCCGTACGCAAAGGATACGGATTGGAGCCGAACGCTGTACGCAAGCCGAGCGTACGTAACGAAGCCGAGCGCCGAGCTGCTGTGGTGGCGGCAATCTGCTGGTGGTGCACAGCGAAGCACGTGGTGTGCACCCCGTGCACCCCGCACACACCAGTTTTTTCCCTCACCCATAGCCGCATCTATCGATTGATCTCAATGGCTTTTGGTGCTGCCGCCACGCCCAAGATGACCACCACAATATTTCAGCTGCAAACTAGTTCAATTACAAAGTACGAACCCAGGGACTTGACTCATCAACATAGCAGAGTCAGAGCCAAGAACACATGCTCCATGAGTGGCCAAACAATGGGCCACCAAGTTACATTTTCTGTTACAGACAGAGACAAAACAGGATGCAACAGATCACATTAAGTCTCTAATCTGTCTAATTAAGCAGCCAACTGGACTTCAATCTATCTGCTCAGATTTCAGGGCTGACGCTAGAACAGTCGCAACTGTTTCTACAACAATATTCATCATGCCAAGTTGTGGTTACCATAGTAGAATAGTACTTGCTACAAACAAACATACAGATATGTCTTTTTTTGACACATAAGTCGTATATATATATATATATATATATATATGCAGGGCGAATGTCAGTCACTAGTTTTGCATCACTCTGTCATGATTGACTCGGATTCCATTTTGGCCTTCCAGACTTCCAACAAAAACGGAGTTGTTATTTGCCTGGCTCTCCCTTGTCACATCTATCTAACTTATTTCCTCAGTCCTGGGATATAATAGATTTTCAGCTGTCCTAGATCAAACCATCCTGAATACTATCAAATTTGTATAGAGAAGTAGTAACATCTACCGTATTCAGGAGGTGAATTATAAGAATACATTTCATATTTAATGACACTAATTTTATATCACAAATATTGCTGTTCTTTTCTATAATTTTGGTTAAACTTAGAATGGTTTGACTAAGCAAAAATCCAATACATTTCAGGACGGAGGGAGTATAAGCAAAAATGTGGCTAGCATGCTACTTTGTATTTAATTTGTAGTGAAACTCAAATCTTAAACAGAAGTTATAATTCGAAGTGATGAAACTAAGGTATGCCCAAGTAAGTCGGTTTCCCATGAACAGAGAATAAGAGCTCATGAGACAGACTATGCTTTCCGAGGCACGGTGGCCTTCAAAAGTTTGTCTCTCGAGAATATCATACACAAAATCATTCATGATCCATGGTACGGCATTTCTAACTGGATTACTGGAACTTGTTCAAACATGTGGATACACTTCAATTCATTATTTTTTTCTCTGAAGAAGAAGAAGAAGAAGAACCTTTTACTTCATTAATTCAGTCAAAACATTTTGTTCCTAAATTCTATGGTACAAATAGGTTGCTGTTTACATGCACATATAGCTAACAGTATATCTATCAACAAAGTATTCTAGGTCTCTATTAAATACAAAGAAGAATCAAGAGTGTACAACATACAAGTCTAAATAAGGATCTCTCTCCTAGATAAAAATATGAACTCTTTGCATATCTCCCTTCATTCATGCAAAAAGGAACTTGTGAGTAGCATCACTACACCTCTGGCCCCGAAGCAAAGAGGTTGACAAGGCCCCGGCAAGCTTGGACAGATACCTCGCTCGCCTGAAGCATCTCTCCGTCCAAGTTCCAGACACTTTCATCATGTGATGAGATAAAGGTAAATGCTGGTGTCTGCAGATAGGAAAGTTCTGTTAAATTCAACCACAAGTCCAGAAGAGAGATTAAACAGGATAAAAGGTATAGCTACCTTGTGATGCTCAACAAACTTGAAGCTCAGAGGATCCAAACCCTTCTTAGTAAATTGTGTTAGATGCCTGCAGACAAAAACTATACTACTTAAAGGCAAACAGAATGTACAGAACAATTTCCCACCAAATACCGTAAGAAGAATAGCGAGCTACTTCTTTTTCCTAAGAAAGCTACTTGACTTGGCACGAGGCCGATTATGTCATTATTAGGTGATGGATTGCAAATAGAGATCTGCAGGAATAAAATCAATTTGCATTAGTTTCTGAAATTTAAAGCGAACTCAGAAATTATACTATATTTTAGTCTCTTCTTTTTTTTTAAAAAAAAGGTCTGCAAATCGAATTCATTTAAGCAGTTTCTCAGGAAATTAGTTTGTGATTGTTTTTATCTTTTGCTGAGAAACAGATTTCCAATCAAAAGTTACTGGGAATCTAGAAGAGATTGGATCATGGGCTCAGCAAGACAAACATTTTACTGAGTGCTCACCACAAGTAAAGGGGAAGAGGGCAGTCTCTTATGAGCAGAAGATGAAGAAATCCATCCGAAAGGTGTCGGCCAGCTACCAGGCCATCAGGGGCTCTTTCATTACGACATGAAATGATAGCTGCACCAACGCTGAGGAAACGTCCTTCGACCAGACCCACTTCTGGTTCTCACATAATGTTCTGGAGTTGTCTGAAACATCTTCTGAATTTTGTCCAGATGTTGAAGCCACTTTGCATACAGAGCAATTTGTTCTGCAGATTAATTTGTTGGGTTTCTTCCAACGAGATTGTAGTGGTTGTGCTCCAGTTACATCATCCTCTGCTGATGCCGTAAGTGAATGAGTGTATGGAGTCTCGAGAAAAGCAACCTTTGCCTCGTATGACCTGAAAATGACCAGAGATTGTTAAGTTGTCAACAGCGTGCTACAATAGTATGTAAACATTACTCACTTATGCTTCAGAAAGACCATTGTTCCAGAAAAGTCATAACGTGCAGGACCCATCCACCGGTACTTTTCGCTCTCCCTGATAACTTCTCCATAAAAGCCATATCTACAAGCAAGCAAAGTGGCTATCAGCAACTATGCAGAAGATGACCTAATGTACAGTAGAGATTCACAGATATGTCAGTTTTTATTAAAGACGGAAAACAAGACTAAAACACTGTAGATCCCCCGGAAAGTGAGGCTGTATTATTTTCTTTTGTTTTGGGTTATTATGGCAAAGATTTATGCAGGTTGCATATGAAAGCTCATTTAAGAAGTAGTTGACCAAGGACCATTAATCAAACTCATCAAATTATCAAACTTGAATTAACATAAGCACATAAAATTTCCTTGTTTACAGCGATACATCAGCAAAAAGCAAAATTGTGCTTATTTGCACCATGCAGCTGTACTATCTCATACAGGTAGTAGCATACCCTGCAAATGAAGCAGCATAGCGCACAGTAGGCAAGACCTCAGCTGTTGGGCTACTTTTCCATCTTACTACTTGAGCTATATCGAGTGGCACCCTTCTGCCGAGAATAATAAGCAGAGCAGAGGTCACAGGATCTCTCTCCCCCAGTTGTGCTGCAAAGACCAATGAGCATTAACCGACAGCAAAAAACTGGAACTGATGAGTCCAAATTATGTACAGTGGGATCAACAATTTTATTGAAAAAGAAAGGTTACAATGTGCTTGGGTGATGGGAAATGGAGACTAATCTATGTTTTGAAAGAGCAACCAAGTGGTATTTTGGCAGGTTTACCAATCGCCATGGCTCATGTTTTTGCTCAAAGCTGCACTACAGAGATGGTAATAGTGGAATTGTACAGTACTGAAAATGACATAACTATCTCACATGGAACACCTACCATGGGTACACAAAACTGAATACTCAAAAATACAAACTGAGTGGGATTAAGGACCGCAGCAATAACCAGTGATCAAAATAATGAGGCAAGATCCACTGAAGAGTATCAACACTACCTGAGAACAATAGCATCAGTTGAGCCAGAAGGAATTATGCCAAACCTAAACCAGTCATTTGGGAAGGCAACTAAGTTATCCTGATCTGCAGAAGCGTGAAGTTGAATCTGAAACAGAAGTTCTCTCTTTTAATCAGTGAACTTCAGAAGTTTTAAGATATAAGTAGGATCACCAAGTAAGAATTATTCACTAACCTCCAATGCATGGTTCTTCAGTAGAATCTGCAAAAATAAACCACTGAAATATCTGCACAAGAATTTCCCATAAAACATATGCAAAAATGTAAACAGGAGCTTACTTAATGATGGTATCTCTAGTCCTGTAGGATGTGAAGTTGAAAGAAGAGGTTCTTGGTCATCAGATTTACTTGAATTCCTGGAAACATGACATTCCCAGAATCTGGAGTGGGTATACTAGAGTTTATCCAATTTCTTGTTTGTTCTTCACAGTTATCACTGCCCCGAACATATCCAAACCCCTCAGGAGTTGGGGGGATAAGAAACCTTGTGCCTCGAACTAAGTATCCCATTCAGAATTTCATTAAATAGACCGTCACCACCCTAAAAATGCAAAGCTTGAAAACATTATGAGTAACAATGGGAGTTTCTCTTTTTTTATTTATTGTAACCTGTTTTCCTCTTAACAGAACACAGTGAAAGGCTTTCAAACTTGTACACAAAAACTAGACAATATGCAGGAAGTGAAATCCAGTGAAATATTAACCAACTATTCCTGTGTGACTAGCTAAAAGTGTGTTAACTACAAATGGTGTTACTGAGAAGGGTTAAAAAAAAAAAGGCAGCTAAAGATTAGTGCACATTTATGCTCAGGAAAAAGTCTAAATCACACCCCCACCTTTGGGAGGTGGTCTAAATCACCCCCGACCTTTGAAATGGTCTAAATCGCCCCCTGAACTTTTGAAAACCGGTCAAATTACCCCCTAAAGCAGTTTTGAAAAATCATAGAAAATCATAGAAAAATCATAAAATGGAAAATAAAATTGTGCTACCCTCCAAATGAGTAGACCTACGCAATGAACAAATAATATGGTATGCTTTAGTACATTTTTTTTTTTCAGTAGCTTTAGATTTATGCTTTTCCTCGTAGTTGTAAAAAAAATGTACTAAAGCATACCATATTATTTGTTCATTGCGTAGGTCTACTCATTTGGAGGGTAGCACAATTTTATTTTTCCATTTTATGATTTTTCTATGATTTTCTATGATTTTTCAAAACTGCTTTAGGGGTAATTTGACCGGTTTTCAAAAGTTCAGGGGACGATTTAGACCATTTCAAAGGTCGTGGGTGATTTAGACCACCTCCCAAAGGTGGGGGTGTGATTTAGACTTTTTCCTTTATGCTCACATGGATGCTACCTAGTTCTAGTTTATTAAGAAGGTGGTATATTCACGCTCACATGGATGCTAGCTAGTTCTAGTTTATTAAGAAGGTGACACATGCATTTGACACTTAATTTCCTATCAGTTTCCTGACAAATATTGTAGATCAGGATCGTGTAATCCCGTCTTGCCTAATCTTTAAGGGAGGCTTCTTGCTCCCTAACTCCCTAAGCAATGTCCTATATAATCCGCACATGAGGTTCACTAATACAATGAACTATTCCACTAATTCTATTCCTCCTACCCAAAATAAATTGTTCATGATGACTAGACATCATCATTATAACACTTGCCGGATAAATCTGAGAAAATATAAGGTGGTAAAGTCGAGTGAACAGAACTGGAATTTGATTGTCCTACCACTGCAACAACACCATCAAATGTCTTCAGTTCTATATCTGATAATGATGATAGTGTGTCATATGCATGCCCTGCTCTCTCTGTCACTATCACCTGAAACCAACATTAGGGGTAAAACTAAGTCAGAGCACTTGACTTATTCATAAATGAGAAAGCAATTCTGATATCACAAAATCATAAGAAATAAAGTTTACCTTTGTTTTTATTTTCGCTCTATCAAATAATGGAGACACTGTTTCCCAGTTCCTGACCCCTCTACCCTTTCCACATAATGGATGAACAAATACCTATAATGTGTTGACGAGTTATCTCAATAGCAGACCAATAATTAGAAGAAGAAATATCAAATATTCTTTGCATCATTGCATGACTTTTGAAGTCTTATGGTGGGCAAGAGGAGAAGAAAAGAAATGCATCATATCTACCATGAGGTTCTTTGGTCTACCGCCTTCATTGTTTATACATGAAATGAGACGCTCAAACCAATCTTTGCAGATCTTCAAGTCTTTGTGACCAAAAATATATTCACAAGGTACCCATGGAGAAGGGCATTTTCTTCTTCTGGTAATCCCATGTACAACAAACCGATGCATCTGCATGAGCATAAGATTTGTTAAGACACATATAGTGTGAGGTTCAGAGATAGATAGTTCTTCTAGTTTCAGTCTCAGTTCTCCTTGTAAGTCAGGCTCCCTCTTTTCGGTTCCTGTTTTCCCTTTACAGGACTTGTACAGTTTACTTTTCCCTTCTTTTTAATATATTATTACTTATTGCAGTACTCCAGCTGTTTCCCGTCAAAAATTAGGAAGCGGTTTTCCTATTTCTACTTGCATCTCAGAACATGGAATATTCGAGTACATAAGTTGTTGAGTGAATATTTTTGTGCAATGTTTGCAAAAATTATGGACACCTTTGAAAACTTTCATTTGATTCATCAACAAAGGGAATTAAGATCACTAGATTAGTATACTGTTAGTGACAAAGGAGTATACCTAGTGTGTTCAGGTAGCATATGAGACTTGGGAGGAAGCTAGTAGCTACACAAAGAAACACGATGGAACAACCTATCTAATATTGGTTGGCAGAATCGTTTGATGTATATTGGAGAAAATTAATTGTATAATAACCAGAAGGAATGCCATAACCTCGATATTTTTCTTGCCTTGAATAGCCGTCCTTGTATTCCAAGGCCCACAGATAGGACCCTTATCAAGCATCTCTATGGCATAAACATCTGAAAACTTTATTTTGCTGTCTAATTTAGGCTGCAGTGTAATGGATGACCAACACGAAGAGACCAGTTCCTGTAAAAAATGGCAACATGAGCACAATTACATGGATACATAGAAAGAGGAATATTGGAACCTCCTGCTGGCACTTATCATTTGGAACTAAAAGTGAAAATTGAGGGCAACAACAAAAAACTGAGACATAGTTCCTTCTGCTGTGACTGATTAATGCATGTAAAAGAAAAAGAATATTCTACCGTAAAAAGCATAAAAATCAAACAATTGCATCCCCGTGTGAAGATTATGTGAGGCTGAGGCCTGGTGGCACATATCATATTATTGGTGTTATTTTTCCACTTGGTGATCTATGCAATGGTGCTGAACAACACTAAGTGAACTTAGTATAAGTATTGTATACTCACACACATATGCCAAGGGCACTCCCTTAAAAGTATTCATGACTCATGAGGCAGAGGAGGATTGTGTTTCTAGTTTGGAGTATTTAACTAGGATTTGCATGTTTTCTTCTCTTGCAAAAAAAAAAAAAAAAAAAATGTCTTTCAGCCAACAGAGCACTCCATATCTGATGTCGCAAACACCTAAAACATACTCTTCTGGTAGGTGATACGGATATACTTAGAGTGCCCAAGAAGGTGACCCTGTGCATTGTGCAATCTCACAGTTTACATCCACTCTTTTCGTGAATCCTCTCCCAATTTTGAACGAGTATAGTGAAATTAAACACCCCATAAGTTCAGAGTGGTTGGGGCTGCATTTTGCAATTGCATCCATACTCATCTTCTCACCGCCTTCCCATCAACCTTCTCAGCTCTTGGATCGAACACCCAAATCAACAAATCACCGGCCCTGTCACACGTTGACTCAAGCACGCACAAAACCCTTTCAATCAAGCGTCACAAGGAGGCTTAAACCAGTAGGATCTGAAGTAAAGCCACCCAAAAGAGCGAAGGGACATGGATGTCATCACGAGGCTGGGGGGCATACCGGGTGGAGGGGCTGTACAGAGAGGCCGTTGCGGCCGGCGGTGATGGCGACCTCCCCGACGCTGTCCAGGAACAGCACCTCGCCGCCGTCCTGCATGGCCTCTTCGGCGCGTGCTCGCGTGGGGTACCTCCCGTTGCTGGTGTGCTGCGCCTGCTTGTTCTGCTTTTTTTTTTTTTTTAATCAGCGCTTGTTGTGCTTTTGGTTGAGCGAGAAGAGAGGAACACGGGAAAATTAGTTGCTTTTCGGACTGGATATTTTTGTTCGAGGGATTGGGGGTTGGTGGGCCCGTGTTGGTGGCTGTGGAATGTGGACCGTGGACGTCTTCGGCGGCTGTTGACGGAAACCGGGGAATAGTGCAGTTGGAGAGTGGCGAACGCCGCGCTAGCAGGTGTAGTTCTCGTAATAGAAGGCCGTTGACGCCAGCCCAGGAGAAGCCCACGAAGGTGGCTGTCGCCTGAAACGGATCCGACTGGGCCTCTCCTGGGTCGTAGGGGTTTGTTAGGGTTCGCATGGGTACCCTATCACCATCGTCGAGATCTCCACCATCGTCCTCTTCCACAGCAGTTCACTCCACGGTTCCACATCTCGCATTTTTCCTTTTTCAAACAACATTTTGCGCTCTCACCGCGTCGATCCGCTCCAAGCAAGCCCCGACCGGAACCATGGCTTCCGTCAAGGAGAGCTATCGCACCGAGCTCCGCGCCGCCGCCCGCCAGCTCGGCGAGCGCTGCCTCTACTCTGCCGCTAAATGGTATGCCCCCACTTCAAACTTTCAAAGCCCCTTCCTTCAATCAAACCCTAAACCCCGAATCCTAACAAACTCCTCTCTTTCCGCAGGGCCGCCGAGCTGCTCGTCGGTGTAGAGCCGGATGCGGCCCCGGTCCCGTCGGCCGCGATGGACACCCCTTCCTCCTCGTCTGCGACCTCCGCGGGGCGGCTATTGCACCTGCACCGTAGTGGAGGTTCCAGCTTCCGCCACCGCCCCCGCCCCGGCGGCGGCACTAGCTCGGAGGTCGGGACCCCGCTCGGTGGCGTGTCATACGTCAGCACGCCCATCCCTGACGACGATGCGTTCGATTCGGGCGGCGATAAGTACCTACTGGCCAAGACCTATTTCGACTGTCGAGAGTACCGCCGTGCAGCTCACGTGCTGCAGAACCAGGTCGGGCGCAAGGCTGTGTTCCTGCGATGCTACGCGCTCTACATGGTAGGATCGACTTCTTACCTACTGTGTTTATTTTCTCGGTGCATCTGCGAGTTTTCAGATCTGGGATAGGGCGAGGTGTTTGATGAAATGCCTCAGTAGAGCTGCTGCATTGTAGGTGAAATTTGGTTAGGTATGGAACTGCCAATGGTTTAATTGATTTCTTTGTCTTTTATTTAGGTGGATCCACATGTTTTAGTGCTCAAAAGTCTATTTAGTTACTTTCATGTGAGAATGGAGTGGTTACTAAAATTTGGTTTACTGTGATTTTTACCTAAAAAGACTGAGCAGAAATGGATTGCATGAGCATGACTAACGAGTAATAAGAGATTAAGAGCTGTTCCAACTTGCAATGGTCCAATTTATAGGTTCTGTCTAGTGCTTTGTGCTCATGTGCTTTAAGTGAATAGTACAGTTTGAAATTTGTAAAACCTCTGGTCATGTATTCTACATAGCTATTGGCTTGCTATTTATTGATAAGTTGTTAGCTCTATGAGCATGAGAAAATAATGGAAGATGTGAACCAATGATTCCTTCCAAATAGTAGTTCTGTTGTGATGATAGAATTTGATGGATATATTACATTCAAGAAGTTATAATTATGAGGGCTTAAAACTAAGTCCATTAAATGATTGGCAATTTCTATTCAATGTTGACACTTGTACTAGAAAGCTATGCTCTGCCGTACATTTTGGCTATGCCACTTGTAATTTGTAACTGCTAAATGAAAATTATTCGTGTTTGTTCTAGAACAATAACTTTTCCATGTCAAAATAATCCTTTGTCAGTACTAAAATCCTTTCTGCTGGCTGGTAATATTTGTTTAATGTGAAGATTTGTAACATTTATTTACGAGCTAAAACTCCATTATAGGTACTTGTTTTAGTTTTTGGTGTTTGTTTGTTTTCTGGGCGTGCATGATTTGGGATTGTAAGGGTAGTATTTGTGACATTGTCTGCAAATTTCCATTTAATCTGTTGTTCTGCTAAAGGATTTCTGTGTGCAATTTAATGTGCCCCCTTCCCTTGTCCACCGACTCTATGAAAGTTCACTAATGCCCACAAGTTGTTTTCTACTTGGTCCATTGTTTAATTATAGTGATCTATTTGCTCTCCTATTTTAGTTTGGAGAGAAGCGGAAAGAGGCAGAGATGATAGAGCTTGAAGGATCGTTGGGCAAGAGTAATGCTGTTAATCAGGAACTAGTTGCTTTGGAGAAAGAGCTCTCAACACAACGAAGAACTGGCTCTATTGATTCGTTTGGACTCTACTTGTATGGTATTGTTCTACGTGATAAAGGAAGTGAAGGCCTAGCTAGAACGGTCTTGGTAGAATCTGTGAATAGCTATCCTTGGAACTGGAGTGCTTGGTCAGAGTTACAATCTTTATGTACTAGCAGTGACATTTTAAACAACTTAAATCTGAAGAATCACTGGATGAAAGACTTCTTTCTTGCTAGTGCATTTCTGGAACTAAGGATGCATGAAGAAGCTCTTAAAAGATACGAGCGCTTGATGGGGGTCTTCCGCTGCAGTGGTTACATTCAGGCTCAAATTGCAACAGTCCAGTACAGTATGAGGGACCTTGATGAAGCTGAGATGATTTTCGAAGAACTGCTCAGGACTGATCCTTTTCGTGTGGATTCTATGGATATTTACTCAAATTTACTATATGCAAAAGAAAGCTTGACTGCTTTGAGTTTCCTTTAAGACAGAGTATTTTTGACAGATAAATACCGCCCAGAATCTTGCTGCATAATTGCAAATTACTACAGTCTGAAGGGTCAGCATGAGAAATCTGTTTTGTACTTTCAAAGGGCACTAAAGCTGAATCGAAAGTACCTCTCAGCTTGGACCCTAATGGGGCATGAGTATGTTGAACTGAAAAATACTCCTGCTGCAATTGATGCCTACAGAAGAGCTGTTGATATTAATCCTCGAGATTTTCGTGCTTGGTATGGTCTTGGTCAAATCTATGAGATGATGGGGATGCCATTTTATGCACTTTATTACTTCAAGAAATGTTCGTACTTCCAACCCAATGATTCTCGTCTCTGGATTGCCATGGCTCAGTGTTACGAAAGTGATCCACTTCAAATGATCGAAGAAGCCATCAAGTGCTATGAGAGAGCTGCAAATAACAATGACACTGAAGGAATAGCACTTCACCAACTAGCAAAATTGCATGGCAGGCTGGGGCAATCTGAGGAAGCTGCCTTCTACTACAAGAAGGATTTAGAGAGAATGGAGGTTGAGGAAAGGCAAGGCCAGAATTTTGTTGAAGCTCTGCTGTTCCTTGCTAAACATTACAAGAGCATAGGCAGGTTCGAGGAAGCAGAGCACTATTGTACAAGGCTCTTGGATTACACTGGCCCAGTAAGTTCTTTGTTTATATTATTTTCTCAAAAGAGTGGAAGAAGTGAACATAGAAAACCAAATCTCTACACTAAAATTAGCTAACAATGAGCTAATGTTGAATATGATCCATTGCTCAAACCAACATGAACCTACTTATTTTCAGCAACACAAGTTAACTCCATTAACATTTATAGTACTACAAAGTTTACAAGTGAAAACAAAGGCATCTAGTGAAACTGTTCACTTCTAGTCATCTCTGCTTGCATTAATTACCATGATTCTGGTTACATGTCACCACTGCTTTCATATGCTGATATGCATTTAATATGTGCAGGAGAAGGAGACTGCTAAAAATATGTTGCAAGGGATAAAAAGGTTACAGTCAGGATTTCCATCAATGGATATTGATCATTTTGCACTGTAAACTATAAAGTCCACCCATAAGTTATTTGGTTGGGAAAATTGGACAGTTAGTATGAAGATAACATTGCTTCCTTACTACAGAATATGTTCATCTTGCATTGCATACAAGGAGGAATTTCAGCTTTCCAGAAAAGTAAAACACCTGTAGGGTAAGACTAGTCATGAACTAGGGTAGTTGAGGTGGCACTCACCCGATACATGACTGAGGGCCTGTTTGTTTCAGAAGTTAGAAGTTGAAAGTTGAAACAAACAATCCAGCCGTTGAGCTGGCATCTGAGGAAATAAACTAAGAACTGAAAAGCATGCTAGACGAGCTTTTCTGGCTTTTGGTGTGCTAAGAAGCTAAAATTTTATTACAGAAGTCAATAGAAAAAGCCAACAGCCAGAATACAAAAGCTAGAAAGCCAGCTTTGAGCCAAAAGCCCCAAAACTACAGTTCAAACCAACAGGCCCTGAAGGAAAAGACTAGCTGCCCACCTGATGAAAAGTTCAATTGCATATCTCGATTGGGAATTACTTCCAATCTTCCTTCACAGTGTGATGCTTATTGTTTGTATCCTCGCTATGCGACTCCATACTGCTGGATATGATGACCTACTGCGCATGATGTTTGCTTCTAGTTCCTGGAGCTTGGCAACAAGGAGAACCAGGCGCCTGCATGGTGCGAAGATGAGCGTCATTGGAATGAGCCAGATCCCTAAAGCAAATATCAGCATAGCTGCCTTGTCTGTGAGAGCTCTGAATCTCTATGGGTTTGGTTTCCTTCACCGGAAAACCCTGGTTAGTGTTTTCCCCCATGGTTGCTTGCATATATAAGCTTCCTTTGGAGACTTGCTTGGCCTTGTGTGCGATCTGCATGTTACATTATTGCTTGTCTAGTTGTCATCAAACTCAAAGTAGTCCATGCCTTGGCATTTTGTAAAATTAATCATTGCGATTTTTTAATAAAAAGCTACGTAGATTGTAGGGCGAGGATGTGGCCGCACTTTAGTGTGTACTTGATATATCATGGGAATAAAGTAAAATCTGTCTAGTGATATCATGGGAATAAAGTAAATCTGTCTAGTGGTGGTATTTTAGCGAACGATGTCTAGTGGTGGTTTCTTTCCCCATTATCATGTTTTTGCACGATAGATGCATCTGTGTTTTCGGTTCGTGGTTTCTGTTGAGCTATTACTCCCTACATTCCTTTGGCCTGCCCTCCCAGCCTGTTTTATCACTGCCATCTCATCGATGGTGACACTATCACTGAACAGACGCAGACGTAACAATTCTGGCCGTTCTTTTGTCACTTGCTGTCATTGAACCGAACATTCCTTTCGGTTAGCATTAGCAAATTATTTCTTTTATATTAGGTTACTATCATTCGGTGTCATGGGCTCGTGGAAAACGAATTGCCACCTGCCTGTCTTCCCTGCTTTCTGACGTCAGAGCCAGAGGGACCGTGCGAGGTTTGTCATTAGCAGGATTTAAACCGTCGTTATCACGCCCAAAAAAAAAAAAAAAATTATCATTTTCAGGCCTGAAAAGAGAAACGCACGATTTTGTTGCTGCAATGCTTCACATACTAGTTATGGGAGAGCTGTTATAAACATTCCGTCAATCCATTTGTCCACGGAGGGAGTACATCAAATGGTACGGTTAGACATTAAAATTTTGATGGTTCACATGGTAGTGGTTCTCTTATCAAAGGTGTTAGCTTACGTGGTCATACAAATGTCATCCATTATTGTAACATTATCAGGTACTTTGCTAGTACCATTTAGGTACATTGACATTCCATTTTGTGCTGTTAGTTGATAATGGTTGACTGGAATATTGGAATGCCAATCAAATGAAGAATGTGAACGATGTATAACGGATGCTTACCGTAAGATAATCTTGTTTTTTTTCAGCCGTGATACTTGTTGTCGATCTTTCTTGATAAGTATGGAGTACACCTAAGTAGAGTGAAAGTTGACGTTGTCACAGCGAAGTCACAGCGAACGAGAGTTGAACCTGTTATGGTTGCTTCTGTCCTCGTGTCTCTGTTACTTAAGCCCAATACTTTACTGATTGCTTCACGCCTGGGTTTACACATCCGCATAATCAATCTGTCATCCTCTCCTGTTATGGATACGGGCTTGACAGGGACCGCTGGTTCCGATTTGTTTTTTTTCTATATATGAAACTGTTTCCGATTGAAACACCCACCACTACTCCACCACCACTACTGACAGAGGCATAAGCGTATGGGGTGAGTGCAACCCAGGGACCCATCTTCTCAAGCGACGCTGGCAAATCGCCATTCTTTTGTCTCTATGCTTAAATAAAAATGTCTGGATGCACATTTTTGCTTATTCGCACATCACTGCGTCAGGACATGTACAGGTCAGTGCACCTATCCTTGTAACAGGAAGAAGATTCTGCGATCAAGGGGGTGCTTGGTTTTCTAATCTAGCTTGCCTTGTCTTGGCCAGGCTAGTAAATCTTTGTTATGCCAGGTAAGTCAAATTGGCTCTTTCACAGAGCGAGAAAAAAAAAAACGTGCTTTATTGTATCCTTACTTGTGTTTGGAAAAGCTAAACACAAGCGCGGTAAAAGGATCTAAGCACGGCCTTCAAGTGTTAACTTGGTCAGATCTTCTATGTGAGCAATTCGCTTCCTAGAGACCGGGTGCCCCATTCGAATTGGTAGGTTAAGTGTGATGGAACCCAGCCATCCACCTTCAATCCCTCAACTTGGTGAGTATGTTCAGATTTTTTCTAGACTGCTTTAGGTTCTATTCTTTCAACCATAAGCGATGTGTATGCTGACAGTGAGACATGATTGGATTTTGTTAATAATTTTGAGATGTATCACTTTAATATTTTGAGAGGTGTTCATGGAATAGAGCGTGTGTGTTTGTAAGGGGGAGTGTACATAGTTTATGAGATCTACTTCCTCACTATGACTTCACAAAAAAAAAGGTCAATTTTGATGTCTCAGTTCAACCCTACACGATGGATTGCCGCATGGTCTAGTGCCACGCATTGCTTCATACGCATGTGACATGGGAATATATTTTTCAAATAAGATCTCTCGACATGACATACAAATGGGCCACAACAACAAATGAAATTGGCCCCCAATACACGAACGGAAAACAGTGGATCAAAACTCGCCGAGTCTATTTATTCATGAACATGGGTTCAACAGAGTTGCGAACTAAAATACCAGATACAAAGCTACGGAGGGACGGCTCCGGCGTCTTTGGCCATCCAAATCAAGGGCGAGGCCTCACGTTGGTACAACGCAGGCAACAGGAGGCTCGCTGAACTGATCGTGTCGGTGCCTTCGTAGCGTGCTGTTCTTCTGCTACTAGTCGCACAATAGTCTCAATGTAATCGCTTTTTATATGCATCCAGGAGTAGTAGGATGTGATCCGGTAACTTGTGGTTACCGCTTCAACTCTTGTTTAACTTCCATTATATTCTGCTTAATGAAATATGTGTAACAGTGCAGTCTCGAAAAAAAAAACCAAAGCTACAGAGGGAATCACTCCAAACATGAGGTTGATCTGTGCCTTGTTCGACTGCCTGATGCTGATTTATGTGAGAAAAAAGTTGTCTGGCTGGTGCTGATTTGTTGTTAGAGAAAAGTATTGTGACTGAACTAGCCAGCCGAACAAGCTGCTGGATCCCGATCAAGACTCAAACAAGCAATATCATGAGCACTCCTATTACATGATCTAGAAATATGAGACACTTGAACTAATTGAAACATAGCGACATGAGTTGATACACTCCTTTGTAAAGGAAACTGCAGGGCTAAGATCCCGCACACTTGATTGTAACACTTGCATTGTGTTCTGTGTTCATGGAGTTAGACTCAAGGATGATTATCCTGATTCCATGGCTCGACGCCGCTTGCAAAGCTGCAAAGCATACTGAGCTTCAAAGTAATTAGCATCAAGAACGGCTTCTAGAGAACCAGTTTATGATGTAAGTGGAGTTTTTTTATGGGAGGATTGGGTGTATGGCCCTGAAAAAAACGTAGCTTAGTTATCTGTCCTTTTTTCAATCGAATTTGGTTCAGTGGCCTCAAACCAAATTTTACTTAGCTCCAGGGCCTTCCGTTCATTTTGGGCTCCAATGGTGTTAAGTTAGGGACCGTTTTACCCCTGACAAAAAATATATAAAAAATAGTTTTGGGCTCTAACGATGCATCTTTCTCCAAAGGCATAATGGAGAATATGTGTTGTTATGCACTGTCTATGTATATATATATTATGTACTCAAAATATACAATAAAGAAATGAAACTCTTTTTTTATTTTCTCGTTAGGGGTAAAACAATGTTTTGCATCACTCTGTCATGATTGACTCGGATTCCATTTTGGCCTTCCAGACTTCCAACAAAAACGGAGTTGTTATTTGCCTGGCTCTCCCTTGTCACATCTATCTAACTTATTTCCTCAGTCCTGTGATATAATAGATTTTCAGCTGTCCTAGATCAAACCATCCTGAATACTATCAAATTTGTATAGAGAAGTAGTAACATCTACCGTATTCAGGAGGTGAATTATAAGAATACATTTCATATTTAATGACACTAATTTTATATCACAAATATTGCTGTTCTTTTCTATAATTTTGGTTAAACTTAGAATGGTTTGACTAAGCAAAAATCCAATACATTTCAGGACGGAGGGAGTATAAGCAAAAATGTGGCTAGCATGCTACTTTGTATTTAATTTGTAGTGAAACTCAAATCTTAAACAGAAGTTATAATTCGAAGTGATGAAACTAAGGTATGCCCAAGTAAGTCGGTTTCCCATGAACAGAGAATAAGAGCTCATGAGACAGACTATGCTTTCCGAGGCACGGTGGCCTTCAAAAAAAGTTTGTCTCTCGAGAATATCATACACAAAATCATTCATGATCCATGGTACGGCATTTCTAACTGGATTACTGGAACTTGTTCAAACATGTGGATACACTTCAATTCATTATTTTTTTTTCTCTGAAGAAGAAGAAGAAGAAGAACCTTTTACTTCATTAATTCAGTCAAAACATTTTGTTCCTAAATTCTATGGTACAAATAGGTTGCTGTTTACATGCACATATAGCTAACAGTATATCTATCAACAAAGTATTCTAGGTCTCTATTAAATACAAAAAGAATCAAGAGTGTACAACATACAAGTCTAAATAAGGATCTCTCCTAGATAAAAATATGAACTCTTTGCATATCTCCCTTCATTCATGCAAAAAAGGAACTTGTGAGTAGCATCACTACACCTCTGGCCCCGCAGCAAAGAGGTTGACAAGGCCCCGGCAAGCTTGGACAGATACCTCGCTCGCCTGAAGCATCTCTCCGTCCCAAGTTCCAGACACTTTCATCATGTGATGAGATAAAGGTAAATGCTGGTGTCTGCAGATAGGAAAGTTCTGTTAAATTCAACCACAAGTCCAGAAGAGAGATTAAACAGGATAAAAGGTATAGCTACCTTGTGATGCTCAACAAACTTGAAGCTCAGAGGATCCAAACCCTTCTTAGTAAATTGTGTTAGATGCCTGCAGACAAAAACTATTCTACTTAAAGGCAAACAGAATGTACAGAACAATTTCCCACCAAATACCGTAAGAAGAATAGCGAGCTACTTCTTTTCCTAAGAAAGCTACTTGACTTGGCACGAGGCTGATTATGTCATTATTAGGTGATGGATTGCAAATAGAGATCTGCAGGAATAAAATCAATTTGCATTAGTTTCTGAAAATTTAAAGCGAACTCAGAAATTATACTATATTTTAGTCTCTTCTTTTTTTTTAAAAAAAAAGGTCTGCAAATCAATTCATTTAAGCAGTTTCTCAGGAAATTAGTTTGTGATTGTTTTTATCTTTTGCTGAGAAACAGATTTCCAATCAAAAGTTACTGGGAATCTAGAAGAGATTGGATCATGGGCTCAGCAAGACAAACATTTTACTGAGTGCTCACCACAAGTAAAGGGGAAGAGGGCAGTCTCTTATGAGCAGAAGATGAAGAAATCCATCCGAAAGGTGTCGGCCAGCTACCAGGCCATCAGGGGCTCTTTCATTACGACATGAAATGATAGCTGCACCAACGCTGAGGAAACGCCCTTCGGACCAGACCCACTTCTGGTTCTCACATAATGTTCTGGAGTTGTCTGAAACATCTTCTGAATTTTGTCCAGATGTTGAAGCCACTTTGCATACAGAGCAATTTGTTCTGCAGATTAATTTGTTGGGTTTCTTCCAACGAGATTGTAGTGGTTGTGCTCCAGTTACATCATCCTCTGCTGATGCCGTAAGTGAATGAGTGTATGGAGTCTCGAGAAAAGCAACCTTTGCCTCGTATGACCTGAAAATGACCGGAGATTGTTAAGTTGTCAACAGCGTGCTACAATAGTATGTAAACATTACTCACTTATGCTTCAGAAAGACCATTGTTCCAGAAAAGTCATAACGTGCAGGACCCATCCACCGGTACTTTTTCGCTCTCCCTGATAACTTCTCCATAAAAGCCATATCTACAAGCAAGCAAAGTGGCTATCAGCAACTATGCAGAAGATGACCTAATGTACAGTAGAGATTCACAGATATGTCAGTTTTTATTAAAGACGGAAAACAAGACTAAAACACTGTAGATCCCCCGGAAAGTGAGGCTGTATTATTTTCTTTTGTTTTGGGTTATTATGGCAAAGATTTATGCAGGTTGCATATGAAAGCTCATTTAAGAAGTAGTTGACCAAGGACCATTAATCAAACTCATCAAATTATCAAACTTGAATTAACATAAGCACATAAAATTTCCTTGTTTACAGCGATACATCAGCAAAAAGCAAAATTGTGCTTATTTGCACCATGCAGCTGTACTATCTCATACAGGTAGTAGCATACCCTGCAAATGAAGCAGCATAGCGCACAGTAGGCAAGACCTCAGCTGTTGGGCTACTTTTCCATCTTACTACTTGAGCTATATCGAGTGGCACCCTTCTGCCGAGAATAATAAGCAGAGCAGAGGTCACAGGATCTCTCTCCCCAGTTGTGCTGCAAAGACCAATGAGCATTAACCGACAGCAAAAAACTGGAACTGATGAGTCCAAATTATGTACAGTGGGATCAACAATTTTATTGAAAAAAGAAAGGTTACAATGTGCTTGGGTGATGGGAAATGGAGACTAATCTATGTTTTGAAAGAGCAACCAAGTGGTATTTTGGCAGGTTTACCAATCGCCATGGCTCATGTTTTTGCTCAAAGCTGCACTACAGAGATGGTAATAGTGGAATTGTACAGTACTGAAAATGACATAACTATCTCACATGGAACACCTACCATGGGTACACAAAACTGAATACTCAAAATACAAACTGAGTGGGATTAAGGACCGCAGCAATAACCAGTGATCAAAATAATGAGGCAAGATCCACTGAAGAGTATCAACACTACCTGAGAACAATAGCATCAGTTGAGCCAGAAGGAATTATGCCAAACCTAAACCAGTCATTTGGGAAGGCAACTAAGTTATCCTGATCTGCAGAAGCGTGAAGTTGAATACTGAAACAGAAGTTCTCTTTTTAATCAGTGAACTTCAGAAGTTTTAAGATATAAGTAGGATCACCAAGTAAGAATTATTCACTAACCTCCAATGCATGGTTCTTCAGTAGAATCTGCAAAATAAACCACTGAAATATCTGCACAAGAATTTCCCATAAAACATATGCAAAAAATGTAAACAGGAGCTTACTTAATGATGGTATCTCTAGTCCTGTAGGATGTGAAGTTGAAAGAAGAGGTTCTTGGTCATCAGATTTACTTGAATTCCCTGGAAACATGACATTCCCAGAATCTGGAGTGGGTATACTAGAGTTTATCCACTTTCTTGTTTGTTCTTCACAGTTATCACTGCCCCGAACATATCCAAACCCCTCAGGAGTTGGGGGATAAGAAACCTTGTGCCTCGAACTAAGTATCCCATTCAGAATTTCATTAAATAGACCGTCACCACCCTAAAAATGCAAAGCTTGAAAACATTATGAGTAACAATGGGAGTTTCTCTTTTTGGTTTATTGTAACCTGTTTTCCTCTTAACAGAACACAGTGAAAGGCTTTCAAACTTGTACACAAAAAACTAGACAATATGCAGGAAGTGAAATCCAGTGAAATATTAACCAACTATTCCTGTGTGACTAGCTAAAAGTGTGTTAACTACAAATGGTGTTACAGAAGGTTAAAAAAGGCAGCTAAAGATTAGTGCACATTTATGCTCGGGAAAAAGTCTAAATCACACCCCCACCTTTGGGAGGTGGTCTAAATCACCCCTGACCTTTGAAATGGTCTAAATCGCCCCCTGAACTTTTTTGAAAACCGGTCAAATTACCCCTAAAGCAGTTTTGAAAAATCATAGAAAATCATAGAAAAATCATAAAATGGAAAATAAAATTGTGCTACCCTCCAAATGAGTAGACCTACGCAATGAACAAATAATATGGTATGCTTTAGTACATTTTTTTTTTCTGTAGCTTTAGATTTATGCTTTTCCTCGTAGTTGTAAAAAAAAATGTACTAAAGCATACCATATTATTTGTTCATTGCGTAGGTCTACTCATTTGGAGGTAGCACAATTTTATTTTCCATTTTATGATTTTTCTATGATTTTCTATGATTTTTCAAAACTGCTTTAGGGGTAATTTGACCGGTTTTCAAAAGTTCGGGGGACGATTTAGACCATTTCAAAGGTCGGGGGTGATTTAGACCACCTCCCAAAGGTGGGGTGTGATTTAGACTTTTTCCTTTATGCTCACATGGATGCTACCTAGTTCTAGTTTATTAAGAAGGTGGTATATTCACGCTCACATGGATGCTAGCTAGTTCTAGTTTATTAAGAAGGTGACACATGCATTTGACACTTAATTTCCTATCAGTTTCCTGACAAATATTGTAGATCAGGATCGTGTAATCCCGTCTTGCCTAATCTTTAAGGGAGGCTTCTTGCTCCCTAACTCCCTAAGCAATGTCCTATATAATCCGCACATGAGGTTCACTAATACAATGAACTATTCCACTAATTCTATTCCTCCTACCCAAAATAAATTGTTCATGATGACTAGACATCATCATTATAACACTTGCCGGATAAATCTGAGAAAATATAAGGTGGTAAAGTCGAGTGAACAGAACTGGAATTTGATTGTCCTACCACTGCAACAACACCATCAAATGTCTTCAGTTCTATATCTGATAATGATGATAGTGTGTCATATGCATGCCCTGCTCTCTCTGTCACTATCACCTGAAACCAACATTAGGGGTAAAACTAAGTCAGAGCACTTGACTTATTCATAAATGAGAAAGCAATTCTGATATCACAAAATCATAAGAAATAAAGTTTACCTTTTGTTTTTATTTTCGCTCTATCAAATAATGGAGACACTGTTTCCCAGTTCCTGACCCTCTACCCTTTCCACATAATGGATGAACAAATACCTATAATGTGTTGACGAAGTTATCTCAATAGCAGACCAATAATTAGAAGAAGAAATATCAAATATTCTTTGCATCATTGCATGACTTTTGAAGTCTTATGGTGGGCAAGAGGAGAAGAAAAGAAATGCATCATATCTACCATGAGGTTCTTTTTGGTCTACCGCCTTCATTGTTTATACATGAAATGAGACAGCTCAAACCAATCTTTGCAGATCTTCAAGTCTTTGTGACCAAAAATATATTCACAAGGTACCCATGGAGAAGGGCATTTTCTTCTTCTGGTAATCCCATGTACAACAAACCGATGCATCTGCATGAGCATAAGATTTGTTAAGACACATATAGTGTGAGGTTCAGAGATAGATAGTTCTTCTAGTTTCAGTCTCAGTTCTCCTTGTAAGTCAGGCTCCCTCTTTTCGGTTCCTGTTTTCCCTTTACAGGACTTGTACAGTTTACTTTTCCCTTCTTTTAATATATTATTACTTATTGCAGTACTCCAGCTGTTTCCCGTCAAAAATTAGGAAGCGGTTTTCCTATTTCTACTTGCATCTCAGAACATGGAATATTCGAGTACATAAGTTGTTGAGTGAATATTTTTTGTGCAATGTTTGCAAAAATTATGGACACCTTTGAAAACTTTCATTTGATTCATCAACAAAGGGAATTAAGATCACTAGATTAGTATACTGTTAGTGACAAAGGAGTATACCTAGTGTGTTCAGGTAGCATATGAGACTTGGGAGGAAGCTAGTAGCTACACAAAGAAACACGATGGAACAACCTATCTAATATTGGTTGGCAGAATCGTTTTGATGTATATTGGAGAAAATTAATTGTATAATAACCAGAAGGAATGCCATAACCTCGATATTTTCTTGCCTTGAATAGCCGTCCTTGTATTCCAAGGCCCACAGATAGGACCCTTATCAAGCATCTCTATGGCATAAACATCTGAAAACTTTATTTTGCTGTCTAATTTAGGCTGCAGTGTAATGGATGACCAACACGAAGAGACCAGTTCCTGTAAAAAATGGCAACATGAGCACAATTACATGGATACATAGAAAGAGGAATATTGGAACCTCCTGCTGGCACTTATCATTTGGAACTAAAAGTGAAAATTGAGGGCAACAACAAAAACTGAGACATAGTTCCTTCTGCTGTGACTGATTAATGCATGTAAAAGAAAAGAATATTCTACCGTAAAAAGCATAAAAATCAAACAATTGCATCCCGTGTGAAGATTATGTGAGGCTGAGGCCTGGTGGCACATATCATATTATTGGTGTTATTTTTCCACTTGGTGATCTATGCAATGGTGCTGAACAACACTAAGTGAACTTAGTATAAGTATTGTATACTCACACACATATGCCAAGGGCACTCCCTTAAAAGTATTCATGACTCATGAGGCAGAGGAGGATTGTGTTTCTAGTTTGGAGTATTTAACTAGGATTTGCATGTTTTCTTCTCTTGCAAAAAAAAAAAAAAAAAAAAAAATGTCTTTCAGCCAACAGAGCACTCCATATCTGATGTCGCAAACACCTAAAACATACTCTTCTGGTAGGTGATACGGATATACTTAGAGTGCCCAAGAAGGTGACCCTGTGCATTGTGCAATCTCACAGTTTACATCCACTCTTTTCGTGAATCCTCTCCCAATTTTGAACGAGTATAGTGAAATTAAACACCCCATAAGTTCAGAGTGGTTGGGGCTGCATTTTTGCAATTGCATCCATACTCATCTTCTCACCGCCTTCCCATCAACCTTCTCAGCTCTTGGATCGAACACCCAAATCAACAAATCACCGGCCCTGTCACACGTTGACTCAAGCACGCACAAAACCCTTTCAATCAAGCGTCACAAGGAGGCTTAAACCAGTAGGATCTGAAGTAAAGCCACCCAAAAGAGCGAAGGGACATGGATGTCATCACGAGGCTGGGGGCATACCGGGTGGAGGGGCTGTACAGAGAGGCCGTTGCGGCCGGCGGTGATGGCGACCTCCCCGACGCTGTCCAGGAACAGCACCTCGCCGCCGTCCTGCATGGCCTCTTCGGCGCGTGCTCGCGTGGGGTACCTCCGTTGCTGGTGTGCTGCGCCTGCTTGTTCTGCTTTTTTTTTTTTCAGCGCTTGTTGTGCTTTTGGTTGAGCGAGAAGAGAGGAACACGGGAAAATTAGTTGCTTTTCGGACTGGATATTTTTGTTCGAGGGATTGGGGGGTTGGTGGGCCCGTGTTGGTGGCTGTGGAATGTGGACCGTGGACGTCTTCGGCGGCTGTTGACGGAAACCGGGGAATAGTGCAGTTGGAGAGTGGCGAACGCCGCGCTAGCAGGTGTAGTTCTCGTAATAGAAGGCCGTTGACGCCAGCCCAGGAGAAGCCCACGAAGGTGGCTGTCGCCTGAAACGGATCCGACTGGGCCTCTCCTGGGTCGTAGGGGTTTGTTAGGGTTCGCATGGGTACCCTATCACCATCGTCGAGATCTCCACCATCGTCCTCTTCCACAGCAGTTCACTCCACGGTTCCACATCTCGCATTTTTCCTTTTTCAAACAACATTTTGCGCTCTCACCGCGTCGATCCGCTCCAAGCAAGCCCCGACCGGAACCATGGCTTCCGTCAAGGAGAGCTATCGCACCGAGCTCCGCGCCGCCGCCCGCCAGCTCGGCGAGCGCTGCCTCTACTCTGCCGCTAAATGGTATGCCCCCACTTCAAACTTTCAAAGCCCCTTCCTTCAATCAAACCCTAAACCCCGAATCCTAACAAACTCCTCTCTTTCCGCAGGGCCGCCGAGCTGCTCGTCGGTGTAGAGCCGGATGCGGCCCCGGTCCCGTCGGCCGCGATGGACACCCCTTCCTCCTCGTCTGCGACCTCCGCGGGGCGGCTATTGCACCTGCACCGTAGTGGAGGTTCCAGCTTCCGCCACCGCCCCCGCCCCGGCGGCGGCACTAGCTCGGAGGTCGGGACCCCGCTCGGTGGCGTGTCATACGTCAGCACGCCCATCCCTGACGACGATGCGTTCGATTCGGGCGGCGATAAGTACCTACTGGCCAAGACCTATTTCGACTGTCGAGAGTACCGCCGTGCAGCTCACGTGCTGCAGAACCAGGTCGGGCGCAAGGCTGTGTTCCTGCGATGCTACGCGCTCTACATGGTAGGATCGACTTCTTACCTACTGTGTTTATTTTCTCGGTGCATCTGCGAGTTTTCAGATCTGGGATAGGGCGAGGTGTTTGATGAAATGCCTCAGTAGAGCTGCTGCATTGTAGGTGAAATTTGGTTAGGTATGGAACTGCCAATGGTTTAATTGATTTCTTTGTCTTTTATTTAGGTGGATCCACATGTTTTAGTGCTCAAAAGTCTATTTAGTTACTTTCATGTGAGAATGGAGTGGTTACTAAAATTTGGTTTACTGTGATTTTTTACCTAAAAGACTGAGCAGAAATGGATTGCATGAGCATGACTAACGAGTAATAAGAGATTAAGAGCTGTTCCAACTTGCAATGGTCCAATTTATAGGTTCTGTCTAGTGCTTTGTGCTCATGTGCTTTAAGTGAATAGTACAGTTTGAAATTTGTAAAACCTCTGGTCATGTATTCTACATAGCTATTGGCTTGCTATTTATTGATAAGTTGTTAGCTCTATGAGCATGAGAAAATAATGGAAGATGTGAACCAATGATTCCTTCCAAATAGTAGTTCTGTTGTGATGATAGAATTTGATGGATATATTACATTCAAGAAGTTATAATTATGAGGGCTTAAAACTAAGTCCATTAAATGATTGGCAATTTCTATTCAATGTTGACACTTGTACTAGAAAGCTATGCTCTGCCGTACATTTTGGCTATGCCACTTGTAATTTGTAACTGCTAAATGAAAATTATTCGTGTTTGTTCTAGAACAATAACTTTTCCATGTCAAAATAATCCTTTGTCAGTACTAAAATCCTTTCTGCTGGCTGGTAATATTTGTTTAATGTGAAGATTTGTAACATTTATTTACGAGCTAAAAACTCCATTATAGGTACTTGTTTTAGTTTTTGGTGTTTGTTTGTTTTCTGGGCGTGCATGATTTGGGATTGTAAGGGTAGTATTTGTGACATTGTCTGCAAATTTCCATTTAATCTGTTGTTCTGCTAAAGGATTTCTGTGTGCAATTTAATGTGCCCCTTCCCTTGTCCACCGACTCTATGAAAGTTCACTAATGCCCACAAGTTGTTTTCTACTTGGTCCATTGTTTAATTATAGTGATCTATTTGCTCTCCTATTTTAGTTTGGAGAGAAGCGGAAAGAGGCAGAGATGATAGAGCTTGAAGGATCGTTGGGCAAGAGTAATGCTGTTAATCAGGAACTAGTTGCTTTGGAGAAAGAGCTCTCAACACAACGAAGAACTGGCTCTATTGATTCGTTTTGGACTCTACTTGTATGGTATTGTTCTACGTGATAAAGGAAGTGAAGGCCTAGCTAGAACGGTCTTGGTAGAATCTGTGAATAGCTATCCTTGGAACTGGAGTGCTTGGTCAGAGTTACAATCTTTATGTACTAGCAGTGACATTTTAAACAACTTAAATCTGAAGAATCACTGGATGAAAGACTTCTTTCTTGCTAGTGCATTTCTGGAACTAAGGATGCATGAAGAAGCTCTTAAAAGATACGAGCGCTTGATGGGGGTCTTCCGCTGCAGTGGTTACATTCAGGCTCAAATTGCAACAGTCCAGTACAGTATGAGGGACCTTGATGAAGCTGAGATGATTTTCAAGAACTGCTCAGGACTGATCCTTTTTCGTGTGGATTCTATGGATATTTACTCAAATTTACTATATGCAAAAAAGAAAGCTTGACTGCTTTGAGTTTCCTTTTGCGCACAGAGTATTTTTGACAGATAAATACCGCCCAGAATCTTGCTGCATAATTGCAAATTACTACAGTCTGAAGGGTCAGCATGAGAAATCTGTTTTGTACTTTCAAAGGGCACTAAAGCTGAATCGAAAAGTACCTCTCAGCTTGGACCCTAATGGGGCATGAGTATGTTGAACTGAAAAATACTCCTGCTGCAATTGATGCCTACAGAAGAGCTGTTGATATTAATCCTCGAGATTTTCGTGCTTGGTATGGTCTTGGTCAAATCTATGAGATGATGGGGATGCCATTTTATGCACTTTATTACTTCAAGAAATGTTCGTACTTCCAACCCAATGATTCTCGTCTCTGGATTGCCATGGCTCAGTGTTACGAAAGTGATCCACTTCAAATGATCGAAGAAGCCATCAAGTGCTATGAGAGAGCTGCAAATAACAATGACACTGAAGGAATAGCACTTCACCAACTAGCAAAATTGCATGGCAGGCTGGGGCAATCTGAGGAAGCTGCCTTCTACTACAAGAAGGATTTAGAGAGAATGGAGGTTGAGGAAAGGCAAGGCCAGAATTTTGTTGAAGCTCTGCTGTTCCTTGCTAAACATTACAAGAGCATAGGCAGGTTCGAGGAAGCAGAGCACTATTGTACAAGGCTCTTGGATTACACTGGCCCAGTAAGTTCTTTGTTTATATTATTTTCTCAAAAGAGTGGAAGAAGTGAACATAGAAAACCAAATCTCTACACTAAAATTAGCTAACAATGAGCTAATGTTGAATATGATCCATTGCTCAAACCAACATGAACCTACTTATTTTCAGCAACACAAGTTAACTCCATTAACATTTATAGTACTACAAAGTTTACAAGTGAAACAAAGGCATCTAGTGAAACTGTTCACTTCTAGTCATCTCTGCTTGCATTAATTACCATGATTCTGGTTACATGTCACCACTGCTTTCATATGCTGATATGCATTTAATATGTGCAGGAGAAGGAGACTGCTAAAAATATGTTGCAAGGGATAAAAAGGTTACAGTCAGGATTTCCATCAATGGATATTGATCATTTTGCACTGTAAACTATAAAGTCCACCCATAAGTTATTTGGTTGGGAAAATTGGACAGTTAGTATGAAGATAACATTGCTTCCTTACTACAGAATATGTTCATCTTGCATTGCATACAAGGAGGAATTTCAGCTTTCCAGAAAAGTAAAACACCTGTAGGGTAAGACTAGTCATGAACTAGGGTAGTTGAGGTGGCACTCACCCGATACATGACTGAGGGCCTGTTTGTTTCAGAAGTTAGAAGTTGAAAGTTGAAACAAAACAATCCAGCCGTTGAGCTGGCATCTGAGGAAATAAACTAAGAACTGAAAAGCATGCTAGACGAGCTTTTCTGGCTTTTGGTGTGCTAAGAAGCTAAAATTTTATTACAGAAGTCAATAGAAAAAAAAGCCAACAGCCAGAATACAAAAGCTAGAAAGCCAGCTTTGAGCCAAAAGCCCCAAAACTACAGTTCAAACCAACAGGCCCTGAAGGAAAAGACTAGCTGCCCACCTGATGAAAAGTTCAATTGCATATCTCGATTGGGAATTACTTCCAATCTTCCTTCACAGTGTGATGCTTATTGTTTGTATCCTCGCTATGCGACTCCATACTGCTGGATATGATGACCTACTGCGCATGATGTTTGCTTCTAGTTCCTGGAGCTTGGCAACAAGGAGAACCAGGCGCCTGCATGGTGCGAAGATGAGCGTCATTGGAATGAGCCAGATCCCTAAAGCAAATATCAGCATAGCTGCCTTGTCTGTGAGAGCTCTGAATCTCTATGGGTTTGGTTTCCTTCACCGGAAAACCCTGGTTAGTGTTTTCCCCATGGTTGCTTGCATATATAAGCTTCCTTTGGAGACTTGCTTGGCCTTGTGTGCGATCTGCATGTTACATTATTGCTTGTCTAGTTGTCATCAAACTCAAAGTAGTCCATGCCTTGGCATTTTGTAAAATTAATCATTGCGATTTTTTTAATAAAAAGCTACGTAGATTGTAGGGCGAGGATGTGGCCGCACTTTAGTGTGTACTTGATATATCATGGGAATAAAGTAAAATCTGTCTAGTGATATCATGGGAATAAAGTAAATCTGTCTAGTGGTGGTATTTTAGCGAACGATGTCTAGTGGTGGTTTCTTTCCCCATTATCATGTTTTTGCACGATAGATGCATCTGTGTTTTCGGTTCGTGGTTTCTGTTGAGCTATTACTCCCTACATTCCTTTGGCCTGCCCTCCCAGCCTGTTTTATCACTGCCATCTCATCGATGGTGACACTATCACTGAACAGACGCAGACGTAAAAATTCTGGCCGTTCTTTTGTCACTTGCTGTCATTGAACCGAACATTCCTTTCGGTTAGCATTAGCAAATTATTTCTTTTATATTAGGTTACTATCATTCAGTGTCATGGGCTCGTGGAAAACGAATTGCCACCTGCCTGTCTTCCCTGCTTTCTGACGTCAGAGCCAGAGGGACCGTGCGAGGTTTGTCATTAGCAGGATTTTAAACCGTCGTTATCACGCCCAAAAAAAAAAAAAAAAAAATTTATCATTTTCAGGCCTGAAAAGAGAAACGCACGATTTTGTTGCTGCAATGCTTCACATACTAGTTATGGGAGAGCTGTTATAAACATTCCGTCAATCCATTTGTCCACGGAGGGAGTACATCAAATGGTACGGTTAGACATTAAAATTTTGATGGTTCACATGGTAGTGGTTCTCTTTATCAAAGGGGTTAGCTTACGTGGTCATACAAATGTCATCCATTATTGTAACATTATCAGGTACTTTGCTAGTACCATTTAGGTACATTGACATTCCATTTTGTGCTGTTAGTTGATAATGGTTGACTGGAATATTGGAATGCCAATCAAATGAAGAATGTGAACGATGTATAACGGATGCTTACCGTAAGACAATCTTGTTTTTTTTTTCAGCCGTGATACTTGTTGTCGATCTTTCTTGATAAGTATGGAGTACACCTAAGTAGAGTGAAAGTTGACGTTGTCACAGCGAAGTCACAGCGAACGAGAGTTGAACCTGTTATGGTTGCTTCTGTCCTCGTGTCTCTGTTACTTAAGCCCAATACTTTACTGATTGCTTCACGCCTGGGTTTACACATCCGCATAATCAATCTGTCATCCTCTCCTGTTATGGATACGGGCTTGACAGGGACCGCTGGTTCCGATTTGTTTTTTTCTATATATGAAACTGTTTCCGATTGAAACACCCACCACTACTCCACCACCACTACTGACAGAGGCATAAGCGTATGGGGTGAGTGCAACCCAGGGACCCATCTTCTCAAGCGACGCTGGCAAATCGCCATTCTTTTGTCTCTATGCTTAAATAAAAATGTCTGGATGCACATTTTTGCTTATTCGCACATCACTGCGTCAGGACATGTACAGGTCAGTGCACCTATCCTTGTAACAGGAAGAAGATTCTGCGATCAAGGGGGTGCTTGGTTTCTAATCTAGCTTGCCTTGTCTTGGCCAGGCTAGTAAATCTTTGTTATGCCAGGTAAGTCAAATTGGCTCTTTCACAGAGCGAGAAAAAAAAAACGTGCTTTATTGTATCCTTACTTGTGTTTGGAAAAGCTAAACACAAGCGCGGTAAAAGGATCTAAGCACGGCCTTCAAGTGTTAACTTGGTCAGATCTTCTATGTGAGCAATTCGCTTCCTAGAGACCGGGTGCCCCATTCGAATTGGTAGGTTAAGTGTGATGGAACCCAGCCATCCACCTTCAATCCCTCAACTTGGTGAGTATGTTCAGATTTTTTCTAGACTGCTTTAGGTTCTATTCTTTCAACCATAAGCGATGTGTATGCTGACAGTGAGACATGATTGGATTTTGTTAATAATTTTGAGATGTATCACTTTAATATTTTGAGAGGTGTTCATGGAATAGAGCGTGTGTGTTTGTAAGGGGGAGTGTACATAGTTTATGAGATCTACTTCCTCACTATGACTTCACAAAAAAAGGTCAATTTTGATGTCTCAGTTCAACCCTACACGATGGATTGCCGCATGGTCTAGTGCCACGCATTGCTTCATACGCATGTGACATGGGAATATATTTTTCAAATAAGATCTCTCGACATGACATACAAATGGGCCACAACAACAAAAATGAAATTGGCCCCCAATACACGAACGGAAAACAGTGGATCAAAACTCGCCGAGTCTATTTATTCATGAACATGGGTTCAACAGAGTTGCGAACTAAAATACCAGATACAAAGCTACGGAGGGACGGCTCCGGCGTCTTTGGCCATCCAAATCAAGGGCGAGGCCTCACGTTGGTACAACGCAGGCAACAGGAGGCTCGCTGAACTGATCGTGTCGGTGCCTTCGTAGCGTGCTGTTCTTCTGCTACTAGTCGCACAATAGTCTCAATGTAATCGCTTTTTATATGCATCCAGGGAGTAGTAGGATGTGATCCGGTAACTTGTGGTTACCGCTTCAACTCTTGTTTAACTTCCATTATATTCTCGCTTAATGAAATATGTGTAACAGTGCAGTCTCGAAAAAAAACCAAAGCTACAGAGGGAATCACTCCAAACATGAGGTTGATCTGTGCCTTGTTCGACCGCCTCGATGCTGATTTATGTGAGAAAAAGTTGTCGACCGGTGCTGATTTGTTGTTAGAGAAAAGTATTGTGATCTGAACTAGCCAGCCGAACAAGCTGCTGGATCCCGATCAAGACTCAAACAAGCAATATCATGAGCACTCCTATTACATGATCTAGAAATATGAGACACTTGAACTAATTGAAACATAGCGACATGAGTTGATACACTCCTTTGTAAAGGAAAACTGCAGGGCTAAGATCCCGCACACTTGATTGTAACACTTGCATTGTGTTCTGTGTTCATGGAGTTAGACTCAAGGATGATTATCCTGATTCCATGGCTCGACGCCGCTTGCAAAGCTGCAAAGCATACTGAGCTTCAAAGTAATTAGCATCAAGAACGGCTTCTAGAGAACCAGTTTATGATGTAAGTGGAGTTTTTTATGGGAGGATTGGGTGTATGGCCCCCGAAAAAAAAGCTTAGTTATCTGTCCTTTTTTTCAATCGAATTTGGTTCAGTGGCCTCAAACCAAATTTTACTTAGCCTCGTGGCCTTCCGTTCATTTTGGGCTCCAATGGTGTTAAGTTAGGGACCGTTTTACCCCGACAAAAAAATATATAAAAATAGTTTTGGGCTCTAACGATGCATCTTTCTCCAAAGGCATAATGGAGAATATGTGTTGTTATGCACTGTCTATGTATATATATATTATGTACTCAAAATATACAATAAAGAAATGAAACTCTTTTTTTATTTTCTCGTTAGGGGTAAAACAATGTTTTTATACCTGCCTTAATACCGTTAGAAACCTAAAATAGACGGAAGACTATAGAGCTAAATAAAATTTGGTTTGTGGCCACAGAGCCATATTCGATTGAAAAATGCCCAAATAACTAAGCTGTTTTTTTCCCCCAGGCCATACACATAATTCTCCCGTTTTTTATTTGGAGAAAATTGAAAGTAGAAGCAAGATGGACTGCCGAGACATTTTAGGATGACCCACACTCAGCCCATGGTGGTACAACAACTCAATCAAGTTGTACTGAGAGTACAGATTTATTTCCATGGGCCGGGCTATACTGCCAACCAATCCAGCCCACGTACTAAGACTCGCCCATTCCTGTACCAACTTCTTATTATAGGAGTCTCGGCGCCGTACACGCCTCTACAGATCCAGCGCCGCCTCTCGTCCTCCCCGCGTCGTCGCCCTCGCCCTCGCCCTCGCCCGCTCACCGCGGGCCGGCGCGCGGTGGAGATCCATCCTTGCTCGAACTGACTTGTTCCTTTGCTGGTAAGGAAACCCTAGCTCACCTGGATGCATCTTTTTGTTCGTTCTGTGGAATAATCCGTTGCCTGCTGCGAGCTGTCATATCTTTCGATCTGGTATGGATGCGTCGATCCGTCTTGGGTGTTGTGGATTTGTGTTTTGGACGGGTAGCGTAGTAATAGCAGCATATCCTCCAATTGACTGAACCCTTATTCCGCTAGTCTGGTCCGCCCGTGGTTTGTCCTCCTATAAATATGTCTTTTGATGTTCCTTATATATGTCTTTTGATGTTCCTTGTTCTTGGTAAGGCGATGTTTTTTATTGTAAGTTCACTACTATAGAGTACCTTCTCCTCTTTTGAAAAGTACTGGCACTTTTTATCATTTGTATTATTATTAATCGCTTGATTTGATTCGGATTTTCCGTTATTAGCAAGTACCTATTATCAACCATGTTTGGACGCATGCCAAGGAAGAGCAGTAACAATACCAAGTATTATGAGGTTCTTGGTGTGTCTAAGACCGCAAGTCAGGATGAGCTAAAAAAGCATACAGAAAAAGCTGCCATAAAAACCATCCTGATAAGGGTGGAGACCCTGAGAAGGTTTGTTCTGTTCACATTTGTTCTGTACTACAGCTTAGTATGTGCAATTGTAGGCGTTCCCATCACCAGTTTTTTCTTGTGAACTGGGCAGTTTAAAGAGTTGTCTCAAGCTTATGATGTTCTTAGCGACCCGGAGAAGAGGGAGATCTATGACCAGTATGGAGAAGATGCTCTTAAGGAGGGAATGGGAGGAGGCAGCAGCAGTGATTTCCATAGCCCATTTGATATTTTTGAGCAACTTTTTCCTGGTTCTAGCTCCTTTGGTGGTAATCTGAATATCTTGTGGTGTTGTTTATATATATCGTTGCTTCATGCTTCCCTTTTAGATTAAAATGCAGCAATGTTTATATATCGGTTTATGTTCAATAGGTGGCTCAAGAGGACGCAGACAAAAGCGTGGTGAAGATGTGGTGCATACTATGAAGGTTTCGTTAGAAGATCTGTATAATGGGACAACCAAAAAACTATCTTTGTCACGGAGTGCTTTGTGCTCAAAGTGCAAGGGGTAAGTTTTCTTTGTTTTCAATAGATATATTTTAATCTGATGAACAGTATTATACTGCAGATATACTAATGTCTCAACTTTCAAATGATGCATCACTGGACTAGTTGCTTTGTCTATTGTGTGTTCAGTGTTGAATTTAACATAATAAAAAATAAGAAATGAGCTCCACCACACGCATATTGAGTATTTCATGGGAGGGTGGTAGGTACCATGTAGCATAGCTTTGTTTCACAAGAAGAGGTTTACATTTGTAATTTTCTATGCACCCTAGTTTGTTATGTTGAACTTGCTTCTCTCCAGCTGTGGCTGCTGAAAGTAGTGCTTTCTGGTCTACAGAGAAAGCAGCACTCTATAATAGTAATATGACTGGGAGCATAGTTCTTTTGGGTCTATGCAATGATCTCTTCTTTTGAACTTTCAGCCTGTCAAGTACTCAAGTTGATTCTCTGTTATATGATATACAGTCATAAACTATTACATTCAACTTTACTTTCCTTGGCAATCTTAAATTTCCTTTGTCTACCACAAATTTTTAATTAATTAGCTTTGATAATCATTTGAAGTTACAAAATGGTTATTGCTGTGCTGGAACTGAATTTCAGTAGATTATTATTGACATTTATAAATACTCGTGATGTTGTCATTTCACTTTTTTTTTTTGAAAGCAAAATTGTGGGGAGTTCGCCACAGCACTTCATTTTAAAAAATTTTATATAGTACAGAACATACTTACTACTGGAATTAACTATATGCATCTAACCAAAAAAGCAAAAGGCTGATCTTAGATCCTCCTTGAAACGAACCGACTGAAGAAGACATTGGTATTTGAAGTTTGCAAACCAAATGTTGACGTTGACTTGGCCATTGTTGAAAACTCTTTCATTTCTTATCTTCCATATCTCCCATGCAGCAATGGTGACTACTTTCATGAAAAAAAAGGGTATGTTTTGTTGTTGCTTGGCGTGCTCTATCCTCAGATAAAGACTGAGGCTTGCATTCCAATACATTCCTATCTTCTCCCAGCATCTCTTGGTGAAAGGGCAGTAAAAAAAAAGAGGTGGTCCAGATCCTCTGCTGTCCCTGCCGGGCAAAGCATGCAGTGCTCATCATCATCCTCGTCAGACAAGTTCCTCCTTTTGAGCATCGTCTTGCTGTTCAGTCTATCGACTAAGACTAACCAGGCAAAAATTTCACTCTTGGCGTGCATTTGGATTTCCAGAGCCAAGAGAAAACTGGATGCTCCGCATGTTCTGAAATGCTAGCTTGTAGAGCTTACTCTAGGAGTAGGTCGTGTTGCCCCACTCCCATTGGTATATCCAAATATCTCTACTTTCCTCATCGAATGCTTGCAGTTCTAGAAACTGACCAAGTGTCTTGAGTTCCCCAAATGCCTCTTGTGAGATCGACAAGGAGAAAAGCATGTCCAAATCTTCAGCGGTCATGACCCTTGGGTTTCTAGCAAAGGAGAATAGTCTAGGGAAATGTTGTGCTAGAACCTCATTACCTGACCAGCAATCATCCCAGAAAGTGACAGTTGTGCCATCGCCGAGGGAGCATCGTGCAGCACTTTGTCAGTGTAGTACTTACTCCAAACGAGGTTGACCCATGGCACATCCACTTTGTTATAAAACTTGTGGAGGTGCTTCACAAGGAGAGCATCATTCTGCACACTCAAGTTGATGACAACGAGACCTCCTTTGCTTCTTGGGCTTTTGAACCATTTGGCCAAGCAGCCCAGTTCCCTCCTTTCTTGGACATGTCTGAACCTCTCCATAGACATTGCTTACGAGCTCTGTCTATGTTGTCAATCATACCTTTTGGAGCTTCAGCATGCACATTGTATAGGTGGCTGTTGCTGTTAGAACCGAGTTAACCATTTGAAGCCTACCAGAGTAGGATAGCAGGGTAAACAAGTAGTCAGCCGTCGCTCAATCTTGTCCATCAGAGTATAGTGTTCGATTCGCGGCTTTGTCATGCCCATGGGCAGCCCGAGGTATGTGAATGGGAACGTTCCTATCTGACATCTGAACGTGTTGGCCATTCTGTCTTCAGAGACATTGATCGGTAGCATCTGAGGTTTGGAGTAATTGACCTTGAGCCCTTTGCAGTCTGAGAAACTTTGAGCAATGCCTTCAGGAAGAACAACTGTATATGTCTGCCTGCATGATGAACTTTTTTTTTTCATTCACCTGCATTATATATATATATATATATATCATGATTTGTACTTAACGTTCTGTCTCAGCACAGAAGTGTACAGTTGATTTCTGCTGCAACCCATGCAGGGTTCCAATGTTCTATTGCTGTGAATGCGTTCAGCTTTTATATTTAGGCACTAAGTTGGCAAGGAAAATTTTTGAAAAGATTGATGTAGTCTATGGAGTATTATTTGATCTCTAGAACATCCAAGACTCCTAATTTGACCATGTGCTAGATGAGAGAGAAAAAAAAAATCTATGGTTGCTGATACCTTATATATATTTTGTTTTGCCATTTGTCAGAAGTTTCTGTCGTTTAGTTCTAACTAATGTGTAGTGGACTTCAAATTGTCTCCATCATTAGTAGAGTAACTCAAAGCAAATTCCCTCTTTTATATTTTTTGATGAAGTTTATTTGGTGCCCAAACCAGAAGTGATTTCACAATTGCATTGTATGGTGACCCCCCCCTCTCGAAACTGCAAGTTTGTCTGGTTTAGTACTAGTTACTTCATTGTGACCAAATATGCTGTGTTGCCTTTGCTTTTGAATTCATCTGTATGAATCTCACCGTTCCTGGTTTGCTATACCTTCAGGAAAGGATCCAAGAGTGGGGCATCAGGAACTTGCCATAGTTGCCGTGGTGCTGGAATGAGGACCATCACAAGACAGATAGGCCTTGGCATGATCCAACAGATGAACACTGTTTGCCCTGAATGCAAAGGATCAGGTATAATTTGTTTTATCTTTCATTTGAAAAATATTGTTCCCCTGAGTTTGTTCTTAAGGTTGTTCAATGTTCAGGCGAGATCATAAGTGACAAGGATAAATGCCCAAGCTGTAAAGGAAGCAAGGTAGTCCAGGAGAAGAAGGTCTTGGAGGTTCATGTGGAGAAAGGAATGCAACATGGTCAAAAGATTGTATTCCAGGGTCAAGCTGATGAAGCTGTGAGTCTCTTACAACCTGCACACATATCTGCACTGCATGCTGTATCATCTATCTAATGTTTGAATTATTGTTTTTTTTCAGCCTGATACGGTTACAGGAGACATTGTTTTTGTCTTGCAACTTAAAGACCATCCAAAATTTAAGAGGAAGTATGATGACTTGTATGTTGAGCACACAATCTCTCTCACTGAGGCACTCTGTGGCTTCCAGTTTGTTCTTACTCATCTTGATGGCCGGCAGCTTCTGATAAAATCTAACCCTGGGGAGGTTATTAAACCAGGTAAGATATATTGATTCTCTCTTTTTTGTGTGTTATTTTCTCCTTTGAGCTCAACTGTTCTATCAAATAAAATCTCAGTTTGTATTGATATTATATTCTGTTTGAATAGGTCAACACAAGGCCATTAATGACGAGGGTATGCCACAGCATGGTCGTCCTTTCATGAAGGGTCGTCTGTTTGTTGAATTCAACGTCGAGTTTCCCCGAGCCTGGTGCGCTCTCGCCTGCCCAGTGCCGATCATTGGAGAAGATCCTTCCACCGAAACCAGGGAGCCAACTGTCAGACATGGAGCTGGACCAGTGCGAGGAGACTACCCTGCATGATGTCAACATAGAAGAGGAGATGAGGCGCAGGCAGCAGCAGCAGCGGCAGGAAGCCTATGATGAAGACGAGGAGGAGGCTGGACCAAGGGTGCAATGTGCCCAGCAGTAAAATTTGGGTTCATCAGAACACAATTTTCCCAAAAAAATATATATTGCAGGATTTATCCATTTGATTATCTCGATTCTTTTTGGCAAAAATGTATCAGATCTGAACTCGAAACTGTGTAGTTACTAGTGTGAGGAAAAAAAGAGAGCGCAGAATGGCATGTTCTTTGTTTGAACATCTAGCTTCTAGCCCCAGGATTCAATCCTGGTCATTCAGCTACAGTTTACTGAGCCCGCAGGTGCAATGCGTGACTTGCTTTGTTAAGCTCCATTTGGATGTTTTGTGTACCCATCTATAAAGTATCTAGCTCATGGCGTGCTACTGTTTTGATGTGTAAAGAACGGAAGCGAAAGCTACCGAGGTAATGATTTAAGTTTTTAATCTGATTTCGTTCGATGATAGTTTGGCTGTTTTGAAATTACGTGCTCTCCTGTTACGTTTACGTTGCTGTGCTTCTGCTTGCAGCTGCTGCTTTTGCATCCGGTGTTCATTGTGTGGGGCGATTGAGCTCGATCCCGCAGCATTTGCTAGGTGGCCGCTCGAACAGCCGCGATCTTTTTTTTCGGCTGTTTTCTAGGGGAATCTTGCTGCTCGAGATGAGATGTGGTTTCTTGCGTCGTTTGTCGATCACGACAGGCGGGCGGACTCCACGAATTCGTGCAAGTCTTGATGCGGCTTGCTCGAAAATCGCAATCCAAGCAGGTTTCTCACGTGGGAGACTGGCCTGGGAACATATTGCATACTTGCACGAGCAAGCGTCCGCTGACGCCGCAGGCGACGGACGCTTTGCGTTGCGTGACTCGAGGGCCGTTGAAACTACGTATCTACACCGCACTATTTCTATGCGTTTGTGAATTTTGTTGGGCAGCACGTGTACGCTGTCGCTGTGGCCCAATGTTAACGGCAGCTAACGGCTAGTGGTTGAGACGCAACTTTTCTATGGGCAATTTGCCTGTCTAAACCCCTTGCTGCCGCACTTAAGAAACCGAAGAAAATCGTCTTGACAATGCTTGTACAGTTTCAGCACCAGAGACTGCCATAAATCGTCTGCATTTCATTATGCTCTGACCGTCTGATTCTGACCAGAGATTGCATACCTACCATTTGCAAATAATGTAGGAGTACTCCGTAGACAGAGATCGAGTTTGAGAGATGGAATTTATTAGATTTTTATTTTCTTCAGTTAAGGACCTCCTAACTAACGCTGCTGCAGCCTATACAGTGACAGAGACAGACTCACCAACTTTGTCCATACCCGCTGCCGGTGGCTGTAGTGTCTACTGTAGTTGTGCTGGCGTTTAGCAGCACACAAGCTGGAGGCCCTCGAGCTATTTATGCCGGGTAACCGGAAGGGCTCTCTCCTCCGTGCTGCACAGCTCGCTTCCAAGGCTCCGGTCCAGTGCGCCCCAACCTTGTCTCGTAGCTCTAAGAAAGAGCCATGGAAGCTGACGCACTACTCCATCTCCATGCGCCCACCTCCTCTTCCTCCGACTCCGGCGGCAGCTCGTGCGTCATCAATGGCGCGCAGGAGCTACTGTCCGAGACCGGCGGCAAGCCGCACAACCACAAGAACGTGAAACGGAAGAGACCTGCGTCCCCGCCTGCTGCTCCCGCCGCCTCCGCCGGCGGCGTGGCGCCGCCCGAGGCCACCGTGGACGACGACTGCTGCGGCGGCGGCCGGCGCAAGAGGGGCAGCGCCGGCACCAGGCACCCCACGTTCCGCGGCGTGCGCATGCGTGTCTGGGGCAAGTGGGTGTCCGAGATCAGGAGCCGCGCAAGAAGTCGCGCATCTGGCTCGGCACGTTCCCGACCGCGGAGATGGCCGCGCGCGCCCACGACGTGGCCGCGCTAGCCATCAAGGGCCGCGCCGCGCACCTCAACTTCCCGCACCTCGCGCACGAGCTCCCCGCCCGGCGTCCACCTCGCCCGCCGACATCCAGGCCGCGGCAGCCAAGGCTGCTGCTGCCGCCGCCGCCGCCGTCGACGATGCCGAGGGAGAGCAATGCGAGTCGACGTCCTCTCACGCTGCCGAGACGCCGTCGTCGTCGTCCGCCGCCAGTTCGGAGGACGTAGCCGTGGCCAGCAACACGGAGGAGAGCGTGCTGTTCGACTTCGATTTGCCTGACCTTCTGTTGGACCTGAGTGACGGCCTCTGGTCACCCATCTGGGCGGCTGCTCCGGCGGCGGCGGCGGCGGCCGAAGACTACGACGGCGACAGCCTGAGCGAGCCGCTTCTTTGGGCCCACGATCACTGCTGGATGGACGCTGCCGCGCCGGTGCAGCCGGACTAGCCGTTCCGTTCGGGCGCACGGCCGGCCGTGACCTGCCGCTGCCGGTGGTTGCCTGCAACGAACGACCGATGCCACGTGAGCTTCGTGTGTGCGCGTTGTGCTTGCGCAGAACTGTAGAGAGAGAGAGAGAGAGAGAGACGCATGGCCGGCCGGACGGTCACGCTCGAGCGGGCGCTTGTGGGGTCGCTGTGATCTCCGGATGGCAAGTCGTTGTAGTATGCGGTGAAACATTGGCTTTGCCTACTTGCCTGTGAGACCACACACACACACTTACAATTGGTTTCTAAAATGACTTTGGCCAAGTAATAACTTGGGAATTTCAGTATTACAAGCATCAGTTGATTCAGTTGTGACTTTGTGAGTACCCGGCTTCTTTAATTTCTCAATACGTACTGCGTATATATTGTAATGCGGACACAAACTATGCAAGGATCTTGTCATGTACATCTTCAAAATTTCATGTTAATGTAATATTCTGATCATATTAGCCAGTGTTTTTTTTTTCAAGAATCGTGAACGAAACTAAATTTTGCATTAGGTCTAGACGTTGTGATATGGGCTACTCGTAACACATCAAAAGTTAAGAACAAGAGCCTCCCTTTCCTTATCTCTCTTTCTAACCCTAAGGAAAACTCACCACTCAAGCCTAATCCCCAAGTTGTGCTCCACACAACCTACTATCTCTTCATATATAGACACTTGGTTATTTTTTCAAAATGTTCTTACATGAATCACTCAACCAAATTAACCCTAGAGATAAGACATACTAGATTTTTGTCGATGCATTGGATGGACCAAATGTCTTTGTGACTTCGCTTTGCCTCGATACAGGCTTTGAGATAACCACACGTGTCCAATGAGTTGTCACCTAGATTTTGACGCCCAAACCGATCAAATTAACCCGCGTGTCAGTAGTTTTGAGATCCAAGCCACCAAACCCTCCAAGCTTAGTTTTGATGATCAAACCAACAAATCCTCTTGCACAACCTACAAGGTGAGACCCACCGATTGTCGATGTGTGTTCACCTCAGCTAAGGTTCAATGCCTTCACCTTCTTTCTTGACTTGATTGACGCCATCATCCACATTACATGTGTCCGCCTTTGCCAAGTGCCATGTCACTTGTTGTCCTCACCCTCGATCTTTGTCTACTCAATACTCTTCATTTGGCATAATCTACTCAATACTCTTCGTTCTTTGGTTAGACACTGGTTAGTCATTAGCCATTGACAGAGTTTATGTATAAGTTAAAAGCACTAGGAAAGCCTCAAATCATCTTCATAATGACTCATTTTTCTTTTTTTAAATGACACAATACAATGTTGATGGCCACAACACGCACGCACGCGAACCCCACCACTATGAGCACCTTTGATGGCTTGAGCAGGTAAGTCTCGAGATTCACGAAGTCACTATAGCCCATAGGTACCTCATTGTCGACAAGGACATCGTCTACCACTGAAAACATATAGCACCGTTAAATTCTAAAATAAATCTAGGAAAATGCGAGCACTCGTGCTAAGTCGTTGACTTGAACCCGATTGATCAGATTCCACCACAAGAAACACCTAACCAAAATATCTGTGATCAGTTCACGACTCATCATATATTATTCTTCGGTCAAGGGCACATATCAACCTCGACTTCTCTAGTCACATATTTTCAACTAATTGTTCTTTCAGCAGTAGAAGATGTGAAACTAGTTATACGGTGACTTCACCAATCACAAGATTTGTCATTCTAACCTCTCATATAGGAGTCATATATAGGAGTAGGCATGAGCATGCGTTCACATATGTGGGGTGTATGTAGATGAGCATCCTGATGTACCTTGACACCTTAATTTCCTATAACATTCATTCACATGAGTTTATTAGTTAGTGGACTGAGTAGGTACCTTTTAGGGTAATTTTGTATGGTTGATGTACTATGTACTAAGTATCTTTCGGAGTAATTTTGTACGGTTGGTGTACTATGCACTCCGTGCATAGTGAACGATTATAGGTCAAAATCAAGATATAAAGTTAGTTAGAATGGCACATTTTAGGTTTGGCTGAAAAAAAAAAATACTTACTAGTTTTTGTCTCAACTAGCTAGCTTGGCTGTTATATAGAATTCCACTGCCACCGGACACGTTAGTTACACCTAGGTTCCTAGTGTCTTAAGCAATCAAAAATTGACAAAGTTGTTTAGTCAAAATCTAATAATGATCCCAAAGCTTACGTTAAAACGCCATATGACAAAGTTCATCATCAAGAAGAATCGAGACCAGATTAGGAAAAAGAATAAGATTAAATGACATGTATTATAGTATGATTAAGACTAATCTCCCATGTTATATTACCGATCGAACACGCGACATATTTCATATGACAGCCACCAGATTCATTCCCCCTCCCTAGACAAAATTTTTGGTCCAACATGCATGAGGGAATTTTGACTATAAAATGGTTGTCTTTTTGTGAGACATGCATGAGTTGTTAATGGTTCTTTTATAAAACCACTATTTAGCTACAAAATAGTGGTGGGATGGGGATTTGATAACCATATTAATTCTTCAGTCAAGAAAAAAATGGACCTACATAGTAGCAGTCGAAACTAACAAGTTGAACCGTGCGCGTAGCCAATGATGTAAGGGACAATTCATGATGGCATGGAGAAAGAGAGAATGGTGGCATGGCGAAAGGGCAAGGCCAACAACTTCAAATTCTACACGACAACTACATATATATACGCAGCACATTTTAATCGCGATTTGTTTGCGCCCACTGGCCACTGCCGGCCGGATATCGATCGATCGATGGCTTAGGATTCAAGAGGCTCAGCATCATGTAGGAAGAATATGCACCGTTGGCGTTTTGTTTGTGCCCACTGGCAGCAGTGGCCAGTGCCCACGTCCGGGCCCGCACTGTCTCTGCTTGATTTGGGCATCCAAGAAAGAAAAGAAAGCAGCTGGCCGGGTGGTATTCACGGTAGGTGAGACGTAGCGTGCCATTTCCCCGGCGTTCAATATCAGTCGCGCGTCTTTATTATAAATAAAAAGGAGAAAAATCAATCGCACCACATCTAAGTACTAACAATACGGACTCTATTATAAAGTTCAAGCTTATTTATTACACTCTTATTTTATAATACTTTGTTGTGGCAGTATATATATATTGAAGAAAGAGGTAGAAAAATCAAGAATTTGTTTCTTATTTAGACTCAAAATGTACAATACCTATGAGGTCACATCAGCAAAGTACTATAAATAAGTGAATAATAAATAGACTTAGACTCTATGTTACGGTCTACATTATGAGTGCTAAAGATTATATGTATAGCTACTATATATTAGCTATTTGTTCTTGACCATCGTCGACTACGGCGTCATCAAATTGGTCGCTGCATGCGCTGCCTTGCGGACTTAGACCCTACTTGGACGTTGTAATATTAAGAACAAAAACTATAACATCAAGATATTATAGTTTTAGAATCCATAGATGTGTAAACTATAGCTTTGGGCACGTTTGGATTTGGAAATTGTTTCAGTGTCTCATGTGGAATACCTATTTGTTTCTCTCCTGCGCTCTATACTTTAACAACCCTATTTTTAACAACCCTATTTTTCAGTTAATCCTTTTTAGTGTGATGACAAATTATAATGGATTGTGTTTAAGTTGGTCTCATGGGATGTTTGGGAATGCTCCAATTAAAGTTTTTCAGCTCAGTTCGTCCATGTTTTTTAGCTAAACAAAGTTGGCTCGACACAAATCTGCTCTAGAAAAAAAGGTGCGTGGAGTTGCGAGAGTGCCTAAAAGGGTGCTTCACTAATTTTAGGTTTTTTGTTAAGTTGCTCCACATTATTAGAGTTTATAAAGCAGAATTCGTGAAGCTGTATCAAGCACCCTCTTAGAACACAAAAAGTTGAATTTTTTTTTTTGAAGCATATTTTATTTATATCTATATTTTTTAAATATCATTCTTTTGGCAATAATAATCCAACCTACCAGCCCAACGATCTCATAAAATGATTCTAATCATTTGAAACATTTCTTGAGAGAATATAGATTCACGTTTCTACAAAAAAATTCGGATCCACCCTGAAAGAAGAGGTATAGAGAATGGAGTTTTTAAAACACTAAAAATACTACAATTTAATTACACCAACATATTGAAAACCTTGAATTTTGGTGTGTCCAAACACTTCATGGTATTTTAATACTTCAACTAAACTCTAAAAACAATTTGCATCCAAACAGAATGTGATCTGTTTTTTTTTATACTGTGGCTCTAGGAGATGCTCAAGACAGAGCGTGATGGCAAGAGTGGAGTGAATAATAACAGTTCTTTTTTTTTTATCGAAAAAACTAGAGCATCCCTTGCCTAGAGCCGCAACACACGTGATAGTTGCCTCCCAGGGCTCCCAGCGCCTGCAGCATCGATGCCTCGTAGTTCACCTTGGCCTTGCCCATCGTGGCCGGGGACTCCGCCTCGTTTGCTTGGCCTACAACTTGGCTTCCTCGGCCAAGTTCATTCTACTCAAAGAACTGCACATCGGGAGAGTTCGAGAGGGAGCCCAAAATGAGGTGGAAGATGAAACTGACATATGGCCCCACATATGGTTATGGGTTTAGACCCGTTTGGACTATTTTGACACGCAAGCACAGTTTAGGGACTTAATCGGCCGTTTCTAGAGTTTAGGGACCGGGATAACACAATGTGACAAGTTTAAGGACCGTTGGCGTACTTTACTCATCCGAAATCTTTCCATTGAGATTTCAATTGTTAGATCAGATCATTTTTGTCAGAAAATCCTTGCTTTTAGGAAAGTATCATACCAACAGGAGGTCGTTGCAGTGTCTTGCAGAGCGACATCTGACGATTGATCTATCTAAAATGAGACATGGGATCCTAATGTCTATTTATTTGAACTGAACAATAATGATGATGTTATAAAAAAACAATAATGATGATTGATGTATGATGACTACTACATCAAACTAACGGCCGGCCCCTGTATAATTAAAAAGATTATCTGGCGGTCTATGCGTGCAAAGGATCGCCGTCTCATGCTACTCTTTCACTTTAGCTACGACAATCCGTATGGAAAAGCACTAGCCACAGGATGTAAAGCGAGAGCATTTATATTTATTTGTTCTTTTTTTTTTGGTCTGAGAACAAAGTGTTGTGCACGTTAAAAGAAGGATGCATGACACGTAATTATCCACGCCGCTTTTGCTACGCCACATACTACACGACCTACATGTATGGAGCCTAAAAAAGGAGACCCCATCGGCCATCGACTGCTTCCAATCAGCTTCATGCAACAACCGCACACACCCCCGCGTGCATGAGAAACGTGGACTACGACCCTCTGATTGATATCGATACAGTAACACTGCTGTGTACAGTAGTACACAGTACATATATACTGTACTGCACAGCGAAGCAAAATACTAGTCCAATTTATTAGCTATGGTATGATATTTTTCTCTCACAACGAATCAACGAACATTATCTGTCGGTAAAAAAACACAACATCATCTGACTTATCTGCTGTAAAAATCATCAGCCCAGCAGCCTAATGCACAGGCCAGCAGTCTGTACATGCGCACGTACAGTGCAAGATGAGGTGTCTTTAATTAGAGCCCGGCCGGCCGGCCTTGTGGCGTGGTCGTTCCACACGACTGGTAGCTGCAGAAGCAGAGACCAGAGAGCCGTCGCGTCGGCATCGGACGACAGTGCCCATGCTGCACACGCTGCCCATGAGGCCAGGCGACCTTCCTTGAGTCCTTGACGCATAGCTTTCGGCACACTCGGATGCGAAAATACCAGCAGCAGCAATGCAGCACCGTACACCGGGCATGAACCGATCGACGTGCTAACCACCGTGCAATTGCTACCTGGCAAATCAACAAGCTTTCTGCGGACTGCTACCGCTTGGACGTTTCTTCGAATATGCGTTCGATCGCATGCATGCCAATTGTTGGTTAGTTGCTTATAAGTTACTGTAACTCGTGCATGCTGGTCTTAGTTTAAGTTGGGCGAGGCATTAGTTTAGTGAGGCGAGGCACATGAGGGGGAATTTTTTAGGGTTTAGCCACTGAGTGTTCATGTGAGGCTAGCTACCTAGCTAGCTAGGGCTAGCCAGCAGCAGCACCAGCTTTGGAAAAAGGCGTTTAAGCACTGATGATGATGCGCTTTAATAGGGAGAGAGATGATTAAACAAAGCAAGCAATTGGTGGGGTGAAGTTGTTTATATACGCGAATCGCGATCACGATTAAACAAGGGGCTTGCTTTGTTTTTTTCCTCCAGCAGCTCGCCGATCAGTGAGCTGGGATACATGTATTAATGTCGAGCGCCCTGGCTCCTCTTTTCTATTCTCGGCGATACGGGCATCTCAAAATACGGGATCTGGTCAGGGAATCCCCCGCGTGCAGCTACAGTGTTCTTCCGACCTCCATCACTCTAAATTAAGCAGAGTTATTTTTTTTTTCGCGATCGGGCCATTCACCCGTGTTTCATTAAGAGGAGGAAAACCAAATCTAAATACAAACTAAGCCGGGATGCCGAGCAGACATCAGGCTGCGAAAACAGAAACAAAACAAAACAAAAGAAAACACCCCAACACAACACAAGGCAAACAACCTAACTACTGGATGCAACCCGCAAACTGATTACAAGATAGCCGAGACGCCGACTAGACCACGAGCACTCGGGCTGCACCGATCTTGCCCGCTTCTTCCCCGCAGAAGGAAAGACCTCCATGGCCTCCCCTGTTGACCTCGGCGTTAGGGCCCGTGAGGTGCAGCCTGCGGCTCGGCAAAAGGAGACTGCATCCTCACGCTCGGCCTCGACCTCGATCCCCATCTTCTTGAGCATAACTTTCCTTGCACGGTCCTCGGCATAAGGTGTCTGGACCCACTCTTTGCGGCCGAGCCGTGCAATCGCGTTTTGGCATTAGCTCGAGCGCGTCTTGGTGCGGGAGCGTCTTCCTCAAGACCGGCGTGGATAGTATGGATGGCTCCAGCGGCTCTTGAACGCTGCGGCTATGAACTCATCAACCGGCGGCACGGGCACCGGGTTGGAAGAGTGTGCGGTGCACCCATCTTCGATGTCACAAGCTCCAGGGCCACTAGCGTCAGGTACCGGGAGCACAACGTTCCCAGCCTCAGGCAGCGCAGGTTCGTTGTGCTCCTCAACCCGGGGCGACGAGGCTGCGGGGCTGCCTGGTGTCGCGTCCACGACGGCGACTAGTGGAATGGCGAACTTCGGCCTCGACTAGGTCGGCCCACCGGTCGACCACCAGCCCCTGGAGCGGTAGCAGCAGCGGGCGCCCCGAGACGGCAGCCACCGTAGGCAAGGGGGCCGCCATGACCTCGTCCTCCAGGAATGTCACTGGGCGCACGGCGATGGAGGCCGTGAGCTCAATGAGCATTGGGTCAACCCGTGTAACGAGGGGTCAACGGCGGCCGGCGGCGACGGAAGTGCCCGCGGGTCAACAGAAGACTGTCGGCGACGATGTTGAGCACCCTCGAAAAACTTGCGCCTGCGCCGCCGGTGGATTCGACGTCGAATCGCGACCGGCACCCCTCCCCAGCGTGTGCGTCGCCGGCGACGCGGCGTCCCACGCCCGCCCGCGTCGTCGATGCCTTGGGAGCCGGGCAGAATCTCTCCGACACGGATTGGAGCCATGTGCGCTTCCGGCTCTAGGGGCGCCACGGCGCCGCCACCGCTCTTGGCGCCACAACGCAAGCGCGCTGCGAAGGGTCGATGAGCGGTACCGGGCGGCGCCGCCCGCCCACGAGCAGGCCGGGACGGGCGCGCGGCGCCCAAGAACGGCTTGGGCGGCGGCGAACGGCGATGCTTGCGATCGTGGCGTGCGGTGACCTTCACATCGCATCGGAGGCGGCGACCGGGAAGCGGCATACTGCAGCGACGTGGTCCTCCGCTAAGCAGTTGAAGCAGAGGCCCACCAGTTCGACGGGACGGGGCGACGGTGACGACGTCCATGGGAGCGGCCACGACGACGGCAGCGACGGCGGCGCACGACCAGTGTGAAACCGTCCTCATCGATGAACGCGCCCCGGCTCGGCGTAGAGACCGCACGGCGATGGGGCGGTCCCAGCGAAGGTGGGCGGGATGCGTCTAGGCGTCGCCGATGCCCGACCATCGCAAGTCCCGCCGGTCTCCATGAGGTCCGCCTCTGCGACGGGCGGGCCGGCTGCGGCGCTTTGCGTGGGGAACCAACGACGCCGGCATGACCTACCTCGGTGCTGGCACCCCCGCCCACTCAATGCCGGGCGGAGTTGGGCCCCGCGGGTGCACCACCAGCGGCGCGACGAAAACCAACGGCGGACGCCGCGCCCGCGGCCGGCTTTCGATGAGGACATCGTCCGCTGGACTCCGAGCAATCCGTGAGGTAGCCGTCCTCCCAACGTTGTGCTTTGGACCTCCACGTAGAGTGAGGGAAGAAGGGGCGGGGCCGTAGGGGAGAGCATGCTCGGGCGCCGGGTGGCGATGGGGTTACCTCGCCATCCTCCAACAACCGCTCCACAGTCCCGCCGCCGCGCCGTCCATGCTAGGCGTCGGTGAGAGACGGCCTCAAAGGGCCGCCCAAGCGTCGGCGTCTTGCGTGGGATGTCCGCCGTGGCCGTTGCCATGGCGGGACGACGGGAGGTGCGGGTGGTGGGGTCGCTGATACGGAAGGCGGCACCTCGACGGGCTGCTGGCCGGCTTCCTCCGTAGGCAACGACGCGAACAAGGTGGTTGGCGCCGAGACTCCACTGCCCGGTCTCCAAGGCGTTGGTCGGCGGCCGTCTCCGACGGTAGAGGAGCCGACCTCACGCGTCCGCCCCCCAAGGCGACGACGGCGGCGACGCGCCTCCACGCCAGCACTCAGTTAACGAAGCGCAGCCGCGGCCGCGGCAAAGAGATCCCCGGGAGGCGCACCGGCGCAGCGAGCGCCCGCCCCCTCCCCCCGAGGCGCCCGGTGAGCGCGGCGAAGCGCTGGATGGAGGCGCGCCGGAGGGGCACCCGCCTCGAGGAGCGCGGGAGAGGTCCCGCCGCCCCATGGGCGAGTAGATCAGGCGAAGGGGAGCTCCGATCCGGGCTTGAAGGGGGGCAGGTTGGTGGCTGGGAGGGGTTGCCGGTGGGCGGCGGCGCCGCTGCCAACGGTCGGGAAGGGAGCGTCGGGTGGGTCGGGAGCAGGAGGCATCCGTTCGGGTCCCTACTTAAGCAGAGTTATTAGCTGCACAATGTAGACTAAGCACGCTTCTAAGACACATGGTGAGAGTGAGAGCGGCAATGGGAGTTGATTCATCATCTAATTGCCTTTTACTACTACTGATCACATGCATCGAGCTTCTGCATACAGTGAGGCAACATGTCCTTACGGTGCTTTTCCAACGGTGTATACAGTTTGCATTATTGCAAGCCTGCCCATAGCTAGCAACAAGATCCAAATCTTCAGGATCTCTGGGTGGAAGATTCGGGGCATTTTTAATAGCTGCACGAGCCTAATTTAGTGCTCCTAGTAGGTCGTGATACTAGCTACCAAGCTGTCAACTGGTACGCGTGGCACTACAGCTCGCAAGCTGCTGCAAGTCTGCAACTTCCAACAACCATGGCGTCTTCTAGGTATCATGCGGACGAACTGTTGATGTAAGCTTCCCGATTTGCATGCTGCACATGTGTCATGTGTGTGATCTCTGTGGTGCACGACTGATTTCCTAGTCGACAACACAATTCTGTTGGACCCAAAATCCGGAGACTTTAGTTTTTTCCACCGTTTATTTAGAAGATATTTAACCCTTAATAATAAGTGGAGTATAGAGTGTTTGCTGTTTGCATGCCTTCTGATAAAGTGACCCACATTTAGTTGGTATTTTAATTTGATGATTCAGAATTGCAAATTAGAAGCACATTACCTTATCTTATCATTATATATTTTTATTTTTTAATAAATACAATCAAAAGAGTATCACATCTGATATATCTCAAGGAAAATAATGGATGGTACAAAAGATGGACAACAAGACACACAATGACCTAAAAAAAAAAGAAGAGTACATCAAAGACCAAATCAATCATCTTCTTCTTTTGGTCGTTCACAACATTGCTGGACCTTTGAAAATCGCATTGAAAAGATATCAAAGAGAATGAAGATTTGAAGATATCAAAGATATTACGCTTGGAAACACCTTCACCAAACAAGATTTGAAGGCCGTAAAAACCATTCCCCACTAACAAAGATATCTAATATCCAATAAAAGAACATCGGCTGAAGGAAGCCTTAATGTATGCTTACAATCCTTTACCATAGTTAGGGACTTTGTTGGCTTCCTATTAGCCTCTGCTTTGACTATTTTACTCCTAGTCGCGGGTAACAATTTTTATAACATACTGGCCCCTCCAACGCAACTCAGGGGCAATATGTTCAATCTGAATCTACACAACAATAATAATTGTACTTCATTTTTAAATTTTAAGACATGTAGCTTTCTAAATATGTACCTTTTGCTAGCACTAGCCCATCAATGTCGAATCTAAACCCAGTACCACTGCTGGATTCGGGAACGACAGTGAGCCTATCATTGTTAGCAGTAATAAGTGATGAAAATGTACTTATTTTGCAAGATTCAAACTCAATACCTCAACGTTCTTGTTCTCTCAAGAGGCGGCAAAACCATTTAAGCTACATGACATATGTGACTATATAACTGATGTTATTCTTTTATATCATATATTTGGTATTTTAAATGATCTCAAATGAAATGTTGTTAACTACAAATGAGATGTTATTCTTTTATATCAAATGAAATGATCTCGTTGAGTATACGACAACTTTGATGTTGGCTTTGTCTCACCATTTAACATTGTTAATCATCTGAAATCCGATTTGAGAATTTATGTTGAATATTTAAGACACATAAAGCATCTCAAATTTAAAAGTTATCAACTGCAAAGATTTATATCTCTTTGAGCTCCATAATTTTGATATAAAGTTTATCTTAATATGACCTTACATGAAAATGTTCTGTTTTTTTTTCTTTTGTGCAAAACAACCAATCATTCACGGTTGAAGCCACGTGCTGGTAGTGATAGGGTTGGCTTTAGTCAGTAGTGATATGTACTGCTTATCACTACAGGTTGTAGCGACAAACCAAAAATGAGAGTCCACCTCTCATTGCCGGTTGAAGCCATAAACCAACAATGATAGTGGTAGTGTATGCATCTAGATATATATTGTATCTAGATATATAATAAATAGATATCTAAAAAGAACCAAAATATATTATAACTTGGAACAAAGAGGTAATAAATATTTAAAAGTTGACTACTCAAGGACTAAAATAATACAACTCTTTAACTACCTAAGAACTAAGGTTTGGCTGGCATAGTTGCACAACTAGTATAGTGACCAAGGATTGATACCAAGGGTGGCAAATGGGTAAACCACAAGTGTACGGTTATAAAGGTAGCCTTCTTTGAGAGTATTCCATACATAAGTGTACTAACAATTAATGAATTAGGTTTCTCCAATGTTAACACGTATGGTTTTTGATGAGTTGGGTAGAGAGGATTTCTATGATGATGATAATGGTAAGGTAAGATAAATATAAAGTCAATTACCTCTTGGCTCAGTTGCCTAACTTCTAGTGGCCCTTCTATTTTAACAACTTGTCTGGAAACATGTGAGGGACTACGAAGACCAGATACATAGGTAAAATATATTCGGGACACCATGGCTATATTATAGCTCACTACTCTAACTTTGGCTCCCACTAAGTTCCCTTAGCAAAGCTAGAGCACTCTACTAAAGTGAAGTGATGTGACAATGAGAACAAATTATATATCATTTACCAGTATCATAGATCAAATACCATAAAGAATCTTGAATGATTACTTACGATAAGATCACATCCGTCGAGGTAAAACTTGGAGAAGACATGTAGATCCTAGTCCACTCTCCCCGCTTCCCTCACTCTTTTCGCTCCCTATTTCTATCTCCCTAAACTTGTTAAGTGGCGCACCACAAATCCATACTAGCCATATGGACATTTATATTGCTGATGTGGTATTGCCTACATGACAAGCTTTTTGTACATTTAACCCCACTCCTTCCCTCTTCGACCACGAATAAATTTCAATTTCCCCCTTCTTTCTCTCATGACGACCACAACCTGTACGACGCCACAGTTGTCCACATGCTATAGTCATCGAGCATGAGAGATGAGAAAAGCAATGAGAAGAAAGGATCTAGAGAGAATTAAGAGGAATGATGAGCTCTTAAATGTAGAAGAATACAGCGCACTGGTATTGACACATCAGCAACAAATGTCTATGTAGCTGCCATTGGATCTATAGAAATGTATTTTAAGTTTGCGGACCTAGTTGACACACCTTTATAAGTCTCAGGGGTACTTGTGCATTTAACTATTGCTTACATATCCAAACATACTGTATATGTAAGTGGAAAAAAATATGTATCTAAAAAAGCCAAAAGTTTATAATTTGGAACGGGAGAGTAACATGAGATAGTCAGTATTGGTCAGAGTTAGGACTTAGGATCGAAGCCACCATGGATATGCTATTATGTATTAGTGCATTAAATTGTAGATTCATAGTTGGCGACCAGGGCGTCGGAGTTATAGAAGGTTTGTCTTTTTACAGAGAATTTTTTGAATATGCCAAAAAACCATATTTTGATCTCGGAGGACAATATATCCAGGGCAAACTTTAGATGCTATGGTTCTGAAGGTGTTCAAAGGAAGTAGTAAACAATTGACATGAGAATTGCACTTCTTTGAAGATGCCAAAAAACCATATTTTGATATCGGAGGACAGTATATCCAGGGCAAACTTTAGATGCTATGGCTCTGAAGGTGTTCAAAGGAAGTAGTAAACAATTGACATGAGAATTGCACTTCTGAAAAAGAACCAAACATATGGCCGTTAATTGTCAGATCCCGGTTTTTGTTTCTGAAAATGGAATCTCATGGTTCTTGGTACTAAACAAAGCTAGGAGGAAATGGGATCTTCCAATCTAATCACGTTTATTGCTGCAGAGATTGCCACCTACTAACCAGCACAAGGTTCATCAGTTTGACCAACAACTCACTGCATGCCGCGCAGTAATACATGACCTTGGATCAAAGCGCGTCTTAATGCGCTGTCTAGCCTTTCTCTAATCTAAATTATTGTACTCGCAACTTGCATGACCATCACATTTCTTTCGGGAATGCTGAAAATACTGTAGCCACTTTGACGAAGCGAAATTGTTAATTCCTCGCTGCGAGTATATAGCTCACTCGCCCACTCTCGGAGCTCGTAGCAAAGTCATCACTCACCACATGAGCTTGCTTGACACTGCCAGCTTTGCACATTCTTCATCGCCCACCATGGAAGAAGAGCGAGCACTGTCCCCGGTGTCCGATGCCTGCACCACCTGTAGCAGCTCCGGCGGCACTGGTTCCAACTCCCCCGTCGCTTCGTCGTCGCTGTCTTTGGACGACACCAGCGGCGGCGCGCCGGCAGCCGGAAGCGGCCGCGCCGGGAGCTCAAGCACCCAACGTACCGCGGCGTGCGCATGCGCGCGTGGGGCAAGTGGGTGTCGGAGATCCGTGAGCCCCGCAAGAAGTCCCGCATCTGGCTGGGCACCTTCGACACCCCCGAGATGGCGGCGCGCGCGCACGACGTCGCCGCGCTCGCCATCAAGGGCCGCGCCGCGCACCTCAACTTCCCGGAGATGTCCCACGAGCTGCCCTGCGCCGCATCCGCGGCACCCGAGGACGTGCGTGCCGCGGCGGCGCTCGCGGCCGCGATGGAGACGGGGGAGAGCGTGGCGCCCCCGCGTCTAGCGATTCTGGCCATGGCGCCCGCGATGACGAGAGTGAACAGCCGGCCGCGTCTACCTCCTCCGGCAACGACGACGCCGACGACAGTGCCCAGAGCGAAGAGCCGGCTGCGCCGCCGTCTGAGCATTCGATGCTGGCGGACGGGCACGTCCTTGACCTCGCGCTCTTCGAGCTGCCGGACGTTCTATTCGAGTTTGGCTTCGCGCTGCCGCCGCCGTTGACGACGTCTTGTGGCTACGATTTGTCCTGGGACGAGCCGTTGCTGCTCTGGGAGCACTGACGAGCAACAGGGGAACGCGACATGCATGCCATTGTGAAGTTAGATAGGTGCTGATGGTCCGCATACTGTTAGTAATAATCAGCATTAATCCGTTCTTCTGTTCTTGCGTCAATCGTGATGCTCAAACTTACAGATGTCCGAGTGTAACATGATAGCAGATATATTGTTTATTGATTCAAAAATTTGCAACAGCTCAATAAACTTGCTCAGCTGTAAACTTTCCAGCTTGAGTTCAACATTCCAGGACTTGCAAATCCATGACATTGGCATTTACTTTGGACTTCTTTTTTTTTTTCAAATGATAAAGTCAGGCAGGTGATCCGCTCAAATGTGTGTGGCTAGTATATACTATATAGTTCAGTTTTTGTGTCACTTAGCTTGGACTCTCGTCACCATTTTTTACTCCCATGTCTTACTCGAAAATTAATAGCTTCATTCCACCATGAGTGATCTTCGTTCTATACCTTTCTAAGCTTTCTTAGGTTTGTTGGTTAATTTTGTTTATGGACTCAAGCTCCGTTAACGTTCTACTCTGTATTTTGTTGCCATATATCAAAGTTATATGATTACTTCTACAGGTTATTCAGGCAACTAAACACACTCTAACCCTACCTTATGAGCATCTCCAAAGGCTAGGATGGACCGAGATCTTGAGATTGGCCAAGTCACCAAAGACACCTCCTCGTCGCCGTCGACGACACATGCCTACAACTGAAAGAATGGAAACATTAAATCATATATTAAAGTCTAGGAAAATGCGTGCCCACATCAAATTGAGAAGTTGAGGACTTGAACTCTGGTGTGAAACTTCCACCACAATAAACGATGCAATCGGTGCTTAGTTCGAAAAGATTCAATACCTTATTAGCCAACATTGAGAAGTTATTGTTTTAGTAATTGTTTGTATATTGGTAATGGAGAAATAGATATAAAGGTATTCCTTTGGTTAATTTTGCATAATGTTACTAGTGGACAGCTTCTTATCATGTAGGGGTACTTCAAATTTATTTTCTCTTATTTACACAATAATTTTTAGGCCTTGAGAATTAACTTGAAGGCCTTTCTTGTTGACTAAATACTAAGATAATATATAATAACAGGATTTGAATTTATTTATTTTAGTTATGGAACGAAGGCTGTTCCAACCTCTAACAGGATTTGAAGTTATTGTGTGGGGAATGACACCTTGCTAATATATATATGCCCAACGATATAGGCTAGGATCTTCTCGCAATACTGGCCTCTGCACGGCCTGTTGATATACAGAGAGAAAAATGCGGCCGATGGAGACACTTCTGCTACTTTTAGTTAGGCAAAAGGCTTCTCCAGAAAACTACTGTACGCTTCAATACATGTTGTGTCCTTAAAATAAGATATAATTGGGAAAAAAAAAGAAAACATAACTAGCACGCTTGGTTCTGAATAGGGGGGTGGTGGGGACACAGGACAGGACGCATGCTAGGATCACAAGGCTGTTTTTTAGGTTGGTATCATGTCTAACAAGAAGATAGGGTTGGTGGTTAAACTTACAAGGGCATGGGTCACCACTCTCACCAAGCTTAGGATTTGGGAGGCCCTATAGCGTGGTCTCTGGACTATATGAGAATGAGATCATGACATGCATGATGCAGGCCGAACATGATACCGTGAGGGTCTAGATGCAATGCTCAAGGGAATTACCATGTGCAGTCCAATCTTCACATGCGCCTTGTGATGCCTATGGTTCAGGTGGATGTTGCGTTAGTTGCTCATTCGATTTCCATATATTCCACCTTTGCAGCTTACTATCTTTGTCGCTGTTGTCACATCTGAGCCGTCCAAATGAAGTTCATGTAGGAGCAGGGCTTGAATTCAGAAACTAGGTACAGAAATATGCTACCGGCCTTGCTTCTCCATCCCGAGATGTCACGTAGAAGTCTATAATAAAGAAACTCTGCCCATACCACACTGACAATAAGACAAGATACACATACACTTGTAGGCGTGTGAAGATCTGAGAGGTCCCCCAACGCAGCCGCTAGAGAATGTAGGTCCGTATCCTACGGGCCACTGTTGCAATCATGCCATGCGCCATGCAAGAGAGCATAAACTAGGCTCCAGAAACGATCGAGACGACGACCCTGTTCTCGATAGAAAGAGAGATCCAGAGATAAAACAATTTGGCACGAGCTAGCGCTAACCACCACTCTACATTGTTTTGTCTGTCTTTAGTTCCTCCCCTTTCTAGGCCAATAGCTCGTTGCCAAACTATGACGCACGCATCAGCAGCATCATTTCCACAAAACCATATCGTGCTGCCAAAAGCGAGAGATATATTGTGTGCTCGATCGATCCTAACTGCCCATATATGCAGGAGGACAGTGAACAGATCAGATCAATTCAGATTAGTAGCAAACAACGCTTGTATTGATTTTCATTTTTGTTTGTTTATCGGCGAGATAAGGTGTGGTGGAGTTTGGTGGCGAGTCCATGTGGAGTGCCAACTCCGGCGAACTAACGGCGACCGTGCACAGGTCGCGGTTGACGAACGAAATGAAAGCACTATTCAACTTCACTGATGCGTTTACCGGCGAATTGAATTTCAGTAGCAGGATTCGGGATCGATGTTGTTCCAAAAGAGAATGCGCGATCAGCTGCATTCAACTTCCCCCGTGCGTCCACCGCGGCCGGAGATCGAATTGGATTTCAATAATGAATTAATAACAGCCACTGGATTGGGGTGCTATATGATTTGTCTGGTGAGTATTCTAGGATGAAAGATCGGATCTCACTAGTACAATAGGTTACTCGGACTCGGATTTTCAATAGGGGCGGTTCGTTTTTCAAGCGCCCCTACAGTGGCGGCCAGGGCTGCTAGAGACCCGCCGCCCCTACTGAAGTCACAGTAGGGCGGCTGTTGGTACGAGCGGCCCCTAAAATTATCGGGGGCGGTTTGATATAGAGCCGTCTCTACTGTGACTATCATCAGGGGCGACTCTTAATACAACCGCCCCTACAGTGATCCGTACATAGGTGGACCCGTACTGTAGAGGTGGTTATATATATTTTCATTTTAATTTTTTTTTTTTTTTTTTGCGCCAAATCCAGTGTAGCGGTGGTTTTGGATTTAGCCGCCCCTACAGGTTTCTTTATTAAGGGCGGCTGGTATTCTAAGCCCCTAAAGTATTCTCCATTAGGGCCGGCCGGTAACACGAGCCGCCCCTGAAGTTACCATAGTAGGGGCGGCTCAAATAACCGTCCCTGCACTGTAAGGACGGAGAGTTATGGGCGGCTGGGGAAACCGCCCCTACAGGCCATCCTCAGCCGCCTCAACAGTAGATTTATGTACTAGTGTCTGGAATAGCAATTCTAGGATCGATCAATCAGATAGGTCTAAGGAGGGCCGATCGAAGGGGTATGCGGAGACAAGAATGACACTCTGTTCTCGTGCTACTTAGCGAGTAGCCATTTCGCAGCAGCAGCAGCAGCAGAAAAAAGGAGTATAGCTGGCATCAGGGGCCTTTGCTCATGTTTACAGTTACGCAATAGTATAGTCTAGGATGACGATCATGTGGTGCCTTGCTCTGATTAACATAGCTTTGTCTTGGTATGCATGTGCAGGGTCACAGTGTCATTATCTCACACGCCACAGGCTAACAACTGTTGTTTAGTGATCACGCACACATATTCGTATCTTCCCTGTCTAATATGCTGTCCTGTACCCAGCAGTTGGTAGAAGAGACTAGCATATGCATTCTTTTTTATTTATTTTCCGATCGAGACCATATGCAGAAATTCATGCGCTCTAGCTACCATGTCATGCGATGCGATGCGAGTCCCTTTTAATTTGGACGTTGTAACAATACTTTAGTGTTTATTTCCTACTCCCATTTGCATTGCATCGGTTTTAATCATATGTGTTCATGGGAACGGCAGCCACATCGAGCTGTTTTTTAGTAGACTCGTCAGCCAGCAGCAAGTGCCAGGTAGCTTTCTTTGGGTCAGTTTAATTGATGCTAAAAGCGATTAATAATTGATGCGAAAAGCAAATCTAGTTTGTAAGCACAGGACGGGAACGGGGAAATTAAAATAGGTGATCAGAGATTCTGTCCGATATCGACAATGGGTGTTGATCGTCGATCGATCATCTCAGGTACAAATCACCAGAGGTGTGGCGCACTGTGCGCCCTAAACTATGCGTCTCCGATCATGAATCGGATGCAATGCAAGATTAATGCCGCATAGAATACTGCCGAGTGGTGTAATCATGCACAATACATTATTGATTCGTACTAGTATACTAGTAACAATACCGTAGATTTTTTTGCATCAGATGTGACAAGGGAGAAACAGAAGATGGGACAAGGACAACAGAAAATATGCAGTGTGCACCAACACGTGTTTCATGGTCAGGGTGAACCATCGCTAACAGCAATTGATGAAAAAAGTGCTTCTGGAAATACCTGACAAGTATGACACAGGATAAAAAGTTCAAAAATCACTGAGAATTACTGCTAAAATGAATTCAAAGTTTGTGCTCCAACAACATACCTTGTTCTGATACAACAAATTTGGTATTGAAGCGATTATTTGAGCTGTGCGATAAACAGCTGAGGTAGTTGCTATAGCAACAAGAGGAGTGCGTGATATGTTCTCTAGCATCACAGACATCATGTCAAGAACTGGCCCAGCATCACCTACCTGATAAACAACACCAACTAAGTTGTGATCTCAGATCTCATATGAACTATATAACTCTATAATATTATGCAAACCAAACTAAGAAGTAAGAAGCATTATACTAGCATCAAATTAGCAAGGGAATAAAAGGAAAAGAGCAGCAAGTACAAATCACTGGTAAAATTTCAATTGGAGGGAAATTGACCTTCTTTGATAGCTGGATTATGCATTCATCAAAAGCCTTGCGGAGGTTGTCATTCTACTTTACCACCTCCAAATCTTTGCTGCCGAGAGCTAAATGCAGTGTCTTTTTCATATGCCTCACAAGGTCACTTATAGCAACCATGGTTGCTGCTGAAGCCTGAGCTCCTGATTGTTCTGCAAGAGCAGCTATCACTTCCACAATGCTCAGTATGGCCTTGTGCTCCAGATGTTTTATCTATATACCTACTAATAAAAAGAAAAAAAATTCTTGACCACCTTTCTTTGGGTCTGCCTGCCCTCACCGAGTCCTACCCAATTACGAGGAAATTTCTACGCTATTTTTTTTTCCAACGCTATTTTCTTCCACCGCTATTTTCTGCTGCCGATAATAGCCCGACTCGGTCACCCGGCCTCTTGCAGCCGGACTCGATCTCCCTCTTCTAGGAATCATAAAAATTATATTATATAAGCTTTTTTGAGTAATCTAAATAGGAATTGTAATAAAGGAGGTCCCTGAATTTTGATCTACTTTTCCGCTTCCACAGTCCAGCACAGTCCGTCCTTTTACCGTCGTCTTCTTCTATGTTTTCTTAGTTTTCTCATAGATAAAAACAAATAATCTATTTATAGGAAGGTGTACCAACAATTACTCTTCCTTTCCTAAAAAAACAGAACTAATACGGTTCCAAAACGCGAGCTGTCTGTTTCTCCGCGTCTCATCGGATTACTTTATATATATATACACAGGTTCTATCAGATTACCATATACTAGCTATACCTTAGGATTTTCCCAGGGATTTACCGGCGTTGTGTATTAAGTGGTAGCGACGTTCCCATCGACGACGAGGCGCCTATGGTGACTTCGACAATCTCCGCATCGTCGGCCGCCCAGTCCTTCCTGAGGGTGCTCATAGGGGTAGGGTTTGCGTCACGTGTGTTAATAGGGGTGAGTGTGCGTGCGTGTTGTGAGTGTCTGCGTTATCTTGTGTCATTCTAAAAAAAAATAATTATCTATTATCTAAATCAAGACAAATCAAACCAATATAGGTCAAACAACCAATGCTTCATGTTGTAACGACCCTCTTCATGATTTAGATAATAGATAATTGGTATACCAATCCCTTTGATGCCCGCACCCCTACCCCGCCCGACATACAGTTGCACATGCTGTGACGACCCTCTTCATGATTGCCGCTGAAAAAGTTGTTGAGGGTGCATCCCCAGCGCCTCGCAAGGGTCCCAGGATCCTGCCGCGTGGCTAGGCAGTTGCAGGTGTCATGCAGGTTGGGTTCATCGTTCCGGTAGGCAACCGGACAAATCTGGTGGCCTCATGAGCAAATCTGGCTAGCCCTGCCCGGGCGGCGCGACAGCCGACAGCAGTTACCGTGGCAATGCTACGTCTGCATGCCGATCTGGTTACTCATTACCGCTGGTCGTGGCCATCGCCTGGCACCTCCAAATCAGAATTAGAAAGAGTTTGTTCAGATTACGATCTCCTTCTCCTGAGTATGGACTGAATCTTACATTGGACATTATTCGGTTTACCTCAGTAGAGGCAGTGGCGGCAAACCCCCGGCTGCAGGCGGCGACGCTTGGGCGACGCCAAGCACCCACATGGCGGTGGCGCTCAACTCGGCTCTACCGGGCCGCGACGGCACTTGGCTCACGCACCCCCTGCCCTAGCGGCAGCCTGTGGTTGACCGCAGCTAAACAGGTGGGCGAGGAGGCATGCGGTCGGGCAAGCGGCGACACATGTGTGAGCGAGCATGTCGGCATGAAGGCACATGGCGAGGCTAGGAGTACATCCATGATGTTTTTCGTCAGAGAGAAGAGACAGATGAGAAGATAGGGTACGATATATGAGGTGGAAAGAGATAATTGAAAAAGTAAAATTTTGAATTTTTGGGTGTTATCAACTTGGGTGGCCGGATCAAAACCGTTCCTAAAAACAAAACTAACAACAATTTTAAAGATGTAATTAACTGTTGGTGCTTGACGTCGTCAAATTCGTCGTCGTACACATGTACACAAATTTAACTTGATCTTACACATAAGGTGTACTCCCCGCAACGCACGGGCATATTTTCTAGTTAATACTAATATCATCAAATTAATATTTGTCCCTGCAAAAGCCAGCTGTAGCTAAATAAGTAAAGTAGTCATGTTAATGATGAAGGTTAACTTAAAGCGAATAGAGCACCTGAGTTTTTCATGAACATTTGCATGTCCAATAGAACAAAAAGTGCAAGACCATTCTTGGATGACCATGAATTAGTATTATCGAAGTGGAGAAATAGGGACTCCATAACTCGGCGGAATGTGATTGCCTCCCTGGACAGCTTGGCCATGTTATGCACAGACTCTTGACCAAAAACAATCCTCCTTGGCATTGGCCCTACAAGATAGGAGTCAGTTAAGAACTAAAAAACAAGAGGAAATGACAAAATTAAATTCAAAGAATGCCGTATTACATAAGCAGTTGAGTTCCTCCATAGTCACTAACTATCCTCTCCCAGAAGGTATCACAGAAAATATAAATGCAGACGGAGAGGCTTGGCCCTCGGTTTTAAGGCCCTCTTCCACCCACTGACAACCTGGATTTTCAGTGGCGCTATTGTCACTTTGCACCTTTCGAGGTTTGTAGCTCTCCAATACTACTTGGACAACCTGACAATTAAAGTGAAAATCAAGTATAAAAGTTTAAGAGCACAATATATTATTGCAAAAAAAAAAAAAAAAACGGCTCATAGCAAAAAAGTATAGCATTCAGTAAACATATAGAAGCAAAAGTGTATCACAGTTTGAAAACATTTGAGCAGATCTGCATAACTAAGTAACATTCCTAGGTTGTATAGGGTGATATTCTGACTGTCATACATGAGCATGAGCAAACATCTAATCTAACAACAAGAAAATAAAAATAACTAGCTGGAAAGCCCGCGCAAAGCGCGGGCAACAGAAGACAATGTGCATAGCCGAGGACAGACATAGGTGCAGTGGTAAAGTTCACGTATATGGTCAAACTGAATTCAATGATGAGATCTCTTAAATGGATGGTCACCATCATCTGTTGCTGGCGTTCAAATTTAATGATGGAAGTGGCCATAATGTTTAAAAAATAATTGAACACAGAGAGTGAGTGGAAGTGACCATTATAATTCAAATGTACAGAGAATAGTAGTTCTTTGTTTTCAGCAGACCGAGTACACCAAATTAGGTTGCTTTTATCCTATGAAAGATTAATTAACAGGATGAGCTACAATGGTTGAGCAACCATAACATGGAAAATTTCTCAGTGAAAGCGAGGATTGGAGCAATATACATTCAACATCTACTTTCATGATCTTCATAATAGAGCTCTGTGGCTTTGAGAGAATGGTTTGATCCATCAGCATAGCTCCCCATTTCATATCGACAACAGTAATACTGCAGTTTACATAACAAAATTTTTTTAGAATTTGGATGATGAAATGAGCCCACCACTTATGTCTAATTTTGCTGCCTAGCAACTAAGAGATGTCAACTGACCTTAGTGTGATGCCAACAGATCAATAGAATATGTGTGAAATATGGGTGAGCTCCGTCGTCGCCGCCGCCCGTGGCCGTGGAGGCGGAGGTGGAGGTGATGATGGCGGCAGCAGACTATATCAAAATCGATAATTGACCATGAGGTCTCTGAAACTTTGTTTTAGGTTGCAACTGCAAAGGTCTGCAAGTTGAGCAGCATTTGAATTAGCGATCACTTCCAGAGATTGAAAACCTTTGAGAATCACTTAATTTTTAATGGAATCTGATAGTGATTAGGTAAATTAAACATTGACATACTTGAAGTATCTATGATGAAAGCTACCTTGAGATGGTGATAGGTCTCTGAACCCATCTGCATCGCTTCTTCAAAGTTCTTAGCAGCAACAGGAAGGATCATAATTTCGTACAAATAAGATAGGTTTATAATTACTCCATAAATATAGTTAACATGTTGATATGGTTGATATACATGAACTATCTTAGTATATATCTGTTTAGGTAAAGGATGACTGAAGTGGACAAAATAAGGGAATAATGCTTTCAACTTCTCAGATTCTAAAGGCTTGGGTACATGAATAGAAAGAAAATTTGCAGCATGCTTTCCACCATTAATGACAGTAATTGCAGAGACAGGAAGAGGTGTAGCTTATGAGGCTGATCTAGTGAAATCAAGGCAGAATCAGTGGAACTGTTTATGGCAAACTGTATTATATGGTGGAAGGAAAAAGGTTACCTCAATTTGTCGTGGCTTCCCAGACGTGCGAAGCACAGGAGCACCTGCCAGTTTCCCATTGAAAAGCGTCCATCAAAAAATAATTATGCAGCAGAAACAGTTATGTAAAAAAAGCAACCAAAGTGATACCTACTCTTTGTTGATGCAGGTGGTCGTCAGACACAAACCTTCCCATCAGTTAGGACGCAAATCTGATATATGGAAATCATGAACGTTTAGGCATGGGTACGTGGTTCACTCACATCACTTTCTACGCTGCATTGGAGTAAAAATTTTAAAACTCAGGCTACTGCTATCGCTATAGGCAAAGATATAGCATGTCGGCAACAAAAATCTCCTGTACACCAGAGACCCCGCCGCACAGGTAGATATAGTTGTTAAGGAAAACTAATAAGAGATTCTCCTTTGCTAAAAATAACACATGACTTTTTACAGTAGAAACAATTGAACTATTACCGATATGAGTCTTTTTTTTTTTTTTTGGCAGCATTAACGGCCATCTAGAACATACACAGTAGGACTATCTCTTTCTGGTGGTAAATTGAAAAACGATAAGAAGGGATTAAGAGAAAAAGAAGAAGAAACAACTGTCATGGTGGTTTTGCAATATGCTAAATCCACACTCTTTGAGGATTATCTGTTGTCAGAATCTGCTCCTGTATTTCTGAAAATGTCTTCACATCCTCACCCCACAGCCTAAGACAGTTACATCAGAGAAAATGACAAAGCAATCAGTGATCCAATCCAACTGCATTTTAACAAACCCTAGACTTAACATGTTACATTGTTAGAATATGAATCAAAAAGGAAAATACTCTGCATACCAGCACTCAAGTCCTGTAGCATTGGCACCTGCTTTGACTGAAGCTTCATCATCCCCTACATGTACTGCCTTGCTGACTTCCACACAATTTGATCTGACAATCAGAAAACAACAACACTTAATAAGTTAATAGTTCTATAGAAAATTTCCATGATCTTTCAGAAATGAGATTCAATTTTATACCCTGTTGAAGATCTCTGGAGCAGGTTTCTCAAATCCGACCTCTTATGATACCACAGTGGCATCAAACCTGGAGAGCTCTAGGTGTGTTAACATATAGACATTTCTCACAAACATTATATATGTAAAGAAGGCATCATTTTGAATTACGACTGAACTAATTAGATAGGCCAATTTATAGGTATACTTACAGATCAGAGACATTAAGTTCTTTAAGTAATGTGTCTGTGGGCGGAGATCGCTGGTTCTACGACTTTAAGGGAATGGGATAGATTAGTTTAGGTTGCTCAACCATTTGACCTTTTTTTTTTTTTTTTTTTGTACGCAGTATTGCTTTGGGAAGCATAGAAAGAAAACCTTCAGCAAGCAAAATTTAAGAATTGAAATGTTACACATAGCAGGCATAGTTTTTAAATTAATCAGCACCAATGCACACTTTGGCATTTAACAAAAAAAGACCAAAAAGGCGAGAGTGGAATTGACAGGAAAATTGCAACTTGAAACTCCTGGTGGATTACGTGAGTGGAAGATGGAATTGGGCTTACCATACGGCAATAGAAAATGCAGTTGGTCGGCAATCTTGGAGCGGTCTTCCTGTGCAGCAGGAAGACGTAGGCAGAGCGTTGTCTCGACGCGCCCGATGGTGTGGATGGAGCGTTGTAGTGCTGCTTCGGCGGCGGCGGCGACGGCGGCGTGTTCCAGGAATAGGTCGGAGGAGCGGGAGGTGGCGGGGGTTCTCGGCGCGCCGATGGTGTGGACGGAACGTTGTATCGCTGCTTGATGGTGTGGCGTTGGCGGCGGCGGCGCCGCGACGCGTCGCGAGAAATAGTTCAGAGGAGCGGGAGGAAGCGGGGGGGCTCTGTAGGTCGTCGCAGGTGCCTTCGCCGCCGATGAAGCCGTGGCGGCGGCGGCGGTGGTGGCGTGTGACGGGAACAGATCGGAGGAGCGGGAGGGCGTCGCACCGGTGGCGCTGTTGAAGGCCGCCGCGGGGTTTGGGGTGAGGGCACTGGAGAACGTTCCAGAGAGGCCCGAGGGATGGACGGCAGTGATCATCCGTGGGCTGCATCGGACGACGGGGACGTGGTACTGTAGAAACTACAGTAAAATGAGTCTGCTGGCGGAAGTACCGGGATCTACGACTTTTATAGGTATAGTATAGATGACAGTCTGAAGTTTCAATCAAGGACAGATAAGTAAAAAAGAAACTATAAGAACTACTGCAAGATACTTACGTTATTGAACTCTGATGAGACAACAGAGAGCTCGACCATAAACCAGATCTGTTCAGAATATAAAATGAACAGTATGTTAGTGCTGGAGCATATTTTGGAGTGTACCTTGCATTGCTTTTTGGTTAATAACTATATATACCGTAATAAGAATACAAAAGAAAACCAAAAGTGAAACAATCTTTGGAAAGACACAAAGTTGCTCAACAGTCAACATGTTCCCATTATTGTATAAGAATTAAAGAAAACCAAAAGTACAGCATTAAAACAAATTGAAGGTTGTAAACTGCTAGAATGTCTTATTGGGGTTCTTAGTCAGTTTTAGCAGAGCTGTAAAGAAAAGAATGGAAACCCTGTATATGCCATGAACAACCAACGACCATAAACAGAGCTTTAAGAAATACACCTAATTGTGATGAGAATAATCATAATAAGTTTGATTGTGCTATACTTCAACACTGCAAGAAATTTTGCCAAATCGTAGCTAACAACTTCTTTATGTTTTTTATCTGAGCTGAAATAGCATCTAATATTAGCTGATAAGCACATGGTAGCATTTAGATACAATTATAACTTGCACATCATACCGTGCAGGAGACTTACCATAGCAGAAAGAGATTGCAGTACTGCTGCTCGGAGTGCATTAGCTTTCTCTTCGTCCCTTATTATTTGAGAAAGTTTGCAGAGTCTTGGAATAAGATCTTCCAAATTGAACTGATATGTACCATCCACCTAGAACCAACTCATAATTCAGTGGCTGATTGAGACTGAAATAGCATCCTGAGTATAGAACTATCCACTGTTCACTACACAAATTGAATACCTGAGTGACGGTGAAATCAAACAAGGTTTCACAGCCAATGATGCACATGCCATCCTGCCTTGATTGATCCAAAAGTGTTTGTATGATGCTTAATAAGCTATTTGCCAGTAACGGCCTGCACTGAGAAAATTCACTTTCAGATCTACAATAGTTTGAAATGAACTTACAACATATGCAAATATAGAAGTTACATACAAAATCCAAAGATCAAGATGTTCATTTTTAGGATGAGATGGATCTGAAGCATTGTAAAATGAATGTGAAAAATAAAACTCACATCTGTTCTTTACAAGGGACCAATAGCCTGCGGTATATTAGCACAACACCTTTCACAAAGCCAGGATTATAAAATTCATTTATCAACCAGTATCCAAAATTCTAATCATGCTTCTGGCAGCAGGAGTGAAACCTTTTATCTCTAGGCATATGTGTAGCCTTTGAGGATCTGCTGTTATGCATAGTCTCATATGTCATGAACATTAAGAACTCCAGAAATAGGCACCTTTCTATGTCCTCGTTGTTAGTGTGGGGGTCATCCAATATTTCCCTTTGTGCCCATTCAATTATATTTCTAGTAGCATCATCAAAAACAAAAAAGAATCTTCTCTGAGCTTCTCAGCCCACATAAGGGCTCTCTTCCCAAATCCTTGCTTGCAGAAATGAGAAAGGAAAACATTAAGTGTGATAGTGTTTGGTTGAAAAGCCATCTTAATAAGCCTTCCAGTCAATATCATAGCTCGATCAAGAACATCGCTGCAAATGCCATCCATCAATGTGTTGTATGTAACAGAATTTGGAGGACAACCCATAGCAACAAGCTCATCTAGCACCTTCCCTGCTTGGTTCAACATATGGTTGCTGCAGAGACTATGCATCCAAATATTATATGTGAAAATATCTGGTTCACAACCAGCTGCGAGCATCTTATTCATGAAATTCATAGCAGTATTCATATCCTTAGCCCTACAATATGCATTGATTATCGTATTATATGTCACTGTGTCTGGGGTTAGACCAGTACTGCACATGTCCAATAAAAGGTTGTCCACCATCTCCAGCTTTCCTTCTCTGCACAAACCATCAATTAGAATGTTGCTTGTGTAAGTGTCAGAAACAAGGCCACTCTGCGTCATATCCTGCTGTAACTTCAAGGCTTCAGTCATATTGCCTGCTCTACAGAGTGCAGATATGATGGAGTTGTAAGTAAAATTGTTTGGTACAATTCCTCTAGCTGTCATCTCAGCAAATGCCTGATAAGCCTCATTCACATAATCTAATCTGCATAGGCCATTGATATATGCTGAGAAGGCAATAAAATCAGGCTGTAAACCAATTTTGCCCATATCATCCCAGCATTTCAATGCGCAAACTACATTACCCTCTCTGAAATATGCATCCAAGCAGATAGTAAATGATGTACTTAGACAATATCCTTTACTAACCATGTGTTCTAAAAAGAAGTTGTGCTTCATCAAGCCTTCCTTGATTGCTCAACCCCATTACCAAGTAATTAAAAGTAGACGATGATGGTGCAAGCCCTAAATTGTTCATAATTCTATACATTTCAAAAGCTTCTTCATGGAGTCCCTCCTTGCTATAAGCAGCGATCAATGCATTAAATCCAGCAACACTCAATGGGACACCCTGCTCAATAGCACCATGCAGAAGCTCCCAGGCATCATCCAATCGACGATCCCAACAAAGCCTACAGACCAACATATCTAACCCATCAGCTGGCATATGTGAACCAAACATGTCATGATCATGGACTAACTGGGGAGCATGCCCAAATTTGTGAGCTCCAGCAGCAATAATGTTGAATGTCCAGGAATCTGGTACTGATCCCCGCTTTCATCTCCCTATAGGCTGCACAGGCCTGATCCATCCGTCCAGTCTTTGCATATCCATCAATCAAAACATTGAATGTGATTGTATTTGGTTGGATCCCCATCTGGGCCATTTTATCGAACAGCCTCCTTGCTTCCGGCATCCTCCCCTCATGGCACAGAACATCCACTAGTATGTTATATGTCACAACTGTCGGCTCACACCCTGACCTGTGCATTCCTTCAAACATCATGAAGGCGTCCCCTGACCACCCAAACACACAATGCCCCTTGATGAGGATGTTATAGCTGCACACGTCTGGGACGATACCAAACTTCCCCATGATCCCAAGCAGCCCGGAGGCGACGCGCACCAGCCCCTGTGACAGAAACCGAGAAGCATGGCGTTGAAGGTGGCAAGGCTCGGCCGCGGTCCCCTTGTGGCCATTTGTTCGAACACGTTCCAAGCAGTGCGAACCTCCCCGCTTCGAAATAGAAGACGCAGTAATGCCGCCAACGCGGAGAGGCTGGGCGTGTTCCCAGAGCGTCGGATGCGCGTGAGCACATCAAGTGCCTCGGCTGCCATGCCCGCAGCGAGGAATGCGTGGAGTGCGAGCCGGAGCGCGCCGTACCGCGCGCGCGAGCTCCCACTGGCACTGCCACTAGACGACCACGAAAGGAGGTCCGAGGAGGCGACCGGGAGGAGCGCGGCGATAAGGATCGCTGCGAAGGGGCGAAGCGCGGAAGCCGACGTGGCGAGGCGCAACGCGGCGGCGAAGCGGGCGGCGAGCGGGGTAGAGGAGGGGGAGCCAGAGAGTGGGCTGATGGCATGGAGCGCGAGGTGGCATTGCGGGGAGGTCTTGAGAAGGCGCGTGAGAGCGCAAGGAGGGCGTCACGGCGGAGAGATGCTGGCAGTGACAGGAGGCGATGGTGGTCGGGATGGAGGAACTGCGCAGTTGGATTGTATGCGGAGGAGGAGGTCGTCGTTGTAGTGGATATGGGGTGGCAGAGGTTAAGGAGAATACGGTGCATTGTATTGGGTTGCCTCGCCGCCGCGGCGAGGAGGCGCATCTGGCGTGGCGGCGGTGGGAGGAGGTGGGCGAGGGAAACGGAGGCAAGTCAAAGCGGAGGAGACCGATTCTCACCAGCTGGGAAGCAGGGCAGACGGCGGACACTGGGGGCGGGGCTGGACGCCGGGAACAATGGGGGCAGCGCTGTCCGCCGGCGCTAGTATCCGCGCTGCAGGCCGGGCGGAGACGGGCGAACGGCGGCCGCGTTGGGGGCGAGGGCGAGCACCGTTGGGGGCAAGGTGCAGGCCGGCAGCTGGCCCCAGTTCCGCCGGACAAAGGGGCCGGGCGGCGCTCGCCCGTTTCTTCTTCTTCGCGACCGGAAGCGGAGCAGACAGGGGCGGCCGGGAGCGGACGAGCGGACAGGGGGGACCGACGGGATTTTTTTTTCTTCGACCGCGACTTTCTTCCCGTGCGAATTGGGCCAGGAGCGGACAAAGGAAATGAGGGGAGGGCAGGAGGGTAATTTCGCGTCTCAATCTGGGCCTCCAAGCCTCATGTCCACGCTGGAACTCCAAGCTGGCACGCCACATCAGCAGAAATGGCAAGAAAATAATAAAGTTATTATTTTGTAGGGTAAAAAGCTAAGGGCGCATATAAGGATAGTTTCTCAAGACGTGGCTTCCGTAAGAGTGGCAAATAAATAAATGTACCCCCGCAGACAAATGGACACCAGAGGGTTAGACTATCTCCAATGGCATACCCAAAACGCAAAATAGGTAGCAAACAGTGTTTTTAGGTGAGAAAACAACCTCCAACGGACGACGCAAATGCAGCACCCAGTTTGGGTAAGCGGCAAGCCGGAAGGCAAAGTCCTTCCCTGCCCACGACGCAAATCATCGCGATGGTCATCCGCGCCTCTCTTCCCTCTGTTCTTGGTCCCGCCGATCCGCTGCGTCTCTTTCTTCCTCAACGCCGGCAGCCACTCCTTTCTTTCCTCGCTCCCTCGCCGGAGCCGGGCCCGCTCCCCGCCCGTGCCGAGCTCGGGCGGATCTCCGAGGAGAGCGTATGGCGTCGCGGGGGACGGAGCTCGCCGGCCGGAAGTTGAGCCCGATGACGACGGCGAGGCGAGGTCCGACGACGCACGGCGAGGCGATGAGGGACGACGGCGGGCGGAGGCTGGAGGGAGGGAGGCGCGCTGTGAGATCGTCGCGCGGCGAACGACGATGGCAAAGGCGGAGAAAGGCGGGCGGGCCGGGCGGGCGGAGGGGAGGCGCCGCGGCGCCGCTCGGGGCCTGAGCGATGGCATGCGTGCCCGTGTCAAGTTTGGGTGTCGGCCTCTGTTGGGCCCCGTAGTTTTTGGTCCCCGGTAGTTTTGGGTGTTGTGACTATCCGCACCCGGGTCCAGATCCCGGTCCCCGAATCCCGCCAGATCGGCCAAAACGTCCGCCGGCTGGGTTCGGTATTTGCTCCCCGCACACAAAGCCGAGGGACTCCACTCCACCAAATCTAGCGACCTCCCGACGTCCGAATTGGCGGCGTGGTGCGGGACCCACCGCCCTGCGCGAAAAGAGGGGAGAAGGGGACCAGCCGGCCGTGCACCACGCCGGCGACTTCATCTCGCCGCGGCCTCCTCTTCCTTCGCGCGGATGGGCGGCGGCCTCGGCCACCCCAAACGCTGGAACGCAGCGCTGAAGGGCGCCATCGGCCCGCCCGCCCGGTTCGTCGATGGAACGGAGGTGGAGGATGAGGAGGTCGATTGACGGCGAATTGCGGCGAGCAGCGGCAATTCATAAGCATGGCAAGTTTTTTAAAAATAGAAATCACTCACACTCAACTCAGGATCATCCGGCGACATGCTTGCATTCTCCATTCTAGAACCATCACTTAAGATGATTCACAAACAGTGTCAGTGAAAGTGTCCATGATGGCAAATTGTGTGCCACTCATATATCACAGTTCATAAGCATGGCAAGTTTTTAAAAATGCCATTAACTATTGTTCTTGATAATATGCAACAGCAATGGTTCTGCTTTTCAAAACGAAATGTTGATAAATGCCATTAAGTTTTTGTTGTAGATAAGATCCACTAACTGCGTCACTGAAACTTGGTTTGATGCTGAAGAATATGCAACTACACACCTATATGGATGGGAAAAAAAAAGCCTTAAATCATGACTGAAATCTTCATATTAACCACAGAAAAACAAAGAATGAATTAATCATTTTCTTGTTTCATGCCAATTTCAGAGCCCTTGCAAAACAAACACTACTCCGCAGATCGATTATCTACTGCCCCAAAGCTAATGGCTAAGAATCCTTGCATTGCACATCTCCATGGCCTGCAAATTCCGAATGCATGGCTGTCCGGCTTGCTACCAAGACATGGCGCAACTCCAAGAGAGTTGCTAAAAAATAAATTGCTAAACTCATAATTTAGCCAAGCTCCAAAATAAAAAAACCATGCAAAAAAGAAAACTCCAACAGTCTTTCTATTATGGCAAAAAGTAGATGCCTAGCGGCACATACAAACTATATTTACCATACGAGATTGTAGTAATAGCCGGAACTTGCTTATTTTACAAAACAAGATAAAGATAACTGTTGGAGTTTTATTTTTTCTCTAAAACCTAATTATAAAGATACAAAACACGGATAGCATGTCTCTCGGAGATTAGGCAATTTGGCCGCCGCCGCAGCGCTGGCTCTGCCAGTGCCGGACCGGGGGCACCGGCGACGTTGGCCTCGAAGTCCCCCCTCGCCGCAGGAGCTCTGCCCGGCCGTGAGAGCGGGAGCGGCCAGGCCGCGAGACGAGGGCTCCGCCCGGCCGTGAGCGCGGGAGCGGCCCGCCCGTGGGGCGAGCGCTCCATCATTTTTGTCGCCAGGGCGAGTCCTCTGTTCTGCCAGATGTGTGCCTCCATGCCACCACGGACTGTAGGCGCGGACGGGATGCTGCCGTAGTTTTTCTCGTGCGCGTGCGGCGGAGCTGGACCTCCCTATGAATGTGAAATCCTCGATGATTTTTTTTTTGAAATTTAACACTATTACCCCATCTAAAGAATAAAGTTCCTGCCTCCACCGTTGGCAAAGCCTAACCACGACAAAAACCATACCATAAAAAACCAGTTCCACACCGAACTATTTGTAGATTTAATAGTTCATTCAGATGTGCTAATAGTTTTTGAAAAAAAAAATATGAAACTGGTTTTGCATTTTTTGAGTTAAAAACCAAATTTCCCATATTTCTTTATTTTAATGCATATTTATTATATGATTTCTTTGTATTTTTAAAAAATATTGATAAAATATTTTATAAATCACTCCATATTTTCCAAAATATAAGGGTAAAAATGTAATATCTCCATAAATTAAACGGTTTCAACAATAGAGAAGTCTAAAAATCAGAATTTTTTTTAATTGAGAGAGATAACTCATGCTATAGTTAAGGTAGATCACATGATTTTTTTTTTTCCACCAAACCAATATTCCGGGTCCTATATGAGAGTTTCTTTTTAATGTCCACGTAAGTGCCGACGGGATCCTCCATAGCCACTGGCCCACTACCACTACTGATGACACACCAACGGAGCCTCCTGCTTCATTTTATGTAAGCTAAAAAAACTGCAAGCCTCAGTTTCCCTCGCCCACCTCCTTCCACTATCGCTGCCACGCTAGATGCAGTGACATATAATACGATAATCAATGAATATTGTAGGGCTAAGGATATGAACACTGCTATGAATTTCATGAATAAGATGCTCGCATCTAGTATTGAACCAGACATTTTCACATATAATATTTGGATGCATAGTCTCTGCAACAACCATATGTTGAACCAAGCATGGAAGGTGCTAGATGAGCTTGTTGTTGTGGGTTGTCCTCCAAATTTTGTTACATACAAAACTTTGATGGATGGCATTTGTAGCGGTGATTTTTTAAGGGGTATTGTGTTTCTACCCTTCTTTGAGATAGCCAATTATGATTCGACCCCCGCTTTTAGTCATCTTGCATTTTTACCCTCGTTCCGTTAGAACGAAGGCTCGGTTACCCCTTTTTTGTCTCTGTTAGTTATATTGATTTTAAAAAATATAAAAAAAACATGGAAACCCTAGTAAAAAACCTCAAAGGACGAAATACCCTTATCCACTCATACCCCTTCCCTTCTCCAGCATCCCGTCTGCCCTCGTGCCCCGTCCCGACGCAGATTTTGGACGACCGCGGCGCGTGCGGCAGTCGTAGGCGGTGGGCGCCTCGGCGGAGGGTCGCGGCAGGAGGCGGCCCTCCCCTCGCAGCGGCGGCGGGCGGCCTCACGCTGCCAGCGGGCGGCGGCCTCACGCGGGGCAAAGGGGGGGGGCCGAGCGTGCGGCGGCAGCGGGCGCGGGGTCCTTGGTGGCCGGCAAGTGAACAGAGCAAGCAGCAGTGCCATGGAGCCTCCTCCCGACGGCGTGCAATGTAATAAGTTGTGCAATGTTGCTGCCATTTTTTTAAAAAAAACAGGGGTAAAATCACAATGCACACAAGAAAAGTAAGGGTATTTTTGCAAGGGTAAATTTGTCCTAAAAGACTGAGTTAACACCGTTAGCACGTGATAACGGAGTAAGGGTAAACTTGAGCTTCGTTTTTATAAAACAAGTGTAAAAATGCAAGACGACGAAAAGCGAGGGTAGAATCACAATTGGCTATCTCAGCAGGGTAGAAACACAATAGCCCCTTTTTTAATTGAAAGAGATAACTCATGCTATAGTGAAGGTAGATCAAGTGATTTTTTTTTCACCGAACCAATATTACAGGTCCTATATGAGAGTTTTTTTTATTGAATGACCACGTAAGTACCAGCAGGATCCTCCATAGCCACTGGCCCACTACCGTTGTTGATGACACACCAACAAAGCCTCCTGCTTCATTTTTGTAAGCTAACCCTCGCCCACCTCCTCCCACTGTTGCGGCCGCGCCAGATGCGTATTCTCGCCGCGACAACGAAACAACCCAATACAACGCACCATATTCTCCTTAACCTCTGCCACCTCATATCCACAATGATGACGACGACCTGCTCCTCCGCATACGATCCAACCGCGCAGTTCCTCCATCCCGACCACCATTGCCTCCTATCACTGCCAGCATCTCTCCGCCATGACGCCCTCCTCGCGCTCGCACGCCTTCTGAAGACCTCCCTGCAATGCCACATCGCGCTCCATGTCGTCAGCCACTCTCTGGCTCCCCCTCCAACCCGCTCGTCGCCCGCCTCGCCACGTTGGCTCCCGCGCTTTGCCCCTTCGCAGTGATCCTTATCGCAGCGCTCCTCCAGGTCGCCTCCTCGGACCTCCTTTCATGGTCGTCTAGTAACAGTGCCAGTGGGGAGCTCACGCGCGCGGTACGGCGCGCTCCGGCTTGCACTCCACGCATTCCTCGGGCCTCCTTTCATGCTCTTGTGATGTGCATGCATTGTTCAGGTGGATGTGAGCGTGGTTGCGTTAGTTGCTCGTTTCCATTTCACCTTTGCTGCAGCTTACTATCTCTCTTTGTCGCCATTGTCACACATCTGAGCCGTCCAAATGAAGTTCATGTAGGAGGAGGCTTGAATTCAGAAACTTCGAACAGTACTAGCAGTGTACTACTACCCTCAGCATCTCTTGTCCATGCAAGATGGCAAGCAAAGTCTATAAGAAACTATGCCCACAGTAACAATAAGACAAGATCATGATATACACTTCTAGACGTGGAAGATCTGAGAGGTCCCCCACAGCAGCTGCTAAAGAATGTAGGTCCGTATCCTACTGGCCACTGTTGCAATCATACCATGCGCGATCGAGACGACGAAGCTGTTCCGATGGAAAGAGATCGAGAGAGAAAACAATTTGGAATGAGCTTGCTAACCACCACTCTACATTGTTTTGTCTGTCTTTAGTTCATCCCCTTTCTAGGCCAATAGCTCGTGGCCAAACTATGACGCACGCAGCAGCAGCAGCAGCAGCAGCATTTCCACAAAACCATATCGTAATCCGTAATGTCCACTGCCAAAAGCGACAGATTGTGTGTGCTCGATATCCTAACTGCCCATGCAGGAGACAGTGAACAGATCAGATATTCAGATTAGTAGCAAACAACGCTTGTATTGATTATCCTTTTTGTTTGCTTATCGGCGAGATAAGGTGTGGTGGAGTTTGGTGGCGAGTCCATGTGGAGTGCCAACTCCGGCGAACTAACGGCGACCGTGCACAGGCCAGACCAGACCACGGCGGTTGTGGCCTCGCTCGCTCGCAGGTCGCGGTTGACGAACGAAATGAAAGCACTATTCAACTTGTTGACACTCAAAAATGTCCCAAAGTACTATTCAACTTGTTGACGAACGAAATGAAAGCACTATTCAACTTCGCTGGCGTGTCTTGCGTGCCGCGCCCCGACGAGGCTCCTCCGACGACGTGTCTTGCGTATCGCGCTCATCGTTGGAGGCACACGGTCCAGGTGTGGATATCCCTTATCGCGCTTGCCGATCCCGATTTCGGTTTGCCCTACGTAGAACGATTTAGTTCTTGTTTTGGTGTGTTACCGGTTTTTATCGTCAACACACTTTTTAGCGACTCCGTGGGGAAGAAGATTACTTCGGCTCTAATTTGCAGCCGATCAAATCTATTTACCCTAGCCATATTCTTAATTGATCTATTATTTGCTTTACGCAATCGCAGCAACATTTGGCCTCACGGCCGATCGTATCTGTTCCGGCTGCTGCGCGTATTTGTCTCGTGTTGGCAGGTCTTCACAGTCCGATACGAAGCAAGCTGAAGCAAATTGGAAAGCTCTTCCAGCTTGTCATCGAATAGATTGGGTTAATATATTCCATACGGACGAGCACACATATTAGATCGTCCAGCTTGTCATCACGTGGATAATTGAAGCTACCGTGTGCTCTCATCTACGGGAGAAGAGAAGAAAATTCTGCTACATTTGTTTTTGCTGCCCCGGGGTGAAGTGCTAGTAGTGGAGATCAGAGCTGCGTCTTTACTGCTCCACGTGAAATTGATATATTTTTGATCATCAAGAAGATTGAAATTTCTGTTGAGCATACAGGGGGGCACATCAGAGTGTTGATTCACAATATTATTACACCGCTCCTAAGGTACGCCATGAAAATAAATTACATAATTATAATAATTCTTTTGCAAGTACTGTTAATTCTCATGATGATGTTGCTAGTTATCATAGTACTAGATATGTTTCATCGGCTACTTCTGTTGATAATGTTCCTTTACATCATAATTATGTATGTCATATATAATAAAGAGCCGATGTATGCTGAAAATTTATTGAGTTCTAATTCTTCTAGCAATATGTCACATATACGTTAATCGGCTATAAGTTCACAACGTGACATGCCGATGCATTACTCAGCCAATTGTTCTCCAAATTCAGCATTATATGTAGGCACTAATGCTCATAATTCGCTATGCATACTGTTTTTTTTTTTTTTTTTGACGAAACGGCAGGGGAGCCCCCTACCTAATTTTTTTTTTTTCCTTTTCTATTAAATAAAAGAATGTACAGGGGAAATTACAAAGCCAACAGGCTCAAAAGAAAAGCTGGAAACATTTACAAAGTCGACTCTCTCCAAGCACTAATAGCTACACTCTTCAAAGGCTTGGCCTTGATGCATACCAGACCAAGCTCAAGTTTCATAAGTTTTTCCATGCTACCAAACTGTTTGTTCCATTATCAAAGATTGAATTTCTAATCTTCCAAATCGACCAGCATGCTGTGATTATAATTTCTCTGAAGATTTTCTGATTAAAGTTATTCCTCGCATCAACAATCATATCCGTGGGGAGATTAAAATTCCAAAGTGAACTGAAATTGAATTCCAACAGGATGAGCTGAAAGGGCACTCAAAGAAGAGATGAAAGCAAGTTTCCTCAATTCCTTGTCTGCGCAAAGAACACAAGTATAATCACCCAAAGCACTCTATTTTTCCTTCTCGAGAAGATTTCTAGTATTGAGTCTATCTCTTAAAAGAAGCCAAAAGAAAAAAATTTGATTGCCCGTGTTACTCGATTTCCATAACCATTTGAACAGGGGGATGAAGGGTGACTGCCTGTCAGTAGAGAATATGCTCTTTTGCTTTCATAGATTTCAGAACCCCACTTATAGGTCCGGTATCCTTTGATTCATCATTGAACCCCGCATTTTGAATAATTTCCAACAACTCTTGAAGCTGTGAAGGTGTACTTGGGGTAGTGGCATGGGACTAAAAATTCTGTCCAATTCACTGTTTAAGAAAAAACGGATGGAGCATTTTGGTTTCCTGGCAAAGGAGAACAGTTTTGGGAATTTTGTGCTGAGCTTTTGGTCCACCCATACATCCATAGCATTACCGAATTACCTTTCATAGGTTTACAGATTGCAAGGTCTCTCGAACTTGTCGAACAAAGCTAATAATTTCTTTCCACCAAAAAGATCCAACAGGTCTTTTTACTTGTGGTGGAATGTTTTCATTGGAGTAGAAGGTAGACCAAGTGAGAGTGACCCAAGGAATATCAGCTTGCTTGTAGAATTTATCTAGAAATTTCATTAGAAGGGCTTCATTCTCGAGTCTTTATGTCTATAATGCCTAATCCACCTTCATCCTTTGGCTTGCAAGCTTCTTCCCGTGCTACTAGACATCCTCCTTTTCTCGTTTATATCCCTTTTATCCCACAGACCATGTTTTACGTAGATATCAATTTGCTTGACCACTTGGGGAGGTATTCTAAGAGTGCACATGTAGAATGTTGGCAATGCTTTGAAAAAACCGAGTTAACTAGAATGAGCCTCCCATTATAGGATACCAATTTGCTGATACCAGTTAGCCTTTTCTCCATTTTCATCAACATTGGTGAGAATTCCTGCACAGTTGGTTTTGTGAGTCCTAGTGGAAGTCCAAGATAGGTGAAGTGAAGGGCACCAACCCGACAACCAAATGTGTTAGACAAAACAGCAGCTCTTTTCGGACTCATATTTATAGGCACTAAACTGGATTTGGCATAATTGACATGAAGGCACAATGGAAACGAGAAACACCTGTAAAAAGCTCTTTCAGGGTTTGTTAGACAGTAGCATCACCGGTAAGATCATTACGGTGTCATCGGCATATTGAATTACTTGGAAAGTCTCTTGGGAAGTTGTTGCTTATGGGATGACACAAATCACCATTCTGCCAGGGCTTTGTTAACCACACTTTGCAAGAGATCAGCAGCTAGAACAAAAAAGTAGTGGAGATAAGGGGTCTCCCCTGTCGACCCCTCTTTTGTATTTGAAGGGCTTCCCCGAAATCCCATTGAGTAGAAATTTGAGGACCCACTTGACAGGATGTTCTTGATCCAATTTATCCATCTTATTGGAAAGCCTTTATGTGTCATGATATCATAGATGACCCGATGCTCAACTTTGTCAAAGGCTTTCTCAAAGTCTAATTTGAGTATCATTATTTCCTTCTTAGACGATGGCGGATATGCGTAAATTGGAAGGACCAGGCCGCACAATCTTGAATGGTCCTACCTTTAATGAAACCATATTGGTTTGTATGAACAATGTCTAAGATTACTTTCTGCAGTCTTGAAGCTAAGATCTTTGTTATGCATTTTAGAGAGTAATTCATTAAAGAGATAGGTCTGTAATCATTCACTTTGTTTTTCGGCTATGCATACCGTTAATAACCACTACCGAATGAATGAAAATTTAGCACCTTATGCCAATGCTTATTCCTATGATTCGGCTTCATATGTTACTACCAACTCAAGCCGAATTGATAAAAATTCAACAAGGCGTGCTAATGGCATTACTTATGATTCGGCTTCATGTGATGCTCCTAATTTTAGCCGAATCAATGAGAATTCAGCAAGGTATTCCCAATCAAATATTGCTCAACTTAAAGATGCATTGTTAAACTTTAAAAGAACGGTTCAAAAGTAGAATGAAGATTTCTATCATAAATGTCTTGAGATTACAAGAAAGAAACAGGGGGTTGCATGTTTCTTCAGAATCGGTCAAGCCAACTTTAAAGTCGGCCGAACCGATTTCTACTTGTTATAAGCCGGCCAAGCCGATTGTCCAATCGGCTACACCGATATCCACTCCTTCAGCTAGGCCGACTTCCCAATCAGCCAAGCCAATGGCCTTTGGCGCCTGCATGGAATCGGCCAAGCCGGCTTCTCGATGGCGAGCCGATTGCTTCCCATAATCAAACCAAATTGGTCTCTTCGGCACCCAAGGCCGATAAAACCAATTTAGAAGATTCGTTTTCTATAATGTACATGAAAGCATTTCGCGCGACTGAGATTGCAATGAGAGAAAAGAATCAAAAAGGGCTAGAAAGTGTCGGTTCTATGGTTCAAAAACCTATTCAACCGACTTGCGGAAGACACCTTCGATGGCTGAAATTCTGGAGAAAAACAATCCGCCATTTTAATTCGACCGGGACAAGCCGATTCCGCTATTGGAAAAAATGTCATGATCGGCGAGCCTAGAGAGCCTAAGAAGAGAAAGCAAATCTTGGATCGTGAGGTGATGCTACAAAAATCTAATGAAAAATGGGAAAGCCTCGGGATCACCATCAAGTCTTACGGGCTCGGGGGCAACCTCAAGGTCCCATTCATAAGCGAGAGGTCAATCACTAGTGTCACCGTCCCAAAAAAGGATTGCTAGAGTCAATTCTAAAGGTTGGCCAAAACAGTTGTAAAACTAGTGGACAGAAAAAATCAGCAAGACCGATTGCTCAAATCGGTCAAGCTATTCATAAGAAAAAAAGGATATTGAAATTGATTATCACTTCGTTCGGGAACGTGTGCCACAAGGACTATTGGACATACAGTTCATTGCTTCAGCAGATCAACTAGCAAATGGGTTCATGAAACCAGTCAGCAGGTATAAGTTGCTTCAGTTCAGAACCAAGCTCAATCTTGTGGCCGGTTGAGATTGAGGAGGGGTGTTAGATAGCGTTAGTTAGTTAGGGCTATGACCCTGCCGCAAGGCTCATGTGTAACATCTTGTAGATCAAGTAGATGATAGATATGATCTTGTAACACAATCTGTTGTAAACAAACTTCCTGTAGAAGCCACGCTAGGGGCTGGGGGCATTTCTAGCTATATAAACACATAACCGAGGGCCTGGAATGGCAACTCGTTCCACCAAATCTCACAAGATGAGACACTCTGTTCTTGTGCTACTTAGCGAGTAGCCATTTCGCAGCAGCAGAAAAAAAAAAAAGGAGTATAGCTGGCATCAGGGGCCTTTGCTCATTTTTACAGTTACGCAATAGTATGGTCTAGGACGACGATCATGTGGTGGCTTGCTCTGATTAACAAAGCTTTTTCTTGCTATGCATGTGCAGGGTCACAGTGTCATTATCTCACACGCCACAGCCTAACAACTGTTGTTTAGTGATCACGCACACATATTCGTATCTTCCCTGTCTAATATGCTGTCCTAAACCCAGCAGTTGGTAGAAGAGACTAGCATATGCATTCATTTTTATTTATTTTCCGAGACCATATGCAGAAATGCATGCAGATGCATGCGCTCTAGCTACCATGTCATGCGATGCGGATGCGATGCGAGTCCCTTTTAATTTGGACGTTGTAACAATACTTTAGTGTTTAGTTCCTACTCCCATTTGCATTGCATCGGCTTTAATCATGCGTGTTCATGGGAACGGCAGCCACATCGAGCTGTTTTTTAGTGCCTCATGCTACAGGAGTCGTCAGCCAGCAGCAAGTGCCGGGTAGCTTTCTTTGGGTGTCTCTAATTGATGCTAAAAGCGTTTTAATAATTGATGCGAAAAGCAAATCCAGTTTGTAAGCACAGGACGGGAACGGGGAAACTAAAATCTAAAATAGGTGATCAGAGATTCAGTCCGATATCGACGATGGGTGTTGATCGATCCATCATTTCAGGTACAAATCACCAGAGGTGTGGCGCACTGTGTGCCCTAAACTTTGCGTCTCCGATCATGAGTCGGATGCAATGCAAGATTAGTGCCGCATAGAATACTGCCGAGTGGTCTAATCATGCACAAACATTATTGATTCCTACTAGTATACTAGTAATAATACCGTAGATCTTTTCTAACCAATTTGCAAGAAAAGGAAGAGCCAAGATTTGCACAGCACCGCATATATTGAAATGCATATAGTATAGTTCATGGCTTTGCTTTTGCTATGGTACAAACATTACCTCTTAGTAGGTAAGAGTTTGAATAAATCACAAATTTTAGAAAAATTTTAGATAATTAAATAACCAAATAATCAAGGAAAATCAATGCAATACTTTCCTTGCCATATCTGATATAGGAGCATGCACGGCAATTATATATGGCACGCATGCATAATATATTGGCGTAGTGCTGAAACTTAACGAGCACCACGTGGACATTTGTTAATTCAGAGAGTGGTCGATCGGCGACAAAATCGCCACACATTTTGTAAGGAAAGATCGCTAGATGGCTTGCGTACGTCTAAATAAAACCTGCGGGCGGGGCTATTCAATCGCAAATTGTCCTACCAGTTAACGGACCCCGCCAAGAACACCAAGACAGATTGATCATCAAAGCCAGCCTTGAAATAAAGGTCTCGTAGCAGGGTGCCAGTGCCACCAGGAATTGTTAATCTCCTGTGTTAATTGTATGTCCAATGCCCTTTCCTGGTCGCCCGAATTAATGGGTGATCCATGATTAAGCCCTCATGACCCTGTTCCTCTTTATCACGTTACCTATCAACAGATCTTTTTATCCCCCCCGGAATCATCTTAGCTTGTCCAAAGCATGCATCCAGCAGCCTTCCTTCTTCTGGGCCTCGACAGACAGAGAATAGGATTCTTGCAAGAAAGAGGAAGCATGGCTTGACTTCCTGACCCATTTGCATACATAATAAGCTCCACACTGATCAGACAGAAATCAGATCAGGCTTTAAGAAATGTTATCGAGACAGATTCGTGCCTGCTCGATGAATCATGAGCGACCAGTAAAGGCACGGCAGCGCTGATGTTCTCTGATTTGGGACCGATTCAATGATAATACCTTGCTACTCGTTAAATAACCTCTGCATCGGCCGGTCCTCAACTGTTGAAACAGCACCGTCTAGTTAATTGTAGCATTCGCCAACTACTGGTACGCATGGTTTGATCTTGAGTTGTCACCATATATATATGCCCAACCTGTAATTTCTACTGGTGCCTGTACTGGCAGTACTTGACATTACAAAAATATGCAATCATGCAGATCGATGCAGGGACTGATGGAACGTTGAAGGCATGCATGATTATGATTACGATTAATTGCTAGGGTGGCGGTTACGGCAGCCACATCGATCGGTCTTGACAAGAAGAAATGAGTGCTGACTGCATCTGGGAGCTTCATTCCGAAAGATGCAGGCTATGATAGTGAACCACTGATTGTGATTGCTACGGCCCAAATGAGTCTAGTAACGCTAGCTACCTCCTTGGTTGGCTTTTGTGCCTGCAGAGTTGTCACTGCTAGACTGAATATTATTATTATCGGTATATGGTGGGGAGAATTCTTAACTGTCCGCTTCGCCAAGGTTTAGAACAAATTGTTTTTTTGTTGTTTACCTGACACTTTCAAGGTCCATGATATCCAGTGATGGGCGTGCTTAAACTGCCAAAGATCTACTGGCCTGTGTTTGTTGGACTGATTTGCATGGAGTATTGGTGGATCGATTTCACGTCAGTAAATTTTGATCGATTTGGTAGTCGCCACTCTCCAATACAGTGACTTGTTACCGGCCCCCAGTGAGTTCATGGTCATGCATGGAATACCAAGGAATTTCTCGAGGCCGTGTGTCTCACGTGTGTCTCACGAAACACAGAAGGAGGAGGTCCAGGTGTGAGAAATGCCCGGCAATTAGAGTTAGAGCATCAGGACGGGTACGGGGTGTTGAAAATGAGGCAGGGGCAGAACTGTAGCGGCATGATGATGTCTGCGGACGATTTCCTCCATCTCCATCACACGATTATGTTGGTTGATTGCCCAAGGTAACCACACTCCTTAGGCCAAATGGTTACCCTCTTTCCTGCACCACACTCCTGAAATCTAGTACTTTCCTGCACCGTAAATAGTCGCTGCGCCTTCTTTTTTACAACGAATGATAGCTCCGGTACAGGTTCAACGATGTTAGAAAAAATTGAAACCAGAAGCCAAGGTTGTGGCTATGTTTTTACCTGGTTTTTGGAATTTTGTAGTACAAGAAAAGTCAAACCAATTCAAGAAAGTCCCCAGAAACTATTTTGAAATTTTGTTGAAAAAAATACAGAAACATTGTATCAAAATTTGGTTATGATTTAGTTGGTGTTTAATCTGGCATCTTGCACTTGTTACTCATGGAGCAAGAGTTCCTGGACGGCTAGGCTAGGTGTCGCCCGTTGAAATACTACAACCTCTTGTGTGTGCTCCCGGAAGTTTGTACTCACGCCGAAATTCTACTAAGAACCCTCAAGCTTGAGACTAGCTCTCTTGCCTTGAGAAGAGGATAGTGTTCAGTGAAACCCAAGCCTTGGTGGCTTAACGTGCAAACCATTGTGGTGAGCTAAACCATGGACAAATACCATGTCCATGTGTTCTTGTTGTGTTCTTTGTGCTCTACTTGTGTTGTACAAGAGCCTGGTGGAATAGACCTAACTACTCCCAATTTTAGCATAATTTGAGTTGTGGTTTCGAGATGCTCTGATATGTGGAAATGCCGCAGTTGTACTCAGAACTTCAATACCGCAGAAGTTCCACATGGAAGTGCAGTACTGTCGCACCTGTACTGCCCACTGCATTGAGTTTAAATTTAAACATGCCTATTCACACTCCCCTCTAGCTTAGGTTTGCCTAATCCTTTTCAATTGGTCAGGCATGAAGTTCAGGGGTGTTTAGTTGGTGAAATATTTTGGGTTGGGCTACTTGTAGCACTTTTCGTTTGTATTTGGTAATTAATATCCAACCATGGACTAACTAGGCTCAAAAGATTTGTCTCGCACTTTTCAGCCAAACTTTGTAATTAGTTTTTTATTTACCTACATTTAATGCTTAAAAATACGTTGAGAGATTCGATGTGACAGGGAACTGTAGCACTTTTTGGGTTCTTGTTGTAGCAACTAAACACCCCCTCAGTTAACAAATCGTGTGTCTTAATTATCTATATTTATATTTTCCCTATCCTATGTTCCAAATGGGCCTAAAAAATACAATCCTGGAATTGATTCGAATCTATAAAAAATCAAATATGTATATAGTAAAAATTAATTTAATAATAATATATATTTAATATGATAAATTGTAGTATCTTATATAAATTTAGTTAAACTTAAGAGTACTGGAGTATTTGCTTCAAATCATTGTATATACGCGACGTATACATGTCGACATGTGCATATCCTCACAGCTCACTGTTATCAATATAAACACCATATCAAAATACACATCTTGGTATTGAAAAAAAAAAATCAACATAAACATTTCTCTATCAAGAATACCTTTCGATACTAAACGCACAGCATGACCGCAGGTCCATCGAAGAATATTTTACTCCATGCGTGGACTGAAAACAAAATGCGGCAAGGAATAAATGGATGAATGAATGAACAAACAGCACTACGAGCCACATACTGTACGTGTATACACGGAGGCTACCCGTCTGTTCTGCATGACGGACATGTAGCAACGCCAACAACGTGCTACGTAGCATGCACAGATGTCACCGTGACATGCTCGTTATTAACTCTCCAACTCCCACCAACAACAGAATCAAAGGCAAAATGCACGTGGTTCCATTGAAATTAATCACGCTTCTACCGTACGTCATGATTCCAGAGTAGTCAGCACCAGTATAGTAGTAGCTCTCTACAATACTGCACTCGACGTCAATGCCTAGCAACGTACGTACGCTCGACGTACACACGTTCCATTCTACCGGATTGCTATGTACTACCAGGGTCGTACATGTTCCCTTCAGCATGATTAATTTACGTATAAACAGAGCGGTGGTTTTCAGAGACTATCATTGCAAAACGCTCGGTTGATTTGACAACGCGCGCATTTGGCAGGACGTGGCAGTGCCCACAAGGCCACAAACACTGACGTGGAAAAAGAACTAAATCTGTCTGTACATGACGCTTGGAATATACTAGGGGCTCTGTTTCGGATTCCATGTCGGAAGTTTACCTAATAAACTCTAGTTTATTTTACCTCTTCGGACGGGCTCTAAACAAAAGGTCAAAAATATTGTCTAAACTTATAACAATTTTGCACAAACTTTGACCATACAACTGAACTAAAAAAGAAGTCTAAAGTTTTAGTTCTCAACTTTAACTAATTAAAGTTTAATTAGACCAAAGAATTCAAACAGGTCCTTAGTGTTAAATTGCAGATAATAACTAGAGGGTATAAAGTAAGCACTTAGAGCATCTCTGGTGGGGCTCCTATTTGAGCCCATAGCTAAATATAAGAGATTATCGGGGAAAAAAATACATAGTCCAAAAGGGCCTCAAATTTTTAGTGGGCGCCCAAATCCTCCCTCCAGACCCCATCCTAGGGGCTCACCCTCACGTGCCCCATCTCTCCTTAACGCCCACCAGGAAGCACGCCACATAGTGACCGCTCGTGTCCTCCAGCCTAGGTGACGCGACTCCCTCCCCTCCCTCTCTCTCTCTTCCCATGTGAGGCGGCGCCGCTCGTCGACGCCCGACTCTTGATGCTCGGACCGCGGGAGCGAACGCGGGGCGGATCCGTTGGCATGACACACCGACACTTGGGCCATTGCACCGCCGAACAGCTTGCTATCCCACCATGCTAGCCTACTCCGTAGTTGATCTTTGCCTCGCCCGCTGGGCACCGCTGCCCACCAAGACCGCTCGTCGATCTCCCGTGTTCGTTGTGTTGAGGATGAGAGGAAGAAGGATTTGGGCCAATACTAGTGGGGCCCCATGTCATTGTGTACCGGTTTGGAATTAGAGGCCTTTGTTTGGGTGGTGCACTTGTGTTGTTAGAGCGGAGTTGCTCTAAACATGTTAACCAAAAAAAACGTGTGATGCTGTGTCGTACTGTAGGGTCCCACCATGGGCCATGGTCAATCGGCATTGCTACTGTTCCCTTGCCCGCAGGGAAGAGTGACGGAGCAGCTGCTGTCCTCTTTCCACGTCTCCCTACACCTCATCGCCTCATCATAAAACCCCCCTCGCTCCCGCGGCCTGAGCTCCCACCTCACCACATCGCCTCCTCCTCGCACAGTCACCCTCCTTCTCCTCCCGGCAGCGGCAGCTCTCTGCTGCCAACCAACTCCACCAACACACACACACACCGCACAACAGCAGGAGGAAGAAGCTAAGGGACGACGACGAGCCGAGGATCCATGGCCCCTGGACGACTCGTCCTCCGGCTCCTCCGAGCCCACGTCCTCGTCCTCCGTGGAGGCCCCGCGTCCCCGACCGCGTCGTCCTCCGACTCCGCCTCCGCCTCCGCCGCGGGCAGCAGCAGCAGCAACAAGAAGCGGCGGCGCACCAGGACGGGCACCACCCGACGTACCGCGGCGTGCGCATGCGCGCCTGGGGCAAGTGGGTGTCGGAGATCCGGGAGCCCCGCAAGAAGTCGCGCATCTGGCTCGGCACCTTCGCCACCGCCGAGATGGCGGCGCGCGCCCACGACGTTGCCGCGCTGGCGATCAAGGGCCGCGCCGCGCACCTCAACTTCCCGGAGCTCGCCAACGAGCTCCCGCGCCCGGCCACCGCCGCGCCCAAGGACGTCCAGGCCGCCGCCGCGCTCGCCGCGGCCGCGGACTTCCGTCGCCAGCCAATGCAGCCGGCTTCAAGGACGACGACGACGGCCCGGACGCCAGCGCCGCGTCCGGCGACGACGTCTCCGGCCTCGCCCGCCGCCGCCGCCCCCGACGACGCTGGAGCTGGACAACCCCGACGACGCGCTGTTCGACCTCCCCGACCTCCTCCTCGACCTCAGACACGGGGCCTCGTCGTGCCAGCTGTCGTGCGCGCCGTCGTGGTACGACGACGTGTGCTTCTCCGGCACCGCCGCGTTCCGCCTAGAGGAGCCGCTGCTGTGGGAGTACTGAGAGTCGTCCAATAAAACACAGTAGAATATTTTGCTCAGTCATCGACAAGAATCAAGTTTTAGACCACGCGGCTTCGAGCTGCTTCTTCGTGTGTTGGTGTGTGGCTATGGACTGTAATTGCGTCAGTGGACCAGACAGGAACTATGGCGATGTAAACCATGCATGCAGGACCAGCAGAAATGGAACCAAATTAGAGCCATTTCTCCTTTGCGTCTGCTCCTCCAGATTTAGAAAGCAAACCATGTATAAAAAAAACCATTCACTTCCTTTGGTCTTTGCTTGGATTGTGGGGCAAGAATATGGTACGGTGCACGACTAACCGCGCATCTAGCTTCTCTCCTTCCTTTCGTTACCCATTAGGGTTATAATAAAATAAAATTCTTCTAGTAGTAGCAACTAACAAAAGCACAAGTGGTATTTAAAGGTGATCTAGCCCGATTTGGACTAATGCCCTCACGAAACGCTTTGGCGAAAGATGCACGACGAGACGACGCACCTTTTAAATTACGGCCGGACCCGGATCAATTCGTCCACCGATCATCTCCAACCCAGCACGTAAATAAAAAGCGCGCGCACCCCCACCCATCGTGAATGAAACAAGTGAAATGAATTCACCCGGCCGGGCCAGCAGGAGGAACCTGTCCTGTGGCCCTTTTCACGCAACAGCGACGGTCGCATGCACGCAGCCTGTAACCGCGAACCAAAAGGCCGCGGGATGGCGACCCGCCGGAGCTAGTATAGTAGGCCGAGACGACGCGATCGAGAGCGACGGCGACTGCGCGGAAAGCGGCCGGCGTGCATGGATCCCGGCCGGCCGCCAGAGCGCCGGGGCGGGCTGCGGAAGGAAAGCGGTGGCAGTGCCGGGCCGTATCCGCGTGTCGCCATCGAGCTCACGCTGGGACGCCCGGGCGGGCGGCACCGTTAGCTCGATAGGCGGTGGCGCGTTGGACGTTTTCGTCGACGCTGGCGCGCGAGCCCGGGGCGGCCGGCTGACGCGCGCGGACGGGACATAGATGCACAGCACAGCACACACGGCGCCAACGGGGCGGGCGAGGAGAGGACAGCGGAGTGGTTGCGCCCGCATAAATGGCACGGTTTCCTGGCCGATCGTACCGCGAGGGATAAGGCGAGATCTCGAGGGCGTGCCTCCCCTCCGTCCATCCTCTCTGTTCGCCGTCAGCTTCGCTTCGCTTGCTTTATTATCCACCATGAGCGACGACGAGTTAATGCTGCTGCTGAGTGCTGCTGACCTGACCATACCATACTGCTCCTTTGGACCTTCGTGGAGGTGGAGGACAGTTCGTGCTGGCACGCACGGCAACCATGCACGACGACACAGCAGCTCAGGACGGCAGCCTTGTGGCGATCGTGATAGTTTCATTATCCATGTTCCCGGGATACGGAATCCTTGTTTTACGGGTTAGCTCTGTGCATTTCCCGCAAGAATTCGTGCTGTAGGCCGGTCGTGTAGAGAGTATTATATCCGTCGTGCACATGCCACAGCGCAAACGGAGACGTGAGACTAGGACCAGTCCAGATCGTGCTGTGGGTCGTGGATGGATGTACAAACTTGTAGCAACTACTCGGAGCGGCAATGCTGTCCTATTGAACAATGTGATTTACGATCCACGTACAACCTTTTTTTTTTTTTTTTTTTTTACCGAACTCAACGTACAACTATGAATCTGGTACACTTGAACAATATGGATGCAAGTGTCAACTAAATGAAAACAATTATAATCTAAATATTTTAATCAATGAATTTATAATGGCATGTATTAATTCTAGTGGCCCACAGGTTAGAGGTGGTGGGCTTTCACCGCTTAGAACAATCTCAATGGAGAGTTTCATGACGTTGTTATCAAAATTATCATGTTAATAAATACAACACTTAGTGGAAAGTTTTATTCCATGGTTTCATTTCATTGGTATTTAATTCACTCCCTTTGTCTTGCAATATAGTACATTCTAGCATTTAAAATTTGTCCTTAAATATGATGTATTCTAGAGGAAAAAAACATGTCGTACATTTAACACTTTTCATTATAAACCAATCACCACTGATCCTTTCTTCCTTTAGTGTAGTGGTTGATTACTTAATTACTACAAGTAGCATTATTCAAGTATACTTATATTGGTGTCGTCTTCTCCGTAGTGTTGGCGAGTACCGTCTAATAGAATCAAAACATATTTATGTTTGCACACACATGATTGTGCTTGGAATAGTACTACTACTAGTACTATGATTAGGGTATATATATATCGATCGGTGGCGATGGTACCGGTATCATATATAATTTCATTCGATACGAATCTAGTACTTATTGGAACCACTTGGGCATGTTTTTTAATTCCTTGTACGTTCAGAGTTTACGATCTCTAATCAAGTATAGTAGCTAGTTAGCTCGACCGGTTTGATAGGACAACTCGTCATGAGATTATTGCATCCATGTACGACAATATTCCATATCGTTTAATTGGACGCCTATGCAATGCCAACAAACACTTTATTGTTTGTCTGTGGCATATTAACACCTTCAAGATTCAAGAACAAAGGGTCGCAGCAGCATCTTAGGTGCACCAAGTATTTATTTATATATTTATTTGTTATATATATATCTGTCGTGAAGAAACGAGAACAGATCTTCTTTTCTCATGTCATGGCCGATTCTTGTCTCATGTCAAAAGATCTAGTACTAGTAGCTATAGATAGAGTAGAACGCTAGGAGCAACGCATGCAGCAACACACAGAGAGAACTGATATTTCGGAACGTAGTATCCTGCGCGTCCAAGAAACGTGACGCACCATCTACGTCCCTTGCACCTACCGTGCGGCGGTGTGGTGGGCCTCCCTCAAATGGGGCCGTCTCGGGCGGTCCTACTGGCGGCCCACGAGGTAGCGACCTACGGGAAGCTACGCCCACCACACACACGCAAAGCCAAGCCCGCACAGTATCCATTTTTAGCCCTAGTCAGTCCTCTCTTCGGCTCTGTGCTGCCGTGCTCCGTTCCAAAGCCTGGGGCCTTGCTGTCGTGTCGCTTCACGACTGGTTGGTGGTTACGAGTACTCCTATGGTCTAGTACTCCTAACTGAGAGCGCTTAACTTATAGATAGTGTAAAAGACAAAAGACAGTGTGGACTCAAAAGATAGTCTCACATCACATATTTAACGATATATTTTTCTCACGATGTTCAAAATAGTCTCTTTCACCATATTCATTAATTAGCTTAAAGCTAGTGCAAACCGTACTATTGGAGATGGTCTAATGCCAGGGTGGAAACGTGGGATCCTACACACAAATACAGTACATGTCGTTTCCATTCTTGATCATTCATGAGAGCAAATGGACTAATGCGGTGGGACAGAACAATAATACGAGTAGTAGGGCAGAGTACCAGCACTGGCACTAGCGGCCAAGGCGAGGCCAGACACTCGTGCAAGGGGTGGTGGTCTGGACACACCCAGAAATGGCCAAAAGGACCCCGGCCGGGCTCCCATCGTACGGCCGCCGGCCGTAGAGTGAGTCTGCCATTATGATGCGCTGGACTAGAGTAGGTGGGCATGCATGCCATGCTTCAACTTCAATAGCGGCGCCAGCGCGGCAGCAGAGCACGCGCCACGCGACGCGACGCGCGGGCCGGCTGTGCAGCCATGCTGCCCCCGCGGTACGGCCGCCGGTCGGTGATGTGCGTGGAGTTACCTGCTGCGGTCAAATTGGTCCTGACTGCCGCCGGCCTGCCGCTGGTCGATGCCGCGGCCACTGGGCAGACCAGGTGTGTGTGTGCGGCCAGCGAGGACCAGCAGGGCCTGTACGTGCCGCCTGCCGCCGGCCTGTGCGGAAGGCAGCGGCTGCCCGCAAGGCTGCAACACGGTGTGCGGGCGGGTTGCCCCGCGCGCGCGCACGGGGACGGACGGGGAGGGACGGACGACGGACACGGACAACACGGCAAAACGGCGGGGACGCGGTGAAAGGGGAACAAAAATCCCTGCAGCCGCTGCCACGGTCGTATCGGCCATCGGGTGGCGGAGATAGAGCGGCTCCCGTGGAGCCAGCCGGCCAGTGGTTTGGTTTGTCTCGCCTGCGGCCGGGGGAATCAGGACAGAATTCTCCCATGCAACAGTAGCGCTCTTGCCAGCAGTGCATGGCCACGTAGAACAAAACTGCGTAGTCTAGCTACAAGAACCCAAGTATAGTAAGGGGTCAGTGGCCGGGATATTACGACTATGGTGTGGTGGGTGTCACGTCCACGTCACGCTCGCTATCACCTGAGTGACCTCCTTTGTCTTCCCACGTAGACCGGTGCTCCTCAGCTCGCAGTAGCTAGTACGCCGGTGATGCCCATCGGCAAACAACCACCAAAAACGATATGCATATGCACGTACGATACGCCCGGCTCGACCGGTCGCCTTCGGTCGTCGTCGTACGGCGGCACGATAGTTGCCGTCGATTCTTGTAGCACGAAAGTCACGCGCGCGACAGTTCAAAAAAAAGAAAAGGAAATTAAAGTCACGCGCCATCAGGCGCCTATTCCATGCCCATGCATGATCAGTGATGCGACATGATGCTGATGCCCCGGCCCATTGCCCTTGGCCCACAGGCCGGTGAGGTGACGAAAGATGCATGCAAGGCACGTCTCGATTCAGTCCATATATATATGTCACGTAATAATAATAACGTTTTGCCAAGTTTTTACGGACTCGTTGCTAGTAGCATTCATTTCCCGTCGCGAACATATCTCCGAGCATCCATTTGATGCCTGCAGCGGGCGCGCGCGTGCAACATGCTGTCTTCTCACACGCATGCAGCCATGCACAATCCTGCTTTTCCACCAGACCACCAAAGCCTAAATCTATTCGACAAGACTAGCATAGCATACTAGCAAGTCACTTTACTCCTCTCCGTCCCCTAAATGTTTGTCGTTACCGCATTTTAAAAACTAATGCCGACAATTATATATTAAAATATATAAATATTTATGTTAAGTAATTAGTATTATCGGAAAGATCTTTTCGTCTAGTTTTTAACAAATTTATTTGAAGATTTAAATGTTGCACGTATTTTTGTACAAACTTAGTCAAAGGCGTGGCAATAAAACCAACGGCAACGGTCAAATAGGGACGGAGGGAGTAGTTTCTTTGGTGGAGATAAGCTAGGTAACTAGCGCTAGAGGGCTTGCATGCACACACCACAGTGGTAAGAGGATGGCGATGATTTTATACTGTATATAACCTAAACTTTGCATTCCTTCCGTCCCAAAATAAGCACATTTTTTTGTTTCATGAGGAGTTATACTTTTAAAAATTTGATCACATGCATACAAAAATATATTTAATATGATGTATAACAATTATCAACAAATTTGACTCGAGAAGTGAGGTATGCACTTATTTTTAGGACGAAGGGATTATCAACGAAAAAAAAAATCATTTCTACATATATGGTACACACACACACACACACAATTTTATGGGTTCGGATAGTGTAGAATCAACCCACACCCACAAAACAGATAATTAAGGATTTTTGTCCATTAACATACCATGGGTAAGGAATCAAACTATAACAAAACCAAAAGTCGTTAATGATTTTTTTTTATTTCAATAGTTAAGTTTAATGGACTTTTCTACCATTAATAGATCCACATGGAGTCGTTAAGGATTTTGTTCATCAACATACCTATGGGTAGGGCAAATGGCCTTGATGGCATTAAGAAGATCAAACTTGGAACCATATTGTAGCTACTCAGAAGTATAATTAATCCTTTAAACTTACCTTTGCTTTTGTAAGACTCATGCTTGTCATACCTTCCTAGCAGTATATCTCAATCTATGTAGAAGCGCACTTTCAAACTTATGTCATTTTACAACATTCGTATTCGAAACAAGTTACTGTAATAACTTATATACTTCCGGCGCTTCGGTTTCTAAATTGTCTATACCGCAAACTTATGTGTGGATGTATTAATGTACTCTATCCCGGACAGCGCTCTTCTTGTAAAAATGGTTTCATCGAGGTCCTTCGGGACACTCACGCACTATCAAATTTATATGGGTTCATGTGTGCGAGTTGTTGCTAGTCCCCGGATGACGGCGTTGTATTTGAGCTCGCATAAATTGGGAAGTTCTGCCACAATTGGTGTCCAATCGATCATGCCCAAATTGTAGATAATAGAGTGTTGGTTCCTTGTTATTTTGGCTTGAACATTTAAGCATTTGTAATTTATTTGTTGCATGGTAGTGACATTCGCTTTTATCCTTCTGGAAAAAAAAAACCTTGACCCATCGAGAGGATATGAGCTCCACGGGCATTGCTATCAAGGTAGAAGGCCTTGAGCTTGAAAGGCGATAAATCCCCATGGAGATCCATGTCGAGACCGCTATTTTAGGGATGCTAATAAGGAATGTTTTTATAACTAGCCCTAAAATTGGCTCTCACGGGAGTCAATGGTGTTACAAGTAAGAAGTCACAACGACTAGGGATCATTTCGTTGTTGTTTTTTTGAAAAAGGAAGATATATTAAGCATCGGCCCGCAGTACATCCTCCCCTATTACAAACCGAACTTCAAAGAAAAGGAAAATTACAATTGAGTCTTCAAGATCCAATCTCATCTTCCTCGTCTCGATCTCTAGCTCGCCATCGGCACCACCACGACGATCCATGTCCACCTTTGCTTCCGCCAAGAAACACCAAGCATTGGAAAAGCCGCATCATCCATCGCCCCGGATCACCAAGCGAATCGATCCCGTAGAAAGAAAAATCGGCCAGCCCCTTGGCAAAAGGAAAGAGGAAAACAAAATCTGCGCCGTTGGCACGAGGACCAACGACCCGAAAAATCCACGCCGGGGAACCCAAATGGCGAGGAAGAACCACAAACCCATGAGGATTATCGAAGAGCTCACATACCGACACCAATTATTCGCCGACACGAAAGCACACAACATCCACCGGTACCCGAAACTTTATTTGCCGTGCGGTGGCGGCGCCACCGTCCGGAACCCTAAACTCCATCGAACATGGAGACACTAACCCTAAGAACTTCGATCTAATAGGAAAGACTTATGGAAAAACAATGGATCCCCACTCCCTAGGCCCTTTTCTTCTCTCCGTAGGGAAAGTACAAGTTATGGATCATTTCGTTGTTGTAGGGGAAAAAAAATATATCTGTAAAGGAATTAGCCTAAATCCATGGTCGGATTAGAGATACCTCTCTATATGTTATCTTATCATCCATGATGAGAGGCCGTCTGCTGCAATACATAGTCTCCTCCACTGCATGCACGTTTTGGTGTGGCATTGCAAGGGTCCAGGGGGTGACGTACTGTGGGAAAAGCACGGGCTACCCACCAGCATTAAAGCTCGGTTTTGATGGGGAGACACACACACAACACGTAGAGAGACAGGGTGAATAAAGTATCGTGCATAATGACGTGGATCAAAGGCGTTCAATGCAAAGAGATTAGATTCCCCATGATTGTGCGGGCGATCGACCGCATGCATGGCTATGGCTGCTACTGCGCCTGTGCCCTGGGCCGGGCTACCCATGAACAAAAGAGAGGCTGAAGCTTCCTGCCCGATTCGATAGTAAAAAAGCCAGCGCGCGCGACGTCGTCGTGGATGCCTCGACGGGCCAGCGTTTTCTTTACTAGCAAATTTGCCCGTCGCGTTGCTACGGGAAAAAATTGTACATATCAAGCTCCATCGTGCTCTAACTCCGCGTCGTCGTTGCAGCCCGCGCTGCGCTCCATCTTCTCCGAGATTCAAGTCTCGATTGGCGGTGCGTTAGCTAGCTCTCATGGCCGAGCTCCACCTTGCCGCCATCCTAGCAAGCGGTCGGTGGCCCGCAGCCAAGCATAAGAGATCTCAGTATCGACATCGCTACGGAGCTCCACCTCGTTGTTGCAATTTCAGAATTTTAGAAATTTCAGTGTCATACTAAACATGTGTGTTGCACCTCAAGGGAATCCTAAATTCAAAATCTAAAGAATATATACTTGACATACCACGATACAAACACAATCATGGGGCTTAGCCGCTTGACAATTTCTTATTACCTCCGAGTACTTATGCGCACCAGGAACGGTGGGGCGCACATAGCCGGGCTGGCGTTTCGGCCGCCCGACCGTCGTCGGGCTGCCGCAGTACACCATCGTCTTGGCCGTCCCCATCCGGCAAAGACGTCTCCCCTCGCGTTCGCGAAGCCTACATAAACGACAACGGCGACAATATCAATGATCATATGCATATATATGCTCGCCGCTCATACCACTATGACATGTTCGATCCGCGGCATTATTGAACACGTGCGCATGTACCATAAGCTGCCGGGTCTTGTGCGAGTTTGCGAGAGCTGCGTGTAGATGTCGAAGATGGCGAAGCTTGAGGTCGGCGTGCCGCCGCCCGCGCCTTTGACGGTGGCATTCAGCTTCTGTTAAAGGTCTTAAGCGTCCGCGGTTGAGCCTCGACACGTGTACTTGCCTTCGCTCTGACAGATTGACGCCGGCAAAAGCGCTAGGATTGATGAATCGTATATATGTATGTGGAGAGTTTTATTTGCCCTCCGTTAGACCTGTTTGGTATTGGACAAGAAATCGTATATATGTATATGAGTTTGTGGAGAGTTTTTTTTCTGGATTTAGAGCTCTTTTAAATCTACACCCAAGGAAGTATCTATTCCATATTCTATACTGAACCACGTATCACGGGCGAGAAAACCGAATCAGTTGGGAAGAAAAGGCGGGGCATGCGAGCTAGCTTTTCTCTTCGTATCCGTATGCAAGACCATTGTCTTCTAATTTTCTATTCTAATCAAGACTTCATGAGGCGTGTAATGGGAGTCCGAGGCGTATTCGGTGGGACATGTTAGACATAGTAGTGTTCTAGTCATATTCCTATTGTAATCTGTTAGAGTCCTAGTCATATTAGAAGTCCTAGTGTAGTTAGGACACATAGAGTTCTAGAAGGTTACGGAGATGTGCACGTGACCTTCCCGAACCGTGTCCAAGTCGGAGTCCTTCCCCCGTTGCATGTAGGTTTGCATGTTTTATGGTAAATCCTAGAAGGATTGCCATAGGGACTTCATAACAGCGGGGGGGGGAGGTCAAGGCCCCGCTTTTATATAATGTAAACAGAGAAGGTGGAACCAAAAGATAGGGAGACCACCTTAAATTTTCTCTCTTTATTAGTATAGGTATAGATGTTTGGCTCATCTATCGCGACTCGCGAGTGCGTCTGCGTGGTAGGAAATCGTCCAGTATACGTCCACGTGCGCACTTGGACGCTGCCACGGGTGCATGCTACGTCACCAGATGTGGGCAGGAAAATCTAGCCACGATGATATGGCCTACATACACTACACAGGTATGAGGTGTCCACATATACCTCTGCTCGTACCCTGTGTTGGAGATCATCATCATCATGGAGCGAGACCAAAATCCGTAGGCAGAAAAAGGAGGCCGGTCGGGTGCTATGCTAAAGCTACGCGCGCTGATAGTACGGCTACACACTGGTCACAGATTCGTTCCATTGATGATTAGGAGCAGTAGTAAGGTATGCGTAGCTGTCGTCCTTGCTTGTTGCTAATATAACCACAGCAAACGAGCAAAAAAGCAGGAGAAAATACGATAAAGGAGATGTAGATATAATATATACGCACAAGCACAAAAAGAGTGTACAGGCCCCCTACTACAGTCCAAAGAAATGGTCCTCGGTTCTAGATGGAATCGCGGCAGCTGTAGCCTGAATGAAATGAACGACGCCGAGAGAATCAGAGAGAGAGAAAAAAGCACAACATTGCAAAATGATAAAAAGAGGGCCCGCCGGATGCCGGAATAAAGCACCGCACGATTCAGCAACAGCTACGTCTGAGTACTAAGGTTCGCGTTCCACCACCGTGACCAAAAAGCTTCCCCAATCGAAATGAGAGACCCAAAGAGGGAGAAGAACGCCAAAAAAAAAAAAAAAAATCGTCCCTCGTTTACATTGCCAGCGACCTTTGGTTTGGACAATGCAATCGCCCAAGTTGCGTTCTTACTGATGCATTTTACTTCTTTTTGTGTGGCACTGAGTTGTGTGTCTTGTTTTTGCTGTGTTGGCATAGTGTACGTCGCCATTGCGCGGCAGCTGTTGGGCTCGTGTTGTTACTATTATTGTACGATACGACAAGCATGCATGTCACTAGCAATGAGGCAGAGGCAGTCACCACCACCCAACCCAAGGTTGCGGGCCAAAACCAAAAGGCCCCGGACCCCGTTGCGCTGCCCGGCCCCGGGCAAACCTGCGGCGTCGCGGCACCCACTCCGGTGGCCCAGGCATGCCGTAGAGATGCCGTTGGTATAGTATAGGGACGAGCCCTACGTACGTCGTCGTGGTGAGCGGGGGTCATGCGCATTGTGCAGTGGAACGGGAATCCAATTCGATTCTCTCGCTCTCGTGATGGCGTTCAGCACGCAGGGCCCCGGCTCCGGCAAAGCCAGCCACGAGTATGTGCGGTACAATTTTGTTCCATGGCTTTTTAACCCGGGAGTAGGAAGGAATGGAGGATCCCCACCCAAGTACGATAATGTAGGGTCAACTTCTTCTCTACCGTGCAAAAACAGTGGGTGAATGCTAAATATATTACGCCCTACCGTCCGACGGCTTTTGTACTAGTGGGCATCCGGGAACAATTCCCAGAGTGCGCCTGTGGCAAAGCATCTGCCCGGGGTGGGCTCTCGACCTCTGGCCTGGTCCCCTTCTCAGTCACCGTGCACGGAAGGAATGACCATGTACTACTACTCACTCCGTAGCCTTGTACAGTACTAGTACTACTGTACGCGGCACCACTGCGGTAGTACGTGTGTGGCCGAGCGGGCGGCTGGTTAGCTCTCACAGTCACAAACCCGGAGTTCGTGCACCCCATTCGATCGCTCTGGCGCCTGGCCCCCGGCGCCCACATGATTAATTTGCTCGATCGTGGTCTCTCTCAGCTCATCCATCTCCGTCTGCTACATCACAGAGAGAAAGGGAGGTGAGGTGCGCGCGTGTGGTGTGGGTGCCGCTAGCTGCCGGGTAAGTGCAGCCGGTTTGCCACGACAATCTCACTGCACCTACCGCCGCAACGACGCGAAAGCCGGCCTGTATGTCACTGTGTGACTGTGTGAGGAGTGCTCGCTCCATCCACAAGCTCAGCTAGCTAGCCCAGGTGCGCGATAGGCAATATAGCCAATAGCAATAGGCATGCAATGCGCATCATCGATCACACGGTTGCTCCCGTCCGCACCGCACGCATAATTGCGATCAGGAACTGGATGGACCGCTAGCTAGCTACGAATGATATGAATTATGCGGCTACCGTTGGGCTGGACCGCGGGTCGATCGGCGGCACACCGTGGCGCCAACGCAGCCGATCGTGACGGCCTGATGACGGGCCGGCGCCGTAGCTCTAGCTAGCGCAGCGCAGCGCGCAGTTCTGCCGGCCGCCCGTGCGTGCGTGCGTGCGTGCTTGCCGCCTCGGATTCTCGATAGGTCCACGCGATTGGTAGGGGCGAAGCGGCCGAGACACCGGTCCAGGGACGAGCCCGAGCCCAGCCGGCGACTGTTCGCCGGCCGGCTCGCGCGGCGCTCCTGCTGCTCTGGATCGATCCATCCGCGACGGGTTCAAGGAATGAATGTGAAAGGGATAGTAGGGGACGACGCGGGGCCTTTAAATGCCTGTAGTCTGTGGAGCTGGAGGAGCATGGCGGGGCGTGTGGTCGTAGCTGGACGTGCATGGACGGCTGGCCGGCCGGCGGCGTGCTGCTGGTCGCCTGGTCCGGCCGTACGTTCACCGGAGGGGAACAGTGCTGGGATGCCGCAGTGCGCGCGGCAATCAATACTGTAGCTGGAGGAGAAGGACCACGTACCGACCAGCGGGTCCGGTCAACCCAACCGCACAGCGCTCCAAGAGGATTCTGGAGGGCTGGTTATGTCATTTTTTACTTGATCAAAAAGTGGTTTCTTGGATGATTTGATGACCCTGGTACTCCTGCCTCCCTGGTACTCCCTCTTTTTCTTTGAAAATGTCATTAGGCAACTGTGTTTCACTACATGACAAATACGCTTTTTCGTAGCGACACTTTTAAAGAGATATAGGGAGTAGTCTGATATCTGAACATGACCAAAATGGGTTAGGGAGACATGTGGTGGGTTAGTATGCGAAGAGATTTTGCACTCCATTTCTCATTCAGCGCCCAAACGAAAAACGGAGGTAGCGCGCACCTTATACACGAGCTTGCCTGGATTAATGAGCACTGTTAGACGGTCAAAATACGAATGATAATAGTGTACAGTATATATTACCAGTAGGAGTATACAAGACAGGACGTCCATCCATTCATTTCAAGGGCATTTTCCTTTGATGCCAAAACATGGCCCATCTGGATCTGGCCGTCGAGACCCAACCACACCCCCGCACCAGTGGGGGTGGGGGGGAGTTTACAATGAATGGACGCAGATCATCTGCAATCAATACGGGGCAGCATCACTGAATGACAAGCTCCAGCAGTATGGCAGAGGCAAAAAAGGAGCTGCAGTCTTTACCAACCTGTCTCCACAGATGAACAAAAGAAGATCATCAATGAGCTGCTACTGTATTACAGTACTACCGCTGCAAGCAAATGAATGGAGCTTGTTTAAAGGTCTGGAATTACAAACGGGCCCGTCCAAAACACACGGCCAAAAACCTCATGATTACTCGATGCACATTATTGTACCGTACGTATGCCGACAGCCCACAATACTCCTCGGCGAAAACAATACAGTAAGCCCCAAATACTCAAGGTGCTCTCTCCCTCTAAAAAAAAACATTTTTTTGGTTTTAATTCAGAGAATCAAACGATTTAATATTTTAACGAAATCTACAAAATCTAACATCTATAACACCAAATCAGTACATTAGATTAATTATAAAAAATATATTTCATAATAAAGCTATTTAAAGACATAAATATTACTAGTATCACGGTACTTGTTAATAGATGTTAACTGACTAAATGCTAATATTACTTTCTATAAATCCAGTCAAACTTGATATTTATTGACTTGTTGAGATACGAGATGAGCGTTTATTTGGGACAAAGAGAGTATTGGCTATGCAGGACAATTGGGAATTTTGATATAAACAACAGGTAAGGTGAGAAATATTACAGTAATATTTGCCAAAAAAAAAAAAAAAAAAAAAAAAAAAAGGGAAGCCACTGGCGGTACAGATCAACATAGCCCACGCCCAACAAACTAGGCTATGAGGGGAATCCGCTATGAGGGGCTCTCACTAGTGTCCACAATGACTGACGTGACAAGGCCTAATCCAGTCTATTTTTGGGCCGGGCTATGCTTACACATTCCAGGTTAGACTAGGTTGGTTTTTCTTCTGCTCGAAAAAAAAAAACTAAAGGTTGGTTTTCTTCTAGAGATAAAAGAAAAGGAGACTAGGTTGGTGTGACAACTGTTCCTCCATACAAACCACTCGAACAATTTTGAGCAAACCAAGAGTTTCTAGAAGATATGAAGAAGTGCATCATATGAGAAAGAAGAACCGAGAAGTGGAGAGCCGAGCTAGAACACAAGAAGGTCGTTTATTTTAGAATCATTACCGCTTTATTCATATATATCAGAATAATCGGTGCAAACTCCATTCGGAGGAAAAAGCATCCAAATGTACCAAAGTACATATTCATAAATTGACCTTTTAGCTAATCTATGAGCATCACTGTTCGGGTTCCTACTTTCATAAAACGACTTTCGCCGACACGAAGCTTGTCATACCAGCCTTAATCTCCCTGACGATGTGTCCATAGGGATTTATCCCCGGGCCATGCATATTTCACTATGTTCACGCAGTCGGTGACAATCCAAACTTTCGAAGCATAAGCACTACTACGTAAAAGATTAACTGTGACAGTTTTTTAGATTTACCGTGGCCATTTTTGTAACCGCCGCCGAGCTAAGATCACAATTAATCGATGGATTAATCGGGGCTGTTTTCTGACCTCTAAATACCGTCATGATAAATATTAACCGTGGCGGTGTTTTACAAAACCGCCACGGTTAATCTGAAAAAAAAAAGAAAGCCCGGTCGAGGCCCAAACGGGTCCGGATCTCGGGCTTTGTCGCCGCAAGGGTTTTGGGGAGCCGCCGTCGCCACATGTCGCCGTCGCGCAGAGGAGAGGTGCTTGCCCCACATCCCGCTGAAGATCTCTTGTTTGGTTTTGGCTAATTAGTGACACCTAAGGACTAATCTCTCGATGCTAAGTGTTTGACTAGATTGGAGACCGGTCGTGCGGGAGTTGGTGCATGGTGATCATGGAGGATGGATCGAGGTGATCTAAAAGATGATCAAGCATCCAATTCGGTGGAGTTTGGAGATCAAAGGTCCCAAGGCAAAGGTATAACCATAGGGCTTTTGATTTCACACCCAAGACACCATATAGGGTGTGGGTGGTTATAGGATCGATAAAGCGCAGTACTATAAAGAGGGAAACTTATCGTACATATCGGTCTTCATGTGCCTTTAGGTTCAAAATTCATATTCATGCATTCTAACCTAAAGAGCTAACTCACAGCGCTTGTCGAAAATGTTTCGAAAATGCTAACACATGGTGTCGAGGTGTTCTTCGACGTGTCGGCAACAAGAAACAAGTGGCGGAAGTCGGTTTGGAGCAAAGCGGAAGGAACGGCAACGGCGAAATGACGGATTTTCACAGCTTCGAGGCGTGGCCCGGACGGCCTTACCGAGGAAGCCGCGAAGAAATCGGCCAGGACGCACCGGTCGGTGAGTCCGTCGAAATTCGATGTAGGGTGTATTTCGGGGTTTCGGCCGGGGCCGACCGGACGCATCGGCCGGATGCTTCGGTCTTGACCGGAAGCATGACCGGACGCTTGACCGGACCCGATCCGGCTGAGGGTCCAATCCTTTGACCGAGGGGTTGTCGGTTGTGACCGGACCCACCGACCGGACTCACCGGTGAGTCCGGTCGATGATCGTCGATCGGGCCGCGAAACCGTGGGTTTCCCCCAACGGCCACATTTCGTGGTGAGGGGTATTTATACCTCCTTGGCTGCCTCTTGCTCTCTCTCTTGGTCATTTGAATCATTCCTAACACCTTTCGGCAAACAAACAAGCCTCCCTCCTCTCTCATTCTTGTTTTGAGCTTCATTCTTGAGAGAAGAGTTGATCCAAGTGCATTGCATCGAGTTCTTGCATCTAGAGGCACTTTGGGGATCGTTGTGAGCCGGTGAGTTTCTTGTTTCTCTTGGAGACACCGCTCCTAGCCGGCTTGGTAATTTGGTGGAGTTGTTGGCAAGAAGAGGAGATTGTTTCTTGGCCACCTCCGGGCGAAATTGTGAGAGGATCACGCACTCCTCGTCGGGAAGACAAAGTGCAAGGAATACATTGCTCGTGTCTTGGGTACCTCACTTATGAGTGGTGTGTTGAGGCTAGCAAGGGCACCGCCTAGCTCAAACACCATCCTTGTGTTGGTCGGCACAACCGAGAGTAACTTGTCGGTGTACAAGCGAACTCTGGGTGAACAAATCGACTTGTTCATTGTCTCGGTGTTTGGATCATCACCTTCGTGTGATTGATAGTCTCACTTCTTCCCGGTGATTGGTTGACATCCTCTACTCATCGGTATAACAAGCTTCTCACTCTAGCATTACTTTCCTAGTTTACTTTGAGTAGAGAGCTAGCACTTGCTTGTGTAGATTGTTCTTGCTAGCATAAGGACCATATTAGGATTGCTCACTAGATAGAGTAGTGACATAGACTTTGTGTGACTTAGAGATCATAGAAATATTTAGTCTTGTCACTAGAAGGCTTGCAAGACCATTAGAGCTAGTGCAAACCGCTTTGCAGTTTTTATACTAATCGGCTTGTTGAGTTGAGTTTGTAGAAAATTTTTATAGGCTATTCACCCCCCTCTAGTCATCTAGGACCTTACACCGCCTGGACCCGGATCCACGCACCAACACTCCTGTCGGACCGGATCGATCCACGCTACCGTCATAGTCGCCGGGCCGGGATCGGCTATCCCATGATTGGATCGGCGCTAGGACAGCTTTTGAGCCACCGGGCGTGCGGGCCGCCTGGAGCCGCGAGGGATCTAGGCCTCGCGCCAAGGACCCGCCCGGTGGGGTCCGCCCGTCCAACCCCGCCCGTGCGCATTCGCGTGCCCACCGCCACCTCCCCCGGATCTGCGCACAACCATGAGCTAGAGACGAATGAGGCGATAATGGGAATGCCGTGGACGAGACGGAGGCGACCGGGGAGGGAGGAGACGGCGGCGACGAGGAGGGGAGGAGAGGGAGCCACGCCGTCGGGTGTTGGGCGCCCGCGGACGGGAGGGGAGAGAGTGAGATGGGAGTGAAACCCTAACTCCCCTATATATATTAAAAGGGTGTATATTGGTCTCATTGAGCTTTTCTAATTTCGAGTGGGGCTACCCTTTTTAACCATGGCGGGCTTTATATAAAAACTGTCACGGTTAATGTTTTGGAAGTGTCTTGTAAAAGATTTTTTTTTTACTAGTGAAGGTCACTCGGGAGGCTTGTACCTTCTCTGCACTCTACCAAGGAATGACGCTATGATTCTTGGTGCTCGGTTTGTGCCATGTTCCTTGGGTGTCTTACATCTCCTGCTGTATGTAATGAGTGCTTTGCAAGTAGCCATAGTTATATGTGGACTTTGGACGGGACTTTAACCATCCACAAATCCGTTCAGTCTTTTTGATCCGCCTGCACATCTGACCTGTCTAGATTATGTTCAATCCAATCTGTTCTATTTTCTCGATGGACTGACTGAAGAATGAAGATGTATAGAAATTCCGTTCTCAATTGTTGACCAACATCGGGTATGCCGATCCAACTAAAGGGGGTGTTTAGTTGGTGAAATATATTGGGTTGGGCTACTGTAGCACTTTTCGTTTGTATTTGATAATTATTGTCTAACCATAGACTAAGTAGGCTCAAAAGATTCGCCTCCGAACTTTTCAGCCAAACTATGCAATTAATTATTTTATTTACCTACGTTTAATACTCCAAATATGCGATTAAAAGAATTGATGTGACGAAAAACCGTAGCAACTTTTTGAGTTTGCATGGGAAGAGAGCACCCCCAAAGACACCCCGTTCTTCTCGTCGTTCTGTTTTTCGTGGGAAGCCACTGGTGGCACAGATCCACATAGCCCACGCCCAACAAACTAGGCTATGAGGATACTGGGCTCTCACTAATCCCTATGGTGTCCACAATGACTGACGTGACAAGGCCTAATCCAGTCTATTTTTTGGGAAAAAAAACAAGAGCTGATTGCTGGGCCAAAGCTCCAGCCTGTTGGCCCATCAACTCATCCCAACTTGAAGCCCATAGTCCTGTCCCTGCCAGACCCGTTGGGCATGTTAAGACAGTCAGTTTTTTCTAAAAAAAAAAAAAAAATCAAAATATATTGTCAAGATGGTCATTTCAGCTCAGAAACAAACATATTCGACGCCATACTCGAAACAGCAATCAGACCTGTCAGGCTACACTTATTTTGTTTATTAGTCCTGACCTTCAGTTTTGTCGAACAGGTTTTAAACAAATCCAACGGATGTCTCCGATGTAAACATTGAGACTCGAACAGAACGTTCACATTTTGATCCAAATTTCTCTATCAAATCAAATGTACTGCTACAGTGCTACAACGTGCCAGATAGTCAGAACTAGACATCCAACGTTGACATCCAACGGAGTATCTCAAATTTGAAAGCAAGTCGATCCCCAAACGTTTGAAAAGAGCCTTTTCACAGTACCATTATAAAAATTGCTCTTGTCGCGCCAAAGCCAAAAAGTTCGGACTTATGCAGTAACATCGACATTTTAGACTCTTTAAACAAATGCCACTCCGTCCCTAGGCGTTAGAATTCCACCGTTTAGCCACCTGGCGGCGGGCCGGCAAGTGAAAATGTCTGGATGCCCTCCTTTTTCTTTCTCCCGGCTCGGCCGCGCCACCGGCCTCACGCTCGGCGCTCGGCTCGTCGGCGGCGTCCTCAGCGCGCATCTAGCGCATCTCCACTTCCACCCCACTTCCACCCCTTTGCTGGCTGCGAGCTCAGCGCCATGGCGCAACCCGCAGCTGCTCCGAGGGGCCCACCGCGTCACGGCTCCTTGGCGGCTTCCGCCCGTGTCCGCATTCAAGGGAGGCCTTCCATCGAAGCCAGCGAGCTCCGCCCGACCTGCCACGCGCTTCCCGGCCTCCGTTTAGCCCGAGCGAGGCCCGCCGCCTCGGACCCGCCCCTCGCCCGGCCGGCCAGGCGTCTGCTCCGCTCCCTTTGTATTCAGCTGAGGCGTCGCGGTGATCGGCGGGTCCTTGGCGTGACATCTTTTTATCTTGTGCGCGTGCCTCGAAGTGGCCGTGCTCTGCTGCGTGGGCGGTCTCGGCGGTGGTCGGCGCGGCCGCCGCCGCGTTGGCGCCCGGGAATCCATCGGAGGAGAGCCGCAGCGCCCCTCGGCAGCGTGGTGGAGCGGGACGACCTCGCCCGTCGGAGCTTGACCCATGCGCTGTCGCGACCTGCTTTCGCGGGCGCGCGGCCGCGGTGGCGGGGGCCGCCATGAAGCGCGCCGCGGCCAACATCGGGGAATCCTCCATGTGACCGACGCGCGCACGCGCCCGGGCCTAGGTGCCCGCTCCGTCGTCGACCCGCGGGCGCCGAAGCAACCTCGCGGATGACGCAGCCACGTAGTAGGCGTGGCGTGTCGTCGAAGGACGCTTCGGGCTCAGCGGGCAGCGCGCGCTGCGTCGGCCGGGATGCCCGTGCGCCACCATCCTCCGGTGGGGACGCACCTCAACGGCGCCAGCCGGGTTTCATGGTTTCTGGCGAAAGGCGAGACTTTCCAGCGCGCGCTGCCCAGCCTTGGCGGCGCGCTTCTGGCTGAGGCTGCTTTGCGCTCGCTGCACCGCCAGGCGATGACATGGCGTCATGGAAACATCACTGACCCCAGTTCTGCGCCGGCGCTGCATCCTCTGAGCGGATCGAAACTCTGGCCGCGATGTTCGCGACTGTGGTCGTCGCGCCGCCGCGAGGACATGCCCGCGGTCGCGCCAGCCCCAATACCTGAGGTCCTCCTCGTCTTCTTGACTGGCCGCCGGCTTCTAGCAACCGTCCGTTCTTCTTCTTTGTTGGGCGAATCGAAGCGAGGTAAAGGAGCGCACCAGGACCTGGCCGCGCTGCTCGACCTCCTCTCTCGAAAACGTCCAAGTGGGCCTCACGGGAGCGTCTTGGACTGCCCGACGCCGTCCCTCTCTTTATGACATCGTAAGGGCCCGGTGGGGTGTGGGTCCGTGTCGGCGACCAACGCCACGGAGAAAGAAAGGAGGGCATCGGGACATTTTCAATTGCCGGGCCCGCCCGGTCCGTGGCTAAACGGTGGAATTCTAACGCCCGGGGGCCGGAGTGGCACGGCGAAAAGAGTCTAAAATGTTGATGTTACGTACAAGTCCGAACTTTTGGTGGCTTTGGTGATAGTAGCAATTTTTATAATGGTACCTATGAAAAAAAGCTCAAACGAAAACACGTGCTCCGGTCAGCCCGCCGGCTGCACCATCAGCTCCGGTGTCGCCACTCGCCACCTACTCCGCCGCCGTCCCAATCCACAATTACCCATTTCCGCTGCGCCGCAGCGGCACACTTTGCAGTGCCGAGCAACAAACTCGCTTCCGGACACACCCAAACCAAAGCGAGGCATTTCATCGAACACATCGACCCCCCCGTTGCAAACCATGCTGCTCACCAAGCCCCACGCCTCCCTCGCCGCCGCCGCCGCCACGCCGACCCCGAAGCATGACCTGAAGGCTAACCGCGTTGTGGCCCTGACCCCGTCGGCCTCCCGCCGCAGCGGCGGTCTCCGGGTCTCCGCTGCCTCCGTGGCGGCGGCGCAGCACGTACCGGCGTCCCCAGCGGCGGCGCTGAGCCGCGTGGACGTGCTGTCGGAGGCGCTCCCGTTCATCCAGCGGTTCAAAGGCAAGACGGTGGTGGTCAAGTACGGCGGCGCGGCGATGAAGTCGCCGGAGCTGCAGGCGTCGGTGATCCGCGACCTGGTCCTGCTGTCCTGCGTCGGCCTCCGCCCCGTGCTCGTCCACGGCGGCGGGCCCGAGATCAACTCCTGGCTGGCGCGCGTCGGCGTGGAGCCGCAGTTCCGCAACGGGCTCCGCGTCACGGACGCGGTCACCATGGAGGTCGTGGAGATGGTGCTCGTGGGCAAGGTCAACAAGCAGCTCGTCTCCCTCATCAGCCTCGCGGGGCCACCGCCGTCGGGCTGTGCGGCAGGACGCGCGTCCCCTCACCGCGCGTCCCTCCCCGACGCCGCCTCCCTCGGCTTCGTCGGCGAAGTGACGCGCGTGGATCCCGCCGTCCTCCACCCCATCATCGCGTCCGGGCACATCCCGGTCATCGCCACCGTGGCGGCCGACGAGGCCGGGCAGGCCTACAACATCAACGCCGACACGGCGGCCGGGGAGATCGCCGCGGCGGTGGGGAGCCGAGAAGCTGCTGCTGCTCACGGACGTGTCCGGCATACTGGCGGACCGCGATGACCCGGGGAGCTTGGTGAGGGGAGGTCGACGTCGCCGGGGTGAGGCGGATGGTGGCCGAGGGAAGGTGGGCGGCGGCATGATTCCAAAGGTGGAGTGCTGCGTCCGTGCCATCGCCCAGGGGGTGCGCACGGCCAGCATCATCGACGGCCGCGTCCCGCACTCGCTGCTGCTCGAGATCCTCACGGACGAGGGCACCGGCACCATGATCACCGGCTAAAGCTGCAAGCTTATCTTAAGCCTTGTTACTATTTGTTTGCAAGAGGGGTTCGTCGTAGTGTGTGACACTTTGACATTGGTCGAAATTATTTTGCACACGCACCCAAGGGTATGTTTTTCGCGAAGGAAAGATGAGCTTGTGAACTGAATCAAATCAAACTTTATTTATATATATACAAAAGAATTTTATCAAGTGACATAATAGGGCTATTTCAACGGAACAAATCAAATCAAATTAAAGTCAGCCTCTAACTTTATTTATACAAATATTTTTTTTTCAATTGACAATTATGCTGGCTATTTCAACAGTTAATGTTGTGTCCTTAAAATACTACAAACATGAATTTGCTGACGCTAGACTGCTGGAGTAGGAGGCGTAGCTACAGAGGTCCATCCAGCTCCGATGGTTGAGCACACAAATATGACCCAGAACAACAACATTCCCTTGCATGGTCTGCCAGGTTTAATGATACAGCCAAAGCTTAGGGATTGTGTAGGCCTAAGTTATGAAGCTTGGTGTGTAGTACAAAACATATACAAACAGGCTTGTAGAATGCCAGAATCGCCTCACCACACTTTGTAATCCCAATGTTCATAACTGTAGCCAAAACCACCAGGAAATGAAAAGTATAAGCACGCTGAATGCAAGGATAATGACGTTAACATTACTAGGACACATCATAATTCCACACAATGGCACGATAACAAGCTGCAAATTCTTGGCCAGTCAACCTTTGGAAGGCCTCAATCTTGAACTGACTGACTAGAGTTGCTCCGTGTATAACCAAAGACAAAGAAACATAGAAATGTAAAGTCGACGGATTGTTGTGCTCACTTGATACGAGCAATGGCCACCACGATGAAGACGAATACCGTGAGCATGAAAGACACCTTAACTGCATCGCTGCATGCATCTGGCTTGTCATCATCATCCTCTTGAGGGTGGATCAGCATGTTGATTACCTTCATAACATTCTCAATGAATTCAACTATTTTTGCCTGGGCACTTTCCAGGATCCACTTAAGCACTTCAGCAGGACCACCATCGTCTCCCTTTCTATCATTTTCTTTTCCTGAATGATGTTGTTAATCGGAATATGTTAAAACATATAGACCAGAAAGAAAACCAACAGTCTAGCTAAAGCAGTAAATAAGTTAAAACACAGCTAAAGATCAAATGGTTCATTCTCAGTATAGCTTGGATTAACAAATAGAACATTGTATATGATTCAAACAAGTATATGAAAGTCTCATGTAACATACCATCATGTAAAGACCTCCTGAAATCTTGAACTGCTTCATTATTCATGACAGCATTCCAAACAGCCTTATCGCATGACAAAGACATAACCATTTTCTGCATAATGGACAAGGTTAACACGGTGATGAAGAGATTAAGCAGTTGAGAAACTTCTAGGTGGCACCTCAGATCAGAAATTACGAATGGTACATCAAAATATGACAGAGCACCATAACATGATGTAGTATAATGTGTCACTATCTAACTAAGTGTTGCAAAATACCTCTGCTCGCTTTAATCACTACATGGTAACCAGTTGGGTCCATTTAACCAGCCATTTTGCTTGTTTAAACAGCTGTTTAGCCCAAATAAAAGGTTACACAATAAGTGACCGACTATTTAGCATCTAGTGTTTAGGTGAACAATGAAAATACATAAAAGGAATAGGTTCAGTTTAAACCTGAATGGTGGGATCCTTTTGCAAAAGACGGAAAGCATCCACAACATTCCTATGTTCCCTTGAAAGAAGAGCAGTTGAGTTAAGAACATAGGCAGCAGGTTCAATCCAGTCATCTGATCCTGATGAATTGCCAGATGAATGTCCTGATGCAGACAGCAGGCGCTGTTTGTCTGTCAGTTGTATCTGAATCCAGTCCTGGATTCTCAAATACCCTGAAGGAAACAAGAACTTGATTAGATGGAGCAAAGAACAGCAACGCAAAAAAAAATAACTCTTTGGTATGAATTAATAAGCAAATGAATACTACATATTAATTTTTAAAGTTAAAAGGTTTGTTTTGACACTACAAACTTGAATCAAAGGATGAAAAAAACATTTCTCGGTTTATCAAATGATGATACATAGTGCAATATGGTCAGAACAAGGTGTTCCATAATACTAACCCTAGAAAGAAAGGGAAGTCTAATCAATGGAACTTTTTCTGCTCCTTTTCTATCTAATTAGTCTGTATCTGTTCTAATTACAAAACAAAGAAGAGGAAATTTTTATTTTTCAGGCCAATCGCTTTGGATTTTTTTTTACAAATGCAAATTTTGTTAGCACAAGAAAACTAGTCTTGGGGATCACCTGCAAGAATGAACGAAAGTGAGCAAGTAATACAATCTATATTGGAAAAAGTTACAAGAAAACAAAGACTGAGAAATTACCATAATTCCAACTATAACTCTTCCTAAAGCTGCTACTAATCATGATTTGAATGTCGATGTAATTAGGTGGATCTAATGTTCTATAATAGTCCTTAGAACACGGGTACCATAAGGTTGAAAGTACACAGAACAATCCTATGGTTCAAAAACACAACATCAATAGGAACTCATTCAAGATTGTTAATCAATTCTGCATGAGAAAAACTTGATACTGCAACTCTGCAAGTTCATGTGGATGTCTATCCATGCACCCCTCGACCCCACCCCTGCCCCAATAGGACATAGCCCGCCCCCACCCAGAAGACTCAAGGACCCCATATACAACGACAACGAATGCTAACCACCTACAATACAATAGTGCTAAATGAACTGAGAAGCATGCAAGGCTCCCATGTCCCCATGAGAAGCTATCTATGTCGCATCAAACTACATACAAAAAGACCTCATCGAATCTAATCTATGGAAGCACGTGACAATCAAGCGCACAACCAACACAAGGTTAGATCCAATCTAGCAGTGCGCGAAAATATGTATGTGTGCTTTAACGATGTGAGCACGCAAATCTTACTCCTGGATGCTGGTCACTGCGCCGGTGACCTCGTCTATGGTGGGCGGGGACCAGAACACAACCCTGTACTCCTCTTCTTCCTCCATCTCCCCGGTACCGGGTGCCCCGGCGACGACCTCCTCCCCAGTCCTCTTCCTCCCCGTCGCGGCGCAGCGCGGGGACTCCCAGTACGAGGCGGCGGCGACCGCGGAAGGCGGGGGCGGGGAGGTGGCCCGCAGGGGCCGTCCGCCCGCGACGGCGCGCGGGCGTGGGGACGCGGCGGAGGTGGACGCGCCGGCGCCGGGGCCGAGCCCCGACGAGGAAGAGGAGGAAGAGCGCACGGCGCGGCTGGTAAGGCGCAGGAGGTGCCTGCCCGGCGGGTTTCTCATCGCCGGTCAGTAAGCTTCTTCGACGGCGAGGTCTCCTCGGATGCACCGCGCGCTATCCAACAGCCAACGAGATGGATAACTGAAAAAAAATGTCTTGTGCAGGAAGGTAGTTTTGGGCCTTTGGAGCTTCGTGGAGTTGCAAAAATCTTCCAATGAACATATTATGCTCCAATATATTTTTGGAGAAGGTGGTTGTGTATTGCTAGGGGTCACCCATACTTGTTGTGCGGTTCCTTGTGGTGTCATGCTTATTGGTTGCTTTAATTTTTTGTTCTCCTAGTGATGTGATTCCATCAAATTAGTTTTGATTTGTATTCTCAACCGGCAATTATTAAGGTGCTATAGTTTTGAACTTATCAAAAGTTTATTACCTCAAAGTTGCCTTGGTTCTCACTCTTTTGAGGCTAATCAACTTCATGTTCTCGATATAGAACCTTCCATAAAAAAATGTTGTACTTTAGCTAAACATAAGCTCATTTCTACAAACACACATACTTCCTCAATATAATTCTAGTGTAGACCAAGTCAAAATGTTTTGAATTTGACCGAGGTTATACAAAAAACATGAATACTTCACAAAAGAAATATTTTTTTTGGAATACGCTTTTATATTATACATATTTGGTGTATTAAATATCACTATTCTTTTCTTATTAACTTGATCAATCTTTGTGTAGTTTTACTAAAGACACAATTAGGGTTTTCTTTGAAATGTGAGATTTTTTCTTTCTACCTATTTTTACGCTTTTTTATGTGAAAATGAGTTGATTACATTAAACTCCTACGTTGCAAAGGGAGCCCGAAATCCATTATTTTCAGGACATGCATGCGTGCACAGATTGTTATTATGAACATCTATGTTGATTAGGTTTTAATATTAAGTATTAACGAACTCAACATGTACACCTGATTATCGATAAGCACATCACTTGTAAAAAGAATATTTAACCAAGAATGCAATCACCTATGTTGAACCGAAGGTTCCAACCTAGATGCATCGTTGCCACGTCAAGAAACGCCAAAATAATCCTTAACCCTCTAGTTTTTTTTCTTTTTTTTCTATGGTGTAATTTGTGCGAACAAAATACTTAATCAGACGCGAAGTTTCACGTTGAAAGCAAAGGTCTACTTTGTGAAAACGAGTTTTATTCCCTTTGATATTTTCCTAGAAATGACCAAATATTTGTTTATGTAACAAAATGTTTCGTATTTGCAGCCATTAATTCCTAGAAAACGAAACAACTGTAGCTAATGCTTCCAGATAAATTATAAAAAAAATGCTTGATACATTAATTCAGAACTAGTAGCAAGCAGAAACGCTAGAATAATTCAAACCCATGTAGCTTGAGCTGTGCACCAAGGGTTTTCCATCTCCCGCAACCGTTGCTTTCTCCGCTTTCCGGTTATGGGCCGGGGCGGAATTGATCCACGTCGCCATTCGGTCCCAGCCGTAAGATCCTGCGCCACAAAGAGCCAAACACGGCTCCCACCCAAGGAGCAAAACCACATCCCAGGTATGTACGGGTGGGTTCGCCGATCGCTGGTGCACGCAGCCCTACCACCAAATTTCCGGTCCCACACGCCGTCGTTGCTTTCAGAGTTGGATGGTACACGTCACTATCCCTGGTGATTCGCAGCTGCTCTGTCAAACCTTGCAATTATCCTCTAATATAATCCGTTGGGTGGTGGTTCGCAGCTCGTAACGATGCTGTCAAACCCTGCCTGCAATTGTCCTCAAACATAATCCATTGCGAATACGACACGTGCGTCAGGTAGATCGTACGCGGCTGCACGGAAACCAACCTTCTGCCTGATCGCAGCCGTGAGTTCTCTTCTCGCTAGCGCTTAGCCTGCGACGGATTCAGAATCGCCCATACATGTAGAATTGTCGTTGATCGATCGCGAACTGGGTCACGAGTGTGTTAACTGGTGTCTTCACGCCATGACGCGCCGCACGTCGGAATCGTAACGCGACATATATGCATCATCATGGATTATCTATCGGAGCAGAAGAATACGCGTGCTGCCTGCGGTGCTTCGAAGCCGCACGCGCGCGCGCGCGCGTTTTGCTGTACGCCAGCCAACGCGAGAACGAACGAAGCGTTCGCCGGGGTTTGGTGCAGGAATCGGGAGACAGCGACAGGCCGGGAAGCCCGCAGCCAACCATTTCATTTCGTCGACGAACGGTAGTCCAAACACCGGACGGCAAAGCAGTGCGCGAGGACGCCGGCCGGGCGACCGTGACGTGGCGTAGCGGCAGAGTCTCCCGACGACGCGAAGGAAGCCGAAGGCAACGGCCGCACGGGACATAAGCGAGCAAGACATCGCACGATGATCGGATGACGCAACTGCCAACACCGGGCCCGGCGCAAGCCCGCCCCCGCCGCCGAGAACGCCTCCAAGACTCCACCGGCGCGCCGAGGAGGTACTCCAACTTCTGTTCTCGTTGCGGCTCTGCCTCACGCACAATCGAAAATGCCAAAATCTTGTTCTTTCAAGTGTTTATCACTCTCTCTGTCCAAAAATAAACGTTCATCACGTATTTCAAAGAGTCAAACAATTTAAATTTGGTAAGAAGCAAAGACAATAATAATGGTCGCCACCATGCCCACATCAAGAAAATCTTATGTGGAAGAGAAATGAGAGCAGACAAAGTGCTTGGCGCTGGCCGGGGCGCCGAGCGCGTACACAGTTTCCCATTCCTTGTGGACCCGCTGCCTCCTAGGGTCCCGTGCAGCCATGAAGCCAGCGAGTGAAAACGAAAGCTTTGCTGCTGCACACGCCAAAGATTGGTGAGTGGTGGGTCCTAGATGTAATAAAAAAATAGTACCTAAGATTGAAGAGGAGGCAGATTGTTGTATAACTTGGGCTCTTATGCTTGTCTCTATTGTTGACGTGGCGGCTTTATAAGTAGCTTATTGAACCCGCTCTAAGTATATACACAAAAGTAATAATGTTTATGGTACCAACGTATCCTTATAAGTTATTCCAAAAATATTTATGGGTTAAAACATCTAAGTTTGACCCATATTTACATATAATTATTATAAAAAACTATGATATCAAATAGATATATAATAAAAAAAAAAATAATTAGCGAAGGATCAATGATATTTAGTTGGCATCCTAAATCTTATTATTTTATCGATAAAGTTGGTCATACTTGAAAGGCTTTGACTCCAACATTCTTAGAATGATTTACAATTTTAGATGGAGAGAGTACATATCGTTAGATTAATTATGTCATATATTTTGGAAGTAAATCTATCCGTAGATGTAAATGTTGATAGCATTTTTTTATATAAATTCAGTGAAACTTTAAATTAGTTGACTCCTCGAATTGTGAGATGAGAACTTATCGTGGAATGAATTTTATATGATCAATTTTGTAAAGAAAAAAATGCAACCTAGTAGATATAGTTGTAGCATAAATCCTAAAGCATAATCAAATGTACACAAAATTGACTTAGTAAAAAGTATGTGAAGTGCTACTGTTTGGTCAACAGATAAATAGTATTTTTGCCAAGTCAACACTGATTTAATTCATGTTTGGTCCTAGATTCTCTATTGAAGTTAATTACAGAAGTTATTCTTTGTACGGCTAAACTCTATGCATACAAAGATTGTTGCAATGAAAAGCTACTTTTTTTTTCTTTCCCTTTTTTCATTTATTTAGAGAAACACTTTGTAAATTGTAGTAGAAAACTGTTTGGCAATGCTCCTTTTAAATTCAACTTGAAAGGTGCTCTGGGAGCTCACCCTTATTATTCAAAGAGCAAAATGCACCATAGGTCCACTACCTTTCCTCTTTGTGTCATGTAGGTCCATTACCTTTTAATTTGCGCAGTTTTAGGTCCAATAACTTTTTAAATGGTTCACCTGGGTTCCAAAACTCCTTAGTTAGTGTGTTTGTTTTTTTGACACCTCTCATCCGGATACAAATTGTAGAATACGTTCGTATTACGCACACACGCCTACACCACACACACGCGCACACCACACACACGCCACCTACATACAACCAGGACCTACATCTATACACAGATATCATGACGCATCCTTTGAGAGATCACTAGAGTCGAGGCTCGGCGACGGGCGCCGTCGCAGTCCCTTTGTGGTTCCATGCGCGAGAGGCGCATCGAGATATTATTAGGGGCGTACCACTGGTGAGACGGGAGTGCGAATCCACGGGATTCGAACTCTCCGGCTGCATGCCCACCGGCCGTGCTAGCCACCCGAGCCGCCGGTTCTCCCTTAGTTAGTGTGTTGACACCCCTGGATTGGGTGCATTTTTTGCTATTCGCCCCCTTCCTTTCCTCTCCCTATCAATCCCTCCACGCGCGCATTTAACAACTTGAATGTTGTTTACTCCTAAGATTTTCCTTTGTGTTTACTTTGTGTTAAAATGGGGTGACCTGTTATGGTAGGCTCAGATTGAGCATTGGAATAATACATTCAGAGGGAGAGAAAGGCTGGGGACTTTTTGCAAAATAATATCACCCATCAGCTCATTTGAGGGAGATTTGGACCTCCAGTGAACCTCTTAAAATGGTATGTACCTAAAACTGCAATTTAGAAGGTAGCGCACCACAATGATACTGAGAGGAAAGGTAGTGGACCTATGGTGCATTTTGCTCTTATTCAAAAGAGAGTTCCAACCGTCCAAAAACTTGAATTTGATGCCACAATTTGAAGTCAAGATTTATGTCTTATGACGAAGATTGTATAGAAATTTTCAAAACCTCTTATAGCCTCACGCCCACCCACAACGCTTGAACATTTTCTTTTCATTATAGCTATTGCACTTAGATTCTATTGAAATTACATGTTTTTTTAGTTGTAATTCATTTTGTAAAATGGTGTGATAAAAAAAATTGGGTGCTAGAGTCTCACATAACATCTATTTTCTTCTTTTCTTTTTTGTTTTTCACAAAAGGCTGGTTTTGGTTGGGGCCTAAGTTTCCCACATGTAACCTTATTATTTTTGACCGGAACATATCTCCCCTTTTTTCATTAAATGAAAGAATGGTTATATACGTCTGAGAAGACTAGGAGGAGGACTCCGCGCGTTGCGCAGTCGAAAAAAAATATATAAGAGAGAATTAGTGGACACCTCACAATTCATGTGGTTGTAGCAAAAAAATATATGTCATCTTTGAAAATAATAATTATTTTCCAAGCTCATAGCAAGGGTTTCATATATCTAATGTAAACATAAATTGATGAAATCGAAATATGAATATGAATCTTAGAGAGAAAAAAAGGAACCCCGAAAAACATATTATGAAAGGAAACTTCGATTTTATGTGCCATACCAAAGAATAGACTTTTAGTTTTGTTGGTGCTAGCTTGGGATAATAACATATCCGCGAGTAGAATTTGACATATCTGATTGAGACAAATGTTTGTATTTTCTATCATCCAAATTCGTAGATACGAAAATGAGGATAGTACTATCTCGTACCTTGTCCGGAAATGACATTCGATTGCTTAATGAAACTGATTTGCCTGAAAACTCAAGCCGATGATGAATCCCACCTACAAATCGAAATGTATTGGCGGATATGTAAGAAATATCTCAAATCAAGACATCGTATAGGAAGGAAAATGTAAATTGTCCGTTCGTTTAAAATTTAAAAAATCTAGAGAGGGCTATATTTGAAAGTCACAATAGAAATCACCACATACTACCTTAGGAGTCAATGCTACAGATTTTCTTGTCAACACAGAATCAATGGTAATAGTTTTCTTGTGAATAGATAATCCATCTATATTTCAAAGTTTTGCATAAGATCTTTTTTTTTTATGTAATGCTTAAAAGGACAACCCAGCCAAGTTAATTTGACATGGACATGGTTTCGGCAGTATATATATCATATCATGTTTGGGAAACAACAGCCCCTTTTATATAAAGCAAACATGAATCTTCTATAGCTATAGCGATAAAAGGAAATTAGCGTAAGGTATGCCTATTATTAAATGGAACACAATAGCAATGGACAAAGGTTTATGTTTTTGAGAGGAACCTGATTCGAAGAGGGAAAAATCTCAATGATTCTGCATCAACTGTGAAGAATCAAGACAAAGTGGCTCAATCAAGCAAAGATACACCTTTGTCCGATGAAGCCTGCTAAAAATTTGAGACCATTTGCAAATTAGTGTGCATCAGAAATCATTTGGAATTGCATCACAGAGAATAGGATTCTACCTCTGCTGCTTGGGTGGGTATAGGAATTTCAGAAGTAATAGGTATGGAGTGTAACTTATAATTCCTATAAGCCATGTAATTAATTAGGAATTTATGCATAATAAATCACAACATAGTGGAGGGCTGCGTTGGCCATTGATGGGATCTTTAAAATATTTATTTGGTGTCAATGATACTGGTGAAGAGGAAGAGGAATTGTAAGGTATGATGGTGCAGACAAACTGCTACTACTACCCTCCTATGAATCTGCGTTACATCTATCATGTCGGTCAAACCACAAACAAATCAGCAATCTCCCTTTCATGATTTCATCCGCCTCTCTGTTGTCTTGCGAAGTTGTGGTGATTCCGCGGCACCTAGAACGTCCCGTTAATTAGCTTCTTGGCATCACAAAGATCCTCTGATCACATCCTTGTTCGAGCACACAAATTTTGGTGCATTCTTGGCTTCTTGCGGGTGCATAGCACCGGGGGCTTCTCAGAGTCAGTATTTAGGAGGTGAACTAACTCTTTCCACGTAAGTCAGTCACATATAATGCACACCAAGGTTGTGTCACAAACCTAGTACACACACCTCATATTCTGGACTGCGAATCTATGATGCTTGTAGAATATTCAGATTTGTCTCACTTAATGAACTGCGATGCCTCTAAAGTTGCTAGATTTGCTAGTTCCGAAATTTCCTTGAATTTTCCATCCCTCGTCGATTGATTGTCAAAAATAGTATCAGATAAGACCACTGCAGATGTCCCAGCTTCCATGTACCTCTTGATTGAACCTGACAAATACAATCCCACCAGATTGGAATGGTTCATACATCAGTTTCATACAATAACCGCTTTGGAGGTTCTGAAAAAGCTGGAAATAATTCATTGTGTTAACAGATTCAGAAGCTTAGATATTGCCTTCAATGTTCTTGCACATTTCGTCAGTTAAGATTTCAAGACATTTTATACTGAACAAAATAACAGGAAGTTATATATGTAGGCATCATTGACATACAGACACTAAACAAAGCTGCTTACCGATTTTAATTCCTTGAGAAGCAACCATTGGTATGTGAGGAAATGGTTTCTTCAGAGTCGACATGTATTACCTCTCCACCCATCACTTTGAACCGGAGAACGGTTAGGATTCTTCGTGTGTAGGAACGTGGTGGGCCGGTGAAGGTTGGTAGGGATCGGCCGGGGAGGTGGTCAATTGCGGCGACGGCAAATAGGGCGCACAGAGGTCCAAGGTTGAGGATGGCGGAGCAGCGAATGGAGGGATGGCATGGGAAGCCGGAGATTAATTCAGAGGTGGGGTAAACGAACCTTTGGAGCTCGCCCGAGGTCGACATCGCTAGCGAATCGGCCCGCGCCAATGATGACTTGCCTAACCGCACCGGCCAGAAGTTGCAGAGTGTCGGGGCCGCCATGAGTTGCCTAACCGCCGCGGGTGTCAATCTCGAGCGTAAGCGATGATGAGCAACAGCGCGGGGCGCCGTGAGCATGGGCAGGTCGATGAGGAAGAGCGCGCCCACGCCAGCGGTCCCCGTGGATGGCCAGCCTCACGCTGGGCCCCGCCCGTCATGGCGCCGACGCCCGCCAGCCGCCGGCTAGGGTTGCCGAAAGCAGCGCCACCATCTTGCACCCCGCCGCCGGGTGCAGCACGGGGGCAGCCGCTGCGACCGTGGAGCCTCGACCGGGCGTTTGCGCGGGCGGAAGCCGCGGCCGGAGCACGCGCGCAGCGGAGCAAGAAGGAGCCGCACCGCCGCATCTTCCCCGGCGGAAGGCCAAGCCTCCCAGGCTACGGCGGGGCGCTGTGTCCCCATGGTTGCGCGCTCCTCTTTCTCTGGTCTCGGCTGAGCTCCACCCTCTCCCCTGCCTTTTCGTGAAGCCGCCCCCACTCCCCTCGCCCCAAATTTCCTCGACCGCGAGGGCGGCGGCGCGCTGGGCGGGCTGATCTGGGGTGCTGCATCTCCCGTGAACCGGGAGGGGAAGAGTTGGCCTATGAGGTCGTGGAACGAAGGAAACGGCCGCCACCGGTGTAGAAGAGCATGGAAGGGGAGGAGGCGGGCGGTCGCTGAAAAGCGGAAGAGCAAGGGAAGGAGGCGGGCGGTCAGCTGGTCATCACATCGCGGTGGAGAAGGCGGTAAGAGGAGGAGGCGGGCGGACGCCGAAACAAATATTTCGCCAGACGCGGGGTGGGGAAGAAACGCCGCGCGACGGAATTTTACTTTCGTCCGTGAGTGGGGGAGACTCCACCACCGAGAAGGAGGCACCTCGGCAGCTTCAAATCGGGCGGCGTAATCAGAAACGGACTCCACCGAGAAGACGAACGGCAGGACGACGGACGGAAGGCCGGAAGACCGGGTTCAGTTTTTACTGACTTGTAGGACCCACTGATGACGTGGCTTCACGAGAAGCCGAGAACTCCTAAGTGGGGGTTTCCATATAGAAGGTTTAGATTGCAGCATCTAGGCTCAAAATAAAAAGCAATAATTACATGTAGCTATGTCTCTAATTATTAATCAGAACACTCCTCAAAGGTTTGGCTTTGGTCCAAACCAAGTCAAGCTCATCTTTGAACATTCTCTTCCAACAAATGAGACTTTTACGAGCATTTATTGAAGATGATGCTATTTCTTCTCATTTTCCAAATCACGCAACATGCAGTAATGAGCAACTTCTCTAAAAATGACATTGTTGAAGTTATTACTACCTTGTGGCATCATATCTAGAGGATTGCGATTGAGATTGAGATTGCGATTGAGAAATGAGATTCCACTAGATAGGGATTATGGTCCAACAATTAGAGCTGAAAGGGCATTGAAAGAAGAGATGAAAGCAAAGTTTTTTAACACTGGGGTAGCCAGGTAACTCCCTATTCTTTCTTCTAAGAAGATTCTTCGTGTTCAGTCTATCCCTCAAAATCAGTCAGAAGTAGAATTTATGATTTCCTAAGTTACTTGATCCCACAGCCACTTGAAAAAGAGGTGAGCATGGATTTGAGCAAAGGAGAATTGAGTAAACGTTTTTTATGCTATTTTTCTTATTGCACCAGCTGTACCACACATCAATAAGGATATCATCCCAATCTCCATCCTGCATTAACTGGACGACCACACATGTAAGCTTGTTATTATTGATACTTTTTTTCATAAAGTTAGGAAAAATTTTGTTGCAGTATTTTTTGCTAGGAGGTAGTACCTGCGACAATAACATGACCTGGGAGAACAAAATTTATACCTGCGTCATAATTATGATGCTTGAGAATAATGAAACGTGACTACACGAGTAACAAACATAAAAAGTATGGAGACTGAGGAGAATTACGTACACCGGCACTTGGTCACCTTCCCAGGGGAAAAAAAAAAACAAAAACTACAATTCTGCAAATCGCTCTTCGATTTCTCCCTGTGTTAAAACCTAGTGTAGATACGGAGGCAGATTACACTACCAAACTTAAGACGCGCTAAGCCTTAGCGACTCGAAGGAGTGCTCGAGCTGAGCAGTCCCGCCGGTCACCTGCCGGATCAGGTTCTTCACCGCCTCCACCCAGTCCTGCCTCTGTGCCCTGCTATCGCACTGGAACTCGAGCAGGCCCTGCGCCGTCCTCAGCCCGAAGTGGCACGTCTCTGGCGCCGAGCTCTGCACACCGCCACCCTCGTCGTGCGCCGGCCACGCCGGTATGTCGTCGTAGACGCCGTAGACAACGCACTTCTTCTTCTTGGAGAATGCGCCGCCGATGTGCTTGCTCTTCAGCTTCACCATCACCTGCGACTTCTTGTTGATGTACACGGCCACTTGCTTCCAGTGCAGAGCGCCTGTGGAATTGAAACAGCAGTTCGGTTTGATTCAGATTCTAGCTGCCCAAACCTGTCAGACAGCATGTAACGTGGCGAAAACAAAATGGCTGTGCTTGCCTTTGCGGCTGCGTTTGAGGAGCGCGCCTTCCTTGCACCAGACGTCGGAGCGGCAGCTGCCGCCGGTCTTCTCGTACGGCGCCACGGCCGCTCTGCTCCTCGCCTCCCGCTGCGCGGCCCTATGCCTCATCGCCGCGGCTCCTCTGAGAGCCGTGGCCGCTGCGGCGGTGAGGGTCAGCAGATCCCCGGGGCTCCGCACGTCCACCGCGGCCTCCACGGCGGACGCCACCTGGTCGTGGTCGGCCCCGGCGAGCTCGGCGATCTCGACGCAGTGCGACGCCAGCAGCTGCGTCGCGGACGCCAGCGCGCTCTCCATCCTGGCGCCATCGACGTCGTCCATCTCCTCGGGGCTCGCGGACGCGGTCACGGCGGCGACCGCGGCCGCCACGCTCGCCACGGAGACCGCGGCGTGCACGCGCGCCCGCTCCGCGCGGGCCTTGTCCACCTTGCTGCTCCCGTCCCAATGGTGGAACCACTTGCCGATCGCGTGGACCGTGTGGTGGACCTGGTGCGCGGAGATGGTGCTCCTGCTCCTGAGGGTCTGCAAGCAAAAGCAAATCGCTCAGTGCAAGCCATTGATTGATTCAGCTGCACTGGCAGCATTGCAGGGGATGCACAGTATAATAATTCGATGAGATTGATAGACGCTTACGCGCTTGCGAGGGCTGATGTTGGTGCCGGAGGCGGCGGCGAGCGCGAGCGTCTCCGGCATGAGCATCCCAGACAGGCGGTCGACGACGAAGTTGGAGCTCCGCCTCGCGCCGACGCCTCCGCCAGCCAGCACCTTGGAGATCTCCGATGCCGACACGCTCCACGACCGCGACAGGAACTCCATGGGCTCCATTGGCGTCTGCACCGCCAGAGCCCCCGCCGCCCCTGCGCTGCCGTCAGTGAGCAGCAGGTGATCCCTCCTCTTCGTCATCATCAACAAGTGCCCCTCCATCTTGAGTTCCTCCTCACTCCCACGACGACCGTTGCCTTGACTGGAAGTATCCCACTGTTCTTCGTGTTGCATTGCGTCGTCCGGCCGGTGCTGCCACCTCGCCGCGCGCCTATTTATCATGAGGCTCGCCGAGCGGCGGAGGCAGGCAGACACGGAGCACGGGGAAAACGCTGCGTGGGCGGCAGGAAACACCAAGGCTTCGGTCCCTGACGCCGCTGCCGCCCCTGTCGCGCAGATCGAGCGACACGTAGACAGCGTGGCATTGCTTGCGGAGTTGCCATGGCCATCGCCGCGCGTGTAAGTACGCTGCACCCGGCGTGGTGGGAGGGCGCGCGGGAGACAGGCGCGTCGGGGTTTGTCGGCGTCGCGGCATATAAAACGTACGCTAGGGGATGAAATCTCCTCGGGCTCGTGAGCCTGCCAGTGCACATTCGGTGTTAGTTTATTCGTCTCGGTGGGTCTCACGGCGAGCTTGTCGGAGCAAGCGGACACGAGTCAGGACGTCTGGACCTGGGGTGCGGGTCGGTGGACATGTGGTGAAACTTACCACGCGTCTGTATTGGGCACTAGTAGAGCATAGCACACCGACCCTGGCAAAAGATGGGAGAGATTAGGGAAGGGGAGATCTTCGACGTGGATACATCTGTATCTGTATGTATTTTGGCCCCCAATAGACGTCTCATGCCAAGGTGCTGAGCAAGGTTCAAGACATGGCCTGATGATCTCGTCACAAACACAGTACAGACGAGATGATCCAACGCCGAACACTACCGCGTTACGTTAACGGGCCCGAAGGTCCTAGTGCGCGGTGGGCTACTAAACATGGAACAATAATGGAAAAAGTCCACATTCCCTCCCCAACTATTACGAAGTTGACTTTTCCTCCCTCAACTCTAAAACCGGACAAATCACCTCCCTCAACTTTTTCAAACCATGCATTTTTTCCTCCCTCAGGCGGTTTTGAAGCTGGGTTTTGCTACAGAAACCCCGGGTTTGCTACAGTATACGTTCCTTTGTCTTCTCTTTTTTTTTTTTAAAAATCGGTTGAATCTTTGACAAATCATAGTAAATCATAGAAAAATCATAAAATAAAAAATCCAGTTTTTGTTGGACTCCACATGAGTAGATCTACACAAAGGAATATATAATATGATATGCTTTAGTACAAAGTTTTTACTACTGAAGGTTTTGTCTTTTTTCTTTTTATTTATTTGGTTTGAATCTTTGAAAAATCATAGTAAATCACGTAAAAATCATAAAATAGATTGAATATATAATATGGTATACTTTAGTTCAAAAAAAAATAATTATAGAATTTACACTACAATTATTTCAATTAATTATATATTCATTCATAGAATTTTGCACTAAAGCATATCATATTATATATTCACTTTGTGTAGATCTACTCATGTGGAGTTCAACGAACCTAGATTTTTATTTTATGATTTTTCTATGATTTACTATGATTTTTCAAAAGATTCAACCGAATTTTTAAAAAAAAAAAAGACAAAGGAACGGCACTCGTAAGCAAACCCGGTTATTTCTAGCAAAACCGCTTTCAAAACCTCCCCGAGGGAGGAAAAAATGCATGGTTTGAAAAAGTTGAGGGAGGTGATTTGTCCGTTTTTGAAATTGAGGGAGGAAAAATGAACTTTGTGATAGTTGGGGAGGGAAATGGACTTTTTCCAACAATAATTTGACACTTTCCTAGTGAGAGCACACAGGCTTGTGCGATTGCACAAGGAAAAAGTCTATTTTTTGGTCCCCCAACTTTTTACGAAAGTCCGATTTTGGTCCCTCAACTCTAAAACCGGACAAAAACGAGTCCCTTAACTTTTCAAACCGTGCGATTTAGTCCCTCGGCGGGTTTGGGCGGTGGTTTGCTACATAACTCGGTTTTGCTGCTTTCGCGTTAATTTGTGGTTTTTTTTTTTTCCTTTTTCTTATTTATTTGGTTGAACCTTTCAAAAATCATAGTAAATCACAGAAAATTCATAAAATAGAAAATCTAATTTTTGTTGGACTCCACATGAGTAGAGCTACGCAATGAATATATAATATGGTATACTTTAGTACAAAGTTTTTTTTTTGCTAGAAGGTTTTGCTTTTTTCTTTTTTTATTTATTTCAGCTCAATCTTTAAAAAATCATAGTAAATTATAAAAAATCATAAAATTGAAAAACCAATTTTACTAGACTCCACATGAGCATATTTACACAATAAAAAGATATATATGTGTACTATTTAATTTATTGGCCAGGATCCATCGATCAAAGTTCACGGCTACAGTCGCGTGCGTGACGCGGATCAAGACAAACAAACCTAGCTAACCTAACCCAGCTAAAAGAGCCACAGTAACTACGTCGCATGTTATTAAGCGCCTCATGTCGAGTCCAACAAAATTGAATTTTTATTTTATAATTTTTCTGTAATTTACTATGATTTTTTAAAGATTGAGCCGAAATAAATAAAAAGAAAAAGACAAAACCATCTAGCAAAAACTTTGTACTAAAAAGTATACCATATTATATATTCATTGCGTAGCTCTACTCATGTGGAGTCCAACAAAATTGATTTTCTATTTTATGATTTTTGAAAGATTCAAATAAAATAAATAAGAAAAGGGGAAAAACGAAACCACAGCCACTGTAGCAAAACCGGAGTTACTGTAGCAAAACCACCGTCCAAACCCGCCGGGGACGAAATCTGCGACGGTTTGAAAAGTTAAAGGGACCCGCTTTATCCGGTTTTTGAGTTGAGGGACCAAAATCTGACTTTCGTAAAAAAACGAAATGACCAAAAAAGTAGCATTTTCCATTGCACAACTACCGTCTCGACGCTGCCGGGCCGTGGCTCACCGGTACCAGGGCCGCACCAGCTATCGCGGCGGCCCAGTGGCGATCGCTAGGACACTAGGATGGAGCCGATCTGGGCTGGAGCGACGAAAGCGCGACGCAATGGTAGAAACATGGGCTGGGCCGAAGATGAGGCACGAGCTGGGCCGAAGAAGGGTGTACGTGCCGCAAGCGCGCGACGTGAATGCCGCAGCGCTGGTGTCCGACACTCACTCGATCTGGGCTGGAGCGACGTGAATGCCGCAGCGTTGGATCACGAAACTCTATCCGACATTTGTATTTCTGAACTATCTATACCCCAAATTTGTATTTCTTTTAAAGAAACTATGCTAGAAAAGTAAGTCATTGGATTTGCCCAATACAAATCTACTGATGACTCTAATACAAAATTCATACCAACTGTCTTAAGTGTTAACAAACATGATTTGAACTGTTGTTAACGTACTTTTATGGACTCATGATGCAACCGTGCTATCCATTTTGTCCCTCTTCGTGAATAACTGGCAACCAAATAATTATATGGATAAACCTTATGGGTCTCAACTCCCAAGGAACAAGAATGCATATTTGGTACTTAATGGAGAAACTATACTAATGAGATATTGGTGATATATGAAATCCACGATTTAGTTTAATCTGTAGATGTTCGGTGACCAAATGCAGCCTAATGGGCATATGTATACAGGTGGCTTTAGTAGAAAAGAGAAGATACAACATAGCAGTATATATATTGCATAAAAGGTATGAGGTAAACTAATCCTTAATTAATCCTGTGGTGCCCAAGCGTAAAAAAAACAGAAGCATGTGATCAGATTAACAAATCCATGTGATTGAGTAAATAAATCCATGAGGAAAAAGCAGTACAGAGTTTACATAAATTTTGGAGCATATAACGCGGCCTATGACACAGACCAAAGATTTCGTCTAGAGTCTAGACCACAACATTAAGGCTTGGTACATTGAAGGAACTGGCGCTTCATGAAATTCTGTGAACAAACAAACAAGGATTAGAGAAAAAAGTGCTGGGTAGAAAACTTACCAGTATGCTATTTGACTCAATCGTACTAAATCTGCTATGCCTGTGGAGTGGACTTACGGAGGCGGGTGGGTAGCGCATGGTCTCATCAGGGACTTGGAGAATTGTTTGATTACCTTTCATAAAGCAAATTACAGCAGGGAATCCGTAGGACCTCAGCAGGTATATATATACTCACTCTGTTCCAAATTATCTAGATATAATGACTAGATACATAGAAAAATGGATGAACCAAAAAAGTCAAGGCGACTTATGATTTGGAACGGTGGGGAGTAGAAGATAAAGAAGAGATTTAAGGAGATGGTGGTGCCTATTGATTGCAGCTTCATAAACCAATGGCCGGACATGCATGGCAAGGTGGGAGTACTGGCATGGATGTAGATGCGTGAGGCCCTCATGATGACATGTCTTAAGGAGATGCTAGAGACTCCTAAGTATGTGGGGTTTTGCTTTGTAAGAGTTATAGATTATAGATTTGACTGTCATGAGAAAAGCCCTATTCTGGGTACACTCAAATCTTCCAATGCGGAATACTCTCTGTACATAAACCTTCAATCCAAATGGGCTTCATGATGAAAGAATTCTTTGGGTATTTTCACCTTTTAAGCGTTTGAACCTATACCCAGCCCCGTTGCTTCATTCATTGGGCTAAATGCTGTGCCGCTAACTTCCGCGCCTATGGGAGGCGGTTTTTGTAATTTCTCCGTAGCTCCTTCCTTTATATGCACAGCAGCATTCACTTAAATTACACCATTTATGTTTCAAGTACTTGTTGGGAATGATATGCATAAGTAATGATGGTTTCTTTCTTTGGAAGTGTTTGGAGAAGGAGAAGAGCTTGACGTCCTTGTGGGTAAAGTCACACGCCTGGAGTAATCTTCCTGATGGCACTTTGACTGATTGTATTTATAACTACATGAAAACTGTGATTAAAGAAAAAAGGTGAAATAGAACATGCATTTGCCTTCGATGCTGCTGAGGTACATCTCAATCCCCTGGCTGTTTTGTTTGACTGATTGGTTACCATATTGATTCTGTTTTAATGATTGAAAGAGAGGCTCACTAGTTTCTTGTATTGGTTATTTGCAAAAAAAAAAAATGATGGATGGTTTCAAGTGTTTTACTAAGGAGACTGAGTTGATTTGTGAATGGCTGAGGCGTGGGCGCCGTAAGTTTACTGATGATGAGTACGCCTTGTGCCATAACATCCGGGCTGCTGCTGCTGGACTTTTTATTACACGTAGGAAGTGGTCTTTGCATATTTCTGCTGCCCTTGTGGTGCGTGCATGCCTGCCTCTTCACCTAACCGCATTCTTCCATAACATGAGCTTCCATATGTTAGTTTAGCAACTGTTTTTTTGCCACTGTATGTCATTAATGAACAGCAGGGCCAGACTATATATGATATCTGGGATGGTCAGGAATTAAAGCTCTCCTTTAGGAGGAATGTGTCTAACAGGATTATGAATCTATGGCATGAACTGAATAGTGCCAAGGAAGCAGTACAACTCAATAATGAGGATGATCATATTCTTTGGAGCTATACCTCCACAGGTTCCTATTCGGTGCAATCTCTGTATGCGGTGATTAATCACCGAGGGGTCACCCCAATGTTTGTAAGTTCAATATGGAAGCTGACAATACCCCCTAGAGTCCAGTTTTTCCTTTGGCTGTTGTCCAATAACAGGTTACTCACAAGGGACAACTTAGCTAAAAGAAGACCTGTAATTGATCCATCCTGTTTGTTTTGCTCTGAAAATGAATCAATCATGCATTTATTTTTTGATGGTTTTGTTGCTACACATGTTTGGAATGTGATAAGTGATACCTTAGAAGTGAGAATTGGTCAAAATTTTGAGTCAGTTGCGAGATTGTGGGTTGCTCATAAGAGATTTATTGTTACTAATGCAGTTTGTGCTGCGGTCTTATGGTCGATTTGGAAGTTAAGAAATGAGATGTGTTTTCAGGGAGTTGTCTGGACAGGGATGAAGAAGCTGTTCTTGAAGATTGCAAACATGATCAGGAGATGGATCCCCATCTTCAAACAAGAGGAAGGCGTGCAAGTGGAAAGGATCGCTCAGCAGCTACTGGCAAGAGCAAGCTTGCTGCCTCAACTCACGTGGACGAGGGACACCAGTTCGTCATCAGGGTCGGGTCGATTGGATGCTCTGCCTTTGACATCGGCCACTTCAACTCAGCCTAATACTGTCTAGATCATTTAGTTCAAGTGGTTGAGATGTTTTAGTCTTAAGACTTGCTGTTTGTTTTGGCTTATATGCCAGTACTCTATGCTGTAAACATTGTTGCTTTTGGTAATTCGAAAGCGGGGGAAACCCTTTTATCTAAAAAAAGTTTGTGTTACATGACTTTGATCAATTGATTTGCACCATCAGGGTATCAGAAAGGAGGCTGAGTGGTTGATTGAGAACTTGAAGAGTAATTCTGGTGAATCCAGTAGAACCTCTATGAAGATTCGACAATTTGCCTTAGATTTTGTGTTAAAAAAGTTTGATGAGCTTGAACCAGTTTATGCGTGGGGAAATACGGAGCTCAGTGATGTTGAAATGACCTCTGAGAGTGATGATGATTGCCGCTGACAATAACAGCTACATGGTATGGTGTATGTTTTGAAAAATGTGAAATATTATCTTGATTTTACTCTACAGTTGACTCACATGTATGGTTTTAGTTTCTTGCCAGGGGGGATGCTCTGATTAAGCACTGCTGCGAACAGAGCATCATGCCGGACGCCACGGCTACAAACTAGTCGCGATGTGTTTTCCCCCTCTTGTTCCTGCGTGGTTAAGAATTTCAGAGGAACATGCGTGCCGCTTGTTTATATTTATTTTAAAATGGCGAAGACGCGCCTGTGAAATGGAAGTTTGCGCGGGCAGTACCATTGCACGGGCCACGGGCGGGATTGCAGCCGTCACGATGATTTGGGGGCAGACGTGGATGAATGAAAACCACAAACGGCCCATGAAGAAATCCATGCATAAACGAACTCGAAAGGCAAATCACTTTTTTTTTCTTCCACTTCAAAGCGAGAACCGCAGATCGGACAAGATCTTTACATTGATTTTACCCCGGGAAAAAAAAGGGAAATGAATACAAAGGACCGTGGACGAGACATGATTGACACATTACATACAACCATTTATAACGTGGAAAAGAGCAAAGCAAACGACGACGCAGGTGGACACGCTGCGTTCGATGGGTGCAAACACAATCCAGGCCGAGCCGAGCACGTACGTACTTAGGCGTAGTCCTGGTCGGGGACCTGCTGGTAGGAGCCGCCGATGAAGACGTCGCCGTAGATGAGGCCAGCGAGGCCACCGCCGATGAGTGGGCCGACCCAGTAAACCCAGTTGCCGGCGAAGTTGCCAGCGGCGACGGCAGGGCCGAAGGAGCGGGCGGGGTTCATGGAGCCACCGCTGAAGGGACCCGCGGCGAGGATGTTGGCGCCGACGATGAAGCCGATGGCGATGGGCGCGATGGTGCCGAGGAGCCCTTCTTGGGGTCGGCGGCGGTGGCGTACACGGTGTACACGAGCGCGAAGGTGATGATGATCTCGAACACCACGCCTTCAAGCTCGCTGATCCCGGACACGCCGTGGGTCGGGATCGCCTTGCCGTGGGTCACGAACTTGAGGAGCAGGCACGCCACGGACGCGCCCAGCAGCTGGGCGATCCAGTAGAAGAGGCCCGTCAGGATGGTGATGTGGCCGCCCACGGCAAGGCCGAAGGTCACGGCCGGGTTCAGGTGGCCGCCGGAGATGTTCGCGGCGATGGAGACGCCCACGAAGAGGGCTAGCGCGTGTGCGATCGCGATCGCCACCAGACCGGCAGGGTCCAGCGCGCCATCATTGGTCAGTTGTCCTGCACAAGTGGACAGGTAATTGTTCAGCATCTATGCATTGAGGAGCATCGCGGGAACTGGAACAGGAATATATACTCACCGAAGGCGATGGCGGAACCGACGCCGGCAAAGACGAAGAGGAGGGTGGCGATGAACTCGGACAGGTAGGCCTTGATGGAGGTGGCGCTGAAGGAGTCGCCGACGCTTCCGAACGCGAGCTTCACCATCTTTGCTTTCCCTCTTAGCTCTTTCGAACGGTGAAGGAGACTTAGCGCTGTGAGCTTGAGAGCTTGCTGCTAGCTGCTTCACTGATCGATGCGAGGAGTCCAGTCAGCTTAGGCCCCTTTTATACACGCGTCCTGGCGCCTCAAGGCTTAATGGGCGACCTCAACTTGTGGATTAGAGTATTCTGGACGGTGCGGAAATCGTCACAAACTTTTTTGTTACAAAAACTATATAGGGATATACTAGCTTATATATTCCATGATTGGTGTACTAGCTATAGGTAGCCCGGCCGAGCAGGCGCACCAAGCTTATTATGAACTCTTTATGGAGCGTCATTTTGAGGATACACCGAGGCAATCAGCCAAAGCCGCTAATTGGAGGATATGTTATCTCATGTGTAACGCTTAAATATTTTGTTAACGGTACATTTGAACGGCTGCAAGTGTCAGATGGGCTGTCATTTGGAGGATATGTTATCTCAATGTTTATGTAGTTGAGCATTGTATTTTTTGTTCTTCTGAAATTTGGAAAGTCGTGTTCTTGCAAATGCTTGAGAAATTAATTTGTCAGTTGGTCAATCAGGAAACAAAGCATAAGAGTTTCATTTCAAATGCAGTCCCTTTTTCTCTGTTTGTGCAACATATGAGACCTAAAAGTTTTAGCACTTTAGCACGATTTAGTGTTTCACTTCCTTGTAAACTCATGCTTGATCATAGGCTTTATCGCTCTTTCTGAGAGGGATGCATGATAACAGTGGTTAGCTAGAAGACTTTTGTTCTGTAGCAAGCCGTATGTGGCTGATAATCATTGGGTCTCCAATGGTGGGAACTCGCATCCATCGTCATCGGTGCTCTTTTCCCAGCCTGCCCGTCCAATCAGCTTTGCCTGCCATTCTAGACAGTTCGGGGGCGATGATGGTGACGTGGACCAAATGAGCACTCTTCATTTTGAAGTCGGTGGCTGCGAGGATAGTAAACCCATTACGTTTGCATCAGTACAGCAATTGAAAAACTCGACAATATGATAGTACTGCATGCTACCATCGAGTGGCGTGGCAACGACTTCATCAAATGATTACCTTCTTTTAGTATTCTTTAACAACTCCATATGAAATTTAGCCCATATGAAATTTAGCTAAGTAGTATTCCCCTTTCGATTTCTTCAAGGAGGGCTTCTGAGTGAAAAGATGAAACCTGTGACTGATGAACCAAGGTAAAATAGCATCAGCTAGTGTGCATGATGTATATATGATCTATAATACTAAAAAGAGTTGGGAATTTGCAGTAAAACGGAGATTTATGTTTTCCTTAATAATAACAGGTAAAACTTGACTACATATATAGTTTTCTGACCATCAACAACAGGTTTGATGTTCTGAGTTGAAACATGGAGATCCTTTTTCTTTTTGTTAACATCTAATATGTGTCATGCAAGCCGTCTTACCATCTACGGATTATGCAAGGTTTGTGCTTATGTATGTCATGCTCAAGTCATCTCTAAATGTAACAAAACAGAGAGAATCTTTGGCCTTTTCATACCATTCCGTGACAAGAGCCAACTGGAAGCCGCAACACCCACACGTTTTTTGTAATGCAGTGGTTAGCACTTTTAGGCCCATGATCAGTGGCTTCTAGCCACTACATTTTCCAGAGGTTAGGTTTCCTGTCCAAATGTCCTGCCCTCAGTATTATTCAGATGACGCATCCGTCCGGCCGCGCCAGGCTGCTATTAACAACACTCCAATGGTTGTTTACCTTATCGCTTTATGTTTGCAAAATGATTGAACAAGGCACGTCTGCAATTCAGGATTTGGAATCTTTCAGCACATGACTGGCATATCAAGCTCCAGTTGGCCAAAGAGACCCTGTCGCTCTGACTGTCTGGCTTGAATAGTTGCTTCTCGTGAGTGGAACTGTTACTGTTAGTGCCTTCTTCACACTTTCTGCAAAACTCTAGATTCACCTTAGCCTTAACAGAACTCTGAAGTTGAAAAGAGGAGTTTACAACTTGCTCTGATTCAAATTGTAGGTCGTTTTGGGTTTCTAGATCATTTTTTTTTACTATGCATTTAAACATAGTTTATATATAACTAGGTGTATAGCAAAAGTATTAAAAAAAGCTAATAAACTATAATTTGAAACGGAGGGGGTACATTTCAGTACTTCACAACCCTAGATGACTGGAATCCATGAGTTATCCAGTGTAGCAACCAATGGTGGAATATATCATGAGATTCATGACAAATAAATGCTAGTCTCTGCATATATAGAAACATACGCTAAATAAATAAATAAAAAGCTCCCAGTTCACAGGAAAGGAGAAATCATTTCACATGGTATGGGAATCATACGCTACAAAGGAAGCTACGTGATCGATGTATAGCTGTATTTTGACTTACTTGCCGGTTGCCATCCTTCCCAGCGTTCCGTGGGCCAAATGGTTATCTATACTTATCCGCATGATCTTTGATCGGCACGGCCAGCGAAATTCGTCATCCATGCCACAAAATTCCTGCAATGTACAGATGTTCTCATAAATGCGAATGGTGGTACATGGAAGGACAGGAGCTTTAACGTAATTGGAGCCCCCCGCCAAAGCCATGGCGGTGATCTGCCGCCGGTAGATCCACCACCACACGACCCCGGCAAGGGTTTAGATTTGGGAGAAGATGACTGGCACTCCGGATCCCGAGAATCGCGCTTGGCACGAGACCACGGGGCCGGATGCTCGCGGCATGCATGCGGAAGCAGCAGCGGAGTTCGGCGGATGCCTTGCCTGAAACGCGGATGCGGATCATGTCGCCAATGGCAGGGACCAACCAGGGAGGCGGTTTGGAAGTTCGCGGAACCAGTGAATCGCCGACGTCAGGGACGGCGCCGCTCCAGGCGGGCCAAGCTCACGCAATCTCGTTGCCGTGACCTTGGGCGGTAAAGGATGCCCCTCCTGCAGGAGGCGGAGGCCAGTTACGGTGGTCGGAGACGAACGGTCGACGCCGGCGGCGACCTTGCGGCCCGCGCGGCCTGGAAGGGGAAGAGGAGGGGGAGTAGGCGGAAACGTATTGGGCTGAGTTTTTTTTTTTTTTTGGGTATGACGTTGCCTAGGGCTTTTAGTTTTTTTTTTTTTGACAACAAGGCCTTTTAGTTTGAAGTTGGGCGCTAGCATGTGTGTCTAAAGCAGCTGATAGCGTCCGTGGGCCGTTTAATTGGCCCAGTGTATCCAGCGGGCCATCGTAGAGAAGTTCAGAAGAATTTGCAATTCCCTCAAAAAAAAAAAAAAAAGAAGAATTTGCAATTGCGGGAACTAATAAATTCTGGTCCAGTCGGTCAAAGCCTGTCCATCTGCTTCAAATTTCCATGTCAACCTTCATGATGTCATGTTGCTCCAAAATTTTTTTAAAAAAAAACTTCATCATGTCATGCCAGAAATTTTGATGAAGTTTTCTTTGCAAATCACATAGTATACTCAGACGCTTACAACATGAGCGAGAAATTAAATCAGCAGAGCTTGAGGTTAACAAAATCACCATAGGACCATTATCGATAGGTATTTCGCCTAACACTGAAATAAAAGCAATGGTAAATTAAAAAAATATGAGCACCTATGAAAATAGTTTTTTAAGATTAGACGTTCAATTCACCAAAATATTTTTTATTAAAAAATATATAATTCTATTTTGATCTCCGCACAAGTTATATACTCAACCGAGTTTACTGTTCAATTTGTTGAGTATCTTGTGCTAGTCAAGTGCATCCATTTCGTCTCATCCATGAGCACCATATCTACCATTCCTTAGTGGCTCTGAGCATAAAATCCCTTTTAGCTATACAATTTTACTAAGACTATGATTACATTGCTAAGGAATGGGCTACTAAATTCAGCAATTTGTTCGCAAGGCATTACTAAGACCAACTGTGACACACTCAGGCCGAATGAAACTGGTAGGGACTAAGAATTTCATGAATTTGTTCCCAAGGCATTCATTGCTCTGGTCTGTCACAAGCTTCGACTGAATTCACCGCCTGCACAACCTGCAGGGCATCAGACTCTAGAATCAACCTTTTCCAATACAAGCGCTGTGTGAACTCCCCAATCACTTGGATCATTGGAGCTGAGAGTTTCTAGCAACCAAACTTTAATTTGTCAGTAAGACAGTAATGGACATGCGCGCAGACGCCAGATCGTGATAGAGATACTGACATAATGTAGGCATTTGCTTGCTTGCTTGTCGCGGGTTCTGAATGCGCAACGTCGCCTACAACGCAATGCATGCACCGGATGCTTAATCGCCGGTGCAGGGTGTTCGTTTGTTGCGGCCAAAACCTCGGCGGCGGCCGGCGGCCGACCGGGCACCCCGTACCACGCCGCGCGGACGGGAGGATGCACACGGCCGTCAGTATATTCCCAGCTTTGGACACATGCAAAGTTTAATCCGGTCGCGCCATAGATATGCTGCTAATAAGCTGCAAAAGTACATCCGAAAGAGGACTGATGAAGCGATTATATTTGTGTAATTAACTAAATCTGCAAAAGACATTGGATATTAATTAATTAATTTTGTAAACAACCATGCTGGTAGGATCGAGGCATGATATGATGGTGCGGTATGGTGACCAGATGCTTTCCGGTGCATGCATGGCAATGTGTGTGGCTGAAGGCGCTGGATGCATGTACCAGTATCACCCAGTCTGTTCCTGTCGTTAAATCGAACTGAGTATCAAATCAAGCACCTATTCCCAAGTCTTATTGTAAACTTCGTCATCAGGGCGGGGCCTGTTCCTATTCGGATCTCATCATGCGTTGATGCGCACAGACTTTAACAAATCGTGTTCATTATAGCATAAGATACGTGGATCATTAGACTTATCAAAGTTCATTTCCTAGTGCGTCACGTATATATCCGATCTTATCCTAGTCCCATCAATCAGACGCCCCGTACTCCACGTAAAAGTCAACACCCTTGCTAAACGATTCACGTTATCTAGTGTTAGGAACATAGGAACGAGGCTGGATCTTGATTCCTTCGAAAAAGGTTCCCCTCTTTGGTTCCTCGACAAAACATAGGAAAAATAACATCCACTCTAACCCAAAGTTTATTGTGCAAGTGTAAGAGGCACACACGACCGAAACAAGAGGCTAGACAAAAGGCACAAGAAGCGAAAAGAAGTGAATGTATGGGAGATGCTAATTTATGGGTGCCTAAAATTGATCATCTCTCTTTTTTTCGAAAGAAAAACTCAACACCTAAGTAGCTAGCAGCGATCGGAGCGAAGGGCGACAACAGCGGCATAGCATCCGCTACAACTTGGTGGCAAAGCATCCACGGAACCTCGGCGGCAAAGCATCCGCCGGAAACGACCGCGACCTCGACCGGAACCTCGTAGAAGATACATGACGGCCAAGCATCCGCCCAAGCGACAAAGAGAACCTCGGCGATGGCGTGATGCTTACCGTCGATAGAACCATGACTTCAACATGCTGCTTTGTCAGAACTAACCTTTGTCACAAGGGTCTTCAGAAATGAAGTTTCGACAATACAACAACTCGGTAGGAGGCTGATCCATGAGGCCGAAGATTGGACCCATGCCGGCTTTAGAACGCTCGCGGTTGTTCTTATTGTCCTGTCGCAAAATGGTGTTGTCATGTAATCTCTTTTCCTAGATCCAGTAGCTAGGACTTTAAAACCAGGCCAGACTTGATGCCTTCTCGCCATCGGGGTTGTGCCTTTGGCTTCCATCTACTTAATGAAACATAGGTGAATGGTCCGATCGTGAAAAAAAAGTAGTTGTTGTCGCTTTCCACCCATGGCGTCTGATAGATAGGAATTATGTGAATCTATTACATATAATCAAGTTAAAAACAAATTAGGATTTTATTACATGCTAAGAATTGTATTAGATAATAGTTGGTTACATCAACACATTACAAGCACTCTGGAATACACTACATATATCGAAACTGGTTTTCATCCGAACTGAATTATACTCACACTATGAATAGCTCCAAATCTCAATACCAAACTTGTTTGATGCCTCATATAGATGTTTGGATGGGCAAACGGTTGGCAACAACCCTATGAACAGATGCCCAACGAACGATGACCAACATTCCTGTAGGTGACTTTGGGAAACTTCTTCTTTCTTGTGTCAACATCGTGGCGGATCTAACCACGACAAAATGGAGAAGAGTCCGGATAAAATTATTCCAAAGGTGTCAACATCTTCTCCGCCTTGATTTCGCCACCGGAAAGATAGGTCTCCATGTCATGCTGGGTGAAGTAGGTAACACCGTAGTTGTTGCCTTCATCTTCAACAAAACCACCATGGAGATGACGATTCCAACCTACCCTCTCGCCGTCGCCGGAGAGGGGAGGAGGAGAAAAATAAATGTCCAACACCAAGAACCTTGCATGAAGAGAAACTAACAACACTTGATCTAATAGAAAACTCATTAAAAACAATGGATTCCCACTTCCTTCAACCTCCGGCGAGATGTCGGAGGGGAAGGGGTGGGGAGCAACAGTGGTGAAAGAAGTTGTGGTGGCTGCGTTTAGGGCCTGCTAATTGCGAGAGCCAAAGCCTTTTTTTTTCCTATGCTCTTAGTATTCATGTGTTCTAAACATTAATTCCGGTAAAGCTTTTATGTTTTGCGATAATCCTCTGCTTTTTTCAGTTAGATTTTTCTTATTCATGTTGCTTTTAATTGTCCTATGTTTTCGATGCATTTGATACAGATGGACTATCAATTGACCAGTTCCTACATCACTTTTTTTTTTTTTTGGAAAGTTTCGTTTGCGGCTTTCATGGATAATAAGAACAACAATTCCCTGCATCCTCTAGATTCTGTGTCAACTTTCGAAGTTTTTTACCAAACAGGTTAAAATGGAATAGTTGCTAAAATACTAGCATCTCTGCACGCTCTCTCTTATTTACTATGAGAGTCGAAGAAAAAAAGTTACTTCACTAGTAAAACATCATAACCGCACCAATCGAGACCCTATGCTGTAGAGAAATCATATTTACAGGCCAAGCTATCCAAATCCAATAAGATCAGTCAGACCTAATCATTCCGTACTTAATAATCATCAGTCGAAGGGTTTCACTTGCGTGACGATATGAGATCATCGCTACTTCCTATATACGCATAGGTGGAAGACCAATCTAATTTGGACATCCATGGATTTTGACAAATGACCTAGAAATTCAAATTTTGGTGGGGACCATCTCTTCCTAGTTCATTTTTTTTTTTTGAACTAGAGGATATCCATTGGACATCCATGGACATCCAACTTCCACCTCTCTACAACATAAAAAGAACGAAAGTAAAATTTGCCTAATGATGCGATAATTTTTGGTTTGTCCTTTGCCCTCTCCTCATGCGACCCTCCCTCCCGTTTAATACCAGCCCGGTAAAAAAAAAAACCATTCCTCAATCACGCATCCTACCATAAAAAGAAAAAGAAACCGCTCCTCCAGGGCTCCAATATGGTGCAGTAAATGGTTTTGATAGATATTAGAAACATGATGGTGTCTATGGGGAAGGAGTTTGATAAATTGCCTCTTCAAAAATTTATGACACATATGACAATGCCAGCCGTATTGATCAAGAGATACTTGAGGAGAGTAGAGTCGAGCTGGATCCCAAAGATGAGTTATTGTGTGACTCACTCAACATCGAGCAAAGGTCTGCCTACGATGAGATAATGGCAGCTGGCCATAGCAAAAAAGGCGGTATGTTCTTTGTGGATGGACCTGGCGGTACGGGAAATACCTTTTTGTATAGGGCACTTATCGGAAAACTACGTAGCCAAGACAAGATTGTCGTGGCTACAGCAACATCTGGAGTCGCAGCATCCATATTGCCAGGTGGGAGGACGAGCCACTCGCGTTTCAAGTTACCCCTCAATGCTAAAGATGGCGATGAATGCAAATTCACGAAACAAGATGGTACCTCCAAGTTGCTACGACACGCAGCTCTCATAATATGGGACGAGGCATCTATGACAAGGAGGCAAAACGTGGAAGCACTAGATAAGAGCCTACGGATACAATGAGCGGTCGGACCTTACATTTTGGTGGGATGATGGTTGTCTTTGGCGGGGATTTTAGACGGGTCCTCCCTGTTGTGCGGAAAGGATCCAGGGCTCAAATAGTCGGAGCTTCTCTACGAAGCTCTCATCTTTGGGAATCCATGCGCCACCTAAAGCTTGTCCGCAACATGAGGGCTCAAAGTGACCCATGGTTTGCAAATTATTTGTTGCGCATTGGTAATGGAACGGAAGAAGTTTACAGAGATGACAATGTACGGATTCCAGACGAGATCTGTGTCCCGTACTTTGGAGATGCTGAGAAGGATCTTCGTACATTGATCGACATCATCTTTCCAGATCTAAATGCAAACATGACGAATAAAGACTACATCACCACGGAGCGATTTTATCTACGCGTAACGGCGACCGGGTGGACATGATCAATATGAAAATGATTGATATGTTCGGGGTGGCGAGATGGTGTATCATAGTTTCGACTCTGCTGTAGATGATCCACATAAGTACTATCCAAAGAGTTCCTTAATTGATCCGAACCCCAGCGGCTTGCCTCCACACGCATCTTGAAGCTCAAGCTCGGGTGTCCCGTGATCTTACTTCCGGAATATTGATCCTGCCAATGGGGGCATTACAACGGTACAAGGCTCTTTGGTGCGGGGTTCAAGAAATACAATCGACGCTGAAATCGTGGTGGGGCGGCATCTTTGGGAAGCGGGTATTCCTTCCTCGAATACCCACGTGCCCATCGATGAGATGTTCCCGTTCGAGTTTAAGAGGAAGCGGTTTCCTATCGGTGAAGCTTCGCCATGACGGTCAACATGTCCGCAGGGCCAAACGATCCCGAGCGTGGGTGTGTATCTGCCTGCACCGGTGTTCTCTCACGGTCAGTTGTATGTTGCGATGTCTAGAGCCACGTCAGAGCGAATATCAAGATCCTCACACTCCCACGATCTTGCGGGCGCATGCGGGAGGAGGAGGCCAAAAAGTTAGAGAAGAAAAATACTAGAAAGAATGGCGTCGGGAAAAATAAAAAGAATGCACCAAGTAAAAAAGGTAAGGATAAAAAGACGCCAAAGAGTTGATAGAATTTTCACGAAGAATATTGTATGAAAGGAGGTTCTAACACAATAGGCGAGGTAATAAAAGATTACTAACACTTGCAATATAATTTTAGTTCAATTATATTGTACAAATATTATTTAACTAACGTCATATTTGTTGATATTCCTAGGTACTTATAAATGGTTTTGTCGGACTCTACACGAGAGGTGTTATATGCACAATACATGAAAGCAAAATCATATGTACACATGTTATATTCTCACTTGTATATGCAGCTTTATTGTGTTACTTTCGCAAAACTTACCTTGATTGAATTACAGAAAAATCCATAAAATAGAGTTTACAAACCCGCGAAATCCATGATTGATTGTGTTATTTTCACAAAACTTTTTTGAATTAAATGTCACTTTAATATCATTGATTAATTTCATAGTATTACTATTTTATCATACGATCCATGTTTTTTATATAAAATTTAATTATCCCGAAGAACGCACGGGCATTTAACCAATAGATTTGTACGTGTATGAGTAGAGTACATGGCAGAGCACACAAACCGTTGGTTTATTCCGACCCGGCCCGGATCAGTGCCGTGGATCTGTAACTTTACCATGCATGCAGCTGCGGTGCAGGACAACACAACAGCCGGCCGGTCCAGATCACTATCATGACACTGTTGACCGGACAGGTTTGGGGTGTCCGATACTCCGATGGACAAGGGAAACGCCGTTTCATGGGTGGATCATTGCGCAGCCCCACAAAGATCTGCAGCCCGATCGCGGCGCAGGAGTGGTGGGGTTTTCAGTTTCAGGCATGCTTCGGCATGGGCTGTGTCGGCCACTTCTCTTCTCTTCTCGAGTCGCTAGCTGTGCTGTGTCTGTCTAGGACGAATTGCGTGCCGATTCCTCTGATTCCAGCCGTCCGCCTCCGCCGCCACCACAAGTTGTTCATCGCCGCCGCCACCGGACACGGTGGCAACAAAGCCTTGCTTCAGAAGTAGTAGAATGCATGGAAACTACAGTACAGCACATCGACCACCTTCCAGAGTTTTCCAGAGACCTCATCGGCCGGCATGGAATAATTATTAACTACTAAGAAGCAGTGTGTCCGGCAAGAATACGTACTCGCATGCATTATATTCTTCTTGTTTCTGAATAAAAGAATCTTTTCTGGTTGCATTTTATTCCAGCCGTAAACTTCAAAAAAAAATTTATTCCAGCCGTGCAGCATACTGCGAGACTGGCCTCCTAGGTTCGATTTGAGACGTCGTCGTCCATCTTTGCTTTATTAGTAGTAGTAGGTGAGAGTAGATTAATAGATTATTGATTAGCTAGGGCCTAAGCTAAACAGTCGTCATATACATCACATCGACAGTGCAGTCAAAAGATTGATCTTACGGAAGCAAGTGACGTACGCTACTTAAGCTAGGACCATGAGTCGTTGATACGCAAGATCAAGCGCATGCATTTGACGACGTGATACGTCTAGCCAAGAAATTCAGCTCCGATCGGATTAGCTTAGCTCAAACACAATTAACGTACACGCATGTGATCACAAGAAAAGTCTCGCTCGATCGCTCGACATGGACAACAGCTACCTTAATCATGCACATGCATTCATAATAATAGCCAACTAGTGTGTGTCTCTTCACAACACGCAAATAACACTCTCGCTCGTACAAGGGAGGATTGGTAATAATTTAAAAGATGAAACTAATCAAACCAGCTAGCTACTGGCTATAATCTAGTTTTACACATGTCTACTAATTAGCAAGCATTGTTTTGTACATAGTACCACGACGTACGAGCACTAGCTCTAATAATAGCTAGCCGGCCGGCCGGCTAGCTAGCTAACACAGCACGTCCTTGAGGAGCTTGTACCTGCGGGGCCTCCGGCCGCCCTCGGCGTGCTCGCTGCCGCCGGTGACCTTGCCGGCGCCCTTGCTGCACCCGCTCGTGGTAGGGAACGACGCCGCCGGCGGCGGCTGCTGCACGGCGCTCCTGCCCTCTTCTTCTTGTTCCACCTGCGGATGCTGCTGCTGCTTGCCGTATCCCGACGCCGAAGAGTACTGCCGCTTCTTCCCGCCAACAACAACGTCGTCGCTGAGGCACCAGTCGCACACGCCGGCGCCGGCCTGGCCCGGGGCCGCGTCGCCGTAGTAGTTGGTGCAGTAGCTGCTCACATACGCATGCATTGGAAGGAACGAAACACGTACGGCGGCGACCATGGGTTAGTCGATCTGAATTAAGTCTGAAATGATACCGGCCGGAAGTATAGTAGAGTTATTACTGGAGGAAGGGCGTAGGTACGTACGAGTGCTGGAAGCGGCGTCGGCAGCGGGCACAGCGGAAGAGCTTGTCGGGGAACCCGACGTCGCCGCACATGGAGCACACGGTGGTGCCGCCGGCCATCGACACGGACGAGGGACGCCGGCGTCCTAGCTCGTGTGCACTGGAATGGATGACGATAGCTTGGAGGCCGGATAGAGGGGGAAAGAGATTCGAGTTCGCGCTAGCTGTGGCAAGCAGCTCAGGAAGGTCGATCTCAAGCCGCCGGAGCGAGAACAAGGGCCCCTTTTTAAATACTGACGATGCGAGAACGAACGAGGAGAGATGTGGATGGAGGGACGAGCTAGGGAGAGGGAGGAGATGAGATCGTGAGATGGGATGGGCCCTCCAGCACCCAGGTGTGAGGTCGCCGGCGGAGCTGCGGGGCCGTGGAGCTGGGCGGGGGCGGGAGACGGTGGTCCACGTGTCCCTGCGCCTATACGTGCGTGTATCGTAAACAACGGGGAACAAAAAGGTGTGGCGCGAGTCGCCTGGTCGGTTCCACTAGTTTAATTTGCCTGGTCGGTTGCACTAGCTTAATTTAACCTTAGTTACCTTGATGATGGTTATTACAGTTAGAGTAGATTTCCCGTGCGTTCGCTGCAGGCCTGCAGCTGTAGATCGATACACAGATGCCACTGTGGCTTCGATCAGAGCCTACGTTTCTGTAGCTAGAACTAGCAAGTTTAGCCGGAGCCGTTTTCAGCGTTACTATACCCAATAGTCGAACACGTCTGCTACAATATAGGTTATTACTTAAGTAGGATCACTTTAGCACCAGGCTATGCTTATAGGTGCTGGAGAAAAAAAGAGCCTGAAAGGTTAGGCTCCAAAATTTACCCTGCTAAAATTAGGGCAAGCAAAAAAAAAGGGCATTTCAAATTCTAGCTGCCAAGACTTAGGCAAGGTATTTAGTATTGTGAGTGCCTTACAACATCTCCAATAAGGGCTTGCAAATTTAAGCCTCAAAATTTCATTTGTATGCTGGACTGCAAAGAAATAGAGGTCTAAATTGACTCTCAACTCCAGTGAAAGAAGCGACACAAATCTATTTAGGATTAAAATTTAGGAGTGGGGCCTCCTATTAGTAGGGGCTTGGGATTAAAATTTAGAAGGGCATGAAAAATACGAGCCTATTTAGGATCTTTATTGGAGTTGATTTTTTTTTTTTTTTGTCAAACTTCTAAACAATAGATCAGTAGGTACTTATTTAGAGACCTCCATTAGAGTTGTCCTTGGCGTTTCCCTAGTTTTCGTTGGACAGATTTTAGAGCCCAACCAATCGGGCCCAAAGTTCAAATAAGCAAGTTTATTCAAAATAGCCTATTATTGAACACAGCTTGGATTGTGTATCAAGATGGAGGACTGTCGTTTTTAGTTAGTAATAAAACACAACCACCAGTCATAGTATATGAAAATATCATTAGCTAGTAGGCATTTAGTACGCAAAGTTTATACTAAATTTTGAGTGTCAAACGCTGAACCTGGAGCCATAGCCTCTTTTTTCCTCCATTATTACTCCTCCAGTATTGTTATCTTATTGTTAATTTTAAGAAAAACAAATTGTGGGATGCATGTATACGATATAGGAAGTACCACGCGTATCCCGTACCTTGAGGAGGAAAGCATGGTACAACCGGAAAGGTCACTCTCTGTACGTACGAAATCATGTACGATCAAAGGGGTACTACGCAAATATAAGCCTATATTTATGCATATATATATACATAAATAATACAAAAACAGTAGTAGTACGATACATGAACGCAACGACTTGAGACGCACTTTGTGTGTGAGGTCGGCGGTTGGTTCCTGCATTCTGCATGCGTGTACCTTTAGTCCTTGACGCGATTACAGTACCGGATCCTTTGCTTAGAGGAGAAGACATCTCGCTCGAGCTTACTGTAAATGGGGCCTGATGCAGCAATGGTCACAACATAGTAAACAACATGCACGTCTGAGTAGTTAGTAGTGCAGTTAACTCTGCTTTTATTTCCTTCTGTTCTGTCTGTCGCGCGACCGGCCTGTACGTTGGTTGTATGATGGCCATGGACGACCATGGACGAGGAGTCAAGCGACGTGCTTGCCACCGCTAGATCTAGTTGCTGGCAGGACCCGCGAGCGAGTTATGGTGTGTGGACCGGACCGACCACCGGTGGCCGAGCCCCGCCGTGTGAGCTGGTTACTATTACGGCATGTTCGGACGCTGACGCTGCCTGCAATGCAAGGCAGGTAGAGGTAGTAGGCGATGCCGATCGATTCAGATCGCGTGCGGTGCAGCCTCAGCCTCCATTTGCCCGGTTTGCCGTCTGATCGATCGGTCCAGGCGTTCCATCCGGCCGGGCCCCTTTTCTATTGCTTGCTGTGCAGGCAACGACGAGCATCTATGGAGTATGGAACGTTCTTGATGATCCCGCACGGCTGTCGCGTGTCGTTTCTCGTGATTTCTGGTAGAGTATGCTCGATCTCCTGGTGTATGCCTGCCACGTATCAGCCTCGCAGGTCCAGGCCCGGGTCGTTGCCGGAGAAGATATTTTTGTGGGTCTCCGCTCCGGTGCTGCATGGAGCAGATTGATTCCATCTTTTGAGGAAAGAAAGACAGACAGAAGAGGAGCGAGCAAAGCCATACCGGAAGGGCATGCATGTCTCGTCAATGGAAAGAAAGGTTTTGCCCTCGAACCGAGAAGAGGCATGGGAGAGCCCATGCTTGAGTTGAAGAAAGCAGCCGATGGAAGAGTTTTTATTAATTGGTCAAATCAGATCAGAGACATATGGATTCGTTTGGTTATCTCTAGCCGTACTTCAAGAGAAGGTTGTTTGGTCCATGTTTCCACTGTTTACAGCCTTGCTTCACTACTTCAGTCTCATAGATGACACAATTCAAGTTGCGTCCGCTCATGCAGGAAACCAAAAGGCTTCATAATATTTTTCTACCCTGCTCATCATACAGCCTGACCAAACATCATGTTTCTCTTAAAAAAACCGAGCTAATAAAACTAACTCCAATTTGGAAGCCGAAAGCGGAGCAGAAATGTAGATTATTCGCATGGATATTACTACACAAGAAAATTCTCATGGCAAATAATCTACTCTAAAGAGGAGGGACTGATGATGTAGACCGCAAATTATGTCCAAATGTTCTAGAAACCCCGGTGCATTTATGTAAAGACTGCCCTTTCCGAAGGAGGTTTGAGGTTGTCGGACCCCCATTTTTGAGGATCATAATCACACGTATTTGTGCCAGGATCGCACACAAATACGCCCAATTAACATTGAGTGGATATCAAAAACCATACTTTTATTACTAATGGGGAAAACACGTTCATAGTTTGGGTTTACATGCTTAGGCCATAGGCCTTATACCATATATCAGAGTTTCCTAATACAGCGGTCCTACAACGTCATGGTTCCATTCCTACAGGCAACTTGGAGTGCGGACAAAACCCTAGACTTCTTCCTTAAGCGCGTTCCTAACATAGCTCCTCCATGTAGTCCAACGTCTCCGTCTTCAGGCGTACTCTTCCTAGCTTTATCCTTGTGTTGTCCTTGGTAGCTCCATCCTTGGATATACTCCAGCAGCTTTATACCTAAAAACATAGAATAGAGGGGGTTGAGTACTTACGTACTCAGCAAGCCCTAATTTGGGTAAAGGTGGAATGGAGTGGATGGAGGCTATATGTGGAAGTGGTTAGTGGTGGTATGAAGTGGTAGGTGGTAGGGTAAATTAAATATATAAAATATAGGTTTGGGCCCTGGGAGGGAATTACCATCCTCGCGCAGTTCCCGGGTTAATTATAATTTACATAAAACATAAATACATCTTACCAGATCATCAGTTGTGGAAGTCTAATCATAGGGGACCTCATCCTAGCATTGCCCATTCGAAGGACGTGGCTATTCGAATAGATTCAATAATACTCTGCAGAGGGTGTACACAATTCCCCGCATGATAGGCACAGTCCTAAACCATCGCGACTTGGCTAAGACAGGCCTAACGAGACCTCGTACCCGAGAGGGCGCTACCTTAGATTTCCATATAATCCTACCACGCGGCTTCTCGGGGGTCGGACCCACACAAAGATTAGGATGATCACACAAAGATCCCAAAAAACATCTAGTGGTTGGATGATCACTTTCGGCATCCATGGATGATCACTTAGCATCCAATTTTGATTAAAAGGGTGCTCGCACACGGCACAACAGTAAATTTTACATGGAAGACCACTCAGCAACCATGCCGACCCAGACCACGGAAGATCACTCGGCAACCGTGTCCTCTCCCCGATAGTCCATTTGCCTACACCGGCCTCCTCGGTAAGGATTACACTTCTATCTAACGGGTGTGAGATCAAGTCTACCCATATAGACATGCGGTGGTATCGAAATATCTCACTAGGCGAGATGGCCTACGAACCCGGTCCTTATACGGCCGAGGCAAGTATCTCCCAACGAGGAACCCACACACAGGCGAACTTTGTCAAGGTAATCCATACCACATGAATTACCCTTCACTCGCCCCTTTGTCAAGGTTTAGTCCAGTTTACCACTTTAAGTTCCATAATTATTATTATCAAATTCATATTACTCATATCTCATCAAGGTAACCATTACCTTCTCATAAAACACATTCTCATCAACAATCTCATAACTCATCATAATTCCATATCAATTCATGAGTGAGAATTTAAAGAGTATATAAATAAATTAAGATTATTAGTTGGTAGGGTTGGATATGGTGGGTTTATGATGGAGGCTAGCAAAATGTCGAGGTGGCGCAAATGGAATAATTAATGGAATGGTAATGTAGCGGTTATGTGGGAATTAGGACTTGCCTCATATTTGCCCGACAGTATATCCAAGGCTTCGATTCTTGTGCATCACGGCTCCTTCGTCCTCGTGTAGCGGTGCTTCGGATCCATTAGGTGCCTTCACGCCTTCTTCTGACGATCACTACTACGCGATTAATATATATTTTATATATATGAAAAGGAGAGCAAACAAACTAGAATTTAAATGGGCACCAAATAATATGAACAAGGATAGTGTGATGGGTTTGATTTTAGAAGGATTTTGGTGTTGGAATCAATTAAGTTAGAGCTAGGATGAAAGAGATGAATTTACAAGGATTTAAATATGGGAAAAATATGTGAAGTATAAACTTGGGAATTAATTTCTGGAAGACTGGAATGACAGAATTGAGATGGAAAAGATTAAGTAGGATCTAGAGTGTACCTAGTTTATTTAGAGATTTTCTAGGAATTTTCCTATCACTGGATATTGCATTTTTCCACTCTCTCGTGCACACTCCGGCTGTGATATGCAGGGTCCAGCGCTGCAGTTGATTCTAGCGATGCATACTTGCATGAGCCAAACTGTTGACCGTGTGCCTCCCTCCCTCTAGTTCATATGTGCATGTCGTCGAGGAAGACGAGCAGGGGGTGAGTTGCTGTCACTGCCATGTGGGTCCGTGTGCTGAGGTGTCACGCGACTATTGGTGGCTGTGACTTGGCCAACGCAGACGTTGGGCGCCTCGGTGGCTCCGGTGAGTGTGGCTTTCATGGCTGGGCAGCAGCGTTCGGCGGCTGGGCGACGGCAGTGCCGACCATGGCTCCAGCGCGGCGGCGTTCGGCAGCTGGGCGGCGGCAGTGCCGACCATGGCTATCCGCCAGCACGGCGAGTGGGGCAGAGAGGTGAGAACGACGACAACGGTACGCGGCTCCGGCTAGTCTCCCCGACATGGTGGCGTCCGTGGCACGGAGGTGCTAGGCCTCGGCGAAACTGTAGGGCCGAGCAGCTCCGTTGTGAGCGAGTTCGGCTCATCGTCACGCTATCGGAGAGGAGGCAGGGCTCTTGCTCGACCCCTCCCTTCCTAGCTGCGTGTGCGTCCCAGCTTCGCAGGTGCCCTTCAACGATGGCCAGGGCCAGCTTTTATAGCCGGAGTAGGTCGGTGCGGGAGGAGGAAATATCTCCGGCAAGGCAGCGTGCAACTAGCACAGTAGGGCGGTGGAGCACAGTAAGGCGGTCATGGCTTGGCCAGGACGCCGGCGAGATTCGCGGCGGCGTGCACCATGTGCTCGGGAAAGGACGACGAATGGCACTGTGGCAAGGTGAGTGCGTGTCGATGGAGCTCGCGGGGAAGACGACATGCATCTGTGGGACACCAGCAAGACGACGTTCAGCATTCTTTGCTGGGCTGAGCTCGCTTTCTTGAGCTTTCGACGGGAATCGTGGGAACTGGGAAGGGCACCAGCAAGACGACGCTGTTGGTGCTAATCCAGCGTGTGCACACGTGTATGTTGGGCCACCTGGACGAGCAGGAGGCGGGAAACGCCGGTTTGAATGGAAGCCAGAACGTGGTGTGCCAGGGAGCGCGCCCACGACGTCGCGTTGCAGCAGCAGTTGCAAAGTGAGCGTCTTGTATCCATGTTTATGAGTAATCGTGTGTGTTAGTGGGTGGTTTGTAAAGGCTGGATATAAAGCCTGGGTATCGCTCTATGTTTCGGTTGCTTGGACATGTGTATTTGTCATTTGTACTCGAAGTCTAAGCCAAGCCAGTGAAAAGGGGCACTGTCAAACCCTGTTGACAGCTGCCGGTTAGGGTTCATCCTGTGTTCTTAGCGTGTTGTTCCAATTTGATCTCGCGTTCTAGGTTAGCCACTGTGATATACTCGTTGATTTGTGATCCTAGCTCTCACAGACGCAGCGGTGGTGTGCAGCTGCGTCCAGCCTACAGTAAGACGGTGGACGGCGGTAGTTGCCTATCGTGCTTCACGTGTGCTCTCGGATCGATGTGGTGGTCATGGCAGCGGTGCGAGCCGTTAAGTCAGGAGAGCTTGCGCTGGTGTGTCGACGGAAATCTCGGCGTGCTTCAACAGGGGATGAATACACACGCGAGGAAGACGACACCAACTGCTAGATAGCTAGGCTTCTTTCTTCCGGTGAGTCCCACATGCAGGAACGCAAGCTTGGCCTGGGCTGTCCGAGCCGAGATGCTGAAAGAAAATAAGCCGGACACAGACAGAGAGCAAGAAACTAGGCTCAGTTTATTTGCAGGCGCACATACAGGAGGTTAACTAGAGATTAGCTGCTTGGGTTTAACGAAGAAGATGATTTTCTTTTTCCATGGAACATGTATGCTTACACGTACATATACGTGCTTATATATATGAGTAAATATTTTTCATGCTCATATATATTCACAAATGTACACATGCCTTCTTCGTAAATAGATATACGTATATGCATATACACACACATATATCGACCCTTCTATATCCCCATAAATAAACTAGGACATAACCTAATTGATTTCAAGATTGGATCTCAAAAAAGATACATGATGGGTGGTGGACGATTGGGATAATTCAAGGATGGCAAGGAATTGTTCTTCAAGAAAATGGTCAAGGATATTTGGAGAATGTGTCAAGGAGGATTATTCGTTGCCAAAATAAATCCTAGAGCAAACACACATGTAACATAACATACAAGCACTCAAACAATCCTAACATATCCTATATGGTGAATTTTTCATGCAGGGTTTCGGAAAGCATTTTATTTTGAAAACGGTTTCGCGGGAAATAAAAGGTCAAGTTTTTAATTTGTTGTAAAAGTTTTTAAAAGTTCAAAATTTTAGTGAATTTTATAATGATGCAAAAAAACGGGTGTTCTGAGAGGTATTGTAAAACAATGGTTCAATTTATCGGTTTTGGACACAGTCAATGAAACAGAGGTCACTGCATTCGTATTGGTGGAAATGTCGATGAAAAAATTGACAAACGTCAAAGAAGAAATGTTGATGGTATTTTCATCTATTTTTTTGGTGGAATATTTGGAAGAAAAGGAATCAAAAGAACCTTTCAAGATACCTCTCTAAGTCCGTTGTCGGTAGCAGGACGTTGGAAGGATGATATTATGCAATACCGCTTAGTAGTGGTCTTTGGGGATGGAGAAACAACTACATAGTCTCAAGGGGGCGGGGGATTCAATTAGCCTTTGTGGTTTTCTTTGCCCGTGTTTTGGCTGGTTCAGGTGTGTTTTTTATTGTTTGGAGCCGTTGTAGACCCCTACTCTAGGCATCCTGTAAATATTGTTTTACACCATTTTTTTAATTTTCTATCGTCTAATAAAATCTGCGCGCAAAACTTTTGCCGTCCTTTCAAAAAAAAAAAAAAACCTCGTCATCAAACTCCATTCGACAAGCCCCTTTTTCTTCGAGGGGAGTGAATGAGAGGCAATGAGAGCGCGCCTGTGGTGCCATCAGGTATCCTTTTACTTCCCTGTACTAAGCTTAAATCTTGTTTTGCTTTGGAGATCAATGTGTCTGATGCACACATCCATTTTGTTTGTTAGGGCGTCTCAATGGGGGATTTTATGTTCTAGTTTTCAATGCACGAGTATTTTAGAAAGCGATGTGAAAGGGTTTCATGAAGCACTATCTACTCCCATAAAACTTAAATCATTTCTCTTAATTAATTAATACAATGTCATGTTAGCATATTTGTATAAAATTCTATGAAACCTTAATCGAGACTGACCTTAAAAACAAATCCATTTTAGACATCCGGGCACGATGGACCTGCTTCACCACAGTCCACGGACACAAAGGTGAAAGGTCAAGCGCTCCGTCGGTTCGGACTGCTACTATTCATTTTTAGCCCGCCAAAAGTCCATCAAGTCCCGCCCACTTCGGGCCACTAATGAGGCCCAACTTCTCCCTACCCTAAAAAAAGGCCCAACAGCTCCCGTCACGACGGGCTCCACGGCCCAGAACCCCCATGGCCCCTCTCCAAGGAAACAGAACCATTGTGATCCTGCAACCCGTGGCGCCGCCGCCGCCGCATCGCATTGCCCCGACGCCGAAACCTAGCTCCTCTCGATTCTCCTCGCCCACCTCCCGCTAGCCGCTCTCCACTCCCCAGTCTCCGTGGCCGGACACCGCGGCGAGATGGCCTCGACATGTTTCCGCGCCGCCGCCCGCGTGGCCTCGGCCGCCAGCCGCTCGGCGGCGGCCTCCCGCTCCTCTCCCTCCGCTGCCCGCACCGCCGCCTCCGCTGCCCGCCGGGCCTCGTGCTTCTCCAGGTAACGGTGACCCTTTCCGCTCTTGCGTTTGGTGCTGGCGCATTACGGATCTGTAATGGACGCGCCTGTTTGTGGTGTGCAGGGTGCCGGTGGAGCTCGGGTGCTGCGCGGGATTGTCGCTGCTGCCGCTGCACAGCGCGGTGGCGGCAGCCAGGCTGACTTCGCGGCTGAGCACGGCGTCGAGCTGCCGTGCTCTTTCTCAGGGTATCCTCTGTCGCACCTATCCTGGGCTTTAACATCGTAAGATTATGCTCTTGTCTGTGTTTGTTTTCCATTTGGTTGAAAATCGCGTCCGTGTGTATTGATTGTTGTATTGTATCAGGAAATGACATCCTAACCATTTTAACTGATCATGTTAAACACAAAACCTCTTCCATTTTCCTATGTGCGAAAAAAGTGAAATGGCATCCGAACCATTTTAACTGACCATGTTAAACACAAAACCTTTTCCATTTTCCCATGTGCGAAAAAAATTGCGATTCATTGTTGTATTGTAACAGCGAAATGACTTGCTAACCATTTTAACTGACCATGTTCAACACAAAACCCCTTCCAGTTTTCTGACAGCTGTCTGCTGCTCTGTAATACACGATACATGAATACCTTATGATTCTGAATGGAAAAGTATACATATAAAGAACGAAGCCTTGAACGCTGAATGCAAACACCTACATATAAACAATCATGCCTTGAATTCTGAATGCAAGCACTACTATGAATGCTGAATGCAAGTACATATAAACAATGTAATGGTGATATTTAAGCAGAAATGATCATGTCCTTTAGATGGCTTTTATATTCAGAGGAATCTTGTGCATATAGTACCATATAGGAAAAATGTCGAAATAATGCCATAACTGATTTCCCCACAATAATTTGACAGTAATATTTCACTGTACATGAACTATATCTATCATTGACAGATTTCCCTATTATCTTTCCTTTCATACGGATATTTTTTTCTTTGGCGGGTACAAATAAGGCTGTAGCATACTCCTAGTAAACCCCTTTTTAGATTTTAGTCTCTTTGGAGGGTTTAGAAGTTCAATGCATCTCATATGCTGATTATTCTCGGTAGAAAAAGACAAGATAACGTTTTCCATGCTATGACGATTCCTGAGATTTGCTTATTCAAGAATTTTCTTTGGTGGGTTGAGGTCAATTAAGTTAAGACATTTGGTTTCTGCAGGCACTACTGCAGGCACATGACTTTGATAGTTCTTGAAAGATATTACTGGGAGCTTGCTGTTTTGCTTCATACAATCATGAAGAATGAGTACTTTAACATGTGAAATTGTAATGGAAGGCTAGAGTTATGTTATTTACCTTAGAATTACTAGCCACCTCTGTTGAGGAATACCTTGATGCAATAATGTGGCATCCTTTTTTGAATGTTCTACCCAGTACCTGATTGTTTACTTGAGTTGATATATCTGCATACAATGCTTAAATCCTCGTTTATACAAGTCGCTCTCCTTTATTGTGGGGGCATTTTTGAGACTCCTGGTTGCATCTTGAGTGTGTTCTTTCTTGATTTTTGTATTCAACAGAGTTTTGATCTGGTTGCCGTTGTAGTTTACCATATGATTACTCTTCTTTTCTCAGATGAAAATGATGGTACGTGAAACATTTGCCCAGTGTCTTAAGGTGGGTGCTTGGATGTTTGGCAACGATGCACACGCTTACTACTGTGGCAACCACATTTAGTCATAGAGCTTATGCTTTAGAGTCAAACTTGTAAAGTCTTTTTTGCAACTATGGGGTCTGACATGCAATACTACACTATATGCTTCACGCTTATAATTGAAGAATTATTCAATGTCCAATCCTCTGATGTATGCTTTATTTCTTTGTTTTATATAGAGATGGGTCTATCTGTTCGAAGGTGATAAATCGCTGGAAGACCTGGTCATGTCATGCTATTGGACTGAAATGATTTTTTGTAGAGTAGTTATCTAAATGAACATCTGGAGCACTACTCTTTATTACCCCATCTACAATCTTGGCTATATTAGATTTTTTTTGCAAGGATTTTAGTCTATGCCATGGTATCCTTTGATTAAAAAACATGCAAGGACTGTTTGCCAATGTCTGTGATAATCAAAGCAAGGAACAATATAAGGTATCCTTGTCATTTCGAAAGTGGTCGATGATTATTATGTAAGTACACGTGCTACCTTTTTCTTCAATTTTTTTACTAAGGTGGCACGAACTTGAATGTGGCTCTCTAGTGAACGCATTGAGCCACAGTTTGCTTTTGTAAAACAGGAGAAGACTAGTTAAACGCCCGTGCGCGTGGATAACCATATTTTATAAAAAAAAACACGCGGATCACAGCATAAGAAAACAATACTATGATATTAAATACCGACGTTAACGTGACATTTAATAAAAAACAAAGTTTCTGAAATTAACAGTCACAAAAACACGATATCAACAACTCAAACTCTACTATATAGACCTTTCCGTATCACTAAAGATCATGTTTTATATAGGTAGGAAGAAATCTCGATATCTATTATTTTTTTTCCGTGCGCCATTGCGCTACCGCTGCAAAAATAATATCACAATAATTTAGATATAAACTTGTTTTATTATTTGAATATTTTTCATTACGATATCAAACTTTAATTAATAGAAATATCTATAGATTTGGTTTTATATCCATGGAATTTTTAAAAGAATATTATATTTTCCAATTTATCTACCACAACTACAAGTGCATGTTTAATAAATGATGAAAGTACATACGGGAGTCCTCTAAGCTCGAGCACCGTCACGGTGACATTGGTCATTTAGTCTTTTATTCCCTCAGGCTCTCACTTGCATGTAGGGCCTACTATTTATGGCCTTGTTTGACCAAAGTTCAGAGCGATTCTATCCACTCGTTTCATCAAGTTCTTCCATTTTGCTACACCACTGCCGCCGACGCAGCCATCCCGCCCCTCGTCCCCGCCCCTCGTGCAGGCCACTGCCTCTCGCACAGCCATCGCTCAGCACTGCAGGCCACTGCCCCTTGCGCAACCATCGCCCAGCAATGCCGCCTGCCCTCCACCGTCGCCGGCCTTATCGCTTCCAGGCTCCACCTCCACCTCCCTCGCCCGCGCCCCCTCATCCGCCACATAGCTCGAGCTGACGACGCCACTCGAGGTCGCACCGAATGGCTCCCCCTACACCGCAGCTTGATAGCGACCCGTCCGTGCCTCCTCCATCGCTACCGCTCAAGCTCGCCACATGGAGCTCCGTTTGCTTGTGCACAGGCAGATCCACCACTGCTCTTCGCCCCTTTCCTGCAAGCACTGCTCCAGGAGATGCAAATTGCAGGAGAAGGTAAACCACAAGTCTCTTCTGCTCTCTAATCCGATCAACAACCATAACCTGCATCTTGGCTCTTCACAAATGATTAGTCCTCGTGGTCAAATATTAGCAATAGGTACATATATATTGTAAATTCCTTTGCATCCTGATATCATAGTGTGGTGTAGTTAATATAGTTAGTTTAGATGTTAATCCTTAAATTTTCAGCTGTCCTATCGCGTCCAGGCTCCACCTCCCTCGCCCGCGCCCCCATCATCCGCCACATAGCTCGTGCTGACGACGCCACTCGAGGTCGCACCGAATGGCTCCCCCCCTACACACATGATTTCCACCTGCTTAGGTTCTCATTCAACAGAAAATTTGAACTATTACCTCACCTATATAGGGACTGCTAATATATAGGAAATAAATATTATAATAGTTATTAGTAGATGTACAGATCACATACGGACATGTCAATGTAGTCCACAGGTTATTTCTACAAGATTTTTTTTGTGCAAATGCAAAAGTTGTAGTACCTCTGTGCTTAGGTCTGACATTTTGTATGCCTATTTCTAGTTATGTTTGAATTGTATCTTAGAGGTAAACAACTGAAGAACCAGACCCTTAACACTAAGCAAAAACAATACCGATGTTCATTCAGATGTGCACAAAAAAATCTAAATCCGACTGAAAACAATGTTTTGCATGCTTCACTTATCTGAAAAAAAAAAACAGAGGAGCATCTAGGTTGAGCTCTGAACTGATTGTGCTACCCACAACACCAATATGCAGAAATCACACACATATGCTACAACACCAAATCTGAAATCACACCCACAATAGGCAATGGAATGTGTTTACGTAGTTGCTTGAAATTTGCACTGCATCATAATCACATATCATGTTCCCATTGTGATTGAGGATGAAGAGCAAAAGGGCTAGGCACATTAAGTGCAAAGCACAAAGAACTGCAGGCAGAACGAACATGGCTTGGGAAAGATTGCAGTTCATATAAGGGTAAAAACCAGTTCATATTTAGGGCAAAATTGTGCATTGGAACTGCAATCACTACAGACTATATTGACAGGATTAGGGCAATTTGTTGAGCATCACTTACCTGTGACTTGTGTTCCCTTTTGTACAATCAAACCAGAAAGCAGATCGCGAGGGCTGGAGAAGCATATTGTTTGTCTGGTGGCCACGGTGACGGCACCAGACTTGGTGTTAGGGGCTTGGAGTATCAGATTGCTGCTGCCATCAAATGGGTACTTATACAGGAGTACGGTGCTTAGTTTTTTTTTCTGAAATAAAACCCATATCTTTCCAAAGTAAATCATGATTAACACAATTTTCTGTTCTTCGAGTGAAATGCATGGTTCTATTATTCGTTCATATATAAAGGTTAAATCGTGCATTAGAACTGCAATCACTATAAAGACTATAATAGATAGGATTAGGGTAATTTTTTGAGCATCACTTACCCGTGACTTGTCATGCCCTGTGTTCAGTCTGACCAAGGATCAGATCGTGAAGGAGACAGAAAGTTCAGGAGAAGGGATCCCGCCCGGCCTCCATGAGCACGAAGGGAGGCATCGAGTTCTCGCGAGGGCGGCGCGGAGATTGCAGGCAGGACGTTGGACGACCAGGGCCGGCCCTAGCCTGTCCAGGGCCGGCTGTGTTGTGGCTGGCGGAGCAGGTCAAACGGCGCGGCGTCGCACGGGGCCGAGGACGGCGGCTTCTCGCCGCGGCGTGGCACTACGTCGAGGAGGAGGCGTAATGGCGTTCCACGACGACGACCACGACGATCAAGAGCGTTGGCAATTGGAGAAGATTGGAGAAGTACGATGACCTCTTCGATTGGAGAAGATTTAGAGAAGAGGAGAGTTGGCTCGCATGGGGGCATGCGTCGCAATCACCGCGAATTCTACGTACGAAGAGGAGAGCAAGATTGCGTGAATGTCATTTAGATTTCCTATTTTTATCTCCCATGAATTGTTTCCGTGAAGAACGCCCGACCGGTGCGTGGTATTTCCTATTTTTGTGAATGTCTCCCATGATTTCCTATGTTGTCTCCCTGGGACCTGTGCATGTTATTTTCTATTTTTGTATTTCCTTCCATGACCGGTGCATGGCTTTCCTTCCTTTCACAGATCGCAGGGGAGGCACCCGTTCGACGAAGCCTGATCGCAGGGGAGCGAGGCGAAGGTTAAAGTGTTATTGACCGCACGAAAAACAGGTATAGTTTTCATCCTTCTTAGGTAGTAAAGATAGGGAAAGATGATAGGAAAGTTAATAACAATAAATTTAAGTGCCCTCAAAGATGAGAGGTAAGCCCCGTCCCTCAGTATCTCGCCTCGAACCAACAGCCTCCTAACTATACCATTTAGCATGCGTGAGTCTGGAAGACATCCACTCTTTTCCATTGCCAAAAACAGATTCTTAAATTCATCTGGTAGCCCTTCTTTTATGAGATTTTCCATCATTATGCGATAGGTTACCACATTTGGAACTAAACCATGGGTAGGGATAGCAGTGAAAAAATCAATGGCATCTTTCTTTCTGCCGCATTTGAACAAAGCATCATTCATAATGGTGAAAGTAATAATGTCATGTCGAAGATCCAAACATTGAATGCTTCATCGACAAATTATTTTTGCAAAGCCCATTTATAATTATGTTATATGTGTAAATGTCCCACGGTTTTCCCCTTGTAATCATATTGCGGTTGAGCTCCTTTGCTTCAGAAAATCTCCCAGTCCGAAATAAACCATGTACTCCCTCCGGGTTGGTATTAGAAGTCGTTTTTGGACAAGGTTTGAGTCAAACATCGGGAATATAAACTTTTAAGTTATTGAGTTTCTATATATAAAAATTATATGAGTAGATTTGTTTTAAAAAATACTTTGATAAAAGTTTACATATATCACATCTTCATAAATATTTTTATAATAATAAGAGGTCAAAAGTTGTGTTTTAGAGACCGTGCCACTGTCCTAAACGACTTCTAATACCATCCCAGAGGGAGTAGTAGAGTTCTGTAAGTCACAGCTCAGGCATAACTCCGTTCCTCAACATTTCTTGGAAAAGACAATATACATTGCCTATCCCGCCAACTTTACAGTAGCCATGAAGCAATGTATTATAGGAGACCACGTCAGGTTTCAAGCCAACTGAGACCATAACAGCAAGTAACTTTGCCGCTTCATTAGTCTTACCAGCTAAGCACCTATTAATGTATTATGTATTATATGAGAATAACATCAGGCCTCACGCCCACATGATCCATCAAGTCAAAGACACCCTGGGCTTCCATGACCCTTCCTTCTTTGCATAAGTTACATATTATGGTGTTGAAGAACACGACGTTAGGATGGATATCTTGATCCAACATTTCAAAAAATAATTCCTCAACCTTCTCCCATCTGTCAACGGTACAGAGTCCATAAACCAATAAGCTAAAAACAACAATGTTAGGAGTCACCCCTTCGTTGATCATCTCATTGAATTTAAGTTCAGCATCATCCACTCTTCCCAACTTGCAAAGTGCATCTATTAATGTTTCATAAGTGACTACATTAGGACTCAATCCTTGCTGCCTCTGTTGCTAAGTACATGCATTGCCTCATCTATCATTGCCTTTTTTAGCAAATGCGCTCAAAACTATGTTGAAGATGTAATGATTAGGTGAAATACCATTTGCTACCATCATATCCAGGAGATGAGGCAAATCATCAAGGGCATGTTTAGCAGCATACCCGTGAAGAAGAATGCCCTAGATAGTTACATTTTGTTTTATGCCCTTCCTAATCATAGAATCAAAAATCTTCCTGGCTTCTGTGCATTTTCCATTCTTGTAGAGATAGTCCAAGAGCAAAGCAAAATTAACAGCATTTGGGCCAAGACCTCGTGCGTACATTTCTTCGAGCGTTTGAACGACTTCTTTCCAGTGTCCTACATAGAGGTACCCATGGATCAGACAGGTATATGTCTAGATGTCCGGCTTAACACCTTTATCAATCATCTGCTGAAGGACACCCTCGGCCTTGTCAACTGCTTGAGCTTTGAACAGGCCATCAATCATTGTGGTGTATATCACAACATTTGGTGTGCAGCTTCCATCTCCATCATTAGCCATCATGTGCAGCAGCCCAAGTGCCTCCTCAACTCTCTTTTCATTGCATAAACCCCTGAGAAGCGTGCTGTAGGAAACTACATTCGCTGTGCAGCCAAACTCAGGCATTCGTTGGAGCAATATATTCATGGCCTCGTCAACCCTCTTGGCGTCGCAGAGGCCCTTGTTGAGCAGTTGATTGATGAGACCAAGGGAAGCTAAGCTCCAGGCGACCCATGCGACAGAAACAATCAGCGAGGATGCTGTACGTGCACAGCTGTGGACGCACCTTGTTGGAACAGGCACGGGTCATCCTGTTGAAGAAGGAGACACCGAGCTCGGAGGCTGAAGGGCACCGCGAGCGAGAGACGACGCTAAGCAGGTTGTTGAAAGCACGAACCGAGGTGGGCCTGGCGTGGAGCAGCAATTCATCCAACAGCTTGAGCGCGTTGTCGACGCGTCCTGGCCCGGTCCACGATGACGCGCTCCAGCTCCAAGCATCGGTCACGGGCGACGCCGACGGGCGGTGAGCGCACGCGCGGCTACTTGTCCGGCGTGCAGAGGCACGGACGGCGTTGCGTCCGCCTCCGGATCGGCGAAGCAGAGCAGATTATGTGAGGGGAGGGAGCCTCGAGTGCTTCGGTGGAGGATGTGAGTGTGCGAGCGTACACGGTGTCAGCGGCGGCGGCGTGGGGACGTGCGCGGCGGGTTGGTCGCCCCGTCGCTAGGGCTGCTAACGGGTTTAAACCCGCCCCAAACCCGCTCCAACCCATATTTTAAAAATCCTAACTGCCACCCGCCCCCGCCCCCAACCCGCCCCAACCCGAAGTCATGACGGAAAATGATATATGACTTATGCGCCCGATCTATGACCATAGAGCCCCAACCCGTCCCCAACCCGTTTGTGTCGTCAACCCAACTCGCCCCAACCCGTTTTACGATTGTCAACTATTTCCACCCGCCCAATAAGTACCCCAGATTAAAACCCCGCCCCAAAATATACCGTTCAGCCCCGCCCCATTAGCGCCTACCCCTCGGGGTGCAGGTGCGGCCGTGGGCGGCAGCGGGGCGACGGGCACTGAGGCTTAATGTTTGTTTAGGCTCTGTCTCTCTGTTCGGCCGCTCACTTCTGGGCTGTTCGACAGTACTATTCCTTTTTTTTTTTTTTTCATCACATTCACATGACACGTATGCAATAGAAATCAATTAAAAGTAGACTTCTTCAGAGAAATTAGTTTGAAAAGATAGGTCATTGTTCTAAAAGCAAAGAATTTTGTTAAAAAAATGGTTTCATAAAAATAAGCTTATTTTATTTATATCTTTTGCCGCATTTTTTTTGAGCTTCTCACTAAGCCCAAACAAACACAACAGTAAAGGGAGATGCTATTTCTTTCGTTCAGCATGGAGATAGATATACTACTCTCTTTCAAGTTGTAAGATCGAGTTAGTTGTAGCGCACTCAATAAATAAACATGATTTGCAGCTTTGCATTTACTTGAACTAGATCACTGCTCTCTCCATCTGAAAATAAATACTCATTTTGCTTTCCAAGGAGCCAAACTTCTCAAAATTTAACCAAAAATATACAAAAATATACTGATATTTAAGATGTACACTAAGCAACATTAGACTAAGCACATAATATATTTTCATAATATACTTATTTGAAGATATAAATGTTTGTTTAAAGGGTTGAAGATATAAATGTTGATATTGTTTTATATACTTTATTATATAGTCAAACTTATAAATGACTAAGGACTTGTTTGGATTCTCTAGTCGACTAAAACAATTATAGTCAAACTTATAAATGTTGATATAAATATTTCCATCATATAAAAACAATTATATGATCTATTATATAACCCTTTTAATATATATTACCTCCATGTCACATAATTAGCATGACTAAGGACTTGTTTGGATTCTCTGGTCGACTAAAGCTCTAAATCATTTTTTTTTTTTTTTTTGAACAAAGCTCTAAATCAATTTAGCTCACTTGTATTGCCTAAAGTTTTGTGAGATGGTCTAAACATTAAACAACACTTTAGACCTTCTGTTTGAGCCTCAAAAGCTAAAATGAACTTTAAAGTTTAGTGAATAAACTTTACATAGGATCTAAACAGGGCTAAATTGTAAAACTTTTGACATAAATGTAAGTACATGCCTTCGGATTGCTTCCATGCCGACCTAAACCTAATCAGTCTTTGTGCCCTGTAACAACAACTAAGAGCGTATCCATTGGCCTAAGTTTAAGCTGAGATTGGCAAGTACATAATTCATATATGCTAGTACGTATGCAGTTGCATTGCTCTCTCTTTGTCCAATTCAGTGAGCTATGATTTATATTCTATATTTTGTGATTAATTATGTGTTGAATCGGTCTATGGCTTAGCGGTTCGCTTATGTTTTCTCTGCAGTTGAAAATAATGCCATGATATAGTGGTTTTGTCTCATAACAAATCAGCATTAGCCGGTTTATCAACCATAGAAACGACCAGCCGAACAACCGCATGTGTTTGAGAAGGGGATTGATCTGATGTCTCAACTGCCTACATTTTGTAAGCAGTTTTGGAAGAGCACACAGCAGATAAATAGATAATGCAAGCTCGATTCGAGAGATCATAGGAATGTGCACAAGAACTTGAAATGTTTGTTGCACAAAGAGAGTTGTAATTTTATTTTCATCCCATTTTGTAATGTTTGTTGACCAAACAGATTTGTAGTTTTATTTTCATCCCATTTTCTTGAGTTTGGGACCCAAAGGTCATAAACTTTTTCAGGAATTTGGAAGTCAGATTGTTAGGTTCAAATGACCATGCAACTCTTTCCAAATTGGACACTAAGGTTGATTCCAAAATGAAGTGTGACTCTTAACGAATTGGATAGCCACATGTTTTTAAAGGCAGTCTATAGTGGTAGAAATTGTTGGAATAGTTTGGATACCCCTTGCACAGAAAACAAAGAGAAAAGAGAAGTTGCACAAAAAGCAATATGAATAAGCATTGTTCATCACATCATCGTACTCAAAAAGCAAAGCTGAAAGAATCAAGGATGTTTATGTCTCAGAACACTAGAAGTGTTAGTTATCGGCCAATATACAGGAAAGTACCAAAAATTCACCCCCAGTTATCCATGTCATGTTCAAAAGCAGCAAATGCTAATAACTATTGCCTCAAAACAATTTCAAAAAAAAAATGCCTCAAAACAAATCCTAGTAATATATCCTCTCTTTTTCTTAACACGCTATGTGCCAATTTCAATGATTTAGCAGCTGATTTCACTCATATTGCTCTTGCCATGCTGGCATCGCCAGTAGCTTTCACGGTTTGGCAAACCACCTTCTCCCTGGGACAGGCATATACGAAGAGCTGGATCACAAAAAAGCTAGTGACCAGGGGTCTTCCTGTCCTTGACATCTTATCCAATGCTCTCTCAACACCATCTATCTGAACTTTAGTGGCTACCTGCTCCTTGACTTTCTTCTTTTCAGCCTTTTTTTGTGCATGTCTTATCACCTTTTGCATCTTTTCTGCGGCTTCCGCTCTCTTCTTCTCAACTTCAACTGTTTCCAGACGAGGTACAAAGGGGTGTAAAATTAGGAAGCAAATCTATCCCCATTTCAAATAGAACTGCTGTTACCGAGCATACCTCAGCACTTCTCATCTTCTGCTTGGCCTTTTGCAATCTTCTTCCTCTGCCAATCATCAATATATGCTTCTTTCCTTTTCAGCCTATGTGGTTTAAGTAACATTAGTACTCTGACTAGAAAATTAAAAAGACCTGTGGGTTATGAAATTCGAAGATTTAAAATTAACGCATAGTGATTACTGATTACTCACAGGAGTTCATGGTTTCATACCCACACCAGTAATGCATTGAGCTTGTTACTTCAAACACAATTTCAGGTTGAAGTGATATTGTACTACATGTAATCAGTAATCACCTAACAGCCACTTGAAATTAAAATCTGACCATCATAGCAATACAATCTTCTTACTGCAATTCTTTCTCTGAACTAGTCCAGAATTAATTGGTAACGAATATCAAGTTTGGATGTTATGAAGAATGGGATAAGAAGGATTACTTTTCTATGAGCTTTTCAATCTGCGCATCCTTCCAGGCAACCAACTTGGCATGTACTAAATTGCCTTGGGGTTTTAACACGGAGCTCGGGACCCGTCTCTCCATCCTTTGCACTTCAACTGGACAGTTCTCACCATCTGAATTGCCAAATGCACGATCACTGTGATTGCTACCCTCATATGCACCATCAGACTCAAAATTCCAATCACGAGCTGCAACATACACAATTTTCTCAAAGTTCAGATTAGTCTGAATATCTGACGAACCCCATGAGATTCAGGCTGATACCTGAGGATATACGAGATGACACGGTATCAGCCTGCCAGTCTTTTTGATCACCTCCCTCGTCATCCCCTTCACTGACTTTGGGCAGTCTCCATTCATTGATAGCATCTAGTGCACCCACGCGCTGACGAAAATTATGTGAGGAGCGAGCTCGGCGCATAAATCTAGCTGGTGTGGTCTTGTGAATGAATCTTGGAGGCATTTGATTGGCCCCTTCAACTGCATATTATTGAACATGAATTGCGAGAAAAAATTGTGCCTAATATATCAACAGAGGAGACAAGCAAAAAGAGGCACCTCTCCTATCCAGCAGAGAAGGGTGCCTGGGTGTCTGTTGTCTGATGTTTCGTGGTGTAGCAGAAGGATTAATGAAATCTGCTCTGGCCCTCCCTTGCTCTTCTTCCTTCAGTAGTAGATTTGGATTGTTAGTTTCTACCTCAATCTGGGTTGTGAACCAAATGGATTGAAAACATAATAAAGTGCAAACAAAATTGGGACCTTCATGCATAGCAATCAGATGGAATCAGACATAGAAGTTAACAAGTTGATGCAAAAATCAAGATGAGCAAGTCATATTGCTACAAATTTTGGGCCTCTCCAGAATTGGCAAACAGAAATGTGGTAATTGACAACAAGCCCAAATGATGAAGGAGCAGGCTTTGCTGCTTGTCAGTTAACTAGGTCTGGGGAGCAATTCCACTAATCCAGCAACATTAACACATGAAGAGTTTATCAAAAAGCCATCGTAAGAAAGAGCCATCTGTTCGTACAATGCTACAACTCATGGTTGAACCTAAGCACCTCAATCCAAGAAACCACTTCTACGCCAGCATAGACTAGCAGAATGTACCAGCGCATTCCGACAGCATTCAAGACTGCAAACTACTAAGCATGGAATCAGGATCAAATGCAGGCCAGGTGGAGAACCGAGGACCATGGAGCCACCTTCGATCCATATCGACCGAGAATCAATCCGGGAACGAAACAAACAGAAGGGGCACCAAGAAGTTAAGAACACGAAAACTGACCATCCGTGGCGTGACGAACGAGGAGGCGTCATCACCGCCGTGCGGTTCGCGGTCCTCCTCCTCCCCGCCGCCGCCGCCGCCGCCGTGGCTGTTCACGGGGCTGCAGATCGGGGACGGCGATGCGGGGCGGTGCCTGGTGAGCGACCCGGCGCTCCACGCGGCGCAGCTGCCGTAGGACGAGGCCGGGCGGCGGCCACCACGCCCGCCCATGGCGGCCATCGCGAGCAGCATCTGCGTGCTCCGCCCCACGGAGGCCTCGGCCTCGGGCTCCGGGTCCGGCTCGGCGTCAGCGTTGTAGCCAGGGGCGCCCCGCGAGGCCTCGGAGCGGGCCGGGGAGGAGCCCGGCGAGACCCGGGAGGCGGCGGTGGGCTCGCCCATGCAGGGCAGCGGGATCGGGAGCTGAGGGAGGTGGTCGGCGCGGCGCATGTTGGTGCTCCCGCAGGAGGAGACGCCGTCCGGGACGGCGGCAACGGCGGCCATCTTCTTCGCCTCTTGCCCTGCTCCTCTCTTCTTGGTGAGTTTCAGAGCGCGCGCGTGCGTCTCGTGCCGTTGTGTTTGTGCCTTGAGGCCTGTTGAGGACGCAACAGATGGTGGCGGTTTGTCGGCGCTTCCCTTGCAGGTTGCTAGGCTTCCAGGGCTGGGCCTCCTAGCTATTGGGCCGTGGCATGGCCCAGCTCTTGCCTGACAGGTGGTCCCCACCTACGCATCGCCCCTTTTCCTCAGAAGTTCAGGTTAGCAGACACAGAAATCCTCAACTCAATGCTACAGTACGCAGCTAACAGTAATTATAAAGGAACAGTGTGGCGGCAAAATTCACTCTGACAGTTAAATCATGTGCTGTAAACATGAGCTTCCGCTAGTTCTATCAATTTAATCAACTCTGCCATAATTTATGAAGCAATGTTTTTCCTCGTACAGAGATACTACGGTCAGGCTCCTCTGAGCAAATCTCAGCTTGTCAGTTACAACACAGGTACAAACATAAAATAGGGCGCCTGGTACCCAAAATTGTGCATCATCAGACTACCAGGTTCTGACTAGTTACGACGTTTCCTTGGTCTGAAGTGGAAGAACGGGCGCCAGATTGCTTACGGGCCCCTGAAGTTTCAAGAGACGTGGTTGTCTTTGGTCAAGTCATCAAATTTGGCTTCCGAACACTAACAACTTCTGCTCAATAGCCTAGTTCCCGACTAGCAATCCAACTAAGCAGCAACACCTGCTGAACACTTGAGCACCTTCCCTTTGATCCGTTGATGGCTGGCGGGTAAGATCTGCTGCAAGAGAGGTCAATCCTTACAGGGCAGATAACAGGTGAAGCGCATCGCAGGGAATGGAGCACCAAGATGATCAGACTTCATACCCTTTTGAAAAATACCCTGCCCTTCTTTCCCATCCCAGTGCCAGCGAGGCTTGAAGCAAGAAGCGACTTGCTGTCAGGCCGCCACTTCAGCTCTTTGAGATTGGAGAATAGCTCTGAAAGGGCAGGAGTTATTTCCTCAGCCTTGATTTTGTTGCAGGTAACAACTTCTAGACTCTGGAGATCGCTCCATGAGGTTATCACTGATTCTAGACCTCGGGTTGTTAATAGTGAACATCCTTCTAACAGCAGGAATTTTACTCTCCTGCAAAATATAAGAACATGACTATAGTTAGGCACAATCCAGTACCAGGTCCAACAAATACAGTTTTTTCCGGGTAACCCATCATCTACCCTGCACCAGCAAAAATATTGGCACACTCCATATGGCTCCAATTCCACTAGTAACAAATTTTGGCAGGCCATATTCACGCAAGCATTTCCATAGAGAAAAGAAAAATCAAATACACAAATGACAACTTAAGAATATTAGGTAATTTTCCCCACTGCTTCCTGTGAAAATACACAGATGGTTACTACACATTCATTTCCCTATTCACCAAGTTGTATCTGATACTGCACTCAGGAGGAGCATTTTGACAAGTGTGAAGCAACCAGTGTCACAACATCGTAGATGGCGGATTTTCTTATGCAAGAATGTGTTGCTTTGCAAGGCTCTAAATGAAAGAGAAAAGGAAACACACTAGACTAAAGGATAGAACAACTTAATCTAAGATGGCGCATATTCTTATTGTGAGCGCAGGATTACTAATTGTCAACAAACATGCCTTTGAAAGATTGACTACTAAAAAAGAACAATTGAGCAAGTAATCCCCCCCAGATATGATTTATGGACATTATGAACAAGTTAACACTGAAAAATGCATAGGCAAACACATGAAAAGAAAGGGTGTTATTCTAATTAAGATGTTTTCTGTGAACAACAATACAAAAATGCACGCAATGAGTTGCAGGCATACGTAAAACTGAGATGGTAATGCTTCACTTTATGGCAAACAGTGATATTTAAATATCATACAAGGAGCACTGAAATACACCCAGAAGGAATGTCCAGATCAAAAGCTTGAAGGAGTAGAAGTACATATGAAGTACACTGGTAAATGTGGCTCTCTCATTACACCTGCAAGTCATTAGTTTAGAGATGTATCTTAATCCTTGCTACCACTCAGAGCCCAGAAGGAAGAACAGAGATCAGGAACTGTCCAGACACGGTCCCATTTAACATGCATATAACAGGATAAACTAACCCCTTCATACGGGAGAAAAACATAACAACAATCAGTAGTTTACAAATAGCTAGTTTAATAGGAGTAGATGAGATACTGGAATATGACCCATTCTTGCCCTTTTTGAACACTGAACTAGGGAAGCTTAAGAGTTAAGAGTAAGAACATTGTTCAGCAATACATTGTCAGTACTGCTCCTGTGCATGATGCATGACCAAATTCCTCATTGCTCCCAATAGTCGTATTAAACCAATTGGTTTATGATTTTTGGAGGATGCTGGAAATGACTTATATAGTCACATCTTAGTCAAATCCACTTATTCAGGTGTCACCTATCTATGTCATGTCTTACATTGTCATTAGTATCTAAAAAAACTCTCATTGATGCATTGATAATCCACACACTGTTATATCTAAAAATCTACATGAAACATGAGGGCATGAGGCTATGGATAGCGCTGCTCTAATGAACAATATTTATAAGGTATGTCAGTGGCCTTTGGCCGTAAAAGGGTTGTTGAACAATGATAGAAAATCACATCTTCCAGGAAATTAAAAACTCAACTCGACGCATTTTTGGGATGATGGTGCATGTCTGTGCTATTGACATGTATGTTTTAGTCTCCTGTCTGACAGAGACACACAGATTTGTACTTGAAAAAAAATCAAACACGTGGCTACAGTGATTGTAACAACTAACAAGATCACACAAATGTACGTCATCATCAGTTATCATATATAATCTGCTAGAAAAGATTATCTTAGTAAGGATGCTAGAAAGCTCATAAAAAACCAGAAATTGCACTCGAAGTCACAATGCAGTCCTTTAATTTTCGATCCCTCAACTAAAGACTGCAAACATTGAGGGGTCCATGCGTAGCTAGCAATCAGACTCATGACCTGAGCCTAACATCTGACACCTACTAATGCTAGACCACTCAATCGCCTTGTGGAGTAGTACCCCGAAGTACATGTGATGTTATTAGTTGCCAGCGCGTCACAATCACAGAAATGAGCACAAATCAGGATAAACAGTCAAAAGCTAAAACTGTCCCCATTATGCAATCATCATTGCAACTATATCAAGAAACTCTTTAAGAAATGAGACTGGTGGTTACTGGTTTCTAGTGTACCTGCATAGGCCAGCCAAGGCAAACATATCATCTTCGAGGCCCCAGCAATTCTGGACCTGTATCTCACGAGCTCCCTCGCAGACCAAAAAGAGGGCATGGAGGGCGCTACGGTCACGCAGCTGGCACCGGTGCAGCTGCAGGCTCTCGAGCGTGAGACAAGCACCAAGGTGTTCCGCCGGGCCAGGGTCGTCGTCAACCCTGCTGCAACTCTGCAGCCGCAGGGTCTTGAGGTTCCCACAGAATGCTAGGGCGGCAAGCCACCCGCCGTCCATTCGGTGGTCAACGATGGTGAGCTCCTCAAGCATCGCACAGCAGCGGCCCACAGCCGCGACGCCGTCGTAGCTCCCCTCGCAGCCCTGAAGCTCCAGCTTGACGAGCCGCTTGCATCCATGGGCGAGGATGGTGAGGCCGATGTCAGTGACGCCGCCGCCCTCGGCGGTGCCGTAGAGCGCGGGGACGCGGCGACAATGCGGAGGATCTGGAGGTGCGCGAAGGCGGAGACCGGGCGGAGGGCGAGGTCGGTGCAGCGGTGGAGCTCGAGCTCCTGCAGAGTCGGGCATCCGCCGGCGATGGCCATGAGCCCGCCGGACTCAGAGGAGGCGGCGGTGGCCGAGAGCCGGCGGAGGTTGGGGAAGCTCGCGGCGACGGCGGCGAGTCCCCGGTCGAGCGCGTCGTCGTCGACGAAGCGGCAGGCGCCGAGCGGCGGGTCCGCGCTGACGTCTAGGGTTAGCGAGACCGCGCCGCAGGTGAGGAGCGGGGCGGCGGCGTGGGGCCCCGCCGCCGCCGCGGCGATGGAGGCCGGGAACAGGTCGAGGTCGGCCAGGTCCGGGAAGCGGTAGGGCAGGCGGTGCGCGACGAAGGCCCAGTCCCTCACGGCGAGGCGGCGGCGCAGGCGGCCCGCGAGGCGCGTCCACCGCCTGCAGACCAGCGAGGCGGCGCCCGTGAGGTGGGGCTCCGGGAGGCAGGCGAGCACGCGGAGGAGGAGCGCGTCCGGGAGCGCTAGGGTTTGGTCGGGCTCGAGCGGCGGCGTCGGGTGTGGCGCGGCCGCCATGGTGGAGCGCGCGCGGAGGCCGGGCTTGGTGTCCCCACCAGCCACAGGTCAGGCCAGCCCTTGAGCAGCTGGCGCTGGCCGAGGTCGCCGAGGCAGTGGCCGCCGGGCTCAGGCATCTAGCGCGCCCAGCGGTGTGGCGCGGGCGCGGCGCCGCGCGGCCGCATGGGCCCCCGCCCTGGTGCGTGCAGCGGGGGCGGCGATCTGATTTGGGTTTCGGAATTTCGGAGGCGCGGCGTTCGGGTCCGGTGGGATCTGAGGTTTGGAATGCTGGGGGTTGGATGGGAGGCTGGAGGTTTTGGGATTTGGAAATTTCGCTCTGATTTGGGTTTCGGAGGCGCGGGGAGGGGAGGAGCGGCGAAGGGATGTGGCGAGAGTGTGGCGTCGGTGTTGGTGTGGCGAAACTCGGTGGGGAGTAGGGAGCGTGTGGTGGGGAAGCCACGATTTGAATCCTTCCTTGTCTCGGTGTGCAATGCAAAGCGGTCTTCTCTGTTTGTTTCGTTGTGATTGCGACTTGCTTCGCCGTTGCGGCCGTTGTGCAGCCGATTATCATTTCTAGCTGCGATCTGCAACTGCAAGAAATGGATTGCTTCCTTGTTTCTTCCGTTCAAGAGATGCCAATCTGGTTGTCTAAAAACAAAGAGCTGTCAATCTAATCTTGATCTTTGTTTTCCTTTTGACTATTGAGACTCCGAGGGACATGAAATACTTACTCCCTCCGTTCAATAATCGCTGTAGTTTTTTTTTTAATTCAGAATTCTTCTAACTCTAGGTTTCTTTTCTGAATAACACATAACATATATACATTCAAATGAACACAGTATAAAAGAAATATTTCATATATAGTTTAATAAAATAATAAAAATAGTACAAACTATAGATTTAACTGATTAAATTAGGAACATTTTGATTCGAATAAAACTAAAACAATCAATGATTTAAATGTATTCAGTATTTGTATTTGGTTAGCTGTCTATTGTTGTTGGAAGAGGTAGGCACTTGTTGCAGTACCATCAAATGTGGCATCCGCCCTCTTGGGTCTAGGTACTTCATCGTTAGGTCGAACTCATCTTAAATACAGAAGAGGATCTGTTGCTTCATCAGTCTATCTTTTCTTCAATTGTACGCATTGGTTCTTGTACTTTGGTCAAGATTAATTTAGCTGCTCTTTTTTTGTCGAACAAATTAATTGCTTGCCTGCAACAAATTAAGCCGTTTGGCAGTTTTGCAGCCTCAGATTTATAGAGGCTTTTACTGATGTCTGATGATGCGTGTTCCGGACTTACGGTTACACTACGCAGATAAACCATGTCAGCTTAGCCAAAGATAAGTAGGCTGGGCCTTTCTTCTCGTCTCTCATCGCGAGGCCATGTCCGGTCTTCAGACCATTTCGGCCCAAAGTCAGGCAACGCAATGCGCGCGCATATGGTTCCGTTCTGTAAGCGCACAAAGTTCATATGTTGCCGTTCTGTAAGCCCACAAAGTTTTCTTCTAGTATTCCAGTCAACAAAAAAAATGTTACTCTCCCCACAAACTCTACCACGAGATGTGAGGTGAGTGAGAATGATGGGAAGATGTTGGGCCTCTCGACAACTTTGTACCTCGGTAGTGTGGCTCTATTTCGAGTAACTTCTACGTTTTTTTCTGGTAACTTTTCTTTTAAAAAAAGATCTGGTTATCCGACACTATGGGAGAGATTAGAGTTTCTATCTTACATGCGCAAGAGGTGCCATATCATATCGCAGGCAACTCTGAGATTTCAGAGAGGCAAGCTAATTACTCAAATTATGTAGGACTGTTTGTTTCAAGCACTGCTTATTGTTGAACACATTTGCATTTCTCTCTTTCCAAATGTGCCATAATGTTAAAATGGCAACCAAATGTGCCTCCTTGTTACCCCCTGCAATCAAATGTACGAACCATTCTTGAGATCACCGTGCCCTAGCCAGTTTGAAGGTCGGAGGTCTGCATAGCTGCTCTATGTCCCAACCATACTCCACACATTCTTTGCATGGGGGCATTCATCAATGAATAGGTGATGGGTTGTTTCAGGTTCCGCTTAGAGTGTGCAAAAGTAGTTGTTTTCCCATCCTTTAAGTTGGAGCCTAGCAGCCGTCCACACACCATCCTACACAAGAAGCCATATGGAGAACTTGCATAAGTCGTTTTTGTTTCCTCATCCAACGCTTAGTTCATACTCCCTCCATAACATAAATATATGAGCTTTTAAGGGGTTAGCTAGTTTTAATATTAGATGGACGTTTGGCTTCTAACTAGAAAACCGGACGGATTTACCTCTGGAAAACTTAACGCACGCGAGGTATCTCCTCCATCGTAACTCCCCCGCATACGTCGTAACTCTAGTCTCGGGAGTTACTAAACCAACCCAGTACGTGAATGGCAAAAATACACCCCACAATAATTCTAATCTGCGACCTCTCCTCTCGGGTGTTGCATCGCAACCAACCGAGTTGTGCGAGTTTTGTTGCTAAAGTACACCTGCCACCCTTTTTAATAGGGCAAACAGGGAAAACCTATCCATAATTAATCACTCCTTGGTATGCACAATCATGTCTAAACGCCCATCTATTTGGGATATGGAGGGAATACTTTTAGTTGGTGTCTTGCTCTGTCAATTAGTAAGGTAGTAATCATGTCTTAATTAGTTTGCATTTACTTCAATGGCCTACAGTGGTAGACGGGGAGTGGTGAAAGCTCTGTCCAGCTGACACATTAGGCCATCCTCGATGGAGATTTCATGGCTCTGTTTCAACACGGTTGTATTTTAGAAACAGTGCAGAAGAGTTTCATCCCCATGAAACTATCTCTACTCGCATGAATCTTATCATCTCTCTCTTCATTAACACAATGCCAATGTCAGCATATTTAATGCCCATGAAACCCTATGAAACTTACATTGAGATGGTCTTATATCATGTTTTATTTTGTAGAACTTCGGGGTGGGCTCGCTCCTTTTTTCTTCTAATCCTTTAATTGGGTTGGGTGATCCTAGACACCCGATGTGAACAACAAAAAGTATGCTCTACTATGCCTAGTTAACTAGAAGAAACTAGTGTTATCTTTCAACTACCCTATATTATTTATATAATTACCTATTTATCTTTCTCTTCTCTTCGTGGTTGTTATCTCGAAGAAATTAGTTCAAGATCTGTACACTTCACTTTTTGATTTTTTTGAATTTTCCATGACAAAGATGACCAAAACCAAAATTGTGAATCTCAAGAAGATATAAAACCTTGTAGTTTCTAGATTTTCATTTCAAACAATCAAGTGTCCCTCACATTTTGAAATTGGAATTTTGAAATGACCTCAAATGGGACATGACATATGACAAGGTTGTAATTTCCAAAGAGATATACAATTTTGTAGTTGAGAACATTTTTATTCAAACCATTTATCCAAAAAATATGTTTAAATTTCTTGTATTCTAAAATCCATTTTTCAACGGATGTAGAAACAACCAAAACCAAAATGGTGGTACTCGACAATGTCTATAGTTTTTCAATTTAGATCATTTTCATTTGAATTCGTTTAGGACCAAGTATTCATTTCAAAATCTGGCAAGGAGAATACGTGGAGAATGTTTTTGCTTTTAGTTACAAGTGACTTTGAGAGGTAGTACTCGCTAGAAAAATCATGTGACTTATAGTAACTTGTTACGCTACACCGTGAGGCCACCTAGTGGGGCCTTTTGGATCAACAAAAATAATTTTCTATTTTTGAGTCTGATTTATGATTTTTAGAAAACAATTTGTAAAGACCTTTGTATTTTGAGCCGTCTCTACTCCCAGTCGTTTCTAGAAAAATGGATTTGTAAAGATAGCTCTAGCTGGAGAGAGCCTCTATGGATTCTTTTCTAGTGGTATATAAAAGGAAAAATTATCTCTGGATTAAGAAATATTCTCATGTTTATGTTGTACTGTGTAATGCTAAACTATTATACCTTTTTTATATACTAAATTAGTTCGTGATAACTGCTTTCGCGATTAGCCGATCGAATACATGGCCCAAAAGACTCGTGTCGTCACTGTCGTGTAGTTGACCTCGCGACCACTTGCTCCGACGCCGTGCTTGGGTGCATATACGGCGCAGGTTGCCCCTTCTCGTGCAAGGTGACACAGACTACTGTGCGCCGTGTCATCTGAAAGCCCCAGCGCACGACGCGGGAGCCGCGGCTGACCGGGCCGTAATCACGCGTGTCGCGGGAGAGGAGCCGCCGAACGGGGAGAGCGGCCCAGAATTCACGCCTCGTGTGCCGCCTGCCCGCTGCGTTTACGAGGGATTCACGGTGCCGGAAGGTTGAAAACCTTCACCTAGAAACAGTGAATCAGAATCAGTGATGGCCATCGGGGTGGTCCATCGGGTTTTACGGAGGCTGAAACTGAAACGGATGGGGGCGCGGAGCCGTCTCGGGGTGGGCGCGCAACGACTTGGCTCGTAGGAGTAGTCGTATCTAGCTAGGGTCGTCGTCGTCCCTCGACCGAAATAGCCGGTCGGTCCCCCTTGACGAAATACGAGTACTACTGACTGTCGTCAAGGTTAGTTGCCAGTTCCGTCGCCGCCTTGATCGATCGGAGGTACGCCGGCTGGGATGTGTACCGTGTGTACGTACAGGTTCTGCTGGTGGCAGGTGAGAATCGTTCTCTCTCGCTCTTCCAACTTCCATCAGAGATTCAGAAACCTGGCTCGAGGAGATTGTCTTCTGTTCAGTTAAATCGAAGAAAGAATATACTCCCTCCGTCCCACCAATATAAGTACATCTAGCATTTGAATTTTTTCCCACAAATAACATGCATCGATAGGGTACCATGGTCAAGTACTCCATACATACAGCAGTCTTTGCATTGTTTCCCACCCACAAGTTCATTGTTGTGGGACCAAGAAAATAATAAAATAACTTGTGACACAAAAATGACGGAGGCTCTAGAAGCTCCTCGGCCACTCGTGTCCTTACACGCGTACATGCTCCTTCAGTTCCTGCCACCTGTGCATGCATGTATGAGCTTTCCATAGGGGTAATATTGTACACCCTCCGTCCACAAATAAGTGCATTTCTTTTGACTTTTATCAATCATATTTTGACCATTCGCCTTATTTAAAAAAATTAATAAATATAATTTATTTTGTCATAACATAAAAATTACTCTAATGCTAAATTATGTTATAACAAAATAAGTAATATTTATTAAAAAATTTTAAATAAGGCAGAATGGTCAAACAAGAATTTTGAAAGTCAAAGAAGTGCACTTATTTGTGGACGGAGGGAGTAATTTCACCGCTTCATTGATCCGTGTGCCATCCACCTAGATGTACTTTTATTTCTTGGACGGAGGGAGCAGTTGTCATGGAAGTAGTACGCAGACAGCTGGTTTATTTAACTGACCGGCCTATTGCTGGTAGCGGTGCCTAAGCTAATATCCTGGTCGGGTGCATAGACTACTACTGCATCTACAACATTAGGTTTCATTGCCATGTGACGTGCCGTGAATGGCACAATTCCACCCCCGGCCCCCTGTAATAAACCGAAGGGGAAAAACATAGTACTACGTCGTCTTTAACACTGCAAAAGTCGACACATGCACAAGCCTCGACGCCTATCAATATTTATGTTATCAAATAAATATTGTTAGATTCGTTATAAAATATAGTTTTTTTAATAAAAATCATTTGAAGTCATAAATGTAAATAGTATTTAGTAGAAATTTGGTCAAACGTATATTATTTTTGATGGCACGCAATCCATAGTTACATGTTTTTTACGAATGGAGGGAGTACATTATTCTGGTCACTAAGGATATACCCATGAGGAAAAAGTGAATTTTGGGCATCGGGGAGCCGTGCGCCATGGCAGTGAAGTGATGTCTCACGGTCGAAAAGACACTGCGGATGTAAAGCCATCGTGGTATTACCGTTAAATCCTAACTGTAGTGGCTTGTTGGGTCTAATCCTTTGACTAGCGAAGAGCCTGTTTAGTTCTATTATTTTGCCAAAATTATGGGGGTTTTGGATCACCTTTTGCAAAACGGATCTAAACACTATGCTATAAAATATTTTTTGGCATTTTCCATTTGGGACTCAAGAGGCCCAAAAGAGACAAAAAAATGTATGGGGCATGTGTCGTGTATGGATGACTAAATTTTTTGACATGTAACTAAACACCAAGTTGAAAAATTTGGCATTTTCCATTTGGTGCACCAAAATATTTGACATTCCAAAGGCATCTAAACACACCCTAAAAACTTAGGGTGTGCCTTCGAAATGCAAAATGATAAAAACCAAATATTTTGCTACAACAAATGGAAAATGCCATTTTTTCACCTTGGTGTTTAGTTACGTGCCAAAAATTAAGCCATGCATACACAGCACATGCCCCATATATTTTTTCTCTCTTTTTGAGTCTCTTGAGTCCCAAGTGCAAAATGCAAAATGACAATTTTTTGGTGTTTTATACCATAGTGTTTATGTGTGCCAAAACCCTAAAAAATTCGGCAAAATTGTGGAACTAAACAGGGGCCTTAGAATCCATTTAGGACCCTCTGGACCTCATGAATCCCATCATAAAAAAAACCCATATCCTATAGCTTAGATGCCTCAAATTGGCATCAATTTCAAGTCAATTTCAGGTGGCGCACAATCGTGGCCAGAATGGCAGAGTTAGGGAGCAGGGGGCTACCAAGGACAGGATTCATGTGTGTGGCTTGAAAAACTGGATCACAAGGAAGCTCAAGAGATGAAGGTTGTGCCAACTAATCTGGAACATTCAATTGTCATCCAATGGCTCCTCTCATGGCCATAAGAGAATGAAAATTGCAGGCGCATGAAGAATAGTTACTTCCTTTATTTTCACCTAAAAAACAAAGAGCATGAAAAAATCTTCATTCTAAATGTGTTTTTAGTGTTAGCGGACAGAGCTGTAAATATAGGTTCACATATGGTTAATACATGTTTCGAATAGAGGAATTCAAAACAGAGGGAAAAGAATAACTGAAAAACATATAATAAAAGGTGGAGTAGTTTTCAAGAATAGGAAATGAGTGTAGGTAATAAAAAAAATAGTTGATTGAAAAACACAGAAATTTTAGAAATGTGTGTTAGGAATACAGGAATGTAATAACAATTTTGTTCCTCCGTTGCGTTGAATAAGTACTTACTCATCCCTCTATTCACATACATGAAAATTTCCCAAAAGCTTGAAGTGAATGTTCTATTTCCTACATTTTCTTAATGAAAAGCAAGCATTTCTATAGGAAAGGAAAACTCCATTCCAAACACATGTGATGTAAGCAAAACATAAGAATTGAATCTCTTTAAGTATGGAATTCCTCCCATCCACCAAGACATTAAATATTATAGATACTGCTATTATAATAATAATATTTAATCCATAATTTACTTGATGATATTAATGGTCCAAGATAGAAAGTTTGACTTATAATATGAAGTACCGGTTCTACCTCTATCCCAAAATAAATTAATTTGTAGAATCGCTATAAGTCAAACTGTTTTAAGTTCGACTTACTTATATTATATGGTACCTAGTGATACTAATTTCGTGTCATAAATATTAGTCTAGTTTTGTCAAAATTAAAAATTGGCCTAGAAAAATAGATTTATTTGAAAAAGAGGTATTTCTTTGGATGGAAATATTTTATTTTAAATATAATCTTTAAGCAATGTGGGCCGTTGAGATCTACGGGCAGCACAATGCAACACAATGCAAAGCAGACAAATTCGAACCCTCTGCCGTGCAGCTGCCACCCACCTACCTAGTGATCTGCAGGCTATAAATAGACGGCACGGGCACACTTGGTAGCACACACCACTGAACGGCACAAAGCATAGCAGCACAGTGCTCGGCTTGCCTTGTCCTCTTCCGTGTTGCCATGGCTACTACCAGGATGGTCCTGTGTCGCTTTGTGGCCTTCGTCGCTCTCGCCTGCCTCCTCCGCCCTGGCGCGCCCGTCGAGCTCCACCGCAAGCTCTCTGGGTGGTCCGACGACGCCGGCGCGACGTGGTATGGCGCAGCCACCGGCGCCGGGAGCGACGGTAAGTGTCTATGCACGGACGACGCGCGTGAACTGTAACCATTTTTCATTCCACCTACCCGGAAAACAAAAAAGAATCCGTAACAAATGCCTTCCCGGGGTTCCGGTTTTTTTCGTGTAGGTGGTGCGTGCGGGTACCAGAACGCCGTCGACCAGCCGCCGTTCGGGTCCATGATCGCCGCCGGCAGCCCGTCCATCTTCCAGAACGGCGAGGGCTGCGGCTCCTGCTATCAGGTAGTAAAACATATGGTTATTCGTGCGCGACCGTTTCTTTAAAGACGACTGGCTCGTACTTAATAACAATGACACCGGCGCCGTTGGGGCAAATATATAAACTCTGCAGGTGAAATGCACCGGTCACGCGTCGTGCTCCGGCAGTCCGGTGACGGTGGTCTTGACCGACGAGTGCCCCGGCGGCGCGTGCCTGGACGAGCCCGTGCACTTCGACCTGAGCGGCACGGCGTTCGGGAGCCATGGCGAAGCCCGGCCAGGCCGACCAACTCCGCAGCGCCGGACGCCTCAAGATCCAGTACACTCGGTAAGCTAGCAGCGTGCGTGCGCAGCATGTCCCTGCACACGGTCGAGCTAATCAGATCTATTCGTACTTCCAAGTAGTGGTGTACTTGTGTTTTTTTGTCGTTCGTACGTATAATCGCTTTCGGTGGGGTCCGTTGGCAGTATTAGCTTGCATCCAAGGCTACAACGTACTTACGTAGAAACGCCGTGACGCATACAGGGTGCACGTACGTACAAACATTCTTGTGTACTAGAGCTAAGCCTTTCCCTTGGTGTACTAGCTAGTGATAGACTAGAACGTCTGTTCCTGTCCTTTTATGCCGCCCATGTCGTCCAAGTCCATGCATGACCGTTCGCGTCGCGTGTACATGCAGGGTGCCGTGCAACTGGAACGGGATGGACATCGCGTTCAAGGTGGACACCGGCTCGAACCCGAACTACCTGGCGGTGCTGATCGAGTACGAGTCCGGCGACGGCGAGCTGAGGTCCGTGGAGCTCATGCAGCGCGGCGGCGCGTGGGCGCCGATGGAGCGGTCGTGGGGCGCCGTGTGGAGGTACAACTCGGGCGGCGCCCTGCAGGCGCCCTTCTCCGTCCGCCTCACCTCCGGCTCCGGCAGGACGCTCGTCGCCAATGACGTCATCCCGCGGGGTGGGCGCCCGGCGGCACGTACCGCTCGGTCGTCAACTTCAACAACTGACGGGTGACGGATGGACCGTCCGTCGCCGAAATAATAACGGGTGTAGATGCACGCGCGCGCCCCGCACGCCGGCCATCATCGACGGCGTGGCGCTGGCTTGGTTTATGATTCGAGCTGTGCGTGACTACACCGAGTCGACGACGACGCTAAGTGTGTTGTGAACTGTTGCGTGCGTGACATGTGCAAATCTGTGCAGTCACCGTGTTTCGCCGGATGGAGTGGCGTGTTTGTTGAAATAAAAGCTGATTGGAGTTGAATAAGCACTGTCCACTGTACTATATGTGTGTGTGTTCATCGATGGCTTGATTTCGCTTTCAGGCGTGCACAAGCCACGCCCCCGCGCCCACGGCTCTTCGTACTACGTGCGTGTTTCGAGGAAGAGTCCACGGGAGTCAGGGCCATCACGTTGAATGCCAAGCAGCTACACGAAGCGGCGGAAAGCGCAGTTCGCGTCACTCGTGCATGCAGCCTGGAAGCCGGCGGGTGGGGACGGCCGACGAGCCGTCCGTCCCAGCGTGTGACTGACGCAGGAACAGTACGTGGCGCTGCAGCAACGGAACGGACACCTACCGATCTCCACGTGCCCGCCCCGAGGCCCGCCGGCCGCCCCTGCAATCTGCATGCGCCAGAGCCGAGGCTGAAGCACCTGCCGCGCGGCGCGGCGCCACGGCCATGCATGTATCCTCCGTCAGCCCTCAAAATGGCAACGGGTACCCGAAACCCGCTAACCCGACGGGTTTTACCCGATAAAAAGGCGGGTGTGGAAGTAGTTTTCTACCCGCTGGTACGTAAATGGGCGAAATCCTTTACCCATCGGGTATGGCGGGTACGGGTGTGGAACTATAGTACCCATACCACGCATACCCGCGGGTAAATAAAAACCCGCAACAACAGCTACCAATCATTAAATTTGGCCCATGGCAGCCCATAAAATTGGCCCATTTATGCTAAGTATATATATAGCTCATTCGGTGGAATGAACCCTAATCCCCTCTCCTTCCTTTTCTCAATCGCAAGCGCCGCTTTACGTTTCTGTCGACGCCGCACAAGCCGCATGCGACCGCGACGGGACGAGGGGCCATCGGCGACGGGGCAAGACGCCCGCATGCCGGCATGCGCGAGTGACGCGTCAGCGTCCACGATGGGGGATCGACGCCGCGCCCACGCCCGCGACCGGGGCGACGCCGCCGCATGCGACGCGACCAGGCTCCTACTCCGACCTCCGCCATCCGGCCGCCGCATCCTCCGTCGCGGCGAGGCGAAGGGGAGCCGTGACCGGACCGCCCGCGGACGCGACGGCCAGACGGCCTTTTCTTTACCTGCGCACCGCCGACCTCCATCCTCCTACCTACCGCTTGTCGCTCCGGCCCCATGGTGGAAAGCTCGGAAGAGACAATGACGCTGGTGCGGGTTACCCGTCGGGTAACCCGTTACTCCGCTGCGGTGGGTATGGAACAAAGTTCCTACCCGCCTCTGCGGCACGGTGCGGGTGCGGGGTAAGGTTTTGGCTTCACTGCGGTGCGGTGCAGGTGGCGATACCCGCCGGGTACACACCGTTGCCATCTTGAGTCACCCGGCGCCGTCGCGTCCGGCGTGGCCCTCTCGCGTCGTCATAAACGGCGGCCTTACCGCTTGCTCGCCAAGTTTGCTACTCTATTCGTCATCCACCGCGGCGCTGATGAGGTGATGCTCGAGCATCGCGGGTGGTTGTTTGCTTCGCTACCAGTTGCTATTCCCCGCTCCGGGGATGTGTTTTTTTGGTCGGTCGGTGTTTGATATTACGTCCATTCCAAATTATAAAACGTTTTGCCTTTTCTAGATACTTTTCTTTTACTATGTATCTAGAAATAATATATAACTAGGTCCATAACAAAAGAAATGTATCTAAAAAAACTAAAACATCTTATCTATACCTACTATTAAAGCACGAAAATTTCTGCCACTTTTTTTCACCATCGTTTTCTTTCACCTCTCCTTGTCCCCCTTCCGTATCTATACCGGACTCTACTAAAGCGAAAAAATTTCTGCCAAATTTTTCTTTCACCTTTTTCCTTCCACCTCTATATATACCAGTAATAAAGAGAGAACATTTCTCGTTCACCTTTTTTTTTCTTCTGCCCTCTCCGTATGTCTATAGGCCTAAAAAGAGTCCCAGGAAAATACGCGGTTTCCCTCTATCGGGTCGGACCCTACAGTGTGCAGAAGCCCACAACCTGCCCGGCAATGTACATGGATGCGATGCGATGTGCCTTGCTGTCCCGCGTCGGCCTGGCAGACCACCACGGCTGCACCCTGCCCCCGCAACCACCCCTGTTGTACGCGCGCAACCGCACGCACGCACACGTACGGACCATGCCACCCCTGCATGCCCTCTCTGCTCCTGCGCCTGTGTGTGTGTGGCGGGGCCTCCACCAAGGTCTCGCACGCCCATCCGGCCTCATCACCTCTATAATACATCACGCCGTCCGGGTCGTCGGCAACACACCACATGCACAGCCAAGCCATCGGCGGCGGCAGCAGCAGCAGCAGCTAGCAATGACGACGACAAAGAAGACTGAGCACAGCGCAGCGCAGCTCGTCGAATTCAATTCGTTCTTGGTCGGGCCAGCCAAGTTGCAACAGCCGCCGCCGTCGTTGTCCACGAACGGGCGCCGGAGAAGATAATAAGCTAAGGAGATCGAAGCAATGGAAGTTGCCTCAGCTGGGAGCTACGGCTTGAAGAAGGCCGCCGAGGACGTTGACAACCTCAGGGCGATGGAACTCAGCCAAGGCCTGCTTTGCATATTCTATTTGTTTCTTTTTTGTTTCCGGCCGGTGCATCCTTTTCCTAGGCCTCACTAAAAGCCCAATGACGAAACGATGGATTATACTTCAAATGTTTTGAAAAAAAACGAACTTTGGGTCAATTTGATGCCCAGCATCTTCAAGAGTATTCTTGAGTTTTCCATATCGCTAAAAATAATTGAAAGTGGAATAGGAGGATCTCTTTTTAAAAAAGCAATCAAAGGAAAAATTAAACGGCGAGGCAAGCATTGGTTAGGAAAAACAATATACTAAGCTTTTATCAGTAACATTACATCTCTAATCATGTGTTTCTTTGATCTGCTAGCACGTGAAAATACATCGTGCAAGTTCCATGTTTCTTCTATAACTTAATTGCATATGATAAATTTTAACGGTTACAACACATGGACATGGAGTGTCATGTATAAAGCTCATGCGTGTTGCGACGATGCACAACAAGCTTTTGGCATGAGCATATAGGACAATAAATTACACATTCGTCCCGGTCTGCAACGCATCGGGCATATTTTACTAGTAATTTAAAACGGAGGGAGTACATAACAATTTGGGTCGGGTCGGTCCTTGGTAGGTTCGGCCCGACGTGGTCATGACTCATGATCGAAGACCAGCGCGACGACTTATCTACTGCTCCTCCCGGTACGATACGTACGTTGTACAGCCGACAATCCAATTTTATGTAAATTCTATTAAAATTCACATAATTAGATTTACATGGTAAACATATAATATAGTATGTTTTAGTATAATTTTTTTGTACATCTTTTTTTTAGAATGACAAGACAACGCAGACGCTCACAAACGCACGCACACTCACCCCTATGAACACACGTACGCAAACCCTACCCCTATGAGCACCTCCGAAGGACTGAGCACCCGGCAGATCTAGCGATCTAGAGATTCCCGAAGTCACCATTGACGCCTCGTTGTCGACGGGAACGTCACTTACCACTTAATGCATAACGCCGGTAAATCCTAGGAAAATTCCGCGGAAAAGATGCGAGCACCGGATTTGAACCCCTGCGGTGGGTAGTCCCACCTGGACTGTCCTACCATTGGACTACAAGCCATGGGTTTGGTCGTTTGGAGATGGCGATGATGGGCAAGGAATTGAGAGGCATGGGCTATGTCCATGATTTCATCGAGGAGAACCATATTAGACCCATCCTCGCTCTCTTTGCCACCCCTGGTCAGCGGTGCTCCAAGCAGCAGCAGGTGGGTTCTATTGGAGCTCAAGGCCTATATCGCAGCCGGATGTACAAATGAGACCACCTCCGCTTTGCCTGCCCACCACGCGTCTCCCACCTCTGCATTGACTGCCCCACTATCAAGCCGGCTGATTTCAAGGTGAAGCCCGTCATCCTCGCGGCCTCGATCTGACCACTTCGTCTTCTTTAGAGTGGGTATCTGCAACTTGTACCATTGTGACGAGCCGACCGTGCAGGACTACTTTGTCTATCGGGCGCCGCTCGCCAGGATGCACAGTCAGCCATCGCTGACGCGCCTCCCACACCCTGAGTCCTTTAACTTCACCCGCTGCAATGTTGGCCTCCTACGCTGTCTGTGATGATGGTGGGGGCGACGACGACCATGGCTCCAGTCTCGACCTACGCCCCACTATAACAACACTATGTCGTCGCTGGCCTCCGAGTTTCCCAAGGCGGGAGGGGTGATTACACACAATATGGTCTCCACCACTTTGACTCATGAGAGCGGAAGTGGATCTTCGAAGTGTTGCAACTCAAACCCATGGTGCCATCACCAGGCCTGACCTTCTTCTACCAATTGACGCACAAGGTGGTCACGCTGGGTGATAACATCATAGGGTGGGTTGAACTTAGTCGTGGAATCCTACTTTGTGACATGCTCGCCGACGGCCCGCAACTCCACTACATCCCTTTGCTCGAGTCTGGCAAGAATGAGCTGTTGATGGAGGTCTCTGTGGATGTGTTCTTTGACATTACCGTCCCAAGGTGGTCGCATCCGGTGCGTCGAGCACCAAACTCAGCTAAGGCCATGGTCGCATAGCAATTGCACTTACATCTCCGATGACTCGGCGGTCACCGTCACCACATGGAGCTAGAAGATCACCAACTCTAGTTCTACCTCTCTTTGGAGGAGGGGCAACAGGAGTGGGATTGCAAGATCGATGCTTCGCAACTTTTTGGGTCACTGCCTAAGTTTTATGGGCGAGTTGTTTCTATGCCATGAGTACTTGCATACATACCATCCCACACGGAGTTTGGATGATGACGATGTGGTCGTGGCCCGTGTCGACCACCGATACCACAAAACATTTTTGCTTATTGTTAACATGCAGTTTGGCATGCTGCAAGCAACATAAAAGTTTGTAGTTGAGAGGATGGTGGGTATAAGTATGATATTTTTAACTTGGCAATAAATCTTGTGTACACACCTAAGTATATCGGAGAATTGAAAAAAAACTAATAGATGCAAAAGCATTTTATGGAGTTAAGCAGATCAAACAGAAGGTTAAAGACGAAAAGAGAAGGTATATCAAATGGAAAGACGAGCTAATATAAGATCTAAAGCTCTTTTTAAGTATGTATATTTGAACAGGAGAAGCTCCAAGGTGCTATGAAATCTAAGAACACTCGTCATACCAAATTGGGTAATGAAATTCTCCGGGTTGAAAGATAAATAATGAATTCATGCTCTATCCTGGGGTCAGGGGTCTTGCTTATATATGGTACTTGGAGTCACCATGGCCCGCGGACTAAACCAACCTTTATCAATGGCTCAGACGTAATCTTGAAGGCAATGCAAAACTGACCTATCAACCCCGAGGGGCGACAGGGGGGCGGGACACGGTCGTGCTCCCAGTGGGTTCGGCCATGTTCTGCCTCTACTAGGTGGGCCATGTTCTGCCTCTACTAGGTGGGCCCAATCCTCTAGGGTTTGGCTTCTGGTGTCTTCTAGATCATTCTTTCGTAGGTGCCAAGTTGGAATATGCATGCTCTGAATACCTATTCTTTGAATATCCCTTGCCCTTTTCATGTTTAGTCCCTAAAAATATACAACCCCAAAACTCGTGGAAATGGTCAGTTTAAACCTTACTTCTATGTTTTGTGACCATTTCTATGCCTTTATTATGTCATGTTGAATGTTGATGATGAGTGTTAACTAGCATCAACGGTCGCCTAAAGTCAATGGTGTCGCCACCACCGGCTGGGCTCAGTAGCCCTACATCCACCTCCTCTCACTCTCGATCCGAGCCTTGGTGGAGGAACCCCTGCTCGACTAGGTCGGGCGCCGCCGTCGTTCCACCGCCCCAAGCTACCAATTCCGCAGCTAGAAGCGGCGCGAGTGGAGCTTCAGCCTCGATCCGCCTCCTCGGCCTCCCATTCCCACCCTCGTGGTACGCGGGAGTTGCCGTCGCCCACAATCCACCATCTGCGCTTCATGCCTTGTCATGGCGGCGGACGAAAAAATGATGATGTCCAAGCGATTTAGGCAATATGTGTTCATGGGTGACTCAAGGATTGCACAACGACGAGGCGAACTCAACTACAAGGTGAATTTGCGTAGAGATATGATGGCGGTGACAAATTTTGCCGGCGGGGAGCTCGGCTCGTGGTGAGGAGAAAGAAGAAAAGACGGATCACGACAACAACCGGCTATTGAATGGCAAAAAAATGTGGGAGAGGTCCAGCAGCCGACGACCTCGCCCCTTGATCGACCACGTTCCCCCATGCGCAAAGGCTTGACTTGGCCATAGCGGCGCCAGTGAACATAGGGAAAAAATTTTCCTCGCTTTATTAATAGGTATAGATTGGCGGAAGGCACACTGGCGTGAGGTTTTTGTCCACAGCGAAGGAGGCCCAGCTCCCGGGGCAAGCAGACCTTCGTGGAACCGCGACGGCAAGGGGCGGGAACTTTCCTCCCCAACTTTGGCCGGTGCGGGCGGACGGGTTCAGGAAAGACGTAGGGTGTACTCCTTCCATCCTAAAATATAGGTTATTATGGATGCGTGTATGAAACTTTGACAATGTACCTTGAAGCGATCCATAGAATTGGACAACCGATGCATTGCTATACTCATAAGCACAACAACTCCAACAATTGGGCATTTGGAGTTGGCATTCTCAAATTTTGCCAAAAAGCTCTAAAAACTCTCTGCAACAGTTTGACATTTGGAATTGACAAATTAGTGAGCGTTGGCAAATCAGGCCCTGTGGCGCAAAAAAACGTGCTCTACGACGTTTGGCATTCGGGGCGCATCTGTACATATTAGAAGAGGTGGAAGGGTATAAACATAATTTTGTTTCTACCTCAGGTTCTGACGTAATTTTTCAGGAGGAGGAAGGACATGAACATAATTTTATTTCTCTCTCGGGGTTCCTAATGTAAGTTAGATCTGAGTTTGACAAATGAATTATGCCAAACTGTTGAAGATGAACTCTTTTTTTTATTTGGCATTTAGATTTGGGAGTTGGCAAACAAGGGCAATTGTCAAACAATAAACGGAAAACTGTTGGAGTTGCTTACAAACCACCTAGTAGTAGTGTATTTTGCTGTTTTCTCAATTTCTGAAGTGTAATTTTTATAGATGGCCTTATATTAGTAGTATTGGTCCCGACACTAATATCCTAGAACTAGAAATGCACACTTATTTTAGTAGAGCTGTAGAGATGGAGTACTATTTTCAGGCCTCACTGGCTCATGTCCCGCTAGCTACTTGTGTCAGACCCAGATAAACTATGGGGTGTCATGTGGGCCTTGGGTAAAATGAAGAAGAAAAGCATACTTGTTCGTTCTTCCTTTTAACAGCAGCTGCAGGTGTCGCCGCCCATGCTTAATTACTGTTTTACTACAAAGAAAACATAAATTATGATCCTGGACAAGCATAATTCTACCCTTGCTTACAAGAAAAGCTACATGATTGTATGAAAAAGAACGACCCCCCGTAAATTAATTCAGTACAAAAATTTTGTATGGCGCTGTCATTATATAATAATGTCCAAAATTGTTACAGCTGCTAGGTTCTTGCTCTAGCCTACGGGTTGGTCCCAAAGGTTAGCAGCTTATCGATGTTGTGTAACTTAAGCATTTCCCTGTACTTTTAATGAAAAAAAAGGGGCTATGACTTACTCTCGATAAAGTTCTCAATCTCAACTCAAATTTTACCACAGGTCAGAAACATTACAGAGTATAGAACTGTACACGATAAAGTTCTCAACTCGAATTTTACCACAGGTCAGAAACATTACAGAGTATAGAACTGTACATTGTAATCGAACATCACCCACCGAATCTGATCCAAAGGCGGATGCAGGGGGCCGTGTACGCATGTGCCAGTGGGATCACTTCAACCACTACGAATTTCAAAGACATCGATCATTAGCGTATCTGATTATACTTTTCGCACGCGATTCCTTAAAATTTATACTCCGTACAAGATATTGAGCACACTACCAGACACAAATAATCGTAAGTAGAAGCTTGATGTGCAGTGCAGCCAGATCTATGAGATGGAGTACGTACTTAGCTTTGTGAACTGTACATCTCCACGACATGCCAGGCATGTATTCCCTCCCTCTTGAACAACGCATTTTGCCTGGAGTACTATCTGAATTTCGTAGTATGATTGTACTATCTGAATTTCATTTTGCCACGATAAAGTTTGCTCCATCGTCGCATCAACAATTACATGGTGCAAGTTCAAAATTTTCAGCTCCGGACGACATAATAATCACCAACAGGCCAACCCTGCATTGGACAAATGGAACGACCAACCGATCGAACTATGATCGATGACCTAAACTTTTTGGTTAATCAGTGCGATCCTAACTAACGGCCGGATGATGAGCGCATGCGGCCTCGTGAGATTTCATCTGCGCTGGAGAACGTGCGACACCTCCAGCTCCAGGGACCAGGGAGGAGGTCACCTTCAGCTTGGTGTTAATTAGAAATAATCATGCAATGACCTTTCATCAAATTCCTCCTCAAATCACACTCAGACCAACTGCTCGGTGTTAATTAGAAATAATCTCCTTTGTAGGTAATTTTCAGGGGAACTTAGACAATGGTCAAGGTTGTTTAGAAGGAAGAGTGAAGAATGATGAAGGAGGGCTGCAGGTGTTTAGAAGGCATGGAAGATTTTTGGGTCCAACGAATGTAAGAATCAAAGGAGGATTGCTATTTAAAGATTGTGTGTGCTTGTTAAGCTTAGTCTTGAAACTTTGAAGTTTAGTATGTTGGTTTGTGGTTCTGGAGGTTTCTGAATTGTGGATCTTGTTACTTTTCGACTATTAGGAGCTCTTGCTCTCTAGTTGTTAGGTTCCCTTTTTGGGGGAAACATGTTTAGTCTTACCGCTTAGCGGAACTTGGGTTTAGTCCCCTGTTTGTTACGTTGAGGCATAAGCATTCGTTTTGAATGTAAAGGCTGGAATCAATGTACTCCTTATCTAAAAAAAAGTGACGCTCCAACCAACTGCTACTTGGTTGCCTTATTGTGATTTAAGACTCCACCTGCCATATTGTTGTAGAATAATATTTGTAAAAGCACTGTTTGGAGATCAATATTTGTAAATCGCATTTCGCTCATATTCCCCTCGAGCCCTCTGGACCTCTACATGAACATTCATGTAATGTAAATAATGACACTCAAACGGGCTTAACGCCTATGCACATAGAGACATACAGATCCACACTTACTCTTTCCGGACAGCCCCAAAAGATTGGGTTGATACATCTTAAGATTGATAATTTTTAGGTACCACGCCGTTCATCGTTTAAATTATAAGTTAATGTGAGCATAGCTAACAAAAATATTTTAAAAGCCATGCTTGGACCAACACGACACGAAGACATGCCGGAGTACCATGAACCATGCTTAGACCGAAGCAAAGATTTATTGTGCCATACTGGAATGGCAATCATGTGCTTCACATACCTAGAAGTCTTGATAGAGCGGCCCAAGTGCCACCTCTGCAAGTATATATCCAACTAGGTCGGTAGGCGCGCTTCGCCGCGCCCGAATTTTAGAACGTGTAGGGGAGTGATTCTGGTTGCTTTAATCAACACGATGTGTCTTTTTATAATGAATTCAATTATCCCATCTTAGACATAATTTAGACCAGATGCTAAGACACTACTGTAAAAGAATGATTAGTGACTTATATAGTGAATAAAGTATATAACCCTGAGACCTTCCATGCACTACATTAGAGTGCCTGTATATACTAAACAGTAACAGGCATAAAAATGTTGCCGCAGCTGATGATACAAAAGCAAAAGTAAACAATTGGCAGCAGCTGTGAACTGCTATTTGGTAGGCAATATGTAGTAAAATATATCATAACTATTGTTTACACAAATGTGCTCATCATGATAATACATTATTTAAGAAAAAGAATGGCCCTTTGCTCTATGGCGGAATGAAAGGGACATATCAGGTAAGATTCATCTATGCAGACACATAAATGGATAAAGCACAACCAAGCTGTGTGGCTCTACCCTGCAATACCAGTTCAACGTTGACGATGACATGTAGATTGGTCAACACAAAACATTTGCCATGATCATCAGCTTGCTAAAACCAGGATACAGGAAACAAATAAGATTGTTGTAGTCTTTTCTAAGGCAACGAAGTCTTGCAACTTCTGTACAGGAATCAAAAAATATAAAAAGTAACAGAGTTCAAATATCATTTTCATTTAACTTCATCTACGGCTACTAAAGTCCTTATTAGCAAAACCAGGAGGCTAATCAGGGAACTCATAGGTTACAACAATCATCGAACCATGAAATTAACAATGTTCAGACTATTACCTTACAGGCAGCCTTGAAGATGATGAATGTTCTGTTTTTTCGCCAAGCAAGCCCTGATCATGCACCTGATAAATGACGTGTACATGAACATTAGGTATCATGGTTCATATACAAAATGCAAAAGAATTCTATATGGCAAGGTAACATAACAAATGTTATACTGTGTATAGCAAAAAGAAGATTACTCCTATGGGGACCGGTGAGGCTTACCCCCTGATGCTTGTACGAGGTCATCATTCACTACTACTACTACAGTACCACATGTCCATATTCATGTTCCTGCCATATCTTGAAAGATCCAAATAGATAATCTATATTAAATAACCACAAGTCCCAATGATTATTCATGACAAATGAATCTCAATCCCAATGAGCACAATGCCCTGGAGAGCTAATGTAATGGGTGGTAAACTAAAATGAATCAATCCCAATGATGCTCATCGAATCTAATAGCAATCATTATTCATGACAAATTCTCTTTCCAATACCTTGCTTGCTTGATTTAGTATCAAATTTGTAAACAGCAGGCACTAAACACCTAAAGCAGATCACATTAGTGCTGGAATACTAAAACAGTTACATCAGTGGTAGAGAACAAATGTGCAGCAAAATGTGGTTGCCTACATGTACCTTTCTAGCAATCTAGATTCAATCTACAATATTCATCAATGGAAGAAACATCGACAGGTGCTGAACGTGAGTGTTCACTTAGAATTTTTAGCATCTTAAAATGGCAAAACTGAAACAATGAAAGTCATGTCACCAAAATTGTTAGTTGGACTACAGTCCTGATAAATAAATCTGAAGACTACATTCTTCATGGCACTTGCATGGCCTCCATCGAAATCTATATATGGGGCCCTCAAATAATTAGGGACATTAATGAGCGAAATTAGAATGGCATTTTCACAAATAGCTGATGTGCATAGGTTAACAGGAAGTAACATCTCAAAGGCCAAGCAGAAAAAAAAAAAAAAAGGCTACAAAGGCAATGAACCAGTTAGAAAAGAAAAAAAAGGAATTGAAACTGACAACCAGTAATATATATGACTAAAGATGTAAGAAAAATATGATTAGCTAGTGTAAGCTAATGAAGCAGTCTTAGCAATTGAAAGGGTCCAACTATGAAGCAACTAAAGAAGTGCAGGTTCAAGGAATTTCAGCTAGCAAACTAATTTTGTCAGTGGCGTCACCCTTTTTGTCTATCGCGTAGCATTATCTGTTTTTGTATTGGACCCAAACTTCCATAGTAGTGTTCTAAACCAAGCCTAGCAGAATAGGCAAATTGTAGGGCAAGCCACAACAAAATGCCGTACTCGAATACTGCAGGAGGAACCATCACTTGAACCTCTGACAGAGGAATGGAAATAACATATATAAAGATATAAAGGATCTATTTCACCTCACTGCTAACCATTGATCAAGGATGAACTGGAGGATACCATCAGAAGGAGGCAATCAATGCCAATCGAATGGCAGTAAATACACACAGGGCAACTGAAACAACATGAGAACAGAGGCAACAGGATCACTAAGGCAAGAGACATATGACCATAATTTATGGTGTGCATGGCACTGAAAATAATATAAAAGCCCAAAAACGCGTACATAATATAAGATAAATAGAGAAAGAGACATATGGGAACAATGTTTGGTAAGTATACGCTACAAACAACACATATAAATGCATCAATAATTGACATCTAGCATGCAGGAAAGAAAGCACTAAAGCAGGAAGAATGTATACGGCCCCGCTAAATAAGAAAGGGAATGTAATTATGTGAATCGAAATTGTCTGCAAAACATTTTTCATGAACAAAGGTTCCAACCCTAGGCAACAGCCGTGACTCTCTGAACATAATCCAGATGAAATGGAACTTATGCAAGCTAAAAGGGGCCACGTAAGAGAAGAAGGCATGGCGAACAACAAACTGAGCTAGAGATAGATTATTCTCGACAGACGTTAAAAAACAAATAGCAGAACAAATGGGAAGCGGCACGATGCATATGGACGAGAGAGAAGAACCTACGACCGGAAGGCGATGGGACGACGGCAGCAGTGGCCGCGGACTGGGAACGCGCTCAGTGCAGGCAGCACGAAGGTGCGGAGACTGCCAGCGGCGGCTCCACGCGGGTGAGCCGGAGTCGAGCAATCGCGGCCTCGGAACGCGCAGAGCTCAGGCGGTACCAAGCGCGTGGGAGACGGCCGGCGGCGGGATGACAGCAGGCGAGGCGGAGGCGTGGGAGGCGACTGGCCAAAGGATCCGGGGTGGGGGGGAGCCTGAGGCGAATGACCATGGCTTCGAATCTTGGCGACGTGACCCCGGCGGCGTTCGTAGCAAGCGGGAGAGCCGCCACCGGTCGCCACGCCGGCCCCATCACCTCTGTCTTGCTCAGCCGCTCGCTCCTTGTTCTGAGAAGGCCGCACCCGGCTGCGGAACAGGAGGAAGCGGATCTGAGGAACGAAGGCAATGGCGAGGCAGCTGGCGCGACATCCCGGGGCACGGCGGTGGGTGCGGCGGAGGCGTTTTTGTTCTTTCACGGGAGCTGGCGGAGGGGAAGAGGAGGAAGCGGAGGCGTCAAGGCGCTGCGACTGCGAGGCCTTTTGTTTTGTTTTTTTTTGGCAGAGGCGTCGGCGTTGGGCCGGTGGCGTTGAACGAACCGGGTAACAGCAAAAGGAGGCGGACACAAGCACGCGGCACGTGGAGACGGCGGATTCGTGGAACAGTAATTGGAGCGCTCTCATCGCGCGGATCCTACGCGGTATATGGAGGTGTATAACAAGCACGCGGCACGTGGAGACGGCGGATTCGTGAACAGTAATTGAGCGCTCTCATCGCGCGGATCCTACACGGTATATGGAGGTGTATAATTCACCTGCAGAGTTCGTTGTCAAAAAAATGCAGAGTTCAGATGAATAGATGATCAGATTTATATTCCACAACATGTGTTTCCCATTCGTACATTTTCAAATGGCATTCTCCAATTGTACTTCATGCATGGTGCAAATTACATTATTTGGTAGGTACTGAGTCTGCAGATTAATAATTACTAGGAGGACTCTCCGTTCGTTGCCATGGGTATAGGAAAAAATATAAATGAGTTACGATGTCAATCACTAAGAATTAGGAAATGCATAGAGAATTGGCAATGATTATCTTAGTTTTAATATTAACTAATAATAAATAAACCACGTAAAATTTATGGATTTTTATTCTTTTTATTTAATTTAATATTAGTTCCTAGGGCTATTCATCGCCTTGGGCGCATCAATCAATCAACGAGATCATGGTATTTTTTTTTTCATTGAGAGATGAAATGAACCCGATAACTTGGAAACAAAGTATCTGAATAACCAAGCAACCGGACCGAGTACTTTGGACTCCACTCAAACTCACCACAAATTCGAACTACACTTTGCCAATCTAAGAACCAACCAATGCAACTTTATTGTGGTGCGGTGACGACGCGAAGTTTTAATATTAAACAATGAACCACAAAAAAGGTTATAGGTTCTATTTTGTTTCTTTTTATTTATTTTAATATTAGTTTCTAGGGTTCTTTGTTGTCTTGGTATAGATTTTTTTTTTTTTCTCTAAGGCTAGTTTCAATGGGTGTTTAGTGACGTTGTTTTACGACACATCAGCTTAAAAAGATACAATTGGTGAATGAATTTTGCGGTCTCTCAATGAACAATTTTTTTATCTCACAGTTTCATAGATTACTCACAACATTAAATCATCACATGGCGTTGTGATTAGATGTGTCATGAATTATTTTTTTAAAAAAAGATGTGTCATGAATTTTTGTAGCCACGCATGATGGATTTGCTGATGGATACACATTGCGTGTGTTATTGACTCTTACATGTGGGCCCATATCCTATGAACTCCCACGTCCACACACAAACTGCCGGCAAGTCACCACGCCACAGATCTTATCGTTCTTTGCCGTCTTCATCCTTCCTTGCTCCAGACTTCCTTCCCTCTGCCTCTGCCTATATTAAATAAAAAACAAACAAAAAAAAATCCTCCACGGGATGGCCTTGGATAGCAAGGATGCTGCCGCAAGGGGTGCCCGGAGAGGGTACGGAGGGGAAGCCGACATCTGGGCAGGAGGCCGGCGACCATCGCTGCGGCGCTTGCGGCGGCGCCTCTTCGTTCAAAGGTGTTACCCGACGGGCGGCCTCGAGCTCGGCGGGCGGCGTGGGCGGGATGGCGGCCATGACGGATTCGGCCCGATTGGGCGGGCGGGGTGGATGTCCACGGCGAGCCCGGCGGCGACGCCGTGTTCTTTGAAGCTCGGGTCGCTGGCGGTCGGCGCTGTCGACCTCTTCCTCCACGCATATGAGGGCGGGCTCGTGTCCCTAAAGCTGCTCCGCGATCGCCGAAATGCGTCTTTGGGAGGGTCCGGGCCACGTCGGCGCCCGCGCCGCCTACTTCAACCTCCAGGCGCCGCGGCCAGCGGGGCGGTACCTCCCATCTCGCACCAACCTTCGCCGCCGGCGCCGCGAGGATCCGCGCGCGTGCTGGTGGAGAGCGACCTTCCACGGCGTCGAGTGGAGCGGTCGGCGTGGTGACGGCGAAGCGGCGGCGTCGTTCGACACCCCGTCCATGGCTTCCCTTTGCCGCTGCGTTGCGCCGGAGTGGGCCGTCGGCCGACCGGCGTGCACGGCAGAGCTGTCTATTTATTGATTACAGGGGAGGAGGTGGGGGGTCGTAGTGGAGGGAGGCGTGGGGTCGGGACTTGGGAGTGGCTCAGGGGAGGAGGTGAGGGGATCATGGAGGGAGACGGAGGCCGGGCGGAACGAATGCTGTAGGGACGGGGGTGGACTCGTCGGTTCTTGATGAGGTGTCATAGCTGCATGTCAAGAGAATTTTTAAGTGGGAGTTTTCCATATAGAAGGTTTAGATTAGTTTAGCCTCTCGTCTGTTTCTCCTCCAACACCAACTGATCACGTTCTCCCCAATTATTCGTCTGGAATTCATTTATTTTTCTTTCTCCCACGTACGCCTTCGCTCCCAACAGAGTCCCTAGTCCCTAGCTATAAATACCCCACTCGTGGCCACTCCTACAACTCACCAAACAAACCCAGAGCTAAGCTCATCTCTACCTCACGGCTGTCTACTGAGCTACCAGTGCTTAGCAAGCACTAGCTACCAATGGCGAAGTCCTACACCTTACTGTTCGGTGCACTAGTCGTGCTCTTGCTTTTAGTGAACCCCATTGCTTGCTCCCGCAAGCTCGGCAAGCCAAACAAGCACAGGCCGAGACACATGCCGGCAGTCAGGGCCCGCAGCAACCACACTGCCACCCCTCGGTGTCGGACGCCTACGGCTCCGGCGGCTGGTTGTCCGCCGGCGCGACGTACTACGGCGCACCCGACGGCGACGGCAGTGACGGTTAGTGCCGTTGCTTATCTTATTGTCTGTCGGTTAGCATGCACTGTGCATTCTGCATTGCATTTTGCGCTGACATGCAATCGGCAAATTTAATTTGCATGGCCCGGCAGGCGGCGCGTGCGGCTACCAAACCGCCGTCGGGCAGCGTCCCTTCTCGTCGATGATCGCCGCCGGTAGCCCGTCGCTGTTCAAGGGAGGCAAGGGTTGTGGCGCCTGCTACGAGGTCAGCAAAACAAACTGCACGCCTGTACTGTGTATAGCAGTGTACTAATGGTGCAAAGTGGTCGGCGCACGCAAGCCGGTGCTAACTGAATGCGTTCATGTGTGGCGCGCGCAACGCAGGTTAAATGCGACGGAAACGCGGCATGCTCCGGCCAACCGGCGACCGTGGTCATCACCGACGAGTGCCCCGGTGGTGTCTGCCTTGCCGAGGCGGCTCACTTCGACATGAGCGGCACTTCCATGGGCGCCATGGCGAAGCCCGGCATGGCCGACAAGCTTCGCGCCGCCGGTATACTAAAGGTCCAGTACAAGAGGTACGTGACAGCCGAGCACGAACCGAGAAGTGCATGCAGAATCAGAGTAATTTTCTGTATTAATCTTGGTCGTGATTTCCTTGGTTTATTTGACGCAGGGTGCCGTGCAAGTACAGCGGCATCAACATCGCCTTCAGGGTGGACCAGGGCTCCAACCCGTTCTACTTGGAGGTGCTGGTCGAGTTCGAGGACGGCGACGGCGACCTCAGCGCCGTCGACCTCATGGAGGCGGGGTATGGAACCTGGACGCCGATGGTGCAGAACTGGGGCGCGCTGTGGCGCTACAACTCTAACACCGGCAAGGCGCTCAAGGCTCCCTTCTCGCTCCGGCTCACCTCCGACTCCGGCAAGGTGCTCGTCGCCAACAACGTCATCCCCGCCGGATGGAACCCCGGAGCCACCTACCGCTCCTTGGTGAACTACTCCTAAATTACAGCTGCAGCGTTAAGGCGTGCCTGCATTGCATCCGGGCTAGCTTTTGCGAGAGGCGGTGTCAGAAGATGAGGAGGAGGTTGAAGGATCGAGTTCTTCCCTCCCTCGACGGCCTCTGCAGTCCCTAGTGATGTCTGAGCGAGTGAACGTGTTGATATCTCTGTAATTTTGTTTTGTTTTTGTCGTCCAGGGCCATTGTTGCAAGCGCCGCGACCAATCACCAGTGCTGCATGCAGATGTATAAGTTGTGTGAGTGTTTTTTGTACCACGCAATCCTTTGAGATAATTGAAGATGAAGTATTGCTATCTTATTGTCGTCATTGCTCATGAGTGCACACTATACTGACTTCAGAAAACAGCAAAGTCCAATTAAACGTATACATGTTAACCTGATTTTCTGAATGTGCAAACTGATAGTTTGAACGCCACTTATAGTGTTGTAATGTGTAGCTCTTGATCTGAGCATGCCTCCAGATTTCAATCGGACGATTCGGACTGGCTCCAAGTCTCCAACAGGAGAGCAGAGTACATGCTGACGCTCACCCGTAATGCAGAGCATCCGAGTCCTGGGTCTGTTTGACACATGAAATTCTCAAAAATAAACGAGAACAGAGCTGGGTCTTGGTTTTTTCAGAAGAAGACCTGATGCATGGAACTCTGCTAGTAGTGCAGGAATAGTTAGTGACTAGAAAGGCCGCGGCGGCGTTGCCGCTTATGGCCAGTGGGCGTACTCATTGTATTATAGATGGCTATATTTTTTTTATGGAAACCATATAACGCACTTGATTATCAAATAAGATCATATTGTTTACAAGACATTTAAGAATAAAATCAGGTATTCATCGATCCAAATACAATTTGTATTAGATTATAGATGGTTCTTGTTCTGTGTTAGGCTGATGGCTAGTTCAGCCAAAGATAAAATTTGCATAATCAAAACCATTGTTTGAGCTATTGTTTTGTTTATAATAAAAGACAAGATAAGATCGCCAAGAGTAATTGAGAGCAGGTACCTGTTATTGGATGCGTCTTAAGATGGATCTGGCAAATTCATTGTTCATTATCTGAACGTTGTTCATTACCTTGAATATGCAAGAACTATTTCTCATCTATAAAAAAAATGCATTCTCATTATGATTAAAATAGCAATAGCTGCATTTTTATTACCTAAAAAAAGCTGCAATTTTTTATGCCCGCTTTTTAAAAAAAAATTGCAGCTTTTTTTAGATGCAATAGCACCTAAAACAATAGTGCTATTGCATATAAAAGTGGTCCACCAGACAATGCCCGCCATATAAATCAGGCATGGTTTTTTTTTTTTTTTTTTTAATGCAATCTCTGGCTATATGCAATTTTTTTTCAACACCTCTAAAACTTTTTAAAAAAACAAGCATTGTTTTTATATGCAATAGCACTACTCTTCATGGTTCTATATTGTGTAGAAAAACATGTAACTTTTCAGGGATTCACAATTGCTGGCATGGTTTACCTTTTATCTAATTTCGATAATTCAAGGTTATTAACTTAGTTTAGTGGGTGAAGTGCTTCAGTAATCTCGTGGATATTTTTCCTACAAGTTGAAAAAAAAAAAATGCTCTGCTGAGAAATTCAGTTCCACTCTGTATTAAAAAAACCAAAAATAGGTAAGCTTTGGCTTTTCTCAAGAAGAAAAAAAAAAGGGTAAGCATTGTAGCTGTACGTAGAAGGATGTTTGGGAAGTCACATCTGTGTGTGACGCATTTCATCAAACAGAAGGTGGGCAGGTAGTCTGTACCTAGAATTCCGACGTCGGTGCTTGCCAATGTGTTGTGCTCGGCTAGATGATGTGGAAGAGCACAACATTACACCGGCTCGTTCATCCGTGGCGCTGCTGGAGTTTGCCCTTGGCCAGTTGGCCGAGCGCTAACAAAGATGCAGCGACACAATGTTAACCCACAATTGGATTTTCGGATTTTCCTACCGCGGCCACTGCAGCCTCCCATGAGCTTGGCCATGGACCACACCCATCGTGCCGGGAGCCGGTTCTGCATCTGGCCGCAGCGCCTGGTGGAGCCTGCAGCCTAGCCACCTCGCCGGTGGCTTGCGTTCGGTCATTAGCTCCGGCAACCTGCGGCCGGCCGCACCCATGCCTTGGCCAGGAGCCGCCGCTCCGTGTGCTTCGCTGTGCCGTGCCGCAACTCCCGGCGCTGCCGCCCGACCTCGTGGATACGCTGCCTGTCCGAAGACGCACGGACCCGTATCGCCGGCCAATTAGCGCATGGCCCATGATTCACCATGCCGCAACCCCGCTCGTCATACCGCGCGTCCCTGCGTCCCTCGCTCCTCCCCTATTTCTTCTCCGTCGGAGCAGTCAAGCAGAGAGCAAATCAAGCGCTCCGCGCTGCAGCAGCGATGCGTTGGAGCCTGCGCTGGGGCCACGAGCACCCGAACGCCTCGGTTCGAGCTTTTTCTTTGGTCAGATTCGGGAGTCGTTAGGAAGCCTCTAGAACCGGCCACGTTGAAACACTCGATGATCGTCCATTTGAGATCTGACGCCTGGGATAGCAGCAGGCGACGTGGCCCAATAAGATTTAGCTCAACTGGGGTGTACTTTCCTCCGTCCCCAAAATAAACGACGTTTTTTCCCCGGAAAACATATGCCGCAATTATATACTAAAATAGGATTAATATTTATATTACATAATTAGTATCATTGGAAAAGATCTTTTGATCTAGTTTTTAACAAATTTATTTGGAGATTTAAATCTTCTACGTATTTTCTACAAATCGAGTCAAACTTGTGGCAAGACGAAAAACCCAAAACGCCGTTTATTTTTGGGACGGAGGGAGTACTGCTGTACAAATTTGCGTTAAGTCTTCAAGAGCTTTTATGTACTCCATCCTTCTTTGAAAAAGAAAAGCAAATTCTCGAGTCTAGATTAGTGTACACCTAAAATTACACATGTGCTCTTACCGTATTCTTCGATCTCCCCACAAACTGATTCCGTAGAGGCAATTATCAGGCCCTAGTGAAAATGAAAATGGACTATGCTTGGAGCAACCTTGTAGCCTGTCCCAGGCACCACTACCAAGCCTAGGCTTAAGAAATCGATTGCTGGGCTCAGGGCAACCAACTTCTGCGAACATGGCCCGATCGCGTTTTTGTTTTGTACTGACCTCCTCCTCTTAATAAAATACGGCTGAACGGCCCGATCACGTTTTATGTTTGTACTGACCAGCTACTAACCGAACATTGCTATTTTACATGTGCCCCAGCAGACATAAAGCTTCCCAATCACAAGTAGCTGAAATAGATAGGCAACTCTCATCCTCATCCAGGTCATAACCTAACAGACCCTGATTCCACCGAGTACTCATGCTGATGCAGGGAATACCTCTCAAGCTCACCAATCAGTCATCACACTCCTTTGTGCACAAGTGAAGTGGTACTGTTCGAGACCATTATAAGTACGGATGCAAGTGGGCAATCCTGTGAACCCACAAAATTAATAAGCCTATATACGAGTCTGCGGGCTACTACAGTCCACTTGTATCCCTAATCGTAAGATGATTTCTAAAAACACAACACTGGTTATATATTTTTTTCAAAGAATCACAACGTTGGTCACTATTTACTTTTTTTACTATAAAAAAAGTAACGTTGGTCACTATTTACTTTTTTGGTCATAGTAAGGTAATGTGTAGTTCATCGCATGGCTGAATATACATTTCGCTAATTACAGAGTGCCGACCGTGCAAACAAGCTCCGTATATGAAAATCAGAACGTGATTCACGCTGCCTTTGTCTTGACTTGAGTTACCGTCTCCCAATACTAGAACTTCTGAATTCTGACTGTAGAAGGAGCGGTGGTATGAAACAGACAACATGCTCCTGCAGCACGACGCTCGACACCTGCACTGTGCACTGCACTCCATGGCGACGACTGACGCTGATCGAACGAAGAACGTACGCTACCTAGTCGCCGTCGGGTTCCCGATCCACCATGTGCTAATCATTCCAGGAAACCGATGGACGGAGCCACTGCACGTTCTGCGCCCGGCCCGCCCTATGTTTTGTCGCTCTGTTTCGGACGGAGACCAGGCAAGCCAAGTCGTTCGGTTAGTGTGTAAACGTCAGTGACCGAGGCGAGCAGCTGCGGCCACCAACCGATGGAGCCGTGGATGTATGTAGCTGCAGCCGTCGCGAGCGGTGAGCATGGCGTGGCCGCTCGCCGTGTGAGCCGTCCGCTCTCTCGGCGCGCATGTGAGGAGGGCAGGTCCCGGCGGATGCGAGGCCGAAAGCGACCCGCACATGCACATGCACGCGCCACTCCCAGGCCAGGCCCCTGTTCCAGCGGTCAAAACATGTCACTTGGCGCCATCTGGTCTATCCATCTTCCTGTCTAGTAGAGCAGTACCACATCGATGGTGATCTTTCACACCGACGGCCGTCTGAATATTTTGGCCCGTAGGCTGTTAATTTAATTAAAATTCCCCAGTGCAACGTGTTGTGAACCGCGGCAGCATGTCGGAGCGATTTGCGTCGAGCAAGTACTATAACTACGCCGACGGCCGGCTGGGGGAGCCATGGGGTGATGGTGGCGGGCCCCGCTATCTCAGCCAATAGCAGCAGAAGAAAGGCCTCCCCGCCGGCTTCAGCCGGCGCATCACCAGACGCCGACTTGACTCTCTCTCTCCGTACACGTAAGCTCTCAGCCGGCTCTCCGCCAACCATAATACCTGCTCTAATCTGCGTTGCCACACACTGACAAAGATCGGCAGCAGATGTGTCACTAGCAGATCCCAGACAGCAGCGGCAGGCTCAGTGGTTCATCCCACATGACGGACGCGCGCTAGCTTAGACTGGCCTCTGGGAGAGTGTCGGCCGTCGGCGTCGGCGTGTCCGCACGCGCACGTCGTCGATGTCCCGCGCGCGCGCACACGGCGATACCAATTAATTTACCCGCGGATCCCGCGCCGATCACGCCTTCCGATCCTGTATAATCCCCTGGCGGCCGGCGCGGTGCCCGTGGTCCAACGGCGGCGGTTGGAACTGTGCGGTACGTGTTGGCGAGGCGAGCGAGCGAGGTGGCCCTGCCCAGCGGCCGCGCGCGGCGAGAGCAGGGGACCACACATAACTGTAACAACAGTCGAAGCTACCCGACTTTTCAATCTGATCGGATCCTTTCCTTTCCGTCCGGCTTTGTTTGTTTGTCCCCTGCCATTGCGGTGCGCCCATGTGAGGCGAGTAAAAACTAGCGGACAAGTGGCGGGGCTTCGTTCTGTTCCGGCCACACTTCATGTCACGCCGCGCCGGCGTTTGGCTGCAACCGGCCAGGCGGCCGCTCTCCTGCCACCGGCGGAGCAGTGGCACCGGTAGATCTCAACTGGCTCTGAAGACTGAAGTTGAACTGCCGGGCTCTAGAAGAAACGGGGGTAAAGTAACTGCGAGGACTGACTGCTGTGGAGGTGCGTCAATTGTAGCAGTGCTGTCGTTCTCGAAAACAGGGGAGAGGAAGGGCGACGAGCACGCACGCCGGTTGAGTCTCCTTTTTTTTTAGCAGCACTTAAAGCACTGTGAAATTTTGGAGCGATTAGGCTCCTAGGCTCCTGGTCGTGTTCGTCAATACGGCATTTGCGCAGCACATGGCGGATGGAGATGGCGACAGTGACTAGGCAGCGCCCTTGGACATCCATCGATCGCCATGCGAGCGCAGAGCAGGGTGCCCAGCAAGCTTGAGGAACAACACGGGGGTCGTATTCGTCTCACCGACTCACCGTGCGTTTACTGCGGCACAACTGCAACTGCATACATGTGCACCGTACTGGCACGGCGTAATTTTGCATACTAACCTTCAAGGTTGTCGGTTTACGCTAGCAATGGTACACAAATTTTTTGCGGATTCGAGACAACAACCGCTAGCTAGCAAGGCAAGGAAATGCTTCCTTCAAATTTTGGGAAATCATTCTATGAGCATGCATATTTTGTTGGGACATGGTCCCCGCGAATGGCGGAGGTAACACTTAGCTCCGGCTAGACTAACCGCTCACCTGTTTCCTTCTTATTTCTTTGCTGATAGACGGAGGTCCTCCCGGGAAGAGCGGAGGTCTTAACCTCTGTCGTTCAGGAACTGCAGTCTCCATCCAACCTATGCATTAGGCAGAGGTCGTCCAGGCGGAGGCTCCCGGAAGCGTAGGCTCCCGGAAGCGTAGGCCCCGACATGCTCCTCGGCGACCCGGTGGGGCTCGTGTCCCGCCTAGATAGGCCGAGGCTCCCGAAGGCGGCGAGGCCCGGCAGGCTCCTTGGCGAGCCGGCGGGGCTCGTGGCCTACTAGACAAAGGAGGTTTTCACTGGGAGAAAAAACCTAGCATGGCTCCTCCTCTTGGACCAAGCTACTAATGGGCCGCCCCGCCCAAATGAGAAGGTGGTTTTGCTCAAGACAAAGATGAATAAGCCCCTGGTGGCGTAAGAGACTTGGCAGGGGCATCTTGAGAATATTTGGAGGCCAAATGTGTAAATTAGCATTCTCTGTATCCAAAGGCTATTAATAGGGATCATGGACTCACATGTAAGGCGGTTGATATTCCTCATTAATACAAGATAGTCCACTTATCGTGTGTTCAATACTTAGCCATTTTCCCTCTCCCTAACTCCCTTGAAGCACCGCCGGGTGGAGGTCACTTACTCCCTGTTGAACCCAAGAGTTCAATATATTCATCATAAGAATTATGAAAAAAAAATGAAACATATGTGAAGGGCGGAAGTTAGAAAAACTTAATTACTCGTGTGGTGTGGGTTTTGTTTTCGAATGAGATTTGAAAAAAACAAGATCAATGTGTTGTCCCCACTCGGCTGTAGCTGTATGATAGGAGAGGGAAATTTTGTAAGTGTAGTGAAAAGTGAATATTGCAACATATGGATACTAAGCATGGTTTATATATTATAGACTGCAAAACCATCTGTGAAAAATAGTGTTTAATTTAGCAAATTCAGAGAAAAACATTGTAGAAAGATAGCTACACAACCATGCAATACAACCACCGCAGACAGAGTGATTCTTTCCTTGAGGTTGCGAACATATGGTTGATTTAGGTCAAATGTGTTTAGTTGTGTGATTGTCAACAATCAACATTTACTTCTCTTTTACTTTATTTTTTTTGCTTCGACTATGTTCACGGGACACGTGGAGTGTGTCGGAGACATATCTTTTGGTTCGTGTTGTACAAGTGTGGAGCTCGAAGATGGTAGTTGACGACAAGGTGAAGGGGCCAAGGAGGACATGCCAGGGACCGACGAACCGTGGAGATGAAGGACGGACATGAGGCTTGGACCGAGGGACCGGATCGCTGGGTGGCTAGCCATCTTTGGGCGACATCCGGGACATCGGCGAATGCAATAGGGCGTGGGCGGGGACGATCGGGTCAAGATGGCGAAGCGCGTGCAAGCGAGGCGGGCGGCTCGGATGACTTGCGACTTCGGGCGGTCAAGACCGGTGGCATGCGTCGAGGTTTGGTGGTTTGGGCCTTAAAACCACCAGTGGCCGGTTTCATGGTTTAGGCCTCAAAACCAGGGGGTTGATGGTTTTTGCCTAAAACCATCGGTGGCAGGTTTCGCGGGTTCCGGTGAACGGAAGGACGACACGTGGTGGCTTCTAGGAGATTGCGTGGAGCAATGCTTGCATATGAGGAGGGCGCGGTGGTCGTCGGATCGAAGATATCCAAGTCCGACCAATATGCCCCCGGCTAAGTGGTTTCAACTTTCAACAATTGTATCAGTAAGGGTAGGATGGTAATTGCATACCAAGACTAAGGGCAGCCCTCCATCTCGGGTTGCCTCTAGTTTTCAGTTTCCATTAGGGTTTCCCAGTCTATAGTTGTTCTAAGTGGGAGAGGTGTAGACAACTATTTTCCCGATCTATGTTCGTAGGAAGCACACCCCTCAATGTGTGTATGCCCTATGGGCTTTTGGGGTCGATCGTTTCACCCGTGTCTTTGTGATTTTGCTCGTTTTTGTGTTCTTGTGTTCTATTTTCGCGAGCCTTTTTCTCCTCCCTTTCTAGTGCTCGATTCGTTGTTTGTGGATCGTTTCTTTTGATTCTTGTTGCGGCAATCCGTTCGTGATCAAGAACCAAAGAGATTCACCCAAGGAAATCAATTGAATCCTCTTGAGTCGTCGGATTTGAGCAAGTTTGTGTTCAGGTCGTTTTTGGGTAGGGTTTGAGCGTGATCCGGAATTCCCAGCGACTCACTCGGTCAAATGAAGAATTTCTTTGGGGGATTTGCTCACCTACATGTCTAGATCGCCTAGATTTAATTTTATGACCTGAGATTCAGTGTTGATCGAGTTTGGATCGATTGTGGGTGAGAATCGTCGCCACCGGTGCTTACGTTCGAGCATCGCTTAGTCGGGCGTGGACAGTTTGGCCGTCGGGGACGAGCTAGTCCAGCTCGTGTTCGTTCCTTCTTCTTTGCCACGTGAGACGCGGAATGTCCGGCCGCCAAGCCCGGACTATGCGGACTCGACAACAGAAACCAGGAGGGTGCAGAGAAGTTTGATTTTTGGTTTTTCAACGGCGGACAGTCCGGGCTCCACCGCGGACAGTCTGGCGTGGGTTTTTCGGCCGAGTCCAGCAGTGTGTTTTTCTAAGATTTTTTCGGCGGAAAGTCCCGATCCACATCGCGCGCACGGTCGGGGTCGAAAAAATCATCGTCCGGACTGCTTTCGCCGACTGGCGTTGTTGTGCTGATTTGCCTTGGTTCCGCTTCGATCTCGTGTCAATTTCTTTCGTGTTGATCCGCTTTCCTCTAGTACTTCTTCTATCGCATCCACGTAGTTACCTATGTCATTAATTTGAAAGAAGTTTTTGAGGCTCTTATCCATCCCTCTCTAGTGCGTCCGATTACCAAAGGATTCAAGTACATGACCGCTTGTACGTTTTGTCCACAACGATGCAGTTCTTTACGCAGCTGGTGCTGCTTTCAGTTGTCATTGGAGTACACTCGATCAAAACAGGAAAGCAGAAATTCAATTCTCTCTGAAAGGATTGCGTGGTACAAAAAACACACACACAACGCTTGATAAATCATACAACACCCAGCTAGCAGCCATAGTCGCAGCTCAAGCTCCTCTCAGCTAGAAGTCCAGCACACCAAAAAAGAAACAACCAAAAAAATACAGATAAAACGACTACACACATCACTAGGTTATTGCAGAGACCGTGGAGGGAGTGAAGAACAGGGCTCTTTAACCTTCTTCTCCTCCTCTTCTGGCACCGCCTCTCGCAAACACCCGGACAGATCGACATTTCATTCTCAGAAAAAACAAGCTCTTTCAACACCACCGCACACCCTGCAACTGCAATGCACTTCTTGGCCACGCATAATAATCCGGCCAAAGCGCAGTGGGGGGTGGAGAATTGAACCGCGGCGGCGGTTCAATTAGGAAATAGTTCACCAGGGAGCGGTACGTGGCGCCGGGGTTCCAGCCGGCGGGGATGACGTTGTTGGCGACGAGCACCTTGCCGGAGTCGGAGGTGAGGCGGAGCGAGAAGGGCGCCTTGAGCGCCTTGCCGGTGTTGGAGTTGTAACGCCACAGCGCGCCCCAGTTCTGCACCATCGGCGTCCAGGTGCCGCACCCGGCCTCCATCATGTCCACGGAGCTGAGGTCGCCGTCGCCGTCCTCGAACTCGACCAGCACCTCGAAGTAGAACGGGTTGGAGCCCTGGTCCACCCGGAACGCGACGTTCACGCCGCTGTACTTGCACGGCACCCTGCGACGGCCGGACGACAGAGTGAGTTTACCACACACTTTTTGACTGGACAAAGCTCTAACTTTTCAGTAACTAGCCACTAGTGCAGCTTACCTCTTGTACTGGATCTTGAGGATGCCGGCGGCGCGAAGCTTGTCGGCCATGCCGGAGGCTTCGCCATGGCGCCCATGGATGTGCCGCTCATGTCGAAGTGAGCCGCCTCCGCGAGGCAGGCACCGCCGGGGCACTCGTCGGTGATGACCACGGTGGCCGGCTGGCCGGAGCACGCCGCGTTGCTGTCGCATTTAACCTGCGGCGTTACGCGCGGCACATGCACACATTCAGTTAGACCCAGCGCCGACCACTGTCTGCACAGTCTTCACCATTAATGGAGGCACACTAGCTAGGTAGTCCGTGCGGTGTGTGAGTGTGACCACACGAACTCTGTGGCAATGCCTTGTGGCTGTGGCTGACTGACCTCGTAGCAGGCGCCGCAGCCCTTGCCTCCCTTGAACAGAGACGGGCTCCCGGCGGCGATCATCGACGAGAAGGGGCGCTGCCCGACGGCGGTCTGGTAGCCGCACGCACCGCCTGCACATGCGTTTCCATCCAAACCATGTCAAGTCAATTGCAAGCTCGGTCGGTGCACCGGCACACTAACGGCCAGAGTACTAGACAGAGTAAAAGCGACCGCACTAACCGTCACTGCCGTCGCCGTTTGGGGCGCCGTAGTACGTTGCGCCGGCGGACAACCAGCCGCCGGAGCCGTAGGCATCGGACACTGAGGGGGTGCCGGTGTAGTTGCTGCGGGGCGTGGCCCTGGCCGCCGGCTTGTGGGTCGGCTTGGGCTTGTTCGGCTTGGCGAGCTTGCGGGAGCAAGCAATGGGGCTCACTAGAAGAGCGAGCACGACCAGTGCGCCGAACAGGATGGTGTAAGCTTTCGCCATTGTTGCTGCTCAGCTGTAGGCTGCTGCTGCTTCTAAGCTAGTACTAACCCTCTAGCTCGAGAGGAGAAGCTGTGAGGCTGAGCTTAGCTCAGTAGCTCAAGTAAGTGTTGGTTTGGTGAGTTGCAGGGGTGAGCACCAGAAGGGTATTTATAGGCACTTTGGTGGGGATGCAGACATCCGTCGCAAAAAATTTGGGGATCCTGCCGGCCGAATTAGTGGGGAGAACGTGACCAGTTGGTGTTCGCCGGAAAAAAAAAAGTTAAACGTGGCATTAATTAATTATCGCTGTGCCTACAGATATTCCTAGAAGCTAAAATCAAGCCTTTTTTTATTTTGGTCCCGCTCCGACGAATAGATACTTCAGACAATAGTACCATTTATTTACTCCCTTTCGTTTCAAGTTTCAAATTTTAAGACGTTTTGATTGATCTCATAACAATTCTCTTGTACCTTAAGCCCTAAATTTATAAAATGCCGCACAAACAATGAACGTCTATGATTTTGATTGATCTGATCCAAGCCCACTCTTCTCTGTAGACGAGTAAACAACATGGCAAAACATAAACAGGAGTACACAACTACCGTAGATTCAAGGTGATTTAAAATGCCACTAAATGTATAAGTTAATATAAGGTGATTGCTAGAGAGTGATTTTTATACTAAAGTTTTATAATTTGACTATAGAATTACACATTTTCTTTACGGAAGTTAGCATGTCAAGGATTCCATCAAAATCATGGGCCCTTCTGTAACCCAAGAATCTTATAGGAATTTTACAGAAGTTTCACTCGGTTGCTAATATAACATTAGGATCCATGATATCTCATGAAAAAATGATATCATAACCATTACTAATTTTTAACACAAGGTCGAATGAGGCCGGTCCTTGGATGACGCAGGTGATGAGGCAGAGGCGATACCGTTCAGATCCTCTCTAACGCTCGGGATTTTTTTGTATAAACAAATGAAATATCCCCCGATGTAGCTGCCATCAGGCACAGGTAGTTAGGATATCAAAGGATTTTATAAGAATTTTTGAGCCATTCCGATCCACTCCTTTCCCAAGCGCACGGCTGGCTAGTTCATCATTCCGTCAGCTAGACTTGCAACCAGTTCGTTGTAACGCTTTCCGGCCCGATCATATATATCATATATGATATACGCGATCGAGCTACCGTTAGCATGCAACACAACACAGCTTACCTGTCATGCACGAGCGGCTGTTGGAATTCGTCGGCTGAAGACTGAAGCCTGAAGCGCACCGACCATTCCTCGCGCCAGCGAAGGAGAATGTTCTGCCTCTGCAGCTTTTGCTCTCGGCAGTCGGCACACACACACACATCGCTGCATGCTCACGTTTTGCAGTTTCTATAAGGAAAATGAATAGGTTGCTGGTGACGCCGGCTCGGCTGAATACGGTGGTCCTGCGCCATGTGAGCGGTCGGTCGATACGGTGAACACGAATCTAGCTAAAGCAAGTGCAAAGTGCCATTATCAGGGAGGCATATCGCGCGAGCGCTTTACAAATCATCTAGAGCTTTTGCGGTGTTCAGGGGCGCAATCCAAGCAGGCCCAATTTGTTGCAGGCAGATGCAGAGCTGCGCTGCGCGACGCCGCGAGCCCAGAAAGGCAAGTGTCTCGAGCCCTGCGCTGCATATCTGAATGAAGTAGTACACTTTTGATTAGTGGTCGGTAGCGCTCAGCTGCTAGCTCTAGCTAGCTTAAATGTAATTCAGGTCTCTATGTTTTCTTCTATACAAAAGATTTTGATCTCCTATTAGTTGTTCGACCCCGCGGCCACATGCACGCGTAATGTCGATCAGATTCTTCTATGGTTGAAAGCTGAAACTGAAATGATAGTTCAGGGCAGCGGTTGGTGTCTGCTGTCCGATCCAACTGTGTTGTTTGAGACGACATGGTGGTGAATTTCCAATCCATGGGGTAGCTTTTCTTGGTAAGCAAGGTTAGAATTATACTTGCCCTGAATCTGACTGAAGTGACCCTTTGCTTTGTAACCATACAACTTTGGTTAAGAAGAAGGCAAGAACAACAGTAAACTGCCCTTTGTTTGTCTGTGGCAGTTGATGGAGCATGGGATCTTTCACCGTTGTGGAGGAGGCTCTGTGCTCAAAAGTGATGTTGGTATAGCAGAGAACACCGAATCGGCAGTTGGTCGTTGGGACGGGTCCCATGTGTAGGCCCGACTCGCGGGCAAATCAAATCTTGTATCGTGCCTCGTGGGGACCTCGCCGAATTGGTGGTGTCCATCCATCCCTGAGAGACACGATGCCGTAGGGTAGGGTTGCTGCGTGCTGGGGACATTTGTTCCCAAGCACTGCTCGCACATGGAATGTTTTTCCTTATCTCTTGACGTTGTGCACTGCACTCTACTGTCCGCTTTCATCTGTAGACAGGGCAATCTTCTACTTGGTTGATCCGTTGCAGTTTTCAGCTCATTGATATGTTATATGCATCCCCTGTCATGCATGGTGTTCGTTCAAAAATGTATCTTGCATGTCCACTTGTTAACCGCTGTAATTCTGGCAGGCGATGAAAACCGAGCATCTACCCTACTAATGCACCAACTTATCTACATTCAAATCCATTCAAAATAAACCACCCGGATGACTTCTCAGCCTTCTCTCATTACTTTCGGACACGATTCAACGATCGAGATTGAAAGTATTGGACACATCCCCCACCCGCATGCCTCTCGCAAGAAGGAAAGAAGAAACGCGCGTGACCAAATTGAGCGACATCAGCGGGGCAATTAGCTTGGAAAGTGGATCAAGGTGACCATGGGATGAATATATTCTAAACCTTCTGAGCTCCACCGCGCGATCACCGCGCCTTCGTCGTCGCATCACGCGCATCCCCCGATTCTTCTTCCAGGTGGTTACCTAAAAATAGATCATGCATGTCGCCCTCATCTACGCACAGGCACCTCGCATGCAATGTGGTTCAATCAGATCCCTGTGATTGCTGAGACCTCATTCAAATATGCATTCATGATTGTCGTGCCTGCCTTTGAAGAATATATTGCGGTTATAAAATCCCATACGACGACGGCCGCTCCCTCCTCCATGTCGCCGACGCTCCATGCAGTAATCAGATGCACCGCTCCAGTCGCAACTGCTCGCTCCGTTGGCATCGACGACACGATTGCGACCTCCACTGTGGCACGCGCGAAGGCGGCCTCAGCTCCACGGCGGCAGGAAGCGTGCGGCGTACATCCGGTGACGGTTCAATAGATGGACATCAGGCGAAGCAAATTGGTCGGCATGTGGGTGACCACGGACACAGCGACCCCCATGGACACAACCTACTCGACGTGCCTGGGTTGTTTCGTGGGTGTTTGTGTCCATTGGCATCTTCTTCCTCTCCCTTCACCGTCGACCTACCAAGGATTCTTTCGATAAGTTGTTCTGTATTTGATTTGTTTTAATGATAATATCCATTTTGTATTGGCTTGGGAGATCCAACACTCTTTTTGTGCAGATGTATTGCAAGACAAAGAAGACAAGTAGGCAGATCTATGTGCTTGCAGTTGTAGGACAAATAAGATCGACAAGAAGCAGATGAACGCCTCAGCGAGTTCACTAATGAACAGATCATTGTAATTATCATTTTTTTTATTTTTCCATTAAAGTATACGGATTATTTTTGGTATTTAATACGTGTTAGCTTAGATGTCACCGTAGCGTTAGCACGGGCAATATACTAGTCAATATAATGTCACAGCCTCGGAGGTTAGTTTCCACAGGGCTTTATTTGCATTGTAGAACACACGTCGACCACGAGGGCATGAGGTAGCTTGCTAAGACACCAGCCTCAGGCGTTCAAGGTCGCCCTGACACCGGCGCTGTGAATGGAGGAATTAGGCGTTGCCGCCTGTAGATTTCCATTTGGCCCTGAAAAGCACGGTCCAGGCCCGGCCTGACCCAGCTGTTATAGTGCCCGTGCTTAGCACGGCCCAGTCGTATTGCCGTGCCTGGGCCGCTGTTTCGGCCCGCAGTGCTGGCCAGGCACGACACGGTTAACAGGTCAACACGAATGGTCCGTTATATATCATGGATTGCCTCATGATACATTCCAGCCGTTGGATTCAATATAAAAGACCATTCCACATTAAAATCCTAGCTTCAACTATTTCCTCTCCACCAGCTTCCCTCTGTGACGACGTGCGTGCGCGACCATTGTGACGATGATGTTCGTGACCCCGGTCTTTTTGAGCTTTAGTGCCTGGGCCGACCACGACCGCGGCACGGCTAAGTCTCCATAGGCCATGCCTAGGTCTGTAACCGCTCGGTGGGCGGTAGGCAAGGCCCCCGGTAGGGGTCCGGGCCCGGCCTTATAGGGTCGGATAGGGCCGGGCGCTGCGGGGCCGAGCGGCCCGTTTGGCCATCTATATTTCCGCCCGCTTATATCCTGGCACCAGCCCCGGCCGCCGGGATATGAAGCACAAGTAGCCCTGCCCGCACCGTACCCGCCTAGACCTAGAGGCGTAGTAGACGTACGGCTAGACCCACCGACAACATGCACCGTACGGTTTTTGCTGAACTGACTTGTCTCGGCCGTTCGTCGGTGTGCTGCAGCCGAAATCCAGGCCGGAAGTTCTCTCCGTCGTGGCTTCACGCCTTATCGTACTCAGAAGCACTTGTCCTCTCTCTATCCACCACGCATCATCTTTGCCTGAAGCCAGCAATTTTGCGGGACGAAAACCACACACCACACGAGCGACGAGTCCGTTTGATATCCTGCAGCTAGTGGTGACGGCTGGCCTGGTGAGTGCCTTGTTGTAACTACTGTTGAAACTCAGGTTTCCAACGGGGTTAAGCAACCTCCGCCCGGGCGGTGCTCCGGGGAGGTAGGTGTGGATTTTTGGCTAAGTGTTAGACACTCAATAGTAAATGGTCATAAATTTCATTCACCAACCAACAAATGAAGGACTCTGCCCTCTATTTATAGCTTACAAACAGGTGAGAGTGCTAAGTTACAATTCTACCCTTCTAGATGCTTGGTATATTCCGAGCACTGGTCATCACCACCGCGGGGCTTTAACATCATTTCATGTCTTGAACCGCCTTTGCTTCTAGACTTCCTGCTCGGCCCATTTAAGGCTCGACTCCCACCTCCAGTCCACCAGATGACGCCTCCGCTGAGCTGGATCTCCACTTGGTCTCATTTGCTTGGCTCCCCGGTCTTTGGCCAAGTACCTCCGGCGGACTAGTCCGGTGACCACAATGCGGGCGGAGATCTATGTGGTCGACAGAGGCGGAGTTCTCTGAAGCCGGGCGGAGATGACACCTCCGCCCGACCATGCATCGTCGTGCACCGACCTCCGCGATTCTATGCAAGGTAGGCACATGAATAAACAGAAAAGATCAGTAGCCTTCTGCTCTGAACATACCTTCGCGCACTAGCTTGCCTTTTTGCGCAACACCTCCGCTGGGCGCCAGGGTTCCTCCGCCAGGTGTCTAGGACCATGTCCCGACAACTACTATTTGTCTGTGTTCTTTTCCACGTCCGAATCGTTTATTTCAGTCAACAAAAACCCTCTCCCATTTCATAAAAAAGATATGTATTTAATATGAGCAACAAATGCTGAGACTCTCCACAATGTCATTGATGCTTCAAAATTTTCAGCACTACAACAGGGCAATGATGCCCACCTCGCTCTATATCCACAACGTTGGCACCGATGCCTCGCATGCACTTGCCCGGCCGATACTTGCTAGCTAGCTTGGCAAATTCTTTCGAGTACTGTACTGTTATTGCTTGCATATATATGTATATACATGCACACGTACTCAAGTTTGCTAGCTTGCTTGCCGTCGACGTGCTCTTGTTTATCAAGGTGGGCCCGCGTGCTTTGTCTAATGGAAAAGGAAAAAGTCCGAATTATCTCCCCAACTATCACGAAAGTTCATTTTTCCTCCTCAACGTCAAAAATCGGACAAATCACCTCCCTCAACTTTTTCAAACCATGCAAATTACCTCCCTCGGCGGTTTTGAGGGTGGTATTGCTATAGTAACAACGGTTTTCCTTTTTCTTTTTTTTTAAAAAATCCGGTTGAATCTTTGAAAAATCATAGTAAATCACAGAAAAAAATCATAAAATGAAAAATCTAATTTTGTTAGACTCCACATAATTATATCTACACACTGAATATATAAAAAAGAAAAATACAAAAACCTTCGTAGCAAAAACTTTATATTAAAGTATATCATATTATATATTCACTGTGTAGATCTAATCATGTGGAGTCCAACAAAATTATATTTTTCATTTTATGATTTTTCTATGATTTACTATGATTTTTCAAAGATTCAACCGATTTTTTTTTTTAAAAGGAAAAAGACAAACCATCATTATTGTAGCAATACCACCCTCATAACCGCTCGAGGGAGGTAATTTGCATGGTTTGAAAAAGTTGAGGGAGAGGTGATTTGTCCGGTTTTTGCGTTGAAGGAGGAAAAAGTAAACTTTCGTGATAGTTGGGGGGGAATATGGACTTTTTCCAATGGAAAAAGATTTGAAGCCGGTTGCTTGCATCGCTGCTGCTGCTTGTTTCCTGCCGTGCTGGGCCGGCTCATCGAGTTCGGATGTTCCGAACTTGCTGGGCGACATGGACTACAAGCTGTTGCTGGGCCGCGTCGAGCGTGGTGCCTGCGGGGCCGCTCGCTGCTGTAAAAGCCCAAGTGGGGTTCGGACGTCTCAACTGATCCGGTTTCTTTTCCCATCGAAGGAAGGCACAGCTGGTCCGGTTTTTGTCGAGAAAAAAAATGCCGCCTGTGCGTGAGAAGAAAAGAGCGAAGGCTCTGCTGCTCGGCTCTCTGTTTTCCTGCCCGTTGAGGAGAGCGTCGAGGGAGCTCCCGACAGTTGGTGCTGCTGCCGTTGGAGGGGCTAGAGAGGAGCAAGCCAGGGAGAATAAAAGGGTGCTGCTCTCCTTTCTCTCTCTTGAAGATTCCGAAAATAGTGAGCTGCTCTTTTTCCCCTTTGTTCTTGGTGAACTAGGGTTTCTCCTCTCCTCAATCTTTTCCATGATTTGAGCTGAAAGAGATTGAGAGCCCTCTGTGGGTGGGATGAGAGGTTGAAAATCCACCTATTCCCCATTTGATTTTACTCAAGATTAGAGCTAATTTGAGAGGGGATGGGAAAACCTAGTGAATTGCATTTCGTGATTCATATTTGTGGCACTAGGTGGTGATTGCTATTGTGGATTTCCTATTACTCTTTGTGATTGCCATCACCTAGACGGTTTGGAGATTGTGCACGCAATTGGAGATTGTGCGGTGCTCCGGAGAAGGATTTGGGAGAGGTTTGTGCTCACTTCACGGGGATCGTGAAGAGCAACATTACTAGAGCGTGTCATTGAGTTACCGCACTTGTGTGTGTGGGTTCAATCGCGGTGCCTTTAGGGGCTCACTCGTGAGTGGTGTCTTGCGGTGCCTTGCGGGGCGTGCCTTGAGGGCAAGTGATTTGAGGATCACACCGAAGAACCATCTAGGTGAGACACCGAAGGAACCACCCAAGGTGTTGGTCGACACAACGAGAAGTAGGGGGAAGTTGGCAAGCTTCCCGATACCTCGGTAAAAAATCACCGGTGTCAACTTGTCTACTCTTCTCGGTGGTTTGCATTCTCCAAATCACAAGCTTTGTATTTACGTTCATTTATACCTTGTGCTTGTGCTTGTGGAGTAGCTCTTGCAATTACTAGCTTTTGTAGCTTGTTTAGTTGCTTTGCTTAGTTTGTGTAGCTAAGTAATTTGAGCCTTTGGGTTAGGCGTGTGTCGCCTTGTCCATTGTGCATCTAGTGAGCTTAGGTTGGCTTTGTGCTTTTGCTCATTAGAGTTGTGTAGGAGCTCACCTTTGTTTGAAGTACTAGTGCACGGGTTTGTGTGACCTTGCAATAGAAACGGTTAGGTGCTCAAGCTAGGCTTATCACCTCATTTGCTTTGTGTAGGATCTTTTTGTGAGGTGATTTAGAGTCATAGCTAGAGGGGTGAAGTCTTGGCTAAACAAATAGTTTCAATTCCGCAATATATTTGTTTTGCTTGGGCGCAATTAGACTATTCACCCCCCCTCTAGTCCCCATCTCAACCCTTCGGCGACCGGCTGTCCGCCTGCAACCGCCACCGCCGCGCCAAACAAAGTGGTAAGAAAGAAAGTGGAAATGGACTAGGGTTTGAGAGTGACCGGCTGCGCTGCGGTTTTGTTCAGCGATAAACTCGTTCACGACCATCGGATCGCCTCACCCTAGATCGGACGGCCCCGACCCTGCTCGGCTTTGTTAACCGGGTCTGGCGGTTATTTGGCCCACGCCACGTTGCACGCGCCCGCCACGGCTGAAAAGCGGCGGTTTGGGCCGCTTGGTTTGCCCCCGCCCAACAATGCACAGTGTCATTTTATATTTTATTTTTTTCTTTTCTCCAAAAACTGTTTTATATTTATATTGATGCATATTCCATGAATTGAATTGATAGTTGATGCAAATCTCACTACAAATTTTGTCCAACGATAATTTTGTAACGAGAAAAGTACAATAACGTTTCTAGAAAATAGAATTATGAAAGTTTTAATGTTTCCGCCGTGTATGATAAAGTTGTTTATCTCTTTTAATTAAATTTGAACTAACGGGACAATTTGATTTTAAGAGTTAAAGTTTTTTTGAGATGATTATAATATTGTTATTTTTCTAACCAACATTGGTAATAACTTGTATTATAATGAGCATGTGTTATTTCTATTTACGCCTAACGGTGATGTAGATTTAATACATAAAATGTTACCTATTTTACGGCATGCAATGGCAATTATTATGTTGTTTAATTGTTCTCACTTGTGCGGAATTGTGATTTCAGGCGCTTCCTCCTTGATGGGCATGATCGACAAGATCCCGCACTGAAAGTAAATGAATCCACATATATGTACAGTTTTTAAAGTCTACATGGTTTATTGATTACGGTGCAACAATTCATATTGCTAATTCTTTACGAGGATTCCATTCGACGAGAACTACGCTAAAAGAGAAAGTCCCATTAGCGTTGCAAATGGAGTTGAAGGCTGCGGTGGAGGCCATTGGCGATGTAGCACTAAAGTTACCAAGTGGTTACATTCTTCTTTTGAAAGATGTTTTTATGTTCCTACACTTTGCAAAGAAACTTAATAAGTGTTATTAATTGGATGATTCGGGTTTTACACTGTAATTTTGGATATGGCACATGTGCCATTTGGTTTAATAATATTTGTGTTGGTCTTGCCTTCGAGACAAGACGAATTATATATGTTATCGCTATGTGAAAATGTGAATTTCATATGTGATGTAACGATGGCGTAGCCTCGTCTACAAATGAAAATAGAAAAGAAAAAAGCGAACTCCAAATGCAACGGCGAAATTATGTCACCGTCGTTATAGGCCATATTTCGAGGGGGGAGAATAGAAGACTAGTAAAGAATGATATTCTTTCTCCTTTGGAGTTCTCGGACTTAGAGCAATGCATAGGTTGCATAAAAGAAAAATATGTAAAAGCAAATTAAAAAAGAATGCCAAACAAAGCGCGAGGAATATTAGAGATCATTCATACTTGACATTTGTTGTCCTTTTCTGTAAAGAGTGTGGATGGCTATGATTCGTTCATTACATTGACACGTCTACTCCGGTTTGGCTACATTTATCCTGTTAAAGAAAGAGCATAAGCATAGGACAAATTTAAAATATTTAAAGCTGAAGTTGAAAATCAACACAACTTAAAGATTAAAGTAGTCCGATCGGCCCGTGGGGAGTACTACGGTCGGCATACCACGTATGGTCAAGTTCACGGACCTTTTGCAAGGTTTCTACAGGAAAACGGTATAGTTGCCCAAGTATTCCACACCGGGTGAACCTCGGCAAAAATGGAGTAGGCCGAAAGGCGTAATCGTACCACGATGGATATGGTGCGCGAAGTATGATGAGTTACTCTACCTTACCATTGAGTTTGTGGATGGAGGCGTTAAAAACCAACATTCATATTCTCAACGAGTACCAAGAAAATCGGTGCTCAAAACACCATATGAATTATGGGCGGGGAAGGGTGCCTTCACTAAACCACTGCGTGTGTGGGGGTGTCTGGCGAGGCTAAAGTGTTCAACCCAAATATTGGGAAGCTTGATCCCAAAACGGTAAGTTGCCATTTTATTGGCTATCCAGAAAGGTCGAAAGGTTTTTCGTTTATACTGTCCCGATAGACTTACAAAGTTTGTTGAAATAAGGCATGCTATTTTTCTAGAGGATCAAATGATAAGGGGGAGCATGGCAGCTTGAAAATTTGATCTTGAAGAAAAAAAGCCGGTGTGCACGCCCAATCCTATAATTCAAGAGCCGTTCTTGAGCTACACGTTGTTTTACGCACAAGCAATGCAAGACATTGTGGCGCAAGAACTTGTTATTGTTCATACGTGGTAACAACGAGAAGAAGAGAATGAGGAACCCGTTAATCAAGAACCTAATGAAGTTGTTGCCACGGATGAGGGGAGCAACACCGACCTCAAACGAAGAAGATGTGCCAAATGAGGAGGCCCCTAGAAGGTCTCAAAGAGTCGGAAGGTCGGCTATACCTAATGACTATGAAGTTTATAGTATTGAAGATTTTTATATGGAAGGTGAACCCACCTCATATGAAGAATCCATGAGTGGCAATCACATATCAAAGTGGTTAGAAGCCATGAAAGAAGAAATGCGGTTTATGAGTTCCAATGATGTTTGGGACCTAGCGGATATTCCTAAAGGAGCCAAAAACAAAGAGGGTTTGTAAATGGGGTCTTCAAAATAAAACGCGTGACTCCCAAGGGTAGGTAGAAAGATATAAAACGCGCCTTGTGGCTAAAGGCTCTACGCAAAGAGAGGGAATTGATTACACTTTGAGACCTTTTCTCGAGTCTCATGTAAAGATTCTTTCGAGAATAATAATGGCATTGGTGGCACATTTTGACTTAGAGTTACATCGGATGGATGTACGAGATGGCATTCCTAAATGGGGACTTGGAGGAAAATGTCTACATGGCACAACCTAAGGGTTTTGTCGTGGAAGGCAAAGAAAAGATGGGATGTCGCCTAAAGAAATCTATTTTTGGCTTAAAGCGGGCTTCAAGGCAGTGGTACTTGAAGTTTGAAAAAAGTGGGAAATACATTTTCCTAGTCCTATACGTTTTTTTTAGATAATGGATATAAATCCGGCTTCATCTATCATAAGATAGAATCAGGCCAATTATTACATCAACTTCGACATGCATACGCTGTCTGCATAACCGAAACAAAATACAATTTAAGCTAAATGCGACCAATGTATCTCGACGAAAGCCATCCTTTGGAACTAAAAAATGCGAGCGAAAGTCTCAAGGTGTTGTCTGCTTGGATCAACATACCTCTCCGATCCTCATATGTTGTTGTAGATTTGCCCACTACCGTAGCGGTCCCCGAATATGACCTCCATTACGCAGCGGGAGCTTAGACACAATCGGTTTCCTTGTTGTCACATAATCCCATTGCTTTCATTACAAAGGTTTCATCACGCACTTGAAATAGTGTGCTATTGAAGTCCAAATGCGTTATCCGTGAATCATCGAGACATCTCCACTTCTACATATGCATCATGATGTGTCTGAGGTAGCATAAATGGCAGCGCCACTCGATTGGAAAGTTCATCCCCCGATCGCTGCTCATTTCGCCGAACCAAGTTTTGGACACATGCATATTGTTCTTCTAAATCCTTCAGATATGCTTTTTTTTCAATCGGATCTTTCAGTCCAATGACCTTTGTCTTCGCTTCTTCAATATCATTCATTCTTGTCTTGGACAGGCCTCTCCACTGGATTTCCTTTTTATCTTTAGATATAATATTCGTAGCCCTTAGGACATTCAACGTATCATAAACTCTTCTACGAATGTTTTTTTTATTATCACAATCTGCAGAATTTATATTAATATTGTGATTTGACAACTCAAAGAACCAGTTCTTCTACCACCTCATTGTAGGTTGTTATCCCTTTGCTTTCGACTTTCTCGAAACTATCATGCTAAATTGGAGCAATCCACCATCATTTTTATAAGGTGATGCCCCTCTCTTTTTCTTCTTGCTCACGGTTGATTGCTGCGATGCAGCGCCACCCGTGTCGGAGGGGGAGCCGCCCCCACCACCGGTGGCCACAGAGCGTGGTCTGGTGCCGGAGAACATGGCGAGCTATTCCATCGGCGGGCGGGGGCGGAGGAGAGGTGAGAAACCCTAGAGGGAGACGATCCTAGTCCTGTGCGTGGATGATATTCTACTTGCAAGTAGTGATATGAATCTACTGCAGGAAACATAAGATTTTTATCCTCAAAGTTTAACATGAAAGATCTTGGTGAAGCTTCTTTTGTTTTGGGCATAGAAATTCACCGAGATAGAAGAAAAAGGGGTATTGGGACTGTCTCAAAAGGCATACATTGAAAAGGTCTTAGAGAAATTCAATATGCATAAAAGTAGACCTTTATTTGCACCCATAGTCAAGGGCGAGAAATATAGGGATTTTCGGTGTCCCGAGAACCAACATGAGCACAACCAAATGAAAGGGGTTCCATATGCTTTAGCCGTCGGAAGCTTACGGTATGCTCAAGTATGCACGTGCCTAGACTTGGCTTATGTAACCGGATTGCTTGGCAGATTTCAAAGTAATCCGGGTATTGCACACCGGGGATTAGTAAAAGAAAGTCTTGCGCTATTTGCAAGGAACGAAAGGCCTCATGCTAACATACGAGATGATCGACTCCTAAAAAAGATTTTGGGATATTCGGACTCGATTATGCGGGGAGATGATAGAAAGTCTACATCCGGATACATGTTTACTCTCTCAAAGGGGAGCAATATCGTGGAAAAGCTCTAAACAAAGGTTATTACAAACTCCACTATGTATGCCGAGTTTGTAGCTTGCTATGAGGCGACGGGGACGGTGAATTGGCCAAAGAAATTCCTACCCGGTTTAAAAGTGGTTGAGGACATCCATGGACCAATGACATTATCTTGTGATAATAATCCGGCAATAGAGTATGCTCACAACAATAGGTCAAGTGGTGCTTGCCAAACACATTGACATAAAGTACTATGTTGTGAAGGATAAAATACAGGATCATGTTCTAAATCTTGAGCACATAAGCACTGAAAGGATGCTTGTGGATCTGCTCATAAAAGGCTTACCACCCAAAGTGTTCGTGGAACACGTTGCCGGCATGGGGTTAAGGGAAAGCCTATGATCACTGGATAATAAAAGGGCGCAAAGTTAAAGTTTTATTTGTTTCAGACCAGAGATGTGTATTGTAGCTGTGAAATCTATCGGCAAGTGAAAGTAAAGTGAAAGTTGAAAGTTCAAAGTGAAAGTAAAGTGAAAGACCGTGATGATGAAACATGTTCAATGCACAAATCTGAGATAGAGTAAGTAAAGTGAAAGTTGAAAATTCAAAGTGAAAGTTTAAAAGTTAAAGTTAAAGTGTGAGATGAAATCAAGGGGGAGAATGTTAGAATGATCTCAATCAAGAGTTGGGCCCAACGGACCAACCGGGGCCTTGAATCGCGCCATGATCGGGGAGCCCAACCCATCTATGGTTGGAGGGCCCCCGCGTCACCTTCGCTATGAAAGAGAGGTGAGGGCCGCAAAGACGGTTCACAAGTTGGCGACCACCACTCTCCCCACCTACAAACCCTAATCCGATCTGTCAAGGGTGTGCGCGCAAGTGACGGGGAAGCTCCTCCCACGTCGCCGCCCGGTCGTCCTTGCATCCACTCCCACTCCACCACCACCGATGGGTGACTCCAACACCGCCGCCGCCGGATCAAGCACCGCCGTCCCTGCCAAGACCTCCGATGGTCGGTAAATCACCCTACATCCCCTTTGCTTTTCCCGTTTACTAGTAGATCATGTAGGTGCTAGGGTATCTAGGGTTGTTCATCATGTTTCTCTATGGAAGTTTCCCAGCGATCTATGTACTAGCGGTCTAAATGTTCTTAACATGAACCAGCTCAAGAGAAAGTGTACGTGCATGGCAATATGTGCACGTACGCGCTTGCATAAACCATGCACGAAGTCATCGAGCATCTCCAAGAGCTTTGGCAAAAATAGTTTGGCAATTTCCCTATTTGCCAAATATGAAATGCAAATGCCAAGTCTAAAAAAAGTCTTCCTCCAATAGTTTGCTACTTTGGGCTTGGCAAATTGAAAAAGTGAGGCCAGGGGAAGGAGAGGTCGTTGGCCGCGCGAGTCCCCTCCTGCTCGTCGCGACTTTTTCCTCCTCCACGCATGCAAGCCGCGATCGGGATTGCCAAAGCCGAGAACGCTGCCGTCAAGCGTCAAATATCACTAATTTGCCAAATGCAATTGCCAAACTGTTGGAGGGTGGGTTTTCAGCTTTTTGGCAAATTTTACAAATACCAAACCCAAATGCAAAACTCTTGGAGATGCTCTAGCTGGCTTGTTGGCCTTTTTACGTGCACATGCACATGAAGGCGTACATGTATATACAGCCTCAAACTTATTAGCTTCTTGGCATGTGTGAGTGTGACACATACATATGTTGGCATACTCTAGTGTGTGTGCAAAGTATTTCAATATGACAAAAAGTTGGCATACATATGTTGGCATACTCTAGTGTGTTGGCATACATATGTGCTTGCCAGAACGCTTGACGTGCCAGTACTTCTTTTGGCATGCTAGTAATTCTGTCATATACTTTTGTCAAGTCTTTTCTGAATGAAGACATGAGTACCCTTCGATGGGAAGGAGATACGGTAGATGAATTATTTAGCTTTGTCAGGGGCCTCGTACATGATTTCAATCCTCCTGAGAAGGTCGCAGATGACATGATGACGACTACAGAACAGCTCGAGGAGCTGCCCCCTGTATTAGCTTTGGTGCCATCTCCAGTTGTGGCGCCTTCTTTAGCTGCTCCTAGCATGGAGCCGCCACCCGCCGTGGCAAGTCTAGCCATACCAATCGAGGCTGTACCCACGCCGCACCAGGATGTTGGCTGTCATTGACCAAGAGAATAAACTTGCACATTTGGCTGACAAGAAGCCCACAAAAGGTAACCCTGCTCACTTCCTTTACTTTTCATACATATTATTGGGTAAAAGAGGTTTGCTTACTTATCGCTCTTTCTTGCAGTTACTGAAGGAGTTAATGAGGATCAAATCTCTCTTCCAAAGGTTGCTATCATGAAGAACGAAGAAAAGGCACACCTTCAGCTGATCGCACGAGCTGATGAATTAAACAGCTAACTGGGGACGATCGAATGTGCCTATAATCTTCGTGATCTCGCTGAAGTCGAATGTGCCTATAATCTTCGTGATCTCGTTGAAGACCTCCACATGGTGCATGTAGATTTGACAGATCTTCAAGAGCTGGTGCAGCAAGACCCTTCTGAGCATGGCTCAATTGCTCGTAGTATAAACCGTATGTTGATTTGCTGGACCACCATCTATCAGGAGCAGCTCATGACCTTTCTGAGGAGGCTGAGAGATGGTCTTGAGGGCAAGGCGCTCTCCCCTACCAAGACCAACCCTAGGGTTGAAGAAGGACGTCAGTGTCTTGATGAACTGAGCATTGCTTGTTCCAAAGCCCCAGTCGAGATTAGGCGTCGCACGGAAGACGGTGACAGCGCACAAACGAAAGCGGTGGCCATTGCAGATCAGTGGCATAACATATGCCAAGGGGTTAGTGACCTTGAAGGGAAGCTATAGATTGCCCGGTCACGCAAAGAAGAGGTCCTTGGCCAAAGGGTCGAACCCAGAAGGACCTGCAGTCCTGCTGAGTAGATGTCCAGATACAAGATAGTCGGCTCGAACAGCTTGAGGAGCGCCGGAAAACCATGGAGTCCGGACTGGATAGCATCAGTCGGATGGAGGACCTTGTTCTTCAAGGCATTACGCTTCTCCTGGCGTATTCAGCACCTAAGCAAGATTAAAGTGCTCTGTCATCTTATAGTATAGTATCATGATTTCTTCCATAAAGACTCGAATGTTTGAGTCCCCTTTTATATATATACATATATTAATATTTGAACTTTAGTGAAGTAAACTCGGTATTGCTTGATGAACTTTAAGGCCATGCACGAGTCATCTGTTAGCTCGCTGGCTTGTTGGCCTCTTTACATGCACATGCGCATGAAGGCGTACATGTATATACAACCTCAAACTTATTGGGTTCTTGACATGTGTGAGTGTGACACATACATATGTTGGCATACTATAGTGTGTGTGCAAAGTATTTCAATATGACAAAAACTCGTCAAACACGTAGTATGCTAGCGCACGCTATCTCTCTTCTAAGGAGCACTACAGTTTCTAGACTTAGTACAACCCGTTAGCGGCGCCGTTTGTAGCCAGCGACTTGTGTTTGTGTGCTTTGTATTGTGTCCGGGGCACCTCGCCTTGGCACAAGTACTTTGTATGAACTCTATCTTGTCTTAATGCAGCACGTCCTAAGCACGTTTTCGGAAAAAAAGATAACCTCCCATGGCATGTGAGCTTTGTCTATTTGTCTCCGATCCGGGGGCCCCCATGTTCCATGTGATGTTTTAAGTTTGTAATGATACGCTGCAATGCAGTGCAACAGATGGTTAAAGCCACATGCATGTGTGTGTTTGTGCGTGCGTGTGTGTGTGACCTTGTGTGGGGATGAAGAGGTTCCACATAAATTAAATATGCAGTACCGTTCGTTTTTTTGCATGTAGATGTAAGATATGTTGCTTAAAATTTCTTTCTGTTGCAGTCCTTATGCTTACTTTATGTAAATCTGAGATATTTTGTTCTTAAAACAGAGATGATGCTGCCTTCTTTTGTTCAGTCTGTTCTATGTTTTTGGCAAGATTGGGGGGATTTCGTTATGTTTTCTATGTGTAGGAGAGGCCTGTGCCCAAAGGTGATGATGGTAAATGCGTTACTGACTATGATGTAATCACCCAAGTCATTGAGGAGAAGTTCCCAACTCCATCTCTAATGTAACGTGAATTCACCAAGAGGAAGGTTTCAAATAATTTTGAAGTTTCATCCATTGTTGACAGCGAGGCTACCGGTCATTTCTATGACGGTGTGCGGGCGCATGTGGAGGAAACAACGAGTGTGGTGCATGCGTGAAAAGCGGATCAAGATTTTTTGACCGGGCAACGTCAGGCCAGTTATTTCATTTCATTCCTACGTCTGATTGCTTTGGCTCTTATTGTCCGGCCACATCACACGGCCTTTGCACCGTTCAGGCCGTCTACTTCTCCCGTTCACCCGCCACGGCTATCTCGATCTCGCCCAGGCGACTGCGAGTCACGCCCCCAGCGCGCGACTGCGAGTGAGCCCCGCCCGCCCTAGTCGCCAAGGAGTGTGAGTCGACGCGACTGGGGCGGGTCCTGACGAGGCCCAGTCGCCTCTACGAGCGGCACCACCGCGGCACGCCGGCACAGCGCCACCGCCCGTGTGCCCAGGTTAATTTTCTTTGGCCCTTCGCCATGTCTTCGCTGGATCCTTCGCCGGCGACGAGCACCCAACAGGTATGCCCACCAGCTTGTTTGATCTCCCTCCCTGCTGTGTGATCGATGCCGAGGACCCAAACCATCTAATTACTAGGGATTGATTGAGGGTAGGGAGGAACTTACTTGATTCCTATTCTTCTTTTTGCAGTGTGCCATGGAAACAATGGCATCGTCTAGTTCTCCATTATTTGGTTCTTCAATCAAGATGAAGTCATTAACACCAATAACCTCAGCCATCACGACTGCTAAGTGGCTTAGTGAGATATTTTCGTTGCCAGGGAAGCCATCAGCTAAGCTTCTGGAGTCCTTTTTTTTTTTTTTTTTTTTTTTTTTTTGCGAAACAAGCTTCTGGAGTCTCTGTCATCATGCCACAAGGGTTTGCTAAATGCTGTCGCAGAAGTGGTCAGCACAGTGCTGGAATCAGTATTTCCAACAAAGTCTAATGCTGATCGGGGTGTGTCATTAAGCCACACTGATATTCAATGGAGCGCGAAAATAAAATTGGAGGCTTCGAAGCTCTATTAAAGGTTATTAGAGGCAATCTGAAGAGCTGCGAAAACCAATGGAAAAAAAATTAACTCGATTGATGTCAAATGGGCGTTTTCGCCTATCTTTGATCGTGTGCTTAGCAGACCTAGCTAGTATATGCAGGATACATAAAACTCAATATGATGTTTCCTGATGTTCATCATGTTCTTGAGAGGACACGGATAAGTGCATATGACTTAAGCAAGATAATTGGCAACGTTGTGATCTCGGCTCTAATCCGAGCGGTACAAGTGTGACGCGCGGTGGCCGACGGGCTCACCGGCGAGGTTGCCGGCGGCGATGCCGTGTGCGGCGGGGCAGGGAGAGAGCACCGGGGCAATGCGCGTGGCGTCACGGACCCGGCCAGGTACTCGCTGTCTCCTGAGGACGGTCGTAGTGGGCTGTACCGGTTGCGGGGTGGCTCGGCCTCGCCGAAGCAGCTCCGGAGAGCAGCTGCGGTGACGCGAAGAGGCGGACGAAGAAAGGAAGGCGCGGTCGCGTTTCTTACCTCGCGGCGGAGATCGTCGGCGTGAAGCGACCGGGGCGCGGCAGTCGAGCGGACCGACGGCGGCGGCGGTGGCGGAATGGTGCCGGGCTCTGGCGGCGCGCTGGGAGTGAGAGAGAGCGAGTTCGAATGGGGAGTCGTGAGAGGGCGGTGGTGGCGCCTTTTAGAGGCGCTCGAGCTGCCTCGAACGCATGTGTGAGTGCGAGGGCGGCGGATCGGCACGGACCGGCGGCGGCTGACGCGAGCGGGCGCGCGCGAGGCGCGGAGGGCGGGCGCAGGCGCGAGCGAGCTGCGGAGGGGAGAGACTGGGTCGCGCGCGGGGAGGAACGGGTTGCGGCGACACGCGAGGGGCGGGCAGAGGACTGGCTGCGACCCCGCGGCGGGCGGCGGGCGGCGCGTGGTGGAAGGAAGACGGGCGCGACAGGTGGGCCAGTGAGAGAGGGGAAGGGAAGAGGAAGAGGCGAGCGGGCGCTGGGCATAACGGCGAGGGCGCGCAACTCTCGGACGACGACGAGGAGGCCCGGATCGATGGGATCGCGCGTCGCCCTGCTACACCGTTCCGAGCCGTCTGCAAGCCGATAGTTTTGCAAAAGCACCCTCCTCTCAGCTAGGCGACGAGTGCGGCGTCGTCTCGCGAGACGACGACTGCGTCCGGTTCTCCGAGTCAGGAATAGACAGGGGCATGGATCGGATGCGCGCGTTTCTCGTGCTCCTCTTCTTCCTATTCGCGCGGAGCTCCTGGAGGCGGAAATGGAGTGGACGTACCTCGCGGCCCTCAGCAGCAAGCGGCCAAGCGCCTGGCGGCGGAAGACGTTACGTTGAAATCAAAGAGCTCGACCTCCTCCTGGATCCAAAGAAGCAACGGTGGCGGAGTCTTGCCTCCTGCGTAGCATCGGCAGCCTGGAAGTGAAAATTATTTTATGTGAATTAATTTAATATTATGCATTATATCTCAATTGAGCAAAAATAGCTACAAAGATCAAATGTGCACATGATCAATGATTTATGTGTTGGAGGATGAATTAGCAACACAATGGTATACATAAATTTATTTATAGTTGATTCTCACCGCATGTAAAGTATTAAACAGCTAGAGACGAATCTAATGTCTCGTGGGTTGTACGATTTGTTTGCTTGTGCGTATGATAAATTCGAGATGCTTTAGAGACGGACAGCCGTCTATGGGTGTACATGCCCTAATGGTTTGAAAACCAAACGCTGGTTTTCAGCTACCCGCCATTGGATATGAATGTTGCCTCTTTCCTTGTCCTGTAAGGAAGAGCCTCAGTTTGAATTTTGTAACGCGCGCCGGCGCGGCAGTGCGCCCGGTGAGAGCAACTCCAACAGTTTGTCATCATCGTGTTTGGCATTCTCAAATTTTACCAAAAGCTCCAAAAACTCCCTCCAACAGTTTAGCATTTGGAGTTGGCAATTTAGAGCATCTCCAATATTTTTAATTTGGTATTTGACTTGTTTGTCAACTCCTCATTCCAAATGCCAAGGCAAAAAAAAAAAAAAAAAAAAAACTCCAACGGTTTGTTATTTTTTTGATTTGGAATAGGGGAAAAGTGCGGCTAGCGGGGAGCAGTTGTTGGTTCATCGCGTCCGCGCGACCCATCCGCCACTTGCATGCGCGAATGCCAAAGGAGCTCACGCTTGCGCGAAAATGCGCCAATTGCCGAGAAAATGTCAATTCTTCCCAAATGCCAAACGTGAATGCAAAACTGTTGGAGGGTGATTTTTGAGGTTTTTGGCAAAATATGCAAATGCCAAACGTGAATGCAAAACTCTTGGAGATGCTCTCGGTGAGTGTTGGCAAATCAGGCCACCTGAGCTCATTATGCGGGCACTACGACGTTTGGCATTCACGGCACATCCGCATTTATTAGAAGAGGTGGAAGGGCATAAACATAATTTTGTTTTTACGCCCCGGGGTTCTGACGGTAAGTTTTCAAGAGGTGGAAGGACATAAACATAATTTTGTTTCTCTTCTAGGATTCATGATGTAATTAGATCTAAGTTTGGCAAGTGAATTATGTCAAACTGTTGGAGATGAACTCTTTTCTGATTTGACATTCACATTTTACATTTGACAAATAAAGAATTTGCGAAACTACTTTCTTGTTTTCCTGTTTCGTTGGCTACTGTAGCTGTCATCCTATTTTCGAGCTCGAGTTTGTGATGTAATAATGAACAGGTGTAACCCACCTATGCGCTGTAAACTGATATTGTCCTTGCTGATTATGCAATGACAGGGTCTCTGCCCTTTAGCTCAAAAAAAAAAAAAAATTTGCGAAACTAATTCTGCCAAAGCTCTTGAAAATAGAAGGGAAGAGGCGTCCGGCGAGGGCCAGCGCTACTCTCCAGCAGGCCCGGGTCGATGGGATCGCGCGAATCTGGCGCCCAACTCGTAGTTCACTTCGATGCACTGCCCGGCCTTTTCGGGGACGACGATTGGAGCCGCTCGCCGTGCACGGACTAAGTTTAGCGCGATGGACCGCGGTGAATATATAAAGTAGAAGCAGCACCCACTTCTCCTCTTCATCAGTACGTTTAATGCCTCCTCTCAGCTCAGCTCCACGCATCATGGCGATGTCCACAAGAAATTCAGAGGCGAATCTACAGTATGTTACCAGGTCCGCCAACCCGACGGTCTTTGTTAATCCTTTGTAGATTATTACTTTGTAGATTATTAAGGCTTTAATTACTCCATGACCCAAATGAAACATTCATATTAATTGCTCCATCTTTCTGTAATGATGACGCCGACCACTCTATTTTCTAGATTCGACACCGAAGCAAGTCGTGATCCATCGACCATGGCGATGGTTATGGAGAACCAGCAGCCGCTGGCGCCGATGCCGGCGCAGCCCCTGCCTCCTCCTCCCCCTCCGCCGCTGCCTTCGCCACCACGGCAAGCGACGACGAAGCGCACGTACTCGCTCCGCACCAACGCGGATCGGCACAGGAATTGCCGGATCTGCGAGAACTGTGGGAAGGAGTTCACGTCGTGGAAATCGTTGCTGGATCACGGCAGGTGCAACCATGATCAGGAGAAGGACGACCTCGTCAGCATCGCCGGTGCCGACATCGGTGGCGAAGATGAGGAAGAACCAGCATTGGCGGCCGGCGGTTGGTCCAAAGGGAAACGTACGCGCCGGACCAAGGTGATCGTGGAAGACAGCGGTTCATCAATTGATGAGCCGCTGCCGGCGGCCACATCACGGGAGGATGAGGACCTCGCCAACTTCCTCGTCATGATGGCATCGTCGCGTGGCGGCGTGCAGCCGCAAGCCATTGTCGGCGTCCACCACGCATCGACGAGCAAGCATGAGCGCGCATCGGCGGGCAAGGATTATCAGCAGAGATTCCTTGTGCATCCACAACCAATCTCTATGCGACCACCACCTACCGTACCGCAGTTCAAGTTTCTGGCGCCGCCACAAGTGATGCCGTCGCCGGTCGTGGCTCGTGGCATGTTCGAGTGCAAGGCGTGCAAGAGGGTGTTCACGTCTCACCAGGCTCTCGGCGGCCACCGTGCCAGCCACAAAAGGTCAAAGGGTGTTTCGCGGCCAAGCTAGAAGAGAGCAGCCGCAACGATTCCCCGCAACCCAGCGTAGCGTCTTCCAATGACAACATCAAGGTCGTCGTTGAAGCCATCCCTGCCATCGAATCGAATGGCGCCGATGGCAACGCGGAAGGCCGCATGATAAATGCTAGGACCGCCGCGCTTGTCGCGGCGGCCGCCACCTCCGCGCCGGAAATGTCCATTATGCAGGTCGTCGACGAGGCGCCGTCGTCATCCACCGTTTCGCCCTTCAAGAAGAAGGGGAAGGTGCACGAGTGCTCCATCTGCCACCGCGTCTTCACGTCGGGGCAAGCGCTCGGCGGCCACAAGCGATGCCACTGGCTCACGACGGGAGGCGACCCGACGGTGACGGTGTTCCCCAAGCTTCAGGCCTTCCCTCAAGATCACGTCATGCAAGCCGCCATGTGCCAGCAGCTGACCCTCGGTCCCGGCCCGATGTACGACCTCAACGTGCCGATGAATCAGTGGGCAGACCCAGCCGCGACGCGGCAAGCAGCCGGGCTCAACGAGACCATGCTGAGCCTCAACGCACCGGCGTCGCTGTACATGCACTCATGGGCGGGACATACCAACATGTACAATACGGCGGCGACAAGTGGCCACTACGACGACTTGCCGGAAGCCACAGCCACCGAGGATGAAGCAGATAGTAGGAGCGCCAAACGAGCCAAGATCAGCGACCTCAAGGACATGAACATGGCCGGGGAGACCTCGCCGTGGCTGCAAGTTGGCATTGCCCTGCCGTCCGAGACCAACGAGACACTGCTCGAACCTAAAGGGTAGAATGTACTATATAGATATAGTATTTTGGAAACCAGTAAATATAGGCTGGTTTCCATATTAATTAGAAAAACGCAATTGTAAAACAAAAATGTAGCTCTTGAAACTATTTTTTTCAAACTTTAGACCATTGTGGCCAATAAATCAATATAGTTCCAGGTGGGCCGGGATCCTCTCCCCTCCTGTAGACTTATCAATAAAATAAATTGGTTTCCAGAAGGCTTCTTTACTACTGTACGATTTTTTTTGAAGGAGCCTTGGAATGTATGTTATACTACTTTTGTTGTTTTCAGTTTTGTTTATCTTTGGCAGTTCCGAAGTAAAAGCATATATGTAAAATGATTTTCCTCCTGTTTTTAGTTTGGGCTATCTGACTTTAATTATCTCCGGTCTCTCTGTGCACTTAGCAAATTCGCCCATGTGTTGCGACGATATTTGATATGTATTGACAAGGCGTTACATGGGTGTGAGTCTAGGTCACATTCGGTACACGGACATGGAGGGAGCATATGAAATATTTTGGAAAGTAAAAAAAATGGTTGGAAAAATCCCTTCGCTCCTATCATGCCTACGAGTTGCCAAAAAAAAAAAAAAAAAAAAAAGACTATCGAACATCCATAGAAAACGACGACAGGATTGCTACATAGTATCTTTTATGTTTTATCATTTTTATATAAGTTAATGCTGGTAATAACTTGATATAACATGTTGAGAATCGGCCTATTCGCGGATTGCCCAATCCGTTTTCCGTTCCTAAGATTTTGGTTTATTGTTTTATGCTTTACATTATTTAAGTTACACTGATCATGATCATGGGTAGTTCTTGCCTTGCTATATTTGCTTGAGTTCGACATGGACTCACTTTTTGCTATTTCCCCCACCCTCGATCATGTTAGGAAAAGCTGCTAGAGGATGGATGAAGATCTTGAGGATACTAGTTCTTGGCATACGGAGCCCTCTCAGTCAAGCGTCCCGATAAGAATGGAGCCCAAGAAATTTAGCCGACCGTTACAGCGTTACTCGATAAATTGTGAGTGCTTGTTTAGTTATTTACTCTTTAAAACATTGTTTTCTGATATTTATACGTTATATGTTATATGTGTGGACTTCACGGGCACACATATGGTGAGTCTGGTCTTCTTTGGAGAACCGGGCGTGATGTAATGGTATCGGATCAATGTTGACTGTAGGACGTATGCCTAGATAGAAATGGACATCTTTTAAAACTATTTTGTTGAAATCAAAGTCTATTCTTTACCCCATTGCTTTATTTTAGTAGAAAAGAAAACCGTTTTCACCGCAACCCCTCGTTCAAGCAAGGCGAAGATGGAGTGAAGATGAATACCCTACGATGTTGCTAACGTTAAGCCCTTGCCCTAAGTAATTAGGTTTTCACCCCCAAGTACTCTTACGATAGAAATCGATTGCTAAGGTTGGGTGTTAGTATGATTGACTAAGGACATTCATCATGTTAGTGTGTTTTGTTAGGTTGACTGATTTTTCATTATGCAATTGCTTGATTCGATCTTTTGTATTGATTGTAGTTTTAGTGAATCTCGGGACGAGATTCTCTTAAGTGGGGTAGAATTGTAACACCCGAAATTTTGCATTTTTCAAAATAGAGTCAAAATGATTTAATTATGTATTTTTGTGCTCACGAAATATAGAGAAAATAATATTTTTCATTTAAGATAAAATCTATCTAAGGTTAGCAATATTTTTTTGTTGCATTCATGCCTTTGCATTTATTTTTATTGAGGGATTAATTAATGCTTTTAATTTAGAAAGGAGTCAATTTTGCTTTGCTTAAAAATTAAATAAATAAATTACAACACTAATTAAAATTGTTAGAAATATTTCCAAAAGAACTACTAAATTCATTTGAATTTAAAAGGATTTGAATTTGACTTAATACAAGGGATAAAACAAAGGAACTTTTTCTTCTCCCGTGGCCTAGTATCCCACCTGCCAGCCGGTCGTCATCGTCGTCGGTTCGATCCGTCCGTGCAGGCTTCGGTTCGATCACGTCCAGGCGTTCGCGAAGACCAAGCCGGGCGTTGATAGAGCTCGTCCGCACGTCTCGCTCCTCCCCTCGTCCTCCAGCTGATGCCGGCGCCCCGCGCGACCGCATCGCGCGCCCTGCACACCACGACTCCACCGCACCTGCGTGCTCCGCTGCTCGCACGCGTACCAAGCTGCAGCTGCCCGCATGCAGTCCCCGTCCACCATGGGCGGCATGGAGCTGAGCTCCTGATCCGGCAACGCCGGGAGTCGCTGAGGACCGGCCGTCCCCGGCCTGCTCGCGTTCACGACAGCGCCGCAGAACGGCTGCTTCCCCCTCGGTTTCTTCTCCCTACCGGCCGAGCCCATCTCGATCCCATCCGTCCGCCAAGACCGGGCATGGCACGACCGAACGATTTCCCCGAGCACGTAGTCTCCAAGGGCCCCGAGTCCCGAGCGCTGCGCGATTCAGACGCAAACGACAGGAGTGCGGCCACGCTTGCGACGCTGGGCCGGTGACGACGTGGCGTTTGGATCCGTCCACACTACCGGATTTCTGCACGTTCCGTGGAGAAATTCTTTCCCGTGAGCTAACAGGGAAAAAATCACGGGAAATAACAAGCTATCCCGTGAGCCACAAGAAAACATCACGAGAAAGAAAAAGATCACGGAAAAACATATTTCCCGTGAGGCATAGCTCACGGAAATTTCATCCCCTTTCCCGTGAAGCGGGGAACGGGCTCACGGGAAAGGGTAACCGCCGTCAGCCCCAGCCCGCTCCGTCCCGTCCGTGCCCCTTTACCGTGAGAACTCCGTCTGAGCGGGCTTTCCCGTGGGCCAAACAGCGCCTCTTGCAAAGGGCCCCTTTCCCGTGAGAGGTATATCCCGCCTTACGGGAAAAAAGCTCACGGAATTTTTTTTTTTTTCATCTCCAAACTTTTTCTACACTTGTTGCACATCATATGGCACTCATAAGTTTGGTGAATTATTGACTTTATTTGATATATTTAGTTAATTATTCTCTTTTATGGGAATTTATGAAATGAGGTCAAATTTGAACTACAAGTGCTTCAAATTTTTTAAAAAAAATTAGGTGAAAATTTATATTCCTCATACTCAACACAATGTAAGGCCTTGAATTTAAAAAAAAATAACTAAAACTGGAACATCTTAATACGAAATCATCAACTCTAATCCCTGTTCGAGTGGTTTAAAAATTCTAGAAAATAAACCGATGTGCAAAAAATCATGAAATTTGATAATATGTCATGATATCTTATGCCGAGGCTATGATAAAAATTGGGAACGTTTCTCACAAGTTGGCACGCACGATGTTAACAAGCTCCATCATCTACGTAGAAGTTTCATGTTTGTTGAGAGTGATCTAGTGTGATTTCATGTGGATGTGGCGGTCAAGTTGTGGTTTGGCTATGAAACTTTTTCTATATGCAACAGACCTCGAGATATTGTGTCATGTCTATTTTCAAGAATTTTTTAGATTATTTTGGTAATTATTATAATTTTTTGTTGTAGTGAAGTAAATACAATTTTGAAAAAGGAGATAGAACCACATGAAATAATGGCCATTTTTTTCGCGAAAGGATCAATTATGTATGGGTGAGTGTATGTGATAAGGTATTTATGAAGTAATCTTGATCAAAGTTTGAAAATATATATGTTAGAAAAGGAAGGGGAGTAATATATTTAATTTCTAAAAAAACGTTTTTAAAAAGAGCAGCTCACGGAACGGCAGAGATTTCCCGTGAGCCAATCACGGGAAAGGGATCGGTGGGACCCGCTTCCCCGGTGGCGGCGGTGGATACTTAAAAAATACGAGATTTTCCGTGATGGATCCGGGAGGCTCACGGAAAGGAAGAGTGTCTTTCCGTGAGCGCCCGCATCCATCACGGGAAAGCAATTTTTTTTTAAAATTTAGTCAACCCCCGACGCCAGCTCCCCCACCTCTCTCACTCGAACACACACACACACACACACACACACACACACACACACACACACACACACACACACACACACACACACACACACACACCACACACACGCCCACGACGCCCGCGCCCGCCGCCCGCCCCGCCCGTCCGGCGGGCGCCCGCCCCGCCCCCGCCCCCGACGCCCGCCGCCGCCCAGCCGCCCCCCCGCCCCGCCCGCGCGCCGCGCCTCGCCCGACCCATCGCCCGGCGGCCTTCCTGCCACGCGATCATGCCCGGCCGGCCGGCCGGGAAGGAGGGGGGAGGGGAGGGGCGAAGGAAGAGGAGTGAGGAGGGGGGAAGGAAGGAGGAGGGGGAAGGAAGGAGAAGGGAGGAAGGAAGGAGGAGGAAGGAAGGAGAAGGGGGGAAGGGGAAGAGAGGTTCCGACGCCGCCGCCCCCGGCGTACGTGCCCCAACGCCGTTGGCCATACACACCCCGCACCGCCGTCCTAGCCCGTCGTCGTCGTCTTCACCTTCATAGGTTGTTGGCCATCGTGCCTCGAATGCTATTGTCGGCCATCGTGCCCCGGATGTGATTGTCGGCCATCGTGTCGTGGTGCTTTGTTTGCAGTATTGGAAACCTCCCAAAGTCAGGGGGAGGTTCTCATCCAAAATTTTCAACCGATCCCGTGTGTTTCTTTTTATGCAGAGGAGCCCTCCTGAGCGGAGTTGAGTGCCTTGCCGAGCCGGGCCGGAGTCCCTTGGCGGCCCCGATCTTCTTCCTCGCCGGGTAGCCTCGACTCCACCGCGACCCTAGGTATATCCCCTCCTTCCGGTGTCATGGTCGTAGCTAGATCGCGCAGCCGCTTAGGCGTCTCCCGTTCGAAAAGAGATACGGTTGGAAGTATGCGCATCCCCGCATACCTATAACCGTGATATCTGTTTTGAATTTTCCACGTTTTGGACAGCAGGATGCGTAGATGAGGTTCGTTCCATGCTCCACTCTGTCGATTGAGTTTCGGCAGCATCTCCTGTTGTTTTTCGAATACACGGCTCCCCTCGGGGAGGGCGTGTATTTGGAGAACAGCCGAGGTGAGGAGTGCTGCCCGAAATTCTCGCCTCTGGATAGGAGTGGAGCATGGAACTGACCTCATCTACGCATCCTCGTGGGATTAGGACCTATCTTCACCTACTAGATGGTAGGATCCTTGTGTAGATGCATTGCATTCTTATATTCTCGCATATGATAGAGAATGGATGACCGTGCGTGGATATACGGCGGTTGGAGGAGTTTTGGAGATTATGACCTTGAATGGGTTAAGAAGAGCGGTGATTTCGTGGACAAGGCTTTTTCGTAATGCTCGAGGTGCAAGTAAGGTTTGGTGTCCATGCAAGAAATGTGAGAATAAAAAAAGGCAAAGTAAAGGCGGACATGTCTAAACATCTTCCCATGTATGGATGGACGGATGGCTATAAGCGGTGGATCTTCCATGGTGAAACCGAGCGTCACGAGAGGCGAGGTCGTGAGGCAACGCATCGATGATCTTGCTTCGATGCGGGATAGGAGACATGATAGATGACTTTCATGCCTAAACTTTGAGCAAGGAATTGGGGATGAGGGGGGAGGAGCCGGAAGAAACCGCAAAGGCTTATTATACCATGTTGGAGGCGGCACGAAAAACCCCTTCACGACTATTGTGAGGTCTCCAAACTAGATGTCATTTCACGCCTTATGGACTTGAAGGCCCGATGCAATATTAGTCGAGACGGCTTCACCGACATGTTGACGATCTTTGGGGGGCTTGCTTCCGCGAGGTCACGTCTTGCCAAAAAGAACATGTACGAGTCGGAGAAACTCCTCAAGGTACTCAAGATGCCATACGAAAGCGATATATATGCTTGTGAGAACGGGTGCGTCTTATTTAGGAAAGACTACAAAGATGATACGCCTTTGTCCAAAGTGTAAATCCTCAAGGTTCATAGAGGTAGACCCCGGTGAAGACGGTGAGAAGAGGCGACTTAAGGTCCCCGTGAAAATCCTACGGTACCTTCCCTTCGGACCGAGGTTACAACGGATGTACATGACCGAGGAGTCTACGAAAAATGATGACATGGCACAAAGATGGGCGTCGCTACAATCCAGATAAGATGGTACACCCATCCGATGCCGAAGCATGGACCCATTTCAACAATATTCATCCTGATAAAGCTATGGAGGCTCGTAATGTGCGTGTTGCGCTGGCAACAGATGGGTTTATCCTCAAAAGATGTGACATGAAGGACGAACATTGAATCTTTGACCATTGTCAAGAACAATGTTTTATCGGCCGAGGGACATGACTTGCGTTTGTGTGAGGGCGACAGGTGTTTCGTTTCACTAAGATGTGGAAACAACTTGGGTGAAGCGAATAGAGTTATGAACTTCGCCTCCTCGAACGGTTTTTGGTTGGGAAGATGCTTCGCCTTTGGGATATGTCTAGGTGTGAGAGGCGGAAGCAATCTTTCCCAATCTTCTCATCACGGCTCTCCTCTATGGGTTTTTCGTGAAAAAGTTTTTTTTTAGAGGGTAGCCTATGCGAAGACTGAAGTCAAGGATGAGATAGATATGAAAGTCTAAGTGCACCTCGATTTACGAGGTTCTGTCATCATCCTTGAATTCAATCGCGAACTCCGAAGGACCTAAGCATTCCTTCCTTCGGTGTTCGTGGTTCGGAGAGGGCTCAATAGTCGGTTCAATGGCGGTGCGAGGAATGGCTCGACCGATGAGGGCTCCTCAATGCTTGACATGCCCTTAATATGGAGGGGAATAGGTTCTACAACGGGAGAAGCAAGCTTCTTTAGGATGTGTTCAAGGGTTTTCCTATGTTCCGTTGTAGGTTTACGAGCAAACAACCCTCCAACGGTCATGTCAAGGCATAGGGCAGCATCTATGTCAAGACCCAAAAAACATATGCAAAGGCACACTATCGGGTAATGACAAGTCTAGGCCAACATGTATAAACATTATAAATCTGGCCTAGGCTGCACCTATGGACTCCTTCTCATCCTACTTAAGATCGAGGATTGTCCTTGGTAGACATTGATAGGGAAGAATGCTAGACAAAAATTGTCTTTGAGTTCTTCTCAGTCCCCATTCAAATTTCCTATGACAATAGTGTACTATTGTTTTGCTTTCCCTATGAGGGAGAGCGAGCGAAACAAATTCCACATGTGAATTTCTTGGATCATGCTAGGAATGCTTTGAGGCATGATCATAATTCCTCAAAATCTCCTAGGTGGCAACATAGATTTTCAAAATGGTCACCGAGAGATGGAGTGCCCGAACCAAAAGTTTTTTTTTTAAATTAGGGTGAGTTCATAGCCAGATAAAAATTTTGGTTTTGAAAAAGATTGTGGCTCTTGTGAACTCCCCTATTGAAGCAGAAGGTTTTTGAAATGGAGTAGGCTTCATTTTGAAAAAGAAAAAATAAATAACTATTTTTGTTTTTTTAGATACAACACACGGTGCGCTTAGGCTCGAGAGAGAATTACGACAACCATTCCCGACAACGGCGCTCGAAAAGCTTGTTGACGTTTCTTAACGCACACAGATAAATCCGCAAGCGCACGGAATTGTCGTTGTAGCTTTCACCCGGAAATATTCAGGGTATCGTATTTTCCACAGGGAACGGTTGCGCTCTAATCTTTGAGCAGGGCCACCCTAGGATAACTATGGATAGAGAGGTATCTTTATGGGCTTAGGTTTTGAGGCGAGGATTTCTAGGGCTTGTTATCTCCTTGCTTGGGCACCGACCAACGCCGAAATGGGCAGCTTCCGGCAATTAGCTCTACGACACGACCAAACGTGGGGGATTTCAAGGGGCCGGACAAGGCTTGTCACGACCAAGCCGCCTACCCCTTCAACCTTGGGATGCACCACAAAAGGTAGGTGAACGCTAGCCCAAACACCATGTTTGCACTACCATCCACAACTCTTGGGTCGATCAAGGTTCCCCGGGTCAAAGAGTTCCTTCTCCAAGAGTTACGACCCGAAGGTACGACTACCAATCCCGCAAGTCTATAACAGCTAAGATAATATACTTGAAGAACAATAAGCCGAAAGAATAACCACAAGCTTTCTCACCAAAGTGTAAGTAGCTTGTAGAGGTACAAGCGAGCGGGTGCCGACAACTCCGGCACTCCGACTTCCTAGGAACCGCAAACACACACCGGGGAGCGGAGCGACAACTCAGTAGAAGGAACCAAACTTCCTTCTAGCCTTTCCTCTCTCACTCTCCATTAGAACTAAGAGGGGGAAGAAGAACAAGAATGAAACTCTCTCCTCTCTATTACATTGTGGCTCTTCCTTGTGTTGTATGGAATTTGTGTGTGTTAAATGAGGGGGAGAGAGCCTCCTTTTATAGGTAGAGGAGAGGGGGCTCTTTGGAAGATGGCCATCCCCACATGGAAGGAGCAAAACCGACCTAGAAACACCTTCCAAATCTGCCAAACCGACCATCCAACGTCGGTAGTGCCCGTAATGGAAGGTAACAAACCGCCTCCCCGAAGCTGGGCCCGAACCGCCTCGGCCCAGGGTGCGCCGCCGCACCAGTGGTGCTGCGCGCACCTGCTGGGGCCGGCCTGGCTCGGGCTTCGGCAGGGTGGCGTTGTTGGGCCTGAAAAGTTGTAGGGCGGCGTTGGCTCAGCCCAGTTCTGCGTTTTTGGTCCATTTCTCCCTTGGGCTTGATGTTCTTCGGGAATACGCTTTCGGGGGGAGGCCTTTTGGTACTTTTTTTTAACTTGTTTCTTATATAAATCTGCACAATAATAAATTGGACACTACAAGTGGAAATATGTGAGTTATAAATGTATATGAGTATGATAATGTATAGTTTCACCCCTTTATGGTAGGATGTTGACGTTAAAAATGTGTCGTTGGCGACCACAACACCTGTGATTGATGAATTGATCACGTAGTAGGAATGAAGGGTTTTGGACGCATTTACCGAGCTTTGAAGAGAAATTTCAGGATATACGTGTGGTACCACCCCCTCATTACAACCTTCCAAGCTCGCATTATCCACCCCCTCGTTACAATGCTTGATGAAAATGAATCAACCCTCTGTTGACACATATTAACGTATACTTTTAATTGTCAACTAAACATGGAAAATGACTAAAATATAATTAGATAATCTTATTAGGGGTTTATACTAATGATTTCTATGAGTTTTGGTAAAGTTGTGATTTGCAGGGACTTAACAGGGGAAAACGCGCAATTCGTAACGCAATCCCAACTCCGGAACGAAGTCTAGAAGGCTCCGAATACACCCGACATGAACGAAACTTAACACCCAAGAAAACATCATCTAGAAGACTCCGGAAGCCACGACGCGTCGCGGGACCCGGGGTGGGAGCCACCCTGGGCGGTCGGCCTCCCCCTGTCGAGGCCGCTCGGCCGGCCCCCCGGCCAAGTCGGCCTCGCTTCCCGCAATGTTCGTCCCACCGCCTCTAAGACGCAATCTAATCCGCTCGTTTAATGTCGGTCTGATCCGAAGGCGACGGTGGAGTACGAGTTGTAATCAAATCCAACACCTGGTACCTCCTTCGGACTATATAAGCAGCCCCAAGGCGCCCCAAGAGACATCATCTCCTCATTAGCTATCGACGAGAGAAAAAAATCTAGGGTTTCATATTAGAAGAGAGAGAGGTCCCTCTAGTTGTCTAGTTCATCTAGTTCTAGTTCTAGTTCTTCTAGTTCATCTAGTTGTAAGATCAAGAAGAGAGGCGAGGAGAAAGCTGGAGATCCGGACCTGTCGGATCTTCATCATCATTGTACTTCTGCTGCAACAAGTTCGTCTTCAGCAATCTCCAGGTTCTTCATTTATTATTTCTATTTATTCTATTTAATTACTTTCAGTTCTTACTTTACTATATTTACTGGATCTCTGCTCGTATTGAGTGCTCTAGTTATCGTACGTGGCTAGAGTAGTAATCGATAGTGTAGACGTGGTGTCTAGACTAGAGTTTACCCGAAGTTTGCGCCCAATCCACGGTTAGTTGTGGTAGCCCGGGGGTGACAAATTGACCGTCGGTCTTTGTAATCCACCACATTCGGGTTGGCGGCCTTCCCCGATCACCCTTTCCCCAGTCTTTTTCGAGGATCGGGACGGCACCGTTGTTCGACGTAAGTAAAGTAGAGTGAGCCTTTGATCATATAGATCTCATTAGAATATTTAGAAAACTTAACCCTCTCTTCCCACATCATTACCATTATTATCTTAGGACGTTCTAAACCTTTCTAGTACACTTCACGTTCCCCGTGGAAAATCGATACTCTGGAATACTCCCGGGTGAAAGCTACATCGGTATCCGTGCGCTTGCGGATTTCTCTATTTGCGTTAATTGATACCAACAAGCTCTCCGCGCCGTTCTTGCGAAACGGTAGCTGTGCTAGTTAGAACCACGATTGTCCTTTTACCTTTTTACCTTTTTTTTCCCTTCTACCTATCTTTCCTTTTACCCCTACCTATACCATATGGATTTCACTCCTATCATTAAATTCTTTTGCTCCAAAGGGCGACATGTTGGAGCCTCCATCATCTTCACACCCTATTCTTACAGATGGCTATGAGCTTCGCCCTGCTCTTATAGCCATGGTTCGAGCAATCCTTCTCCGGGTTAGCACATGAAGATCCATACACCCACCTTAGAGATTTTGAGCAGTTGTGTTCTTGCAGGGAATATTCCCGGCATGACACAAGAGACCATTAAATGGAAATTATTTCCGTTCTCCCTTGAGGGAAGAGCAAGAAAATGGTATGCTCACTCTGTAGGAAACGTAAATGGAGATTGGGATGAACTTCGAGACAAATTTTGTCTTGCCTTCTTTCCTCTTTATAAAATCGCTGACCTTAGAATAGAAGTTCTTACATTTAGACAAAAAGAGAAGGAGACTCTAGGAGCAGCCTGGGCTAGATTCACAAGCCTTACCAATTCGGGCCCAAACCTTTCCTTGCGACCATGTCCCGCTCTATCATTTTTATCGCGGTCTTAACAAGGAAGCTGCTCTCGCATCTCGACATCACTACAGGGAGGATCATTCTCACATAAACTAGTTAGTGAGGGAAAAGCCATTCTTGAGAAAATCCTTGACAACACTCCCTACACTAACGTTTTTTGATGAGTTACCCGAAGAAGAAATCGAGCCAAGCCCCGAACAACAAGAGGAGACACACGCAACCAAATCTAAAATTCCTATAATATCTTCTAAAGATTTGGTTGCCATAGAATCTCCTACTATGGAAACACATCACACTCTAAACACTTTAGAGAGTGATGAATCCCATCCTTCCATCGAGGTTGATCTTTTTGAAAATTCTAGGAATGCCTCGAATTTATCATTTAGAATGCATCCACCTAAGAGACCTCCAAGTGAATATATTTCAAATTCTTTTGAGGAGGAGTCTCTTAGAAAATGTTCTCGTTCCTACAAAGGATATCGGGAGGAATTCTATGATGGCATGTCTAGTGATGCCATAGAAGGAGAGCCAAGCTACCTAGAAGACGATCTTATTTTCTCCCCTTCCATGCCTAGACAAGATTACATATTCGAACCCATTTTTTCAGACCCATCCTTAACCCCGATGAATCCTTGTACTCTCTTTCCCTTGAGACCCTTGAGGGCCCTAAAAATTCATCAAGACAACCTAAATATAGGAGCCATCAAGACCACCAGGAAGACCAAGAAGAGCGACAACAATGGCTAGAGGATAATAAAGAGTTATATGCTATAGCCGTTGAATGGATGGACGAGACCTTAGATGAGATCGACCTGAGAGACACCACTCCAAGAGAAACTTTAGATATCTATGACAAATCAACCTTGGAGTTTGAGAACAAGGATGACATCAATGTGCATGGAAGCTACTACATAGACACTTCATCTAGTTCATGCTCATATGAGAAACTTCCGAACTACCTAGTCTCTCTAGTCTAACCACTCTCAAGACGTACAACCCCCTCGTGCTCTTGCCTCCTATAGATTTTGAGAGGGTGATTGTAGATGCGTTCATCTATAATAAATATTCTAGATCTCGTGGTCATGAATCTTGATATAGGTGGTGTTGAAGGGGAGACCACTTCACTATCTTAAGTAGCTTTCAAAAGGTTTCCTAAGGACGAGCTTGTGTCCTAAAATAAGAATTCTTTACTTTTCCTTGTGATATGAGTATATAAATATACATGTGAAAATATTCCTTCGGTATTTACGTCACTAATCATTTATAGGATTGGAGCGAAAAGAATCTTTTGTTGGACTAACCCCTGTAGGAAATAAGACACTCTCAAATAAGCTTGGGGAGGTCCCGAGATGAGCTCACACTGAGATGAAGCAAGACACAAGGACTTCTACAAGATGTTCAAGCGCCATCATGCTCCAAATATTAAAGGTAACATCTTGAGGTAAGTCATAGAACCTTCTCTTTATCATGGCTTACTCATAAAGTCAAACATGTTAGAGTTACAACTTTGCTTGATTCTATCGATGATCTCAACATGTTTAGCTCTATAATTTGTTCTTCACACCACTCACTTGATCACTCATCATTCATGTTACAAATTTAAATGCTATTTTCATGCTTGGTGTCCGATCTTGTCACCTTTGTCATAAATAAATAGAACACATGATGTTACCATGTTTAGATGTGCCCAAGGATAGAGTAAGATGAATAAAATTTTGGTTCTATTGGTGTTTTCCCACCAATAGAGCCCATGCACTTGATCTCTACCTTGTCTATGCAAGCGGGACACACTTTGCGCAAAATGTGGAGGAGTCTCGCTTCTTCTCCAAAATTCCACAAGTGAATGTCCCGACCTACGACATGCACACTGAGCAAGGAACATGGGTGATGCCATCCTACTAGGAGATGCAACTGTCAAGATCGGATGAAGCACTCAAGGAGTGATCAAGCAAGATTTGAAGGACCAAGAGGGGTTGACACCTCCACAATTGTCTACCTCACTCCAACATCGCTAAGAGACTAGGTGAATACCTAGCTTGGGGAGGGCATCCTCCATTTATCAAGCCCAAGAAGAACAAAGACGCGAGAGACGCTACCCGAAGAAGTAAGCATGGGGAAAGAAAGAATCATCACCTTCTAAAGAGGACAACAAGAGTACACCTTCGGAAGACCTACCGCTACCCGCGTCACCAACCGAACAAACACCATCGGCTACCTCATCTACGTCACTCGTCGAGATCATTGAAGACATCATACCGCACCACGACATTCCGACGAGGCGTCGAGATGACAAAGACGCCATGGGAGTAAGTACTCAAAACTCTCATCGAGAGGTAACTCGGTATTTATCGCATATTTATTTTACGCAAAGCATATTTAAATTAGCATATTTCCTTTAGCATATTTACTTTCCTACACCTGCATTAGAAAAAGACCATAAATATGTTGTTGCATTTGCATCTGTTTATCTTTAAGCCCCATGTAAGCACTCCCTTCTTGTGGTGGCACAAAAATAAAAATATAAAAAAAAATATTGCATTCATATGTTTTTGCATCATCATCCTTTTGCATAGAAAAATTTTCAAAAATATGTGGGGCACATGAAGGTCCATGCTTTTATAGAAAAACCCAAAAAGAAGTGAGCACATGAAGGCTCACAACATGTTCCTAGAATTTGTTCCTTCTGGGTATGTGGAATTAATATTTGCGGGGAGAATATTTAAGGAAGACCCGAAGACGAACAAGCTCAAGGAGGAATCAAAGGACTACTTCAAGATCCAGCTTGGGGAGAGCACCCCGATTATCACGATAAGTATCACTATTCTATCCATTTTAATATTAGCTAGTTATATATGTTTGCTTTGCTAGATTTAATTGGTCAAAATTAGAGTCTTAGTTTGTTAGAGTCTGAATAAATGCCGAGTCTCCGCTAGTTGGCTTTTCTCTTTAATGATCTTGTTGGCATATGCTTGGAAATGATGAATAGTTGCTCCGCCATAATTCCTCTTAAAGTGTTTACATTTCGGACTTAGATTCTCCTAAAGCTTTAAGCTGCTTAATTTGCTCTAAACCCAACACTGTGGGAAGCACGTGCCTAATCTGAGTCTTAGCGTTGAAGGATAGATTCATGAAAAGTTGAGCTGCTATTTATCATATTCCTAGAGATACTTGATTCCTGGTTTTATCTTTTGGAAATCATAAAAATACTATATGATGAGTTCCTTAGTTATTACCCTTAAGAGTCTATCATTCACATCAAGATCATCCCACTCCACCAAATACGCTGCTTCTAACCCGAAGATGTCGCATCCTCAAACTCCACTAGCCACTAGCCATGTTATGAAAAATAAGCTCTTGCAATTTTGGATATGTCTCTCTCAATATTTTTATGTCAATTAGATCTTTGGGCTACATTCAAAAAAAAAAAAAGAGAGAGAAAAAAAAAAAGAGAGAGAGAGAGAAAAAGTGAGACGAGAGAGGGAGAGCAAAGGACAAGTGTCATACTAGGCGAGAAAGGGCCTACCTCCCTAATAATAAATTTATAGATGAATAATGGACACGTGTCCGAGGGTGAGTAGGGCCCACATCTCTAAGGAGAGAGAAAAATGGACATAAGTCTAGGGCAAAGCCCACCTCTCCAAGAATGGACAACCCGGTATTAGCAATTTTAGGAAGAGAGATATAGTCCAAGATGCTTGAGAAGAAAAATACTAGAAAAAGGCTAAAGGTCATTTTTACTACCTTTCATCCTCCATTGCCATCCCACCATATGTATCTTACCACGTGTGACTCCACTATATATACCACCTACTTGAGAGGGTCATACATAGGATCTCACGAGTTTCTTTTGAAAAATAACGCAAAAACTCGGGATGATAGTTGATCGAAGAGCTTGAGACATGGTACTTAACTTGATTGTTCTGTCTCTTAATTGCTTATGATTCGTGAAAAGGCTACGCCCCATGGTAAAAGGTATGAGAGAGCAATCTTATTGAGAGGAGAAATTATTTTCGATAACTACGATACTTGAGGAGGAAAGAAAGCGTAGTAGCGATTCCCGATCCTACTATAGCGTATAGCTTTGCTAGGGACTAGCAAAGGGTAAGCTTGGGGAGCTTGTTGACACATATTAACGTATACTTTTAATTGTCAACTAAACATGGAAAAGGACTAAAATATAATTAGATAATCTTATTAGGGGTTTATACTAATGATTTCTATGAGTTTTGGTAAAGTTGTGATTTGCGAGGGACTTAACAGAAAAAGCGACGAGAATTCGTAACGCAAATCCAACTCGGAACGAAGTCTAGAAGGCTCCTAATACACCCGACGTGAACGAAACTTAACGCGCTTGCGGATTTCTCTATTCGCGTTAATTGATACCAACACCCTCGGCCTTTTCCAAGGAGAACTAGGATGTGCAAGTGGTTCAAAAATAAAGATGTTGACAAATCCAGAGTGGATCGGTATAATAAATTATATACTTTTCAACCTCGGACGAAAGTGCTTCCTTACATACAAGAAGTCACAACTCTAAGCATAGAACCTACTTGTCTTCTATACCAACGAGAGACAAAAGGGTTGGATGCAGAATATTAAGTTATATTTTAGTCCTTTTTAGGGGTTTATACTAATGATTTCTATGAGTTTTGGTAAAGTTGTGATTTGCGGGGACTTAACAGGAAAAAGCAGCCAATTCGTGAACGCAATCCAACTCCGGAACGAAGTCTAGAAGGCTCCGGAATACACCCGACGTGAACGAAACTTAACACCCAAGAAAACATCATCTAGAAGACTCCGGAAGCCACGACGCGCGCGCGGGACCCGTGTGGGACCCACCCTGGGCCGGTCGGCCTCCCTGTCAGGCCGCTCGGCCTGGCCCCTCGGCCAAGTCAGCCTCGCTTCCAGAATGTTCGTCCACCGCCTCTAAGACGCAATCTAATCCGCTCGTTTAATGTCGGTCTGATCCGAAGGCGACGGTGGAGTACGAGTTGTAATCAAATCCAACACCTGGTACCTCCTTCGGACTATATAAGCAGCCCCAAGGCGCCCCCAAGAGACATCATCTCCTCATTAGCTATCGACAGAGAAAAATCTAGGGTTTCATATTAGAAGAGAGAGAGGTCCCTCTAGTTGTCTAGTTCATCTAGTTCTAGTTCTAGTTCTAGTTCTTCTAGTTCATCTAGTTGTAAGATCAAGAAGAGAGCGAGGAGAAAGCTGGAGATCCGGACTGTCGGATCTTCATCATCATTGTACTTCTGCGCAACAAGTTCGTCTTCAAATCTCCGTGTTCTTCATTTATTATTTCTATTTATTCTATTTAATTACTTTCGTTCTTACTTTACTATATTTACTTTGGATCTCTGCTCGTATTGAGTGCTCTAGTTATCGTGCGTGGCTAGAGTAGTAATCGATAGTGTAGACGTGGTGTCTAGACTAGAGTTTACCCGAGAGTTTGCGCCAATCCCACGGTTAGTTGTGGTAGCCCGGGGGTGACAAAACTGTCAGTCTTTGTAATCCACCACGTTCGGGTTGGTGATTCGTAGAGCTTTTTGGCGGCCTTCCCCGATCACCCTTTCCCGGTCTTTTTCGAGGATCGGGGCCACTACCGTTGCTCCGACGTAAGTAAAGTAGAGTGAGCCTTTGATCATATAGATCTCATTAGAATATTTAGAAAACTTAACCCCGTCTTCCCACATCATTACCTTTATTATCTTAGGGCGTTCTAAACCTTTCTAGTACACTTCACGTTCCCCGTGGAAAATCGATACTCTGGAATACTCCCGGGTGAAAGCTACATCGGTATCCGTGCGCTTGCGGATTTCTCTATTCGCGTTAATTGATACCAACACCCTCAGCCTTTTCCAAGGAGAACTAGGACGTGCAAGTGGTTCAAAAATAAAGATGTTGACAAATCCAGAGTGGATCAGTATAATAAATTATATACTTTTCAACCTGGACGAAGTGCTTCCTTACATACAGTAAGTCACAACTCTAAGCATAGAACCTACTTGTCTTCTAGTACTTAATATTCTGCATCCAACCCTTTTGTCTCTCGTTGGTATAGAAAATTTCAAAGGCAATTCTGGCGTCAACGAACGCCGCTTGAAGCACATGAATTGGACGCCCTGCTTAGACAGGGTGCTGGCAATGGAAAACCCGATTTCATTAGTTGGTTCAAACACCAGATACTGTCCAATTCATGTTAAATAACATCTCGTTTGATATGCTAACGAACTGTCTCATTTCATTTATCCTGCTTGAGCTTGCAGGCACTGACCGATCCGGGTATGCATTGTGAGCTCATACAAAGTTGCCAATGGCTTTGAGACCGAGGTTAGGTCATTTACCGGTTATGACGTGAATGGATATCGCAACCACACAACGAGCTATGAGCGAGAATCGACCAAACCGAAAAACCACAAATACCGGAGTTTTCACTAAAGATGATGATGGAACTAGCACTAAAGGTTATTATGGAAGAATTGAAGAAATATACGAGCTCCATTTCCCCGGCTCTAAACGGCTTGCTCTGTCGTGTTTAAGTGTCATTGGTTCAATCCTGAAATAACAAATTCGGACCTCGAACTACTTGGGATTGTTCGGATTCAACAAGATTCCCGGATGGGCGGAGATGATGTCTACATTGTGGCTCAACGTGCCACACAAGTTTATTACCTCCCATGGTGTTGCCGGGACGACGAGCGGCTTAAGGGTTGGGATGTTGTGCGGAATGTATTGCCACACGGTAGACTACCTCCCCCAAACGAGGGGACGATTATCATTTTAATGCAAACACATATGAGGGAGAGTTCTTCCAAGAAGAAGGGCTACAAGGTAAATTTGAGATAGAAATAACCGGGCCCAACGAAATGGAAGTAGACAATGAAAGTGTTGTTGATGATGAGGAGGGCGAGGAGGTTCGAGATGCGAAGGACTTACGATTACTTGAGAAATTACTTAAGGACAAATGCAAAGTGTTGACGCTGCGTTCCTCCCCCATGGATCCTGCCAATCTTCATATGTTGGAAGACGTGAGACAAGGATGATAGTGATCATGAGGATTATGATCGACGGTCTTGAAATCGTGGCGAGGGGATGAGGATTATTTCTAATACATGTAATACTATGCATCTCTTAATAATTATGTTCCAATTATTGGTTTTTCATCTCTTCATAATTATGTTCTATTTAATTTTGTATTTTTACTAATTATGTACATCTAATTGCAGGTCATTCAAAAGATGCCTCGAACGAATGTTCTCAAGAAAATGACCGTGGAGGTTTAGAAGTGTAGCTTCGCTAGGGCAAGGGGCAACAGAAGGGAAGCGTCGAGCCACCACCACCGCCACGGGGGTAGGGGCGGGGCGGGCGTCGTGCACCCCGACCATCGTCGCCACCACCGGTGGTGCACGAGGAGGAGGAGGAGGAGGAGGAGGAGGAGGAGGCGGAGGCGGAGGCGGAGGGGGCGTGGACCTCTCGGCGTCGCAGCACGCGGACCGCTCGGCGTCGCACCACGCGGGGGGGACTAGCCAGAGTACGGGAGGGGTTCCTCTTCCTCTGCTCGAGGCGTGTCTACTTGTGAGGCCCCTCCGGACTCCCGGATCGACTACCTACGAGGACCGTAAACCGATCATAAGACCAATACAGCCAAGGTAATTTACTTTTTACATTTTAGCACTACTTTCTTATTTTTTTCGGGTTTCAAAATCGTAATAGGAACTAATAGTTATTCTTGATCATTTGGGGCGGGGGGTTTTTGTTGTCACCGCGAACTCGGTTCAAGGACGCCTTCCCAATCGCATTCTTGGTATTCTGGTCAAGAAGCACTACCCCGGCCATGTTACCATCGACGAAGTAGAGCATCTTTGTCACGTCGTTCCACCAAAGACGTGGACTTTGAGGACAACTATGATGATGATGGCATAAAATATGGTAACAAGGCAAAGTGCGTGTGATCAATGAGTTTTGGGTAAGTCTATGTCACCTTGTAGTGTACAAATACATCGCTTCAAATTCTAATGTTAGAAATAATGACTTATTACATTGCTTCTATGTGTAGAAATACTTCAAGATCGAGGAGGATTCGAGGTGAGGCGGATGAAGTGGCTCTAAACGCTTTGTTTCAAGCTTGTGTCGGACATGTGGTACGAGGCACGCGGCCGGGCCGTCGGGACGTGGTACGCGACATACGAGAAAAGGAGGCTCGATAAGGAGGAATGGAAAAACGCCGAATCGACCAAAGAACAATACATGCGGGTAAATATTGAATGGTCATACTAAGTTTACTTATGCTTAATGTGATTTTTATAATATGTGTTATACTTGGTGTCCTCTAGGTGATTCCGCAGTGGTGCTTGTTGCATAGGCGTTCTTTGGGAGCTTCAAAGGACAAGTGGGTCGATCTGATTATCGGGAGGTCCACAACGACTACGGGAACGGCGTGCCATGATGCCGTGTACCACACCATCAAGGCAGCCTTAATCTCGCGACCTACCAAGCTAGATATGTAAGTGTTATCCAATTCTTATTTTCTGATGTGCAACTCAATACTTTCTAAGCATTCTAGCTACTTTTCTTTTTCTCACACGGGAGGCGAGGCACATGGCGTGCCAATCAAGCCTTCGAGGCCTTTGCTTGCTCCCACACGGGCAAGTATAAAGATCCCGCGGTCGTCTTCAACCCCCGAGGTTGGGCCCGAAGCCTACACCAACCCGACCGCCTACGAGAAGATTAGCGGGTACACCGAAGTGGCGAGGAGAAGCATGGAGAAAGCTTCGATCCCCGCGGCCACGACATTGAGGGGACATCGCCATGATCGCCGGAGGAGGCAAGAAGCACGGGCGGTACTATTTGGGTGATAGCGTTATCAACCCGCACAACACAAAAGAAGCTATCGAGCTCAGAGCACGCTCGGGGGCCCGATGATACGCGGCGACCAACCACTTACCGGGCTACGGGTCTCCGGACTTGAGGTTTATTTATTTTTATTTAAGGTTCATTTATCGTTACATACTCTTTCACCGTGTTCTAACTTTGTGTTGAAATAGGCCCGGATAGAGGAAGAGAGGAAGCGATGGGAGGAGGCTAAGGAGAGGGAGCAGTGGCAAGGGCTCGGGGCGGAGCAAGAGAGGGCTCGAGCGGAGCAAGAGAGAGGGCGAGCACACCGGAAGAGCATGGAAGCTCTCCTAGCGTACCTCCGGCGTGTTGGTGGCCAGGTTAGTGTGCAGCCGCCACCGAGAGATCGCCTTCCCGCCACCGCCCGTCTTCGTCCCCACCGCCCGTCTTCGTCCCACCGCCCGTCTACGGTCGGCCGTCGATCTTCCCTCCACCGCATGGAGCCTCTCCTCGTATGTTTGTCTCCCGTAACTTCGAAATATGCATATATGAATGTGAATGGATATGATCCGGAGTTTTGAATGCACCATGAGATGTGCACGTGGACATGTGGTTGTCGGCCATCGAGCCGTTGTTTTCTTGCGGTTGAAAACCCCTCCGTGCGGGGGAGGTGCTGCCGAAATTTCTAACTATTTATCTTCTTTTTTTCAAGTTAATAGAATCTACCTTGAATTTTGTCTCACAAATTTCTAACCATTTATCTTTGCCTACGTGCGGGATAATTCTCATGCCTCGAACCCAACTCGAACCAATCTCAACCTCGACGCTTGGGAACGCGCTTGGAAGGTTGGAGGCCGTGGCCGTCAGAATTTTGTCATGATGTAGGTTCAAAACTTGTGCACTTAAACTTGTGAACTTGGATTTTATGTGAGTTTGTGAACTTGTGGTTGCATGGACATGTGGTTGAACTTGTGACTTGGTTGGATCTTATGTAATATATGTGGTATCATAGATTTATCGAGCTATATATGTGATATTATGCAATCTGTATGGTGTATATATATATATATATATATATATATATATATATATATATATATATATATATATATATATATATATATATATATATATATATATATGTCAATTATGTCTTGGAAAAAAAAAAAAAAAAATCAATTTCCCGTGAGTAGCTCACGGGAAAGAGGCCAAACCTTTCCGTGAGTGGAGACGGCTCACGGAAATAGGCCAAATCTATCCCGTGAGCACAACTTGACTCACGGGAAAGAGCCTAGATATCCCGTGAGCTACTCCGTTATGCTCACGGAAATACGCGTAAACGCCGTTTTGTAGAACAGTCACGTAGGCCATAACGGGTTCCACACCCTCCCCGTTGACCCCCCCCTAACTCTATCCCGTGAGCTTAATGGGATCATGAGAAAGGATATCCCGAAGGTAGTTTTACGTGTTCACGGAAAGGGTTATTTCCGGCCCCCTTTGTTCCCCGTCATAGGTATCCCGTGTTTTACCCCTGAAAGGCTTTCCCGGGGGAAACGGTCTTTCCCATGAGGAAGGGCCTCACGGAAATCGCCGAAGTTCCGGTAGTGCCACAACGACGTGCGATCCCAGGCGGATATGATATCGCAGTGCGGACCGCGGTAGCGAGGGAATGACACGGAAAGGGAAAGGTGATCTTTGGGCCGCCTCCAAATGATGAGTCGGAGGGAGCGGGCCGCAGCGGACGCTAAGACGAACGAACGACGGCGCATGGCATGGCTGGGTTGAAAGCGGGCGGCGCAGGCCGGAAGCAAGAATAAAAAGGGGGAAAAAAGAGGTGTGTGTTATCTGGCTGTCCATTTTAGGGCCGGGCCGGCCCACCTAGAGGCCCACCCGACGCCCCTCATCATCCCCCTCCACCCGACGCCCTCGTCGGCTCATCTTCCTCCTCCCGACGCACGCCCCTCGACACCGCAACCTCCGCCCCCCGCGGCGGCTGCCTTCTCCCCCTCTCTTCTTCTCCCCCCTCTCTCCCCGAACCCTAACCCTAGCTCCAAGCTCCAAAGTCTGGCCATGGCGGCCCCGCCCTGACCTGGTCCAACCGCCCCGACCACGGCCAACCGCACCTAAGCCGCCCGACGATCATGCCAACCGTCGGGCCTACCTACCTGCCCCTTGGTCGGCCATTCTATAGCCCCCACCCGCTGCTGAAGGAGATCCCCGCCGCCGCCGTCGTCGTGGTGGACCGTGCAGGCCTAGGTGGGTACACATGGAAGCCATCTCCCGTAAGACTACCCACAGTGTGTGGTTTTACTGGTGCTGAAATTGTAGAAGCATCGATGCTTGAACTTCGCTCTCTTCTGATTCTCTCTTTCTGGCACTGCATGAGAGAAAAACTTGTGGTCTGGGGTGCTCTGGCGCATGCGGGATTGATATAATGGCGGGGTCCACACAAAGAGTGGCACCGGTGCCTACGCTGTGGGTTTGGTTGGAATTGGGGCATCGGTGCATGTGTCAGGTGGAAAAACATTTGAGGCACCGCTACGCTGTGGAGAGTCTAACACCAGGTTTGGGTAAGAGGGAGCCAACTCCCGTACCAAGCGGTGCCCTGCATCCATAGAAGCCTTCTTATATACTGTCAAGCTCCTTCTCATCCTTGAAACCTCGGTTTGGATTGGGTAGATGCCATGCTTAGCTTTGTAGTCTTGGGAGGGAAAGGTTCAAATTTAAATCTTGATTAATGATCTATGCAGTGACTACCAGTAATGTTTTAGCAACATGATGAATAGTAAATCTAGGTTGGATTATTAATTGTGTTTAATCCTGCTTTGGATCCTTAAGGACCGGTTCTCAGAGCATGTAACCCAGCTCAACAGCTCAACAGTGTAACCATAAGGTATGCTGTACCTGGCTAAGAATCCCCTAATTATTTAGCCTCTTATATATATGATGGATCTTGAGGATTCAATTGTAAAAAAATTCTTCGGAGTTCAGTTTGTAATAGGGAAGAATGTACTTTTATTTTTTGTGGATGCTTAATATATGTTCCTTTTTTAAGAGAGAGAGAGAGAATGTGAAAGACATGGCAGGTGGTTCTATTTATAGGGGAAGGAGGAGCTGAATAGGCATTCGGCAATGCATGCATGGCCAGGCTTCTGGTGGCTTTTATTGGTGACCACTGATGACTCCGTGCATTGGAGAAAACGGATAAATAATGGTCAGATTATTATGAGGTACTCCGTACACATAGTGGTTTTCTGTTTTGCTATTTACTGGACATGCATGACTACGGTTTCAAAATACCCGATCGAGAAAGGAGCAGCGGTGAGCAGCGGCGCAGCGTGCAAGACGGAGACGCTGGCGTGGGTTATGCTGTTTAAGTATGCAAGATGACTGAGGCGAACGCGCATCAGTGGTGGAGGCGGTCTTCCAGCGGAAGTGGTCAGGCAGACTGCATGTTGCCGTTAACAGAGGGATTAAGAAATGAAGAAATAGGAATTCGGCTGGCAAAAACATACTAGAAGGGAATAAAAATTGGACTTGCTAGCATCAAATGTGAATACCTGGTGGTCTGGTTAATAGGACACGTCCAAAGGCACAAGGCTCAAAGAAAACGGATAAATGCGTTAATGGAAATTGTTGATAGATCGAAATGCGCCACGTGAGATTGATAAAGATTGGGTTAAGGGATTAATCTTTGGCTCAAGAGTATTTATAAGAACCCGTTATTTTCAAACTTTATTTATTTTATAAATAGAGCAAAAAAGCGAGATGAAACTTAATTAGGTTTAACAAATTATTTTTCACTCAATAAAAGCTAATACAAAGGCATGAATGCAATACCTCATTAAATTAAATTATAAACATTTGAGGAAACCACATCTATATAAGTTAAATTATAGAGTAAATTACACCGTAGGTACCTAAACTATTTGGTGTTTCTCGGATAGGTACTCGAACTATAAACGTAACTTAAGGTACCCGAACTATACTTTTGGTGTGCAAAGGTACAAATGTGGCCACGTAGGCGCCCGGTAGCTGACGTGGAGCTGCCAGCGTGGACAATGGATGTGAGCCCCTTTGACGTTTTGTAAAAAACCTCCACCAATCTAACTCTCTCCTCACTACCTGCTGCTCGTCTTCAACCTCCGGCACAACTGCACATGCCACAGTCACCTCCCCCGTCCCGCGTCTATAGCTAGTCGTGCCTGTCCCGTGCCTCGCCAGGGCTCTTTGCCGAGCAGCCCACGTGCCCGCCGGGCCGCGGCGGAGAGCCTCGTGCTCGCGCCACCAGGCCACGGTGGAGGCGGCCTGCTTTCGTGTGCCCGCTAGGCCCGCGGCAAGGACGCGGTCACGCGGCACGGAGCACGCGAGGCTTGGAGCGGGCGGGGGGCGTCGTGGCTCTTCACGTGCCGGCGCCAAAACAACGCGCGGGGCTGCGGATCTGGCGGCGGTGTTTGATCGCGGCGCCCGCTCCCGCTCACGCACACTCACGTCGCGCGGAGGTAGCCTTCGGCAGCACGGAGGCGGCAGCTGTTGGACCCGTGAGGTCCGTCGCACATGGTCCTCCCACACGTACACTCATCACACATGCATACGTGCGGCAGAGTGCACACAACGAGGTCCTGCCATCTTCTTTGTGAGCACGCCGGCGTGACTCCTTCCTTGGGGATCGGGACACCGATGACATGACTACGCCCTCCATATTCTCAAAACCCGGCGGCCATGCGCACGTGATCCTCCACGCCGTGTGGAAACCGAGCACGAGACACGCCTTCAACGCTTGGGCGTGTTTGATATCGTGGCCCTGGGCGGCCGTGTGCGGGAGCCGGCCCAGGCCGCCCTTGGCCCGGCTCCCGTGGGCCAAAGCCCCTGTTTGATTCATTTGACTCCAGAGCCTGTTTTTTTTCCTTTTAGCTGTTTGATTCACCCCTGCCGGCTGGCCCAACCCCAACCGCCATCAACCACCACCGGAGATGGTGTTTGATTGCGACCAGCCCAACCCTAGTTCACGATTCAACACAAATGCAAATTTCATCATAATGGCCTTAGAAAAATGGCAGATTATCACTCAACACAAATGCAAATTTCATCATAATGGCCTTAGAAAAATGGCAGATTATCACATTTTTTTTGGCTTGGAGCATACCAACTCAAACATAAAACACATGGGGCCCATGAAATCATCTAGGGCCTTGCAACCTCAACCAAAGATGAACTGAGGTCACCAAGGTCCTAGATGATTCGATGAACAACATGAAACAAGTCCACATTACCTCACAAGCCACTACACCGCCATTAAGAATCATCATAGGCCAATTGAAAAGAGCAACATTGAGTTGTAAAATAGAAGGATTAGCCTTAGATTGCATTGTCATTCCATAACCATCTCTCCCACTTGGAGCATAAGGGTCACAGCTAGTCATCTCTCCCATCGTAACAAGTCATGAAGGCCATGAAGGCATGGGCGACATCTAGCCCGACCATCAAGTCATCTTTCGATGATAACAATTTTATTGGGCATGGATGTCAGTCATGTCTCGATGACAGTCATGAAAAATAAGTGCATATGCCCAGTTCCTCAACAAGTGGGAGATCATATATAATTTTGGCATTGCATTCATCATAGGCTAGGAGGAAAACAAAAAAATATCATCATATCCATATAAGAAAATAAACATGTCATCATTGGCGAAAAAATAGAAATGCCTCAACAACCATAAGCAGTTCAATAAAGTTCAACAAAGAAGCCAACAGAGGCTTGCAATATTACAATACCTGTTGTTCCAAATAGAGTTCATCCCACACAAGTGAGCCAAAATAAACTTGCTATAGTTAGCCACCTTCCCACTAACTATATCCAAAAGGACGGTGTCTTTGGTCGGCCATCTACCATGCACAATGTCTAGCCAAAGTCAAAAGAAGACGAAGTTGAAGAGGGAAGTGGAGATCTTATACCATCTCATCAAGCAACCCCCAATTTGTCACCTTGCCAAGCAAAGACTCAACTATGCATGAAGAGTTCTTGGCAAGATAGGTCTGCGACAAACAAATCCTGTGGGTGTTGCTCATGTTGACAAAACCGCTTGTCACCGGTTTGTTCTCAAGCAGGTGAGTGAGTGCAACAATCGGGGCCTCGAGTGGAGAAATCGGGGTCTCCATGACAAAGATGGTACAGTCGGGGTGAACATGGGCGCACCAGTTTTCAAAGATAGCATTGGCAACATTGTTGATAGCATCATTCATGTTGGTCATCATCGGCATCTCATCTTGAAAGTGAAATTGGCCCTCTTCCTCTTGCCACCAACAACCACCGACCGAGTAGCGTGGCGTGGCGTGGCGATGGCGCGTGGCGTGGGAGTGCCCTTTCTTGCCCTCACCAAAGGCAAAGGGAAGGCCTGTGGTCTTGCCCTCATTGGTAGGACAAGAAAAGTCTTGCCCCTCCAAATTTGCGGCTACACTATCGGCATTGTTTTCCCCCCAGGCTCATTGGATCCTAAGGCAAACCTACCAAGTAGCCAAGGTGCTACCAAAGAGGACTCCATCTCGCGTAGAACCCGATAGGAGTATTCAGGTACTCAAAGATCCTTAGGGTGGTCCCAGAGTGAGGGCGCATAGCTTAACAAAAGGACACAAACGTAAGATGATAATGCTTCAGACTAAGTTTTCTTGTATCATATACCTTGCAAAGGACCAAGGTAGTGGTCTTGTTCTAGCATGATGGCATGCACTTCATCATCAAAGGTTGCCCCACTAAGGTCCTTGAGCTTAGCTACCTTATACCACTTGCCCTTCCACTTCCTCAAGTGATTATACACCGAGTTTGGCTAACAGAAACCCCACGGTACTCCTTAAGTACCACTTGCCCTAAACCTCTCGGTTGTGTCCAACAACATGTATAAACATTGCCACCTGCTCCTCCACAGACAACCAACACTCTCGAACTAGGCCTCTACTCCTAATCAGGTCACACAGGCAAAAAAAAAGGGCCCCTTTTCATCCTCAACATGGCAATACACTCAATATCATTGTAATTGTACATTTTTTAAGAGTGTGCTCTGCCTATGCCTCTCAAAGATGAGTCCTAGGGCCATAGGGGATAACCTCTTCATCTCTAATCCTTCTAAGCCTATTGACCACAAAGCAAACCATCACAACAACCATCCTAGCAGCTTGCACTGCATCACCTCAAGCCGTGCATTTGCATCCATCTACATGCATTCATCATGTATGTATAAGCAAATTTACGTAGACCCCGGGCGGCCTCCAAATGTAAGTGCAAGCATTCACAAAACAATATAGTGCACGGCCGCATTATCGCCTCCCAAAGGTGCACACATGAGCTGTTGTCATCATCGACCAATATAAAATGGAACAACAGTATAAACAAGATCAAAGCACAATACTTAACCCTAACATGCAAGAACAAGTAAGCAAGTATAATAAGGCCATCATGGCTACCAAAGTGAACAAATGTAAACAAAGAACGATCAAGCACGACAGCTTAACCCTAACATGAACCAAGATCGAAGTGAACCAATCAATTTCACCTTGGGTCAGTCGAGGGGGGGAGGTGCAGCTCAAATCGGAGGTAGGGAGGAGCTTGCCGCAGATCCGACGGGGAAGAAGGGCCGATGGATCCACGGCGGCAAACACCACCAAGCCGGAGAGGAAGAAGACGAAGAAGACCGATTCGCCGGAGCCGGCGAGAGAGCAAAGACCGCCTGGACGCCAGATCCACACGGGAGAAACAGAGAGGAAGCCCCCGAACACCACGACCAAGCTGGGAGCTGAGCTTACCTTGTCGACGATGGGAGCAGAGTTGGGAGAATCTCATTCACTGCTTACTTTTGAGTTTTGAGGATCGCTACGCCTCAACTCGTGAAACAAAATGAAATGGGATTCGCCATCATCTATTTGACATGAGGGCTAGAGGGTGGTCTTGGAGCAAGAAAAGTGTTGAGTCCAGCGCGGTTCGGGGTAAGCGGCGCATCTCGGAATATTAGGCTCTATCGAACATACAGGGAATTGGAGGTAGACCTCGATCTACTTCCTATCAGATGCTGCAAAAACTAACTATACTTCTCTATATATGTGAATTCACAAAAGCCAGGGGTTTCTCGTTCGATAGATCGCACTCCCTGGGCGAAAAGAAACTAACTTAAGGTGGATTGACTATCCTGCTTGTTCTGGATCTTGATGGTACGACGGGTAAGACCGAAGAGGCGGGTGAAAAGTACCCATTATATAGGTGAGGCAAGATATGCTTGTCCCGAGGCTTTCATCATTCCCATTTCATTCATCCGTTCAAGTCGGAGCCAACGATGTAAACCCAGATGACCTTCCATGGATTCACCTATATAGGCCGCGGCTAACGTTGCAAAAATAAGAGCTTGAATACCGCTTGTAAATAATCCAAGAATATTGCCCATACGTAACCCTTTGTATAGACGTTGAGGCGGACGGACACTTAGCTGGAATAGGCCCGCTAATATGCCCAAAGTACCCGCAGCATTATAGAATAGCACCCTTTGATGAGAGATATGAGCAAGAGGCTTCAAGAAAACTTGTGTTTTCAGAATTATATGAAGCCAATAAATAAACAAAAAATCCATGGTATTTGAACCCGAAAATACCCTGAAAAAGGTAATATTTGATGGAAGAACAGGAGATCCCTTCGAACAGCCTGTTCTAATAGGGAAGTCCTACCACGGAGAACGAAGGTCCCAAAAACGCATAGTTTCCCCTCCAAAAATAACCTCTCCCGTTGGGGAACGCATTAGATATTTACCTTTGGGCCACGTAAGTGTGCTTCGCTTGCATTAAAAGTAGTTTATTTGGAAATCGATCTAGCGCCCGCCCGCCTATCTGTTAAATAATGAGGAAAGAATTGCCTGAACCACTAGACGATGGGGGCATCATTTCTTGGGAATGGTCAAAGCCTTTCACGGTTGAGCAAAAGGTCTCGGGCATGGTATCCACCGGCTTGGCTTGAACTCAAATTTGATCGCCTTCCATACTTCACAAGTCTGCGGCTAGTTCAGGACTCCATTTGCAAGCTGCTTTGATAATTTCATTATGGATTGGATTAGTCTTTCTGGTAGCTATTCTGAATTCTCTTAAGAAAGGAAGAGGGAGGGAGGAGAGGGGGTTAAGAAGGGGATGGCGGGCAAGCGACGCGGCGCCGAGTTTCCCACTTCCGCGAGCCCGCGAGAGCCAACTCGAGCTCCCGCCATCGCCAAAGATTCGCGAGCGCAAGCGCCGCCAGAGCCAGGCCAAGGAGGAACGCAGCAAGGGAGCGTGCGGCGTGAGCCAGGAGAGAGAAGGTAAATTGCATCGCTAGGGCATGGCCGAGGAACAGGGCCGGTGTTATCAAACACGGGCACCTGGCTCCCACGGGCCTGCCCGGCCGGTTTTGGCCCATATCAAACACGCCCTTGATGTCCGCCACCGAGCTGCCAAACGGCCTCTAGCCAGTTTTGCGGGTGCGTTGAAGATCTCTTGTTTGGTTTTGGCTAATTAGTGACACCTAAGGACTAATCTCTCAATGCTAAGTGTTTGACATGATTGAGATTGGTCGGGCGGAGTTGATGTATTGTGATCATGGAGGATGGATCGAGGTGATCCAAAAGATGACCAAGCATGCAACTCGGTGGAGTTTCGGAGATCAATTGTCCCCAAGGCAAAGGTATAACCATAGGGCTTTTGATTTCACACCCAAGACACCATAGAGGGTGTGGGTGGTTATAGGATCAATAAGCCGTACTATAAAGAGGGGAAAACTTTCGTACATATCGATCCTCACGTGCCTTTAGGTTCAAGTTTCATATGCATGCATTTTAACCTAAAGAGCTAACTCCGCACTTGTCGAAAATGGTTTCGAAAATGCTAACACATGGTGTCGAGGTGTTCTTCGACATGTCGGCAACAAGAATCAAGTGGCGGAAGTCGGTTTTGGAGCAAAGGCGAAGGAACGGCGACAAACGACGGATTTTCGCAGCCTCGCGTGGCCGGACACACCGGCCGGACGCCGGTCAAAGTGACCGGACGCTCCGGTGAGTGCGTCTGCGTAGAGCTTGTTTTGAGCTGCCCGAGGGCCGACCGGACGCGACGACCGGACGCTTCCGGCTTGGCCGGGCTTGTCGATCGGACGCGCCCGGACGGCTCCAAGGCGGGGTCCAGCAATCGCTTGGGGTTAGTCGGTTGTGATCCGGACCCACCGACGGACTCACCGGGGTGAGTCCGGCCAAGGCCCCGGCAGATCGCTAAAAAACGTGGTTTTCCCCCAACGGCCACATTTCGTGGTGAGGGGTATTTATACCCCTTTGGCTGCCTCTTGCTCTTTCTCTTGGTCATTTGAATCATTTCTAACATCTTTGAGCAAGCAAGCAAGCCTCCTCCTCTCTCATTCTTGATTTGAGCTTCATTCTTGAGAGAAGAGTTGATCCTAGTGCATTGCATAGAGTTCTTGCATCTAGAGGCACTTGGGGATCGTTGTGAGACGGTGGATTTCCCATTTCTCTTGGAGGCACCGCTCCTAGCCGGCTTGGTGAAGTGGTGGAGGCGTTGGCAAGAGAAGATGATTGTTCTTGGCCACCTCCGGTTGATTTGTGAGAGGATTACGCACTCCTCGTCGGGAAGACAAAGTGCAAGGAATACATTGCTCGTGCTTTGGGTACCACACTTGTTGAGTGGTGTGTTGAGGCTAGCAAGGGCACCGCCTAGCTCAAACACCATCCTTGTGTTGGTCGGCACAACCGGAGAGTAGTTGTCGGTGTACAAGCGAACTCCGGGTGAACAAATCGACTTGTTCATTGTCTTGGTGATTGGCTCTCCATCACATTGTGTTGATTGGTTCATCTCCTTCCCGGTGATTGGTTCATAGCCTCTTCAAGTTGGTATAACAAGTTTCTCACTCTTGCATTACTTTCCTTATTTACCTTGAGTAGAGAGCTAGCACTTGCTTGTGTAGGTTGTTCTTGCTAGCATAAGGACCTTATTAGGATTGCTCATTAGCTAGAGTAGTGACATAGACTTTGTGTGGACTAGAGATTATAGAATTATTTAGTCTTGTCACTAGAAGGCTTGCTTGACCACTAGAGCTAGTGCAAACCGCTTTCTGCCGTGTTTTATACTAATCGGTTTGTTTAGTTGAGCTTGTAGAAAATTTTATAGGCTATTCACCCCCCCTCTAGCCATCTAGGACCTTACATGCGTCTTGAATGAGTCCGCAGCCTCGCTGCCCGGATAGTCATGTTCTCACCATGCGGCATATGCGGCATCACCGTCTTTGGGTCGGCCGGTCGCTATTCCTCCTGTTCCCCCGGCCGCGAGGATAAGCATGATGACGAAGGGGCCCAATCCCACCGTGGGACACTGCCCCCGCGCCCCCGTCGGGCGAAAGCACCGCCACTACGACCCGCCGCCTTGGTTGGGCGGAGAGGTCGAGTGAAGCTCGCGGACAGCGTGGGGTTGTTGCGCGCCAGCCCCGTGTGGCGGGGACGTCCCAGCCAAAGTCGCGCCATCCAGGCGGCTGCCGCCCTCGCCTTACCACTTTCCTGTCGAGAGCGGCGCACCTCTGCTGCGACGCCGCTCACCACCGCCGCCACCACGACCGCGCTCCCAGCGGCGCCCGCGCATGGTGCTCGAGCCGAGCGCCGCCCGAGCCAACTTCGCGCTCCCAGTCCCGCCGCATGCAAGAGCCCCTACGGCGGCCGGACCACGCCTGAGCTGGCCGCACACCATGTTGACCCGCCCTCCCATATATCCTCTTTCCTAATAAGGCATCCAAGCTGCACACCCTGAACTATGGAGGGGGGTTACAAAAACGTCAAGGAGCGGTGTCCATTGTCCACGTTGGTAGCTCCATGTCGCCGCCGGCGCCCACGTGGCCACGCGTTTGTACCTTTGCACACC